>CM077597.1:4635000-5835000 GCA_039654915.1 Aquilaria yunnanensis | reverse complement strand
CACATCTTCAGGGATTCCTTTGTGCATCAGAACTCTTAATCGTTCACAGCGAACTTGGTAGATCTTTTTGAGGATGTTCATTGGGAGAGAAGGGAAATACTTTCGCAAGGCGGAAAAAGTAGGATCCATTTTCTAGGAGGAAGTAAAAGAAAGAAGGGGTGAAGGAATCAGTTATTATGGGCAACTGAGAGAACCGACTTGAGAGTCATGGAGTACCGTATCCGCCGTTTAACCGGAAAAGTGGATCCTACTTCATTTTTTTATATTCTATCGAGCTGACGTCGATCCAGTCCTCGATTATTGAATCCATTGTCCGCTTTTGACAAATTTTCAACGACAATATTTCTTGATGTCTGCCTTATCTTTGACTATCTCTTATCTTGGATGCTGCTAAGCTGGCATCAATCCTGTCCTTCCAGGTGTAGCCTCGATTATTGAATCAATTGCCAGGCTTTTGACAATATTGTCTATTTTATATTTTTTTTTATATCTGCCTTATCCTTGGTTATAGCTATCTCTTATCTTGGATACTACTAGCTGGCGTCAATCCGATCCTTCCAGGTGTAGCCTCGATTATTGAATCGGTAGCCAAGCTTTTGACAATATTGTCTACTTTATTCTTGAATTCCTGATGCGGGTTGGTCCCGCATATTAGCTGTGTATCCAGTGATAGATTGGTAAGAGCTGATGACATTGAGATCTCAGCTTATATTGCTGTAGCTGTGCCGTAGATGTGCTTCCCGTTTGGTCCTTGTTATGTAAAGGCTATGTATGCATGATATGAAATGCATGAATGCAGAGCATGTGTAACTAATGGCTTTTTTTTTTTTTATGGATCTAGTTCTTTATGTCTTTGTTTTACTGGATCCTCTTTGTGATGGCCTTCTTGGACTATCATTGAATCTCTTTATGCTTTCCAGCTTTTGTTCGCTGCCTCAAAAGCCCAACTCTTTTCAAAATCCTCTTTTTTTGACTTGATCTTTGAATTTTGGCCTCAATTTCTTTAAAGTTGGCCCGCCTCATAATTTATATCTCTTTCGGGTACTCATCCATTGTCATGGATTTGATACCATCAAAGGCTTTACTTTCAATGTCTGCTTTGCCCCTTTTCTTGTGACCGTGCCGACACTTACTTATTCCCATGTTATAATCTGAATGATTGCTCTTCCTTGAACTCATGTTTTGATCCATAAGACTTGCCCCCTTGTCTATTGAACTTCTTTGTTGGCGGTACTCCTCTTACGCTTCGTAGAGACTACTTTGCCCCCCTGAATATGGTGTTTATGTGGAAAGAGATATCATCTCGCCTTTGATTTAACAGAAGGTCGAGCATTTCTAGACCTTTGTGATGGTACTTGATCGTAAATTTCTGTTACAAGAACCACATCTTATTAAAGAAAGACTCAAGCTATCTCCTCACTTTTAAGTCTACATACATTAATGAATAATGGTTTGGCCTTAAAGAAAAACTTTCATCAATTTGCAAAGCTTGACAAAGTAATTTACGGTCTTTGTTTTCAATTAAAATATCCTGCCATTCTTCCTTTTCCAACTCGAAGACATAAACTGTGCAAGGCAATAAGGTAGAAACATGATTCACAATAATAGCCTTTTAGCTGAATGAGGACGATATCGAGAGGTAACTGTTAGGCGTGAGGAAAATTAAGTTTGAATGTTTTTTTTTTATTTTTGTGGCAGTCTTTTAGCTGAATGAGAATAATATGAAGAGGTAAATATTAGGTCTGAGTAAAGTTAAGTTTAAGTGGTGTGAAAGAATGGTCTTTTAATACTACTCGTGAGCAGCATTAAATAAGGTAGAAACATGATTCACAATGATAGTCTTTTAACTGAATGAGGATGTTAGGTCTGAGGAAAGTTAAATTTAAGTGGTGTGAAAGAATGGTCTTTTAATACTACTCGTGAGCAGTATTAAATAAGGTAGAAACATATTTCACAATGATAGTCTTTTAACTGAATGAGGATGATAAGTCTGAGAAAAGTTAAGTTTAAGTGGTTTGAAAGAAGGGTCTTTTAATACTACTCGTGAGCAAATTTGATTATGGTGAAAAACTCAATAGTGATGACCTCAAACTTGCCACTCTTTCCAGAAAGTTAAACCTCATCTGTTGCCCCCCAACTATCGTGGTCTTTATGTATGCTTGGCTTGAGGGTTGCTTTTGTCTTCTAAACCGCCTTTGCAGGTTTTCAGTCTAGAATCCATAGCTCACTTTTTTTCTTTCTTTTTTTTTTTTTCTAGTTTGAGCCCTTTTTCCTCTTTTTTTTTTTTGTTTTTTTTTGTTTTTTTGTGTGAGCTATGGTGATAACATACTTGATAACTCTCTTGAAGTGAGATGACTCAAGTGGCCTTGCTTGCTCGTGCTTGTTCTCAGTTCTTTTTGGTTTTGAATTTTCTCTTGTTGGCTTTTTGGTGGAAGGGATGAACTTTTTCCTTTTCGGAGTTTTTGTTACAGAGAACCGAGATCATAGCCTTCTTGAAATGAGATGATTCAAGTGGCCTTACTTGCTTGTGTTTGCTCTCAGTCTCGCTTTTTTTGGTTTTGAATTTTCCCTTGTTGGCTTTTTGATGGAAGGGATGAACTTTTTCCTTTTTTTTTTTAGAGTTTGTGTTATGGAGAACCGAGATCATAGCCTTCTTGAAGTAAGATGACTCAAGTGGCTTTATTTGCTTCTCAGTCTCTTTTTTTTTTTGGATTTTTTTTCTTGTTTGGATTTTCTCTTTAATGGCTTTTGATGGAAGGGAGGAACTTCTTTCCTTTGTTGGAATTTGTGTTGTGGAAAACTGAGAATTTTTTTTTTGTATTGAGCATTTGTGAGAATTGGGAGGCCACTGAAGTCATTTAATATGAGAGCTAACTTCTTTGGAAGTTAATCCCGGACTCCTTGCAAGGATGTTGATAACCACTGTGAATTCTTTTTGAGGGTTGAGGTGCAACATATGAAATCCTTCTTACTAGATTTGGCAGCACTTTCAAGATCATTACTATCAAATTTTCCTTAACTTTTTATTTTCACCCACGAGTAGTATCATTTAGAAAGCAAAGTATGATAGCAATAATGGATAGTATAATGGAAAGGAGTGAGAGATGGATGTAAAAACAGAATTTTTGGTAAGAAGTGATAGAATGTGTAGGTGTAATAATTGAATTTTTGGTAAAAATTGGTACAATATGTAGATGTAATAATGGAATTAAAAAGTGGTATAATGTACACGTAACATCTTTTTGTTAGAGAACAAAAAGAATTACCAGTTGTCAAAAAGTAAAGTGTGATGGCAATAATAGATAGTATAATGGCAAATAGTGTAAAAATGGAAAGTAGTAGAATGCACGCATTACATCTTTTTGTTGTACCAGAAAAAGAATACCAGGTGTCCATCTAACAAAGACTACACCCTAGATTCTGGACTAAATCTAGGAGATTTTTACTATTAGATTACTTTTGCAAGCTTTCAAAGATACAAGTTATTCAAAGGATTCCCTGTCATTCGAAAATGTATGCGGACTGTTAGGTCAGATTTGACTTGGAGCCATTCCGAAATCAATGTAATTCCAGCTCAAAATCTTCACTTTCAATTACCAATCACATCGGGCCTAGCAGCTTGACCTTGGTTTTGTTTGATTTGTAGAGGAATGGCCTCCGGACTTGACGGCTTAAGAGTAGGTTTTGAGATCGGTATAGCATTGACTTCTTGTTCTTTAATGATCACATTCACATCATCATAAAAACGATAAGTTGGGATGAGTCTATGAGTCTTTGCAGATTCTTACGGAATTCTGAGCATTCTTGGATAGAATGACTCTTACTGTCATGAAAGTTGCACCATTCCTCATCTTCAACTTCTTCATGTCCAAAAGAAGGCTTTCCCATGATAATCCCTTCTTTCACAAGGCATGAATATACATGCTAAAGAGGGGTTATGATATCATTGACTGACTTTTTCATCAGCCGGTGTTCTTCTATCATATTGATTGGTTTTTCTTGATGAGGCGGCAATGGATTGTGAGTGACGTTTGGTTCATCGGAAAAGTCCAACCACTTTGATTCGATTAATTGTTGGACTATATGTTTCAATGCTGTGCAATTTTCCAAGCCATGGCCTGGAACGCCATCATGATATGGGCAAGTTATGTTGGGGTCATACCACGTTGGATATGGGGGTCCAAATGGATTTGTAGGAATTGGACGGATAAGTTGACTTTCAATGAGTTTTGGATACAACTCAGTGTAAGTCATGGGAATTGGTGCAAAAACTTCTTTTGGTCTTCGTGTGGGTACTGGAGGAGTCGGAACAGGTGGCCGTAACTGATTAGGCCTGTTGAGAGGATAATTGTTGGGCCTATTGGGAGGATAATCATTAGGCCTATTGGAAGGATAATCATTGGGCATATTGGGAGGATAGTCATTGGGCCTATTGGTAGGATAATAATTGGGCCTTTTGGCAGAATAGGATAGGCGAGGACCGGTAGCCACAGTACCTACGAGGGGAATCCCTCTTTCGCGTCCTATTTGTTGTACTTCTTCATCTTTTGTTCTGGATGGTCCTCCTCTTTTCATAGGATCACTAAAGGACTCAGCAATCTTCCCAGTCCTAATCTCATGCTCGATTCTTTCTCCAGACATGACAATGTTAGAAAAATTAGTTGCCGAATTGCCAATGAGTTCGTCATAATATAGGTACTTCAATGTCTGGACAAACAAAGTGACCATTTCTCTTTCTGTCATGGGTGGCTGAACTTGTGCTTCTTGAATTGCTTTCGCCTTGATTAGCTCGATCAATTGTCTCATTTGCTCGGCCATACTTTCTATCTTGGACTCTATCTTTATGAGACGTCCTTCGATTTGTTCTGCCATTAATCTTATTTGGAGCCGAATTGAATATCGGTGTCGAGGTCCAATTTTATCCTTTTAAAAGTAAGGTATATTTTATTAGATCCTATGTGTATGTGATTGATGCAATGGATGCATGTAGGAAAAATGAGATTATGTTTTTATCAGACTTTGTATACACGTAATTGATGTAATGGATGTATGCAACGAGATTATGTTTTTATCAGACTTTATATGTACGTGATTAATGTAATTGATGTATGCGATGAGTGAATTTGATTATCCACTATCGTGGAACTTCAAGACTTTTAGTTGTTATTAAAAAGACCAAAAAGTTAGCATAGTTTGATGCGTGGTTTTGATGCATGAAGAATATTTGCACAAAACAGAAGTATAACAAAAGAAAGATAAGTTTATTAATAACTTAAATAGCAATTAACAACTCATGAACTATTATAGAAAAATGAGTTAAAACCATACGAAGAAAAGTGTAGAGTAACAACACAACATAACAAGGATATGCTTATGGCGTTGGTAAAATGGTAGAAATTCTATGGTCAGTTCTATGGTCAAGTGGGGAGTTCTATATGCATAAGGTGGCTTATCAAAAAGGCAAGGGATAGTTCCCGAATCCCGTCACTAAATCATAGTGACGGCCCGATTCCTTACCCTCTAGGGTTAATGTAAGGAATGGATTAATTCGAGTCGTAGCTTTTCGTGGGCCCATGCAGAGACTAACCGTCTCAGAAGGCAATACACTACTTTGCTACTTTGAAACCGGTGAAGGCTTGGAGACCATGGCCTCACAAGGACAGCAACACCAATTTCGCTTAGAAAGAATCGTGTTTGATTTAAGGAAGCTCGGGTATAGAGCTTCATTTTGTGAATGCATTATGCATGTTTACTTAAGTAAATATAATATATAAATCCACATAATAGTAAAGCAAAGTAAATCAAAACAAATCAACTTTAGGCTCGACTCACTAACGTGGACTCCCCAGTGGAGTCGCCAAGCTGTGGCAACGTCGGGTTTTCTGGAGTCGCCACCAATCAGTTTTTTTCTTAGGTCGATTGGTCACCTTAAAATTGGTCTGCGAGAGTTCGGGGATCGGGAGTACGGTTACGCTAAAACAATATTGTTATAGCGCCCAAAATTGGCACCTTAGTTGATTTTAATTTTGTTTTACTTTGCTTTTAAATAATTTTCAGTTAATTTAGAGATTTTAACTGAATTAGTCGAAATGTGGATTTTTAAGTTAATTTGTATAAAATTTTATACTTCCGAACCATGGACTCTGCCGAGTCATTTGGATATGGAAGATTTTGATTCCGAACCATGGACTCTGCCGAGTCATTTGGACACGAAATTTGGTGAAATTTTAAACAATTTTATCCATATTGTAAAAATATGGATTTTTTTATCTTTTTATTTAATTTATTTATTTTAAAAAAGTTTGATATTTTCCAAACCGTAGATCCTGCCGGATCATCCGGATATGGAAATTAAATTTAATTTATTGTTAGTTATATAATTATTACTTTTATGGAATTAATTATTAGTTTAATTACTAATTCGTAATTCTTTTTGTTATAGAATTTTTAGATAAAAAAATTTTATTTTTTATTTTCTTTCTTTTCTTTTCTCTCTTTTCTTTCTTATATTTTTCTTTTCTTTTTGATTTAATCTTTCCTTTCTTTTCTTTCTTTTCTTTCTTTTCTTTTTCTTATCTTTCTTTTCTTTTTTTTTTCTTGTCTTTCTTATCTTTTTCTTATCTTGTTTTAGTTTTCTTTTTGTTTTCTTGTTTAATGAAAAATATTTATTATTTTAGTGGATTTAAAAGTTATATTTTAAATAAATCAGTAAAATATAAAGTCTTAATTTTCATGTATTTTTTTTTAAACAGGTTTTATTTTTATTTTTTTATTATTTTTACTGGATAAAAATAACTATTAAAATTAATTTTAACTTTTTGTTATCTTTAAAGAATTAAAAACATGTATATAAAAATAAAAATAATTGGCTTTTTTTAAAAATGATTTTTATTAGCCTTAATAATTAATTACAAAATAATCTTCTTTTAATTTTCATTTATTTATTAATTAGTAAAGGGTAAAGGTGAATTAAATAAAAAAATTAATAATAATAAAGTGGGGCTTTTTGGCCATCCACTTTAAAAATAATAATAAATGTTAGCAAAGTTAATTAAATTAATTGTTAAACAACAATAATAAAAAGTTAGTCAAGTTAATTAAATTAATTAATTAACAACAATAATAAAAAGTTAGCCAAGTTAATTAAATTAATTAGTAAAAAGTTAGCCAAGTTAATTAAATTAATTAATTAACAACAATAATAAAAAGTTAGCCAAATTAATTAAATTAATTAATTAACAACAATAATAAAAAGCTAGCCAAGTTAATTAAATTAATTAATTAACAACAATAATAAAAGTTAGCCAAGTTAATTAAATTAATTAATTAACAACAATAATAAAAGTTAATTAATTGTTAACAACAATTATAAAAGTTAGTAATAATGCAAAAATTAAAAGGTTAGTAACAATAATAGTATTAAAAGTTAGTTGTTAGTAAGTTAATAACAACAATAAAAAAAGGGGTTAGTAATAAACAAATAATAAACAAACAAGTAAAAATTAAAAGGGTTAGTAATTAATTCTGCAAGAATAAAATACAAAGTTAGTGACCAAAGTGAAAGAAATTGAAAAGATGAAGGATTAAATGAGAGTTGTACCCTTGATTTTAAATTCTGAATTCTGAGAAACGGAAACAGAGGACGCGCGACGGGGGGAAGAAGATGGCTTAATCGTCAAAATGAAAAGTTTTGAGATTTTCTGAGGAAAGGAAGGAGAGCTAGGGACTAAGGCTGTAATTTTTTCTATTTTAAAAACGGAGCTCTAAGCTTTTCTTTCTATTTTTCTCTGTGTTCAGCACAAAATTTGGGGGGCTATTTATAGAGGAAGTTTGGCTGAACTGTTGATGGATAAATTAATAAAAAATTTCAAACTTATCTTTTAAATTGGTAAAATGACAATTTTAGTCCTTTACGTCTCTCAGCCTCTGGATAAGTTCTTGAAGCTTCTGATTTTGACAATTTTGTCGTTTTCTGTCAATTTGCGCCAGAAACGTCGGCAGACCCAAAATTTTATGTGACAAACTACCAAATGCTCCTGGAACTTTCAGAATTTGTCAATTTTTCCCGAAACTTCTTAATGTTGTCATTTTTACCTCAAACTTTTAAATTTTACCATTTTTTTTTAGTTTTCTTTTTTCTTTCAAATACACACATATATCATTTTAAATCAAATCTTCACAAAAAAAAAGTATTTTAAACTAATTAAAATTTTTAGTAATAATAATAATAATAAAAATAATAATTTTTTTATTTAATTTCTTTTATTTAATTTCTTTTAAAATTTTTTATGGTCGGACGAAATTGGGTGTCAACACCTACCCCTATGGACGAGCTTACAATCCTCCTATCTCTAAAATCTCTTGACCTCTATCACCTTCCTTCTTTCCACCACCTACCCAAGTGTAGCTTTTCCCTCCTTATCCAAGCCAGCTTCCCCACCTCCTTCATCAATCTCGTTATAAAGAACCACAATCGCTTCAGCACTTCTGCCAAAAATCCATTACTCGACCTTCATGTCCTACCCTTTGCCGTCACTTTGTGATCATAAAGGGACAACAGATTAACCGTCAAATTGGTGCCTAAATTACCTTCGACTCAATCCTTCCCCATGACTACCGAGTTTTTAGGTTTGGCCCTCGATGCCACATAGTTCGCTTGGGCCATAAACGCCACCGCCTTTGCACTACCTTCCCTCAAGTTCATAAAACATCTAGAAACAACATTAAAGCTCCATGAATTTGGGAGAAATAAATGCCGTTACCTTTTTGAAGAGGTTAGGAAAAGCAAATTTATGGAGTTATAGAATTTAATTCGATGACTTAGCCGTCAAATCAGTGTCATTACTAGAAATAGCATTTTCACGGAGTTGGAGAATTTACTTCGATGACTTAGCTGTCAAATCAGTGTCATTACTAGAAATAGCATTTATGAGTTTTATATCGAAATGATTTTTCTAGTCGAAAATCATTGTCCTTTCCGATCAAGGATTATTGATTTTGTTTAATTAGCTCTCAATTTCACTTACTGGAGAACTTTCTATCATTGATGCTCATTGTAATCTGGGTTTTATTTTTTTGCTGCTTAGAATTAGGAATTTACATGATTTGGGGCTTTTGTGGATTTAAGTGTTCATTTTAGTTGAAAAATGAGGGTTAAATTTTCAAACCTGAGGAAAAGGCACTTGAAAAGGTGGTGGCAATGTACAAGGCAGGAAAATATGAGTTAGAATGGGAGGTGAACATGAGTGAGGTGAATACACGGTGTTTGGATCATTAGATTTCAAGATTTGAAGGTTTTTTTTACAAATGAAAAGTTTTTAAGGGTTTGAACACACTCTCCCCTAAAATCTTATGTTGACATGACATTTTCCGCCAAATATAATTACTTCCGTCCAAAAAATTGTCACAATGAAACGTTTTTACGGGATTAGGGACACACAACAAACAAAATGAAGGTTATGGTCAAGATAGGAACAATATTTAAAGGTTGGGGTTCACATGTGTAATTAACCCAAAAAAATGAAAAGAAAAATAAAAAGTGATTTTTGGGCATTACAAAGTCCAAAAAATGAATAAGTAAAGTGAGAAAATTTATAAATTGTCCCATTTTTTGGTGGCACCAATCCAAATTTGCACACGGTGGTAAGGTATGTATCTCTTTGGCTTTTAGGATGACCCACAGCCCATACCATGCACAGATATATCTAAAACCCCACTTGTGCTTGTTTATCACAGCTTAGGACTTCCCCTTATGTGCCGTTCACTTACCCATGAAATGTTGACTCAATTAACAACTCATTGCCTGGCCTTTTAAGTTTCTTTAGCTACTACTACATGATAACTCCTATCTCCATCCTTCTCCACAACCCATTTAAATTAGATATGATCACTTCTGTTAGATGTGCCTTTCTTGACTCATCTCTCTTTTGTTCCATTCTAGATGTAAGCTGAGCTTCTATATTTGACCCTTTAATCGTTCGCCAATCGAGTCGACATACATCAACGTGACACAATTTTACAAGACATTACTTGTATGAAAGTGACTATCCTACAATATGTGTTAACTTGGAAATAGATATGGGTGGACCAAAGCATTATCACATTTGGTGTTGTATTTTGTTTGAAACAAAAGGGTCCTAATGATTTTGTTAAGTGGTTTAGCAGTTTGGAACTTGCAAGTTACCAACTTCAGATTTTGATGACACTATTTTGACTTGATTCATTTGACCCAAAGAAAACTGGAAGAGTTTCTAGCTGTTTCATTGTTTGGTGCTGCCTTAATGGCTTCATTTGGGCCACACTTACCAGGCCATTGCCTTTTTGGCTCGTTTGTCTCTTGCCATGACTTGTCTATAGGTCATATAGGAAAAAGCCTAAATCCATCTCGATTTCCTGTTCACTCAAGACTATAGTCTCAAGAATTTTGGATGGATCAACTCAACCTAAATAGTTTTTTGTCCATTGTACAAAAAAAATAGTTATTTTTCATTATTGACAAATTGAGAAAGTATATATATCTACATAAGCAAGGTCATTGTAATTAGATTCCCTCGTGGGTCTTGCTTCACCTTTTAGGCTTTAGGTCATTCATGTCCTGCCCAATTGCAAAACAAGTGAAAGACGCCTTTATATAAAGGACACATTTGCATTTCATATTGTGTTTCTCATATTCTAACTATGTGAAATTAAGGTAATGATGACACAAAATCTTTCTTATGTGCTGTTGCTAAAACACTATTAAATATCACAAGTTTTATGTAAGTAACAACTTATCTTTATGAACAGAAGTAATTTTATGAAAGTTATGACCTGACACAAACTGATTCGTGTAGAATTGTATATAAGTACAAATGCAGTTAATTAATAACTAGTTTCTATTATTGTAATATTTTAATATCTCAATCTCAAGCCCCCTTAGGCGTGGGGAAATGGTGTGGTGTTGTCTTCATCTACTCAATGGTTTTGAGTTCAACTCTTCACTCACTTGCTTGTTGGCTTGTAGCTTATGGGATGTATCAACTTGATTGTGGCCCATTCATGCCTTTATTTGCTTAGATGTGAACGGCCTGAACCACGATCCGCTTTGAGTACCCTGATTTACTTGGGAAGAGTAGCCTTCGGGTGGGCTACCTTCTTTCAGTTTGACATTGGTCAAATGATGAGGATGCTAGCCCACATAATACTTAGTAATTTCTACCATTAGTAATTTCTAGCACCCTTAAATCCGGTGGATTTTGGGTCCAAAAAAAAAATTCTCAATCTTAACCTTTCTAATAAGACTTGAATGTTAGCACATGAATTAAGGTGCAATGTGCAGAAAAGGTGGGGTTTAAGAAAAAAAAAAGTGTCATTTATTTGTTCGATCATCATTTCCAAACATGAAATTTGACCCAAATCAGTGGAATATGACCTTCCAACAAAACTAAAGCTGAAAACATATTAGACGCCGCATGTATATATATCTAACCAAAGCTTTCCATTACAGTTAATTATGATGATTAGTTCTTTAATTGTCTACTCACTGGTAGTGGTAGTTGCCTTTAAAACCTCTCTTTGTTCTTTATCCGTAGGAAGAGAATAGTCTTATGTATGCTACAATCCTACGAATAGCTGCAGGTTGGATCGAACAAATTGCAATGAGTCGTAACCCATCATCATTATTATAGTGATAAACCTTAATTGGAGTTTGTTACAACTCAATCACAGGATAGTTAAAACTCACATACGTTTTATATATAATAAATGTGATACTCCTTCTACCTCATTTTAGTTGGCCCTTTATTCTTTCTTTTCTTTTACTAAAATATTATTTGAATATACTCATTTTTTTTTTTTTGCAATCAGAAAATAATATACTCACATTAATGTTTATTGAAAATATTCTTAAAAATTGTTTGTATTCTTATGATAAGTTTTGAAAAAAATAAAATCAAAGATTAATTGGTGTAAATAGTAAAGAAAAAAAATTTTAAGACAGGAGGTGTATAACATATAAGAATGTATTTTAGAATTTACAAAATTAAGATTTAATTTTCATAAGGTGCGTGTGTATATATATATGTGTGTACGGGCGCGCTGTGTTTGTTTGCAAACAAAACGGAATACTAATAACAAACAAAAGAATTTATGCTGGTTCTTCAATCTAAAAACCCTAATTCTTAAGTGGTAAGGAAAAGCTGAATCTTTAGGGGTCATAGTCATATATATTCAACACATTAAAGTACTTTACCGAGCAGTTAATTATGATCTCGAGCATAGCATTTGAAAGACTTTATTGCAAAAAGCGAGGGCGTTCGACCAAAAACACAAGAAAAGACTCGTTCTTGGCCATGCCAATCATCCGCCAAATTGAATTACACGCAAGAAGAAATTCGCTATATATATATATATATATATATATATATATATATATATATATATATAGGGCACGCTTTCGAAATATATTATGGAGTAATTTGAAAAAAGGGTGTCATTTCTTTGGTGTAATATTTCTGATATCCGGTACTCATATTATATTAGTCATAACTAATACAGGTTGAGTTGCGTCGAATATCTTTTTAAGGAGAAAACTATGAAAGTCTATTTCTCTATTGACAAAACTTAAATTCAAAAGAGGAGCTTCTTTCTACTGCTCTTTACAGGTATTTGGTTTCTCAGAGAATCTTTTATTAATGTTGTCACTAACATTTCTTGCTTTCTCAGGAAATCTTTTACAAATAGTAGTATTATATACTCCATTGGTCCCAATTTCTATGCACAATTTTAGTTTTTTACTTACATTTAATTTTATATTAATTACATTATTATTTGATAAAAATTTTAAAAAAAATATTTAAAAACTATAAATTTTAATTTTAAATATAATTATTTTAAAAAAAATTAATAAATAATAATATAAATAAATTCAAATCAGACTTAAGTTAAAAAACTGAATTGAAGCAAAGAATTTGGGAAGGAGTAGTATATTATTAGAATTATGACTACCAACAATATCAGGTCTTTCGGTATATTAAGACCAAAAGGCTTGTCGTAGGTACATCAAGCGATGGAGTGATCCATTCTGTGTGAATCGTCCGAAAATCCTACCAATCGAGAGGTATATATGCTTGCATGCTTGCCCAAATTTCAGTAGAGACGTTTTGGTGCAACCCAAAAATTAGACACACAAACTCACGTTCGACCCTAAAATTGAAGCAAACTCACGATCAAACAAACAGATTTCTACGAAACAACAAAAAGAAACAAAAAACGAATTCAAAATTTCGATTTTATCCAATCATTTTTGGATGAGAAATAGAAAATGTACGTAACGAAATCCAGTGCTCAGCGGACAGGACTAGGAGCACTTCAATTTTCAATCCCAAAGGGCCGAGAAGTGGCGACCCTTACCTTATACACGCAACCAGTCACTGTCGCCAGAGAATTGAGAAATGCAGGCCTATCGGGCCGACACGAAATAAAGCTCAGCCGAGCCATGTAACTTCTTTTGCACAGTGCAAGTTTATTAAAAAAAATCAAGAGAAAAAAACAAAATAGTGCTTTACTCAATACCAAAAAATTAAAGAAGCTGGTCATGTTGCCATTTAAATTAAATTGTGCATACTTGTTTCATTAACTTGAGAAGGTATATACACACACATAACGCTAACGTATCTTGGAAATACAAAAAATTTAAAGTGGACCAATCATTCTACGACGGTAATGCCGAATATATAATAGTAATACCGTAGTAGTACTCTAGTATTGTAAGGCCAACACTCACAAAAGGGCCTTCACTTAGGTAACTCGGACAAACAGGTCCTTTAAGTTTGACTTGTAACAATTTAATCCTCAAAGTTTCACAACTTGTGCGAGTTAACGGAAAACATGCATGTGTACTCACGCGATATATGTGGAGCTGTTGGTGGAGTTGGGGAGTGCAGTGTTTGAAATTTCCTAATTTTGTGAAACCTGGCAACTAATTGTGGAGATCAATTCGTGATGACATATAGCAAAATTCATGATCAACTGAGCATGTCGGATTCGTCGAGATCGAATTGGGGCATGAAATTAGAGGTGTATGACTTGGAAGGACATGAAAAATGCTGGTCAAAGGTTTTATGAATAATTGGCCGTGAATGTTGAGACATTTGGCTCCTGATGGAAGGTAAGTGAAGAATTGTACTCTAGTGGAGGGGAGGTGGGATTGGTGCCTACTAATTGCTTATAGGAATCCCAATGTGAAGACACGGAACAGAGCAACATGTAAGTTTTGCACCAGGTAAGGACAAAACTTCTCACCTCTTATGATTCACATGAATCAAAATCTATTTAGATAGAAAAATTTTACCATGTATTTGCACAATTAGCTCTTCCTCATTTGAATATTGAAAACAAGACAACAGAAATGGTGCAGGTCACTTTAACCCATATGCTAACAAGTTGGTGGTAACTATACTTTCTTTTTTCCTTTTTTTTTCTCGTCCCTTCCATCTCATCAAGGCTAAACTCGAGCCACATTCCACATCAGCAGGAAACAAACGAGTTGACTTTTCCGTCACATGAGGGACTAACTCGCACAATGTTTGAAAATTCGAGGATTAAATCATGTTGAGTCAAAATTAAATGACTAACTTGTTTGAGTCATCAAAGGTGAGGGACCAATGGTGCATTTAGGTTATAAATTACTGAGAGAGGCTGAGCGCTCCAAAACCGGAAGGTCGGGTTACAAGTGGGAGAAAAATTGCATTTCGGCTGAATTTTGTGTTCATTTCATTTTGCCAACTGCACAGTGTACCTAACCCCAGTCAGATTCTAACCCCAAGTGTGAACCCTCTTTTGGTTTATTTAAAGAGAGAGAAAGTGAATGAGGCCTGCTGGGTTGTGAGTTTTCGAACTGGTCTGGTTCAGCAGTGATCCCTCCCCTCTACCTCTCTCCCCTAATTTCTTCGTAATTTCTCTCTCTAACATTTTATCTACTAGCTTGAATTTGGTTGTAGATGAACAGTCTTAGACTATTGCTGTCCTCATGAGCCCAATTTCTGATTGAGTAATCATGTAGAGAGAGAAACAAACGGTCAGTTTTGAGCTAACTTTTTATTTGGGGTTTTAGGTTTCTTGAAAGCTTTTTCTTGTTGGGCTTGTTTTGTTGCCTTGCTTGCTCTGTTTTGGATGGGTTTGGAGAGAGACGAAACAGTGTTGAAGAAGGTGAAGTTATATGGGGAGGTTGAAACAGAGGAGTGGCTATATAGTTGCACACACCAGTACTTTGGTGTAGTTTGGTCTGGTTTTAGACAGCAAGCCAATCCCTGCTGAATGATCCAGCAGTTGTTGAGCTCTTTAAGACCACAGTAAAACACCCCAGAAAAGAATCAAAGAAATTTAAGACAAATAATCGAGGGAGAACAAGAAGTAAGAAGGTTACCTTTTTGATCTGCTTGCTTGAGATCTGCTTTAAGATAAGAGTCAGACATATTGTTACAGCTCAGTCATGAAGAGGCTTGGAAGCTCTGATTCCTTGGGTGCGTTGATGTCCATCTGCCCAACCACAGGTCCAACACAGAATCTTTTGTTTTAATTTTCCAAGATACTTTCATACCCATGTCATGTTCTCTTGTCTTCCACTTTGATCCACAATAAACAACACCGTTTCGCTTTATGTCTCACGTTTTTTTTAATTGAACAGGTGACCACAGCCCCAGGAACAATCAGTTGTACAGCAGAGAGCTGCAGTCGATGCTTGACGGGCTAGATGAAGAAGGGTGTGTGGAAGAGGCCGGCCATGTCGCCGAGAAGAAGCGCCGGCTGAGCGTGGATCAAGTCAAGGCCTTGGAGAAGAACTTCGAGGTGGAGAACAAGCTGGAGCCGGAGAGGAAGGTCAAGCTGGCGCAAGAGCTCGGCCTGCAGCCGAGACAGGTCGCGGTCTGGTTTCAGAACCGCCGTGCACGGTGGAAGACCAAGCAATTGGAGAGAGACTATGGTGTCCTTAAATCCAATTACGAAACTCTGAAGCTCAATTACGATACTCTCCAGCAAGACAATGAAGCTCTCATTAAGGAGGTACCATAATTCTTACCCACTTCACCATCTGAACGACGATTTCATACCCTGAAAACGACTTGGTTCCTGATTCTGTAATTTTCGCGTCTGCAGATACGAGAGCTGAAGGCGAAGCTCAAAGGAGAGAACTCAGAGAGCAACGTTTCCTCTGTAATCAAGGAGGAGGTAATTCTGCCTGAAACAGAGGAGAAGGCTGTCGAACGGAGCGAGAACCCTCCCGTTTCATCATCAGAGCCCCAAGAACTGAACTTTGACAGTGTCAATGGGTCGATCACCGAGAATTCGCCGCCGTTCGCTGACATGAAAGACGGGTCATCGGACAGCGACTCAAGCGCGATACTGAACGAGGACAATAGCCCCAACGCGGCAGCAATTTCCTCAACTGGGTTCCAGCAGAACCACCAAGTTCACTGGTATCAGCCGCCCCCGTTTGTGAAGATGGAGGAGCACGACTTCTTTGGCGGAGAAGAAGAGGCGGCTTGTAGCTTCTTCTCGGACGACCAAGCTCCATCCCTCCCCTGGTACTGTCCCGAGCAATGGAACTGGAGAGGGTCATGAACGGAGGAATCATATGTAATCAGGATAAGAGAGCTCCAATTTGTTCCAACCGCCTTGAGTTTTGTAGGACAAGAACTGGCTGAGGAAATTCATCGAACAGGTGGTGTGCAGAGGGCAGCGAAGACGAAGCAAAAGGGGTTGGGTCACGTGGGCGTAGGTGAGACGTGACGGTAAATTGGGAATGATTATGTGGTAATTGAAATTGGAAAGCTCTCATCATCTTCTGCCGCTGTAAATGGAACAATCCCTGCAAGTTCACTCGGGGAAGTTCCTGTAATGGAGAAAATAATCATAATTAATCTTCTTTTTTGTTAGTTTATCTTCTACTAATAATATTTCTTTGATTTTAGAAAAATATAAATTTCAAATTTATATCTAAAATTTATGGATGCAAAAATAAGTAAATTTGAAAGTGATTAAATTGATTCTTCTGTCTCTGAAATGCGGTTAATCATACTAAATTTAGAACATCAGCTACGTGTTGGCTTTTCATCCAACAGCCAAATTATATGCAAAAATTTAGATTGCCCCCATTTTACAAACAATACAGTAAAATAATCTAAAAATTTGCAAGAAATAGAGGTAGGGGCAAATGTTCTGATTTGTAGACCAAATTAATGCAACAACAATTGAATCTGAAAGAAGTACTACTTGCCCATTAATTTTTTTACAGGGGTTATTTTAGCCATTCAATTTAAGTTAAATCACTGTTTGCCTCTTGTTAATAAAAATTGGATTTGATTATGGTATAAACATTTTAATTCTACGGTTGGATCGATCAATTTATTATATGTAAAAGAATTATATGATGTAAAAGTTACAAACTATTCTAACACTGTAATTAAACTGATTTGGTTAAAAAAAAAAACCTTTGTAAGCTGATAGTGTCTCAAAAACTAATCTATCCTTAAATTATCTTTGCTAATTATTTGATAAAAGTGATTGGAGTGTGTTATAATGGAGATAAAACTGTGTTATAACGGAGATAAAACTAACTCTATTTGAAGTATTACCTTAGAAGTAGCTTGAAGTATCCAAGTATTCAAAGTCTAATAATAATAATAATAATAACAATAATAATAATCATCATCATCTTATTCCATGTGAGATAGGTTTCATTTAGGAACAATTTTTATGATTAACATTAAAATTATGTATAATTTATTAACAGTAAAAATAAAATTACTAAAACTATAAAAGTTAGAAACTATCCTCAAGATAGTTTTTTTCAAAATTTCTGAAGCTAATGCCAATTAGGACCATCTCTCCTCTCAAAACCGACAAGTTGCGGTAGCCTCTGCTACTATTTTAGTGCACATCTCAAATTACAGGAGAGATGTATAGATGCAGATCTTAAGTTACCAAAGCCAAAGGTTCTCCAATAATCATTTGTCGCTTGTCATTGCAAAATTTGTCATTATTCCAAAACTTATACATAAAAAAAATGTGACAAAAAGTTGACGAATTTCACCCCTTTTTGCCAATTCCCAAAACAAATGGCGCGATTTTTAACAATGAATTTTTTTTTATCGTTTATCTGTTGCTTCGACCTAAACATTTATAACTTTTTCTGACGAATTCGAAACGAATTTGGACGTCGCTTATAGGCTTCCAGCCCTCTCTTGTAGTACGTATTCATGAATGAGGATATTTTCGCCCCTAAATGAAAAAAAAAATGTGCTTATTTATTAGTGTAAACAAAGACCAATAACGAGAGTATTTGTTTTCCTTACAAATCCAAATGTTAATGAGCAGAAGATTCTATGTCAACTGACATTGGAGGGTTGGAGCAATGAAGTGTTCATTTTTTCAGTTAAAAATATGTTACTTGTATAATAAACTGGTTGATATGTTTCATAATGGTCGTCCACATAAAAAATTATTATTATTTTTTTGATTAAAAAAATTGCAAGTCCATAACAAATTTTGGGCTCCTTATACGTTAAAAACAAAACAAAGGAAGAAACAGAAAAGAGCCCTAAAGAACATGCTCTACATTATATAAAATCATGTAATTAATATCACATATTGATATGCAACTGTTCTTTGCCTGACGCTTAAGAGCTTTGGCAGTGCATTTGATGCTTGACCGTTTATCTGTTTAATGGTTAATTAATTAACTATTTGATCGACTTTGCTAGTCGAAGTTAATTAGTATTTGAATTGAATTAATCAGTTTCTAATGCAAATTTTTGTTTTATATGTGTGTAAACATAAGCTATTATGACACTAAACAAAATACAGAATGGCTCGCGGTAGATCAAATAGATAGAAAATGGCCTCGAGCTGCTGTTTTCGTTTGATAAAAGCGTAAATGCAAAAAGCACCCTAAGGTTTAAAATTAAATTTTACTTCTTTTGTTTTGAAAATCTACATTTTGCCCCTAAAGTTCTACTGCGATTAGCACTGGCAAGGCAATCATTTCAGATTTGGAACGATGAAAAACTGGTAACATGCATTAGACACTAACTATCAATTTATTTTTAGGCAGTTTAAATTTACTAGGATACAGGTAATGCATAGTGTAGATTAAATTTTGAAGGAAGGAAAAGTATAAGCTTTTGAAATAATATGGGATTAAAATATATGTTTACCTAAACTTCAAGGCCATCTATTTGAATTTCCTTGTTTTTTTTTTAATCCGTAAACCCATAAAAGAACAAATTTCTGATTGCACCATGTATTCGCTATTTTATTGATTAATCAACAGGAATTAAAGTTTTCCTCTCTTGTTTTTTCCTGTACGGAAATTTGAAAAGAAAAAAGAATCTAAAGAAAGGGAATAGGTAGGATTATGCAGAAGCTTTTGAAGACAGGAACTTGGTAAATGGGGGAGTTGGGGAAACTTTAACCAAAATGAAATGCGAAAAGGACTAAAAGACGAAAGATGAATAGATCGATGATCAAAGAGACCCTCAAAAGAGGCGCTACATGATTGGCTCTCCTCAACCTACGTGTACTCTGTGAGCCGCAGCTTTAAATCTTTTGTTTATTTGCGTGCTTTTTAGTGCTTCAACGCTGCACAAATTTCATTACCACCCGCCATGAAATGATTCCAGCACAAATTTCATTAAGAATAACCAACATATTATAATTCATAATTATCATAGTTGTGCAATTGGGAATTAGGTGAATCCCATTAGAATTGAAGAGCTCCCACGCATGGAAAGCCGAGAATGTTGGTCTTTCTCATAGCCATTTCCCTTTGAAATTATGAAATATGATTTGATTCAATTTTGAGGGAGAGTTTTAAGGGGGAGGAAATCCACCAAATCAGACGTTATATAAGATTATGAACTAACACTTGTCTCTAAGTCTCACTTTAAACATATTTCATTTATGTCAAAGAAAACACTTGCAAATATTTTTAATATTCTTTCCCTCGTGAGTGTAATAAGTTTGACTTTGTTGTTAAACTTGGCATACTTTGACCATTTTTTCTACCTCAAATTTATATGTTTTTGTCAGTTCATTGTTTTATTTCTTCATTTTGATGTTTGAAAAGAAGCATGAAGGTATCGAGCAGATCAAGAATAATAGGAGTGAAAAAAATGAATTTTAAAAAGTAAGAGTTACAAAATATACTGTAGCGTAGCTCTACCGCTACAATTAAAATCACTTTGCCAAAATTTTTGAAATTCAACAAAATAGTTCTACCATTGAGGCAGCTGCACTAATCACTTGAGCCAATTTTGTGTATTTGGTGCAGCTTCACCAAACCAGAGTATCTAATAAGGTAGTTATGCCTTTTTTATGGTAAAAAAGTGGTCTCATACTCTTCATTCAAAATTCTTGCACCTAATTGGAAGAGAATTTTTTTTTTATCTTATCTCATACCAACATATCCCCTATATATGTCTCTTAGGTCTACTTGCAAAGCAGAGAAGGAATTACCTTTGTCTTTTTTCATATTTCATCTACATTAGAAAATTGGGGTTTCCATTATTTTTGCATTGAAGGAGGCTTAGAGGTCTTGAGAAGCACCCTCTGAAGTCATGAAGAGCAAGTTTGGAAAAGGCTCTCTGGGTTCTGTCTTTTGTTTTCCATCATCCCATATTATATTATGGTTATATGTAATGTTAAACTCTTGATAGTTTAGTTTCTAGGCCTAGACTAGATATATATTTTTTTCTCTCTATAGGATGTAACTCTCTAACTTCAAGATTAATGCTAATATGAGGTAACCTTTGGATTGTTGTTTGCTATTGAACATGAACATATGTGTATAGCTGGTTGTGTGCATTGGAAATCTTAACTTGTACTTGATAAATGGAGAGTTGAGGTGGAAAGATAAGAGTAAGCAAGTAGATTAAAAAAGGTAAAAAATGCCTACTTAACTTATTAGCCATATAGCAAGGTTAGACCTTAAAACTACTTTATGTTAATGAATGCAATTATGAAATTCATTGTTATCTTCATAATGAGCAAGGACTTTTCTCAAAGGAAAAGGTTTTTAAAGCTTGAATCCCTGCACCATAATTAAGGAAGAACAATAAGGATATCTCATCTAGCTTAATCATCAAGTTAGTGTAGCAAAATCCTAGGAGATAATATAATCAATCAAAGTTTTCTTTTGCCAGCAAATGAATTTGTATTGTTGATCAACAGCCAATACATCGTCCAATAGAAAATACAGTCAAAACAATAAAGAACCAAACACCCACTACACAATCCATATGCATAATGGAAATAATCTCACCAGCCCTTGTTTTGCTAGCAAACCAACCTCTGTATTTGCCTCTATAAAACATATATAAAATTGGAACTAGGTAAACCCATCGTCAGCCTTTTAATCTATCAAATCAAGTCTGTAAATCTCCATGGTTTAGACCCAAATTCACTAATCTAACTCATGGCAGATAGTGACTTATTTTCCACAATCACTTTATCATAAGCTACACTCATATTGTCACTTATAATCTTTACAACTTCTTTTATTATGAGTAATTATGCTCAGTCACATTTAAGCAACTAATAGATTTAGAGAAGAAACAATAAAACCTTGCTACCAAAATGTCCTAATATGCCACCAATTTCAGCCACCTTGTTGCTTTCATAAATAGAGAGACCAACATTAAATTTCATGCTCCAAACTATGAAGCCTCTCATCTAAGGTTCTTTTTGCCCTATTTTTTGGTTCTTTCACATCAACTTCTACATTTGTAAGTGGAACAATTTAGATCTAGCCTACTTTGCAGGTACCTAATGCCCTACTCGCAGTTTTCCCAAACCATTTACATTGAACACATTAAAGGGCTTTTCCTCTACATATCTTATCATTTTTTGCTTGCCAAATAGCCCAAATAGTTGCTAAAAAAAATTGACACATCTATGGAATGTACCCAATTTGAATTATCTATCAACTGCAAATAGAAATATAAAACTGATGATTCAATTGGCCATTATACCGTCGATTTCTTAAGGATTAATGTCCAGTCTCCAAGCAAATTCACAATCCAAGTTACTTGTTCTTATTTTCTCTAATTGAAGTGTTTTGCTAGTAAAGGTGTTAACTTCAATCTTTTATCACATCCTTGGAAAGTTGACTTAGTTTTTTAAATCAATCGTTTGACTTAGCCTAAAGCATATTTAAGGCTAGATAATTCAACTCCAGTTGGCCCACCAATCCTTATGGGAATGATCCCTATTAGCCAAACTACAAGTGACACGGTGCATTCAAGAAATGGTTAAGAAGGGTAATTAAAACACATATCAACAGTTAACCAACAAAGTGACTTTACTACAAATATATCATTAATTACCACATCAAGCAAAAACCTCGACGCATCAAAAGCATTACTCAACCACAAAAATGCATCCAAAATAAATTAACTTCATCATATCTAATCTTGTAAGAATAATCGCTTTTGCACTTTTTGATCTTATGGCTTTTGAACACGTGATGTGTAGCACCCTATACTGTCTAACCATGAATATTGGGCTTTCTTCATGCCAGTCATGTAGTAATACCACAGTTCCCTAACACACCGGCAAGCATTGTTCCAGTGGAACTATCTGTGGATATTTTTTATAGATTTATTATCATCTTAATTTAAATTGATAAATTACAATAGACAGCAGATTGAGCAATTATTGAGTTGACCTATATACATTTCACCAATATCAACTAAATTTGATGAGTTGGTTCAATCCCCTATTTTTAATTTACAAAATCAAGGTTTTGATTCTTGATTTGAATTTAGATTTATCAAATATCACTAAAGGTTGATTTCAAAAGTAAATAACTCGCTACTAATAGGTAGTGACTGGATTACCAGTGAAAATCCAGTTGAAGTTTAGCCACTATATACTTACTCATTAATAGGCAATGACTGAATTGCGACAAAAAAGTTGATTGAAACTTTAGTTGCTATTGGAGGGAAACCTATGACTGAGTAACTCAATCATTTTGTTGTTCAGTCGATGTTTTATGAGCTTATTTTTTAATTATTATTGTATAGTTGTATATATTTAATTGTAAATATGTATAACTATTTTAAATAAATTGATAAGGTCTATAATTATTTAAATTGGATAGATAGTTGAATAAAATGAAGATTGGCTTCTATGCAAGAATATGACAAAAAGAACCCATTGGCATGGCTCAATGAGAAGTATTGGAAGTCTATAATTTCACACAAGGTAAGCATTGATTTTGGTATAGCTATTTAGTGTCAACTAGTTCACACAATTATCATGAAGATTACGGAAGGCCGTGATAAATTTATGAGGAGTGCTAGGGGCAGCTGCTTTAATAGTTGCTCCAACAGTCTCCTTTTAATTTTCTGACATGTGGCATTTTTATTTAAGCAAAAGAAAGCAACTTGATAAACCGGTTAATTCAATTTTTTTTTTGCCACTTTCCCAATCAAACTCCTTTTTATCTCTTACCCCATTTCCAGTTACCAACTAGCCGCACCTACCGCCACACCAGCTCCAAACTTCTGCATCTCGCGATCGCCTTCCATCTTCCCCCACCTGTTGACCCTCCATCTCAGCTCATGGCTGGTCCGTCAAAGCTCTGCTCCTCGTTGTGTCTTTCGTTTGTTAAATCGAAGCCCATTTTTCAGCTAGCTTGCGGAGGTGAGAGAACCACGGTAAATTCTTTCATTTCCGTCAAGCTTCTGAATCTCCTACCTGCAATCATAGTGCAGTACTTCTTTGCTGTAAAGAACGAAAACGGTACCTAAACTCCCAATCGCAGTGCCTCTTTAGCACTCTTCAAATAGTATTAATTTATTATTAATATTATATTAGATAGGATTGATACCTGTTTTACCCGGTTAAAATTTTATGTGTTAAAATCATTGTCACATGTCAAAAAATTAAGAAGAGACTGTTTGAGCAACTGTCAAAACAGCTGCCCATAGCACTCCTCTAAATTTATATAGGCAGAAGTGAAACTGCTTCGCAAAAGACTATAATGTACCCAACCCTATGCTCGCAAACGTCCTCTAGGTGCTTGAGAACATGAGGAGTGACTTGGGAGGAAAGAAAATACTTATATTTGTAATTATCTATTTATGGCCTTCCAGTGGAATCCCTCCAAAGACTTCTAGCTACACTTACAAACCACCACGGTGTCCATTTGAAAAAAGAAAACTAAAATAGGCTTAGGAAAATGGAAAATCATAGAAGTCATTTTGGTGGGCAACCAAAGTAGAGAAAAACTAAGAATGAACTAAAAAAAAAAAAACTAACAATAAGTAGAGCATGACAAGAAGCAAAAACGCACTATGAAATGCAAGAATAAGGAATAAGAAGATGGAGGTTGTGTTATTTCATAGTAGGGGAAACTAATGGACGAATAAGATAGAGATAATCACTGAAAGATGATTGATGAGAAAAAAGTTGCTACTAAAAGTCAACCGATGGACAAAGGACAACTTGATCACTGAAGCAACAAGTCGTTCAAAAAAAGAGCTCCACCACCTAGCTACTGAAGGCCAATTGAAAAGGAATAGTGACTGAAATTCAATTGCCATTAAAAAATTTGTACAAAACTATATGTGTAGATCTTTATTTTTTATATTCATAAGCACACTTTACAAATCTACATGGGAAGAAGTATTAGTATTTTAGGTAAAAGAAGAAAAATGTTAGTTTTCTGTGGATCCAAAAGTCAAATGAATCAGCTTTGTATGACATTTTGAGGAAAAGGGTGAGGAGGCCAGAGTTGAGCCTTAGATCTCCCTATAATATCCCAAATATTTGTGCCAAGAGGCCAAAGGTGTGAAGACATAGGTATTGATATTTCAAAAATTATATATATATAGGCGCTGACGTGTTGTAATTGGTTGGTACAAAATGATCTTTAATTTGCGGACATTGGTTAACAAAACTATATAGTAGTAAAAAAAAAAAAAAAAGATTTAACGCCTGATGGTCAACAAAAGCTATAGATTTCGTACTTTACTGGTGATCTTGTACTGAAACAATGGAAGTATCGTACCACTGAATTAGCTAAAATTAAAAAATATAAAACGTTTGGTTTTCCAAACAATCAACTAAATTCTAGTCTATGAACAAACCTTTATCTGACAAAAAAATTCCTTTTTAGGTTAATCGTGCGATAAATGAGAAAATTCCAAGATGCACGGGCCACCATTGGGCTAAAACGTGATTTCGGAAAATATGGGTACTAGATCAGTGGTAAAACACTGGGGTGCCAGGACACGCCACTAACTTTTTTGCACTTCTAAGTTTTAACCAGTATGCAGAGAGAGAGAGAGAGAGAGAGAGAGAGGCGAAAACAACCAGTATGCAGAGAGAGAGAGAGAGAGAGAGAGAGAGGCGAAAATCACCAATCAGCTGACTCCTTTTCTTATTTATTTATTTTTCATGCAAACAAATCTCCAAAAGCAAATCATCTTTTTCTTTCCCTTACAAATACAATATTAGTTAAAAAAAAAAATTAGTACTCACTCCCATCCAAGGTGATAGGGTGATAGAGTGATAGCAAATAGTAACAGGTCAGTTTATGATTTATATGCATATATTTCCCAAAAATTTTTTTATAGCAAATAAAAATATCTGGTGTTTAAAAAACTAATAAATGAAATATTAATTCAAATTAAAATTGAAATATTACAATCATTACAAGACAAATGAAGAACTCCCAGAACTATGTTTGGGTTCTCCGGAGCAAACTATCACGCACTTACTGAATTCAACATACCAATTGGCAAAGGAATAATTCTTTACATACTGCCACAAGGATCACCCATTTAACTTTTTATGGAGTTTAAGCAAAATTTTATTTTTAGTATATTTATAGAAGAGAGGCAGTATTTTACTTTTTAAGAAAATGAGGGCAATTAATTTGAGATTTTAGAAAAAGGAGCAACGATTATATATTTTAAGACGAGTGTAATATTATTTTAGAAAAAATTTGAAATTTAAAGGACTTTTAGTACCAAAAAAAAAAAACAGAGACAAATGTACAAAAAAAAATGTCAATTTTTTCAAAAAATTAAAAACTCGAAGGAGTTTGAGCAATACACACGAGAAAACCGCGTGGCAATGCTATGGTGCAGAGGGGGCACATGGAGCTAGCAGTGCTCTTCTGATCATCTGACGTGCTTGATTATGATTGTGCTTATTCGTGTACACGTGTATGGAGATGAACAGTACGAAATATGTCAGGTCGGAAGCGCAAATCCCGATGAAAAATCATGGATTTAGATTTCAGAGCCTCACAGGAGATTCCACCTCCCTCAACTGTATCTAATGCTTCCAGTACTATTTCAGCAATTTTGTCCAACCCAATACAAAATCTCTGACAAGGTGAAGCAAAAAACAAAATAAAGATTGAAAGTTACCACTCTATTCACGGTAAAAGTACTTTTAAGATAGTTCACTGGAATGGATTTTCGTGCATTCGTTTTCAGCTTTTAAGTAGTGCTATCTCAAATGAATAACAGTATTTAAAAGTAAAAATTCCACGACCAATAAGTTTGTATAAAGCTAAATATTGCCTTTACCTAGTTTGGTCATAAAATATCTTACGAAATAGTTATGTATGACATGAAAATTATAAAGAGGAAAATGTTTGTTTATTATTTTTATGTTCAACACATTTTATACAAGTAAATTAAAAATATTAAAAAATAAATATTAAAATAAAAGTTTGAAAGTTAATATGATAAAATAATTTATTAAATATGAAGGTGTTGAAAACATCTCAACCAATTTAAAATAGTAACCAGAGCCGGAGCTAAGGGAGCTGGGGTGTGTTATGCCCCCTAGTATTTTTCTTAATTGTATATATTTGGTGTATATTTTATGAATTATTTTATAAAATTAAATAATAAAAATATATATAATAACATAAAAAATAAAAAATTTTAATTTTAACTTCTTTTTCATGCAAAAACTTATACACAATATTGATGTATTAATCTCAATTTTACTTGCAATTGGAAATCCGATTAGTTTTTGTATTTTTTATTGTCCTGTTAATCACGTTGACTTGTTCAGATCAAATTGAAATTTGTCTAGGACGTGAGGAAAAGATAAGTGATCATATTGACTTAAATATAAAAGTCACATAATTAAATTTATTTTTACTTAAGAAATCCAAATAGAGAGATTGCACAAAACAACAACAAAAAGAATAGTTGCAGCAACAGAGTCGTGAAACATCATGCAGCAATTTTTTTTTATTTTGCTTATTTGTTGACATTTACGGCTATTGATTTTTTCTAATGGGGTTGATGGCAATTTTTAGGTTCGTCTAAACAATGCAGAATTGCTAGCTACTACACATAGTAAAATAGAGTTTCACTACCGTTACAGCAACTTTTACAAGTTAGAACTTGTAATTGCAATTGCAATTTCTCCATTACTCGCGCCGCACACACTATAGAGTTCAATTTCTATGAGTTACTTTTTCAATTTTATTTACTTATTTTTTTGTTTTTTTTGTTGATTTTAGTGGATTTCATGATAAAATTGCTACATAATTATGAAGATTGAAATTAGTAAGTTTCAATCATTTTAGTTGTTAGGGCTTGAATTGCAATTTTTGTGTACTTTTTCCCTGTAATTTGAATAATGTTATTTTTATATATAAATTTTATATTAAAAATACCTAAATCCTACCTTTCTAACTTGAAATCCTCGCCTAACCCAATATATAGCCATTGTAAATAATGTGATGATGAGAGTAATTTCTTACACAACAGATTATAGTCAGTTTGAGAAGAAAAGTAAGTAGCATGTGCTAGATTTCACGAAAATGTCACAAATAACATTCTAAGATTTCCTTGAGTTATGCCTCGAGTTTAAAAAATGCTAAGCATCTCCAATAGCTTTCCCAATTTAAAGATATTCTTTTTTTTTTTTTTTTGAAATATGCAGCCCTTTTTTCACTCCAACAATTTCTCTATCTTATTCTCTAAAATAGAGAATGAGATGAAAGAGAATATTTCATTTCCTATATTTATAGAAACACTAAAAAATTTGGGAAAAAAAATATTTTTTTAGCATTTATTGCTTTCTATTTGTTTAGTAATGAGTTATTTTTGTGTTCATTGGTTCTGCTAGCAAACAAGAGATAGAAACTATGATTAGAAAGGAAGCTAACAACAAATCAGTACCCACTCATGCATAAACAATAGAGAACTATAAAATATTTTAAATTTATTTTAAGTATAAAATATTTAATTATTGAAATAATTAAACTAGTCATTAATTTGATTTTGCTTCAAATGTGTAATATTTAATTATTGTATAATAAATATAAGATTCAACAAAATAGAAAAAAAATTGGAGTTGGGGCAAAATATTATGGAAATTTTAGTTTTTATTTTCTCATTATTTTGGATAAGCTATGAGAGATACTCTAACTATAATCGGTCTTGTAAGAACTGTAATACCCCATACAAAAAAAAAAAAAAAAGTAATCGGTCTGGTATAAAAGAAACTGTACAATAATCACAATATACTGGACTAATCGGTCTTGTGAGAAATCGTACAATAATCACAGTATACTGGACAAAGCATAGATTTTCTTTCCCTTAACCAAAGGAAAATCTTAAGAAAATTCTAATAAATTGAAGGATTGAACCATTACGTTACAGCCTTAAGTTCACAAATAACTATTTCGATTTTATGGTTTTGGTTGTAAATTTTCTTAAAAATTAATAATATTTCTTGGTGAAATATTTGTTAAATTATGCTAACAGGAATTTGTGGGTGTAAAGTGATCATCACCAAAGTAATAATAATTTAATGGTATAAAAATAGTGATTATGTTTTCTTTCTCAAGGCTGAAGGGAATTAGCCAAAACAAAACAGTCGTTATCTAAATCAAATCAAGGCCACTATCACTCTTAAGGCATTCTCTCTCTAGCCACCAACACCTAAGAAAAAAAGAATTCCATCTCTATCTGATAAAGGTGAATTTGAATTTCCAGCTTTGGTTACGATTCTCTCAACTCAAGTGCAGATATAAGAACACAAGCTTAAAGCAATTCACATTTAATGAAACTGGCCAGTAATTAATTAGGGAATGATCATTAATTAACCTAATATTAATCTGTCTTGGGTGGCCCAACCAATTCAGTCCAAAAGTAGGAAATGGAGAGCACTGATTTCACTCTTGACTTTTCTGTGAGTTAAGCTCAATAGATACATGTAAGTGTTCAATGTGGGGAACACAATACTGAGCAAATGTTTTATCAGATATTTCTAGTTCAAATATGGTTTGTATTAGTGGATTTCTTCACTCTAAGTAGTCAAGGGGTTGGGGCAGAAGTAAATAAATTAGATAGTACAGTCAATTTTATATTCTTTTGTAATGATTTTAAATGTAAAAAAATTACCATCATAAGTGTTATTTACCTATATATACTTAGTTACATAATTTAAAAAGTTGTCACATAAACTATAAATATTTCTCTTTTTTTTTCGTATTCTCTTTGTATTCGTCACAAATCTCTACATACATTAAAAAAAATTATTTGATGACAAGGTTTTTCTAGTGGGGTTTCGTTTCAAAATGATTTTTATTGCTTTATTTAATTAAACACCCTAAAGGTTCGGTCCCCTACACCAGTGTGGGTCCCGCTGAAATTGCTCTTTTATGCAGGTATTGGTAGAGGCATGTGAGGTGGGCCCCTGGATGCATCAAGCAAGTCGTTTTCGTGACGGTCACTGTCAGCTTAAAAAATTCGCAGCGAAGCTGGAAGGGATTGGAATTTCTATAACCCCCTCTTTTTCTTGCAGCCGTTTGATTGGCGACAGCTCATCTGCCGGCACAAACTTGTGTGCAAAGTAACTGCAACACTGGCAAACGGAAGCTCCAAACCTCGGGTATCGAAACGTAAAAAACCGACAAACTCAGTGGTGTGTGTGGTCACGCAACCTTTTCTCTGTTGCAGCTTTTCCCGGATTCAGGTGCATCAGCTTCATGGTGGGCATATTTTAGTGTACGATCTCCAGCTCCACCCCCCCACTTAACAAAGCTTTTCTCGATTTTTTTTTTGGTCACCTCTAATTATAAATATGTTTAATTAAAGACCTTTGCTTTAGTTTCAATCACTTTTGATTAGTTTAATTTGGTGATTTCTGATGGCTAAGTGCTAAGTACTAAGGTGGCATGCTCCACTTTGCTCGCACAAAAGAATACTATGTTTTCGCACCCAAATTAATTAGTATTTATTATTTATTAAATTTTTTTGTTGCTTTCTAACTCCACCTATCAATTGCTTTATGGCATGAGAATACCAGTTCATGCATGGCTTCGCTAACACTTCAACCAAATACCACTCGCATTTGCTCATTCCTTTTATTAATTCCCACCTAAGATGTGAAACTGAAGGCTAATTTTCTCAAAGTATGGTTCAGCAATAAAACAAAGACGATAATCTTGTTACAAGTAGCGAAATGTGGCAATATAACCGATCAGTTACTTCGGTTATTATCTTCATGTTAAATTTTATATGGTATAACTAAACCTTAGGACCTTAGAGAAGATTAGGGTAATTAAAATAATGAAGCCGTTGATGTTAATAAGTGTTTCATGTTTGGTGGAGACGTACTTAATTAGAAAAAAATAATTGGGTCATTAGTTTAATTGATATGGTGATCATCATTGAGATTAATATTAATTATGATCCTCGTCCTAAGATACGGTCTAGAAGCCTATCATTTCTCGATCTTCCCAGCTCGCAAGCTAGGGTTTTATAAGTCACACAATAAGGACACTGGCTTACCGCGTGTATCTTCTAGATCAATTGCTTTGCTAGCATTCGATTCCTGCCAAACACAAAATAGAACGTCACCCCAGTTTCGACTTAGCCCTAGCCGCACACTACTTCCTGTTATCGTTTATTCTCTTTCGATTTGTGTGCATCCAGTCAGGCTTAGATTCTAATCTAAGTATGACTAATTGATTTTTAATTATTACTTTATCTGATTCTCCCTTACAAAATTCATTCACCACTAGTGATAGAAGTATTTTCTAGTTCATCTAATACTGTATGGTTGATAGAATTGAGTTACCCATTTTTTAAATTAGTGACTTAAAGAAGATCAAGTGAGGTGCATAAAATGACTGTGACCTAAATGATGAGATGTTTACAAATAATGGATCAAGGTGATCATTTTTTTTATTTGTCTTGTCTTTTTATTTTTATTTTTTTCAATTACTTATGAGCTATTTCTCTAGAATTATTTTGATTTACCTAAAAGATTTCAGTTTAATCCAACACTTTTTTATTTATCCGTTGTCATAGAGATGTATAGCATTTTATTGGATAGGTTATATGTCTATGATGTTCTTTAGTGTTCTATTTCATTAATTAGTTTGTAATATGTCATTTGACTAATTAGTAATTTGAATGAAGTACCTTATATATAAAAAAAACATCACGCCATTAATTAAGGAACAACTAAGCTCCTCCCTTTGTACACATAACCACACATATTACGATATAATTATGCAAATCGAATATGACTTTCTTTAGGAACAATGTCTATGTTTAGCGTGTTAAATGTTGAAAAAGTTATCTATTGGTAATTTTTAGTGTTCAATATTTGAAAAAACTATTATAGTCATTGATAATGTACTCCAACTTGTAACACTATTTTTGGATGCTATTCCAAAATGAAATTTATAACTACTTATTATAATATAGCTCAAATAAACTATAATATGACTTTTTTAATCTACGAAAAATTATAATAAACCATGTATAGTGGAATAACAACACGATAAAAGAGTTTTAATATTCACGATCATTTGAAAAAAAAAACTAAAAACTTAGTAAATTTTCAATACATTCTTCATCAAAATAAAAAATGAGACATCACTACAATATTGGAGCAAAAAGTGGCTGCTATTCCTGTCACCCTTCAATCACTGAAGAAAACAATTTCACTACCTAGCTATTGAAGGACAACTGAAATTATCTATTAACTGAATTTGGCATTTTTCTTAGAGTACATGTTTACTTGGATGCTTAGCATCACACTCTTGCACTTATTGCCTACAAGTGACTGTGTTTGTCGCATGCTACACACATCTGAGACAAGTTTCGTAAACGATATATGATAGGAACCCTTTGTAGTAGACTTTAGAGCATTAGATATCCTTCACGCACCGGCAATTACAAAATCAAGTAAAAAAAAACCTATTTCAGTAACAGAACATGGAAAATGTTACACCCTTGCAAATTAAAAATAACCTACGTGCATGGGCATTGTTAACACACATTTTTTACATACGTGAGCTTGGAAAACTCCAACTTTTCCCAGGTGCAGTTATTATTGCCCAATTTACTTATATATTTTTTATTTAGGGTCGATTGAGTTGCGTCAATACGGTTTCAGTGGTGGTGGGCAAGTTCATCCACGTCGACTCATTGAGGTAGCCAACCAGGGCGTGAGGCTCGTGGGTAATATTTTATATTTAACGAAACAAATATGAAAATTATGGTAATTCGTTCGTCAGTGTGAAAAGAAGGATAAAAAAATTAAGAAAAAGAACAGAAAAAGATGATGAGACGTCAGCAATTGAAATGGAGAGAGAGGGAGGGTCAAATTTGGAGGGGTGGGGGGTGAGAGTGAGTGGCGTAGAAGAAGACACAAAGCCCTTAGACAGCGACAGTATTTGTTGATTTATTCGGAAAGTTGAATACGACGCCGCACGCCGCGACAAATCCCGTCCACAGCTAATCCATAGTCCACGGCGCCTTTTTTCTTCCCTTCCACCGCCTCGCCATTTCACTTTCCCTTGTTTTTCGTCGCTCTCATTTTCTTTTCCTTTTATTTTCACACTCCACGCCTTCAACGCGCCTCTCTCAAGAACCAAAATTACATGAAAATAAATCAATTTCAATCTCATTTTCATGAAGAGTAGCACTATATTAAAATTTTACAAAAAGATGTCGTAGCCATGTTATAGTGAGCAGGAGGAGTACTTTAGTCCTGTATACTTGTAATCCCATGTAATTTACAGGTTTTCAGTTGTTTGTTACCAATCATCAATAAAATTTCTTCATTTGCTGTTAAAAAAAAAATAGTGAGTAGAGTAATTATTCTTGTTGAATTTTGATAAAATTACATTTTTAGTATTGTTTCTCTTATAAAACTTATAACTTGATCTCATAACTAAGTTTAAAAATTTACAGTTATATGCTCTAAAAAAGTTAAATATTACCCTCACTGGCTACTAAAAATGTAATTTTATTAAAATTCAACAAGAATAATTACTCTACTCACTGGCTACTTTTTCCGGTTTCACCCCTAGCCTAGTAACTTTTTATACATACATTCAATTAGATCTAAGTTACATAATCCTTCTTTTTTTTATTATCACTTCCGCTCCTGCACTCCTGTTCTCGCTTTCAATTATCATTGCCGCTGCCGCTTCCACTCCTACTTTTATAACATTTTTACTTATTTAAATTTAAAAAAGTGATGATTTCTCCGCTTTCACTTTCACTATCTACTTCCGCTTTCAAAATGCTCCGTGCAATGTAGTTTCAAATACGCATAATTAAATACTCTCTCCGTCCCGCATTTTCTGCACCATTTCTATTTGGCACGCAGTTTAAGAATATTTATGAAATTACTAATTTGCCCATATTCTCCCTTGTATATTTACTGATTTGCCCACGTTTTCCCTTGGCAACAAAGCACAACTGAGCAAATCGGCTTTGTCTCGATCGCCGTCGATCCGCCGCCCTCGCCTCGGTCAATCCTTCCGTCAATCTGTCGATCCGCCGCCTCGCCTCAGTCGATTCGCTGCCATCGCCACAGTCGATCTGCTGCCCTCACCTTAGTCACTCCTATTATTGCAATTTGTTGGCTCAGTTCGTCGCTCGTCGCCGGAGTACGATTCCAGCAGCGAATCAATCTTAGCAATTCCAGCAATCCCTTATTGTCGAATCGCCAGCGAATCGCCCGCCCTGTCCTCGATCTTCCGTCCTCCTCAATTCACCGCTGTCCTCGATCACCTCTCGCTTCGTCTCGAACTAGCCTCGCCGATCGTCGCGAACTCGCCTCACTGATTGTCTCGAACTCACCGATCCCTCGATTTGTTTTGTTGCCTCCTCCTGGTCCACGCAACGCTGGTAGTACGTCGCCGGAGGGACGTCCCTGGAGAACCTAGAATACAAGATTGGGCAAGGGAAAACGAAAAAAAAAATGGTCAGATTAAGGGGTTTAGGGCAAGGGTATAATAGACATTTTCACTGCTTAAATTTACCAAAAATGGAAACAGTGCAAAGAATTTGGGACGGTCAAAAAAGGAATACGGTGCAAAGAATATGGGACGGAGGGAGTACAAAAGTTCCAGTATCATATTTAGCAAAATTCTTTTAGTAGAGTATATGATTTGTAAGGATTAACAGCTTTTCATTTCAAAATTAATATCTTCCTCTTATATGTTTAACGTCCACAATTGGCAATCCAGCAAACAAATAATTGACCGGCTCTGAGCGGAAGCTTACTGGGTTCGTTAATTGCCTGGGTAACTTTTTTTTTTTTTTTTCCGTTTCGGTCAAGAATAAAGTTTGGTATTAATATTTTTTTACTCCTTAATTTTGAACCCATGTTTCTTTCTTTTTCCTATATATATATTAATCACCTCATTAAAATGGCGGAAGCGACATGTCAACGCCACATGCTCCAAAAAAAAACAAGGGGTTTCTATTCCACATTGCATTATTTCAATCAAAGAGAAGAGCAAAAAAATACCAGCATGAACCCTTCCTTGAACCCCTCATCCCTCTCTTCGCATGTACCTCAAACCGAATGAACCCTTAACCTTGTAACTCAACATAAAACAGAACATGTTTATTACCATGACCGGTGTAGCGGAGGCGTACGTATAAAAGAATTAAATAAAATGAAGAAAATTTAGACATACAAAATTTATGTAGCTGGGATGTTCAATTAGCCAATATGTTCAAGAGATAGAAATAAACACCAATATTTAAAAAAAAAAGGCTTAGAATTATAATAAAAAAAAAATTCTGCTATAGCTCTCTACCCTTGACAATATGGCCCTTTCTTCTCTCTTTTTTGACCCTTATATTTTGTCCATCATACAATAACTTTTCCTCTCACATATACACCCATTACCCAAAAAAACCTTAGGCAGCTAATAACCGTATCTTACCATAAAGTACACAACAAGTACCACATTCATCACTCGGTTTCCAAAAACGCCTTACTGCATAGTACACATTCTTCACATAATGGATGCCTCATCTTTCTTCTCGGTGATGTACAAGACAAATACACAAACCAAATGAGTGAGAATAGTTGTTATAACCATCAAACACCTCCTCATACCAGCCAACTTGTAGTCATGCGGTGAGTTGTCATAAAGTCAATGCAAACTACTTTTCAGCTTCTTATATGCATGTAGCCACCAAGTTTAAGCAATTAATTACTTTGTGATTAAGCAACATTCACTAAAACAGAAATGCAAAAAAGTAATTAAATATTGCCACTGAACACTAGCCATCTTCGGTAGCTGTTGTATGGGCCTCACTTACTAAACAAATGAATATTTCAATCACTTTTCAATAGTAACTATTTCAAATTCAGTCGCCATTTAGTGACTATCTCGACATCAATTGTTCTTCAGTCGCCCCTACTAAGAAATAATATCATCTGTGTCTCTTTTCCTCATTCTCTCATTTGTTATATAGAAGCTTAGCGCTAGATGAATTTTTCTTCTTAAAAAAGAACGACATAAGCAATTATAGGCTCCTTCGTCATCCCCACCTTCCTCTCTCGCTTACTTCGCCCAAAATACGCCTTATTCTCTACACTAATAACTGTCACCAGCATCACGTCATTCTCATCCATCCTTTTAATCTACCCCTTCCTCTTCGCTTCCTCCATGACTAATTCCTCCCCCTTCCCCACCCTGCAACTTGCTGTCCTCATTATCACCACCACCACCTTATTTGCTAACAGGCACCGCTTCGATCTCCTTGATCCATTTCAGCTCCATCTTTGTCTCCTCCAGCTTCTTTAGAGTGTTGAGAACCTCAACACTGAGGCTACTCTTAATAACACTTTTACATGTTTTTGTTTGAAAAATGCATAATTATTTTTTGAAGTAATTTTAATACTAATTTTAGTCGCTATGTTAAGCGATTAACAGCTTCAGTTGCTCCTAGTAACCGATTCGATCAATCACTTCTTTCAATCATTTTTTTGACCGTTTCTTAAAAATGAATAGGTAAAAAGTGACTAAATGAGTGACTGGGTTTTAAGTCACCCATAATGGTGTTTTTTAAACTAAAAAGTAATTGAAATGACAACGATATTTTTGTATCCATCTTGTCGTTATTAGCTTCCCAGAGTGTTCAGCTAATCCATCTTTAATTTTCATTTTCTTCTTGGCTAAGTATCATCTCAACTTTTGTTTACTTATATTAAAGCCATAATCTTCAACAGAACACAAATTCATCATAAAAAGTCCAAAACAGATTGGTCTAAATTTGAGATGGAGCAAACCAAGTGAAAGGCCAATAACTTATCCAGTGAATGCTTAAAACCCAATAGAGTCTTCACCACTAAGAATGAATTTATGGGCGGAGGTTGCTGACGGGGGATCCTCAAATTATAATAAAATGATCAATCAAGGAATATTGTAAACAAAACGGGTGCAACCATGGACGGCAATGCCTTTAGTGAGTGCCTCAAGATCACGACTAAGGCAGGGTGAGGCGACGACGACGGCGGCGACAAAGAGGGAGTTGGGATATTATATGGCACAAGGGACCTTGCCGGAAAGTCAATTTTGTTAGATTCTTCTCTGCTAGAAGCATAAAGATTTTGGGTCGACCCATGAGATTCAGCCTTTCTCCCTGTAGGAGCGTAATTTTTATCGCAAGGCAGTTCAAAAAGTACCTATATATATAAAAGTTTCTTCTGGAATTTCATGAAAATGTGGACATTGGTACTACATGCTATTAATTTTCTTGTAAAAGGTTATGATAAAAAAGGAAGGATCACATTAATTGATAACTTTAAATAGTTAAATGATACTAAAACTTACATTACCAATCCTAAAGTAGTTTAGATTAAAATGAAGTGTTAATGGTGATGATTAGTGCCATGTGTAACTATGTATTCAATTACCATTAGCAGAAAATTTTGCATAGGATTTTTCCTTTAAGGAACGAGAGGAATGAGGGAAGATATGGATGTTTACCTGACTGTCTTCATTATTTTTTTTATTTCTTTCTCCTTTAATATGACTAAGGAATGTCGTGCTCACGACTCACATGTACTTTTTTTTTGTCACTCTTAACAGAATCTGTCAAAGGACGTCTGCATGGAATATAGGACCAAAATAGCAAAAGCTACCAAGTGAATGACCAAAATATAATGCAAGAAAAGGTTAGGGACTACTATTGTACTTTATACAAACAAAGTCCCTAGTAGCCATGTCTTAACGGGCCTAATCAAATCCACAGATACAATCACCCTTAAATGAGCACACATTAAGTACAACATGAATAAGGTCATACATGAGGCTCTATGTCAAAGCCCCTAAAGATTGTGGTTTCGATTAAGGCATAGATTGAAAGTTGGCTACAATATAGCAAGTATCTTGCGTGAGGATAGGAGGGTTGGACTTCACGTTTCATATGGTGGTGTCATTTGGCAAAGGGGATTTACAAGATTAATATGGATGTGAGCATCGACAATCAAGAAAATCAAGGAAGTATTAGAACTGTTTGTTGTGACTGAAAAGGTAGGGTTTATTTTGCCACCTCATGTTGGGTATTTCACGTTGGTGGTGATACTTTCTATGGAAGCACTAGCTATTCTATGGGATTTGAATAAGGCTAAAAAATTTGGTTTCGGGCGATTGTTGTTGAGTTGAATTCAAAGTCTTAATTGTGGATCTTCAAACGGGGGGTCTTCCATTTGTTGTTTCATTTTGGGACTCTGCTTGATGAAGGTCTTATTAGCCCTCATTGTTTTTTTTAAGTCAAAATCATACATACAAATGCAAAAGGTAAGGAGGTATTAATTTATATATAGTTTAGAGGGAATGATGAATTTGTCTTTTTTAGAGTATAAAAGGCTATTGATTCAACATTAGTGGCATTGTCAAAAAAGTGGTAGATGTCATAATCAAATCCAAGACCTCCACTACATTCCACTAACAACTCTGGCGAATGGTTGAGGACTGAAAACTCTTTAAATTTATATGAGGAAGAGAGATGTAAACACTATTAAAAAAATCAGGTTTTCCAACGACCAAATTACCAACAGTCTAACCGTTGGTAATTACCAACGCATTAAGTCATTGGTAAAAAAGGTTTAAATTTACCAATGGCCAAACGCGTTAGTAATTTACCAACAGTCCAATGCATTGGTAAATCAACTATTTTCCAACGATTAGATTACCAACGTGCACGCGCGTTTGTAATTACCAACGTACACGCGCGTTGGTAATTACTAACGCCCCTATACATTGGTAATAAGTGATCAAATATTTTCCAAGGGTCAGAATACCAATGTGCACTCGCGTTGATAATTAGTGCACGTTGGTAATTACCAACGCGTCGACAAGTTGGTAACTATTAAATGTATAATAATAATAATAATAATAATAATAATAATTATTATTATTATTATTATTATTATTATTATTATTATTATTATTATTATTATTTATAATTTTTATACTATATATATATATATATATTTGTATATTGATATATATATCATACCTATCATATTTATTTAACAATTTTAGAAAGCAAAGTAGTAATATGCATATTTATTAACATATTTTTGCACATAAATATATATCATAATATATATTATAACATATGATTTGTATCATAATACATATAATTATTATTATGATACAATATGATACATTAATATAATATGATACATACATACATTAAAAGCCCAAACCTACCTTTTATAAAACCCTAACCTACCTCTCCCATATGAACATATTTTAATAGTCAAATTAAAATTAATATTTTTAATGTATATAATAAACCAATTATCGTATGCAATTCATATAAAAAAATTTATATATAACAAAAACTATCAATTATAAGATACTCTAAATATAACAAAAACACACATGAAACTATCAATTATTATTATTATTATTATTATTATTATTATTATTATTATTATTATATGTTATATTAAAAACTAGAATATAATCATATATGTGTGTGTTTGTGTTTGTGTGTGTGTGTGTGTAGAAGGCCAAAAAGCCCAAAAAAACCCATAACCCAAACCAAGCCTTAACCTAACCTATATAAATAGTCTAACTATCTCATTTCCCTCCTCTCTGTAGCCTCACGTCTCTTCCCTCTGCTCTAGCTTGTTTCTTTCCGCTCTGCCTCCTCACTTCTCATCCCTTCTACCTAGTCTGTTTCTTTCCCCTTCACCATTTCCCTCTGTCGCGTCTCCTCCATCCATTGCCTCTCTCCCTCTTCCATTTTTCCTTCGTCCCGTCACCTTTCATTCTCCTTCCTGGCTAGTGATCTCCCTCTGACATTTTGGCTCCGTTGCCTTTCCTCCCTGGCCGTGGCCCTCCTTCCGCTGTTCTCCTCCATTTCTCCACAACCAAGCCTCCTCGCCGACGCGTCCGCCCCTCTTGGGCCTCGCTAACGCCTTCTTGCCTGTCAGCCTCGCCCGCATTTCCGCCCCTCTCTGGCCTCACTCGACGCTGCCTAGATGGCCACTGCTTGGCCAGACGCCGCAATGGGTCTCCTTTGATCTTTACTAATTTTGATTTTGATTTTGTGACCCATATATGTCTCCTCCCCTCTTAACTGAATTCAATTTCAATTTTGTGAACAATTTCATGCTTGATTTTGTACTTTTAGTTGTGATTTTTGTGTATGAACTTGTAGATCCGGTTATCTCATTTTGATTTCATAGATTTGGTTAATTAATTGTAGATCTGATTGTTTGATTTGGTAGATCCTGTACTCTGATTGTATATTTGATTTTAATTTTGTGAATTTTTGGTTAATTGTTGTGATGTTTTTAATTCTGTTATTTTTTCAAATTTTTATGAATTATATAATTTTTATTACTTGTTACAGAATTTTGTGAATTTTTTTGAACTTTGTGAGTTTTGGAAATATTTTAACAATTTTGTGCAATTTTTTATCTATAAGTTTTTTTTAATTTTTTTGAATTTTGTGGTACTAATAAAATCTTTGTTTTATAATTGTACTTAATATAATTTTTAGTCCTTATAACATTTAGTAAATATGACATATTTTTAATAAATATAATTTTACTAATTATATTTCAATTTCTGTAATATTTATTCGTGCATGAATTTAATAGAATTTAATTAGAAATTTACAAATAATTATTTTGCACTTTTTATATTTTTTTAAAGAATGAGTCGTTGGAAACAGTTTTAATTTTTTTAAAAATTTTAAATTATTTACCAATGGTTTTTGTGGGTTGGAAATTACCAATGCGCGTGCACGTTGTTAATCTGTTCACCCGTTGAAAAAACACATCTAGTGAATGTGCATTGGTAATTACCAACATCATGATTTTTGCACATTTGTAAAAAAATTTGCAATATATGATTTTCCAATGTGCATTTATCAGTGGTTGCATGTTGATAATTCAAAATTACCAACGCACAACCGTTGGAAAAACACTTTGGTAGATCCCAAAATTCTTAGTAGTGAAATTCAGCTGGTTATATAAGATCGATTCTTGAAATCGGCCGCTGGAGATTGAATGGATAAGCACTATTGCTTGCATAATTATGCCCACGCTAATTTTTTGTATTTGGAATTCTTGTATTCGAGTTTAATGTAGAATGTACCCAGACCTTTTAAACTATTTTGTCAACTTTATAGTAATTAATACAAGTGTTCTACTCAGTGCCAATTTGCATGCATTAGTGCATTAGAAAAGCTTAATGATAATAGATTAGGCGAAATTACCAACCAACTTCTTTCTCAGTATAGCCCTTCACCAGAAGATCCTGCAATTTCTGAATCATTAAATATTGATTTGTAACCAACTTTTAAGTAAATTAACTGCTGGTGGCAGTTGATTAACATTTTATTACTCGTTATTTTATATATGCGTAGTACAATGTGAACAAAAAAAATTATAAATCCTCCATGATTTGAAAGGATGAAAGGTCGTTAATTAGTGTTATGTGATGTAATACCCTTGTTTCAGAGCATTTATTCATTTTAAGAAACTCTCAAAATACTTGTTCATCTTTCTCAAAAAAGTTAACTCCATTTTTCACCAGTATTCATCATTTAATAACTTTTTCTACAAAATTAGTACAATACGATAAATCTCCCTAGAACTAAACAGTTAAATACCATGGCATACAGTTTACCGCAAGTAAGCAGTATGCGGTATAAATATTTTTATATTTTATTATGCGGTGTACCGCATTATACCACGATATTTAGCGATATTTTGCATACTACTTATTTTTTGTGTACATTTTGTTCAAAAACTGTGATATACCGTAAATATTGCAATGTACGTACCGTGATATTTTATTTTTTGTGGATGTGTGTGAGACATATTTTTGTTATTTTACATCAAAATATCATAAATATATAAAATATTAAAATATAATTAATACACATATCATAAAATAAATGTTTACTTTTATTTTTTTGGTACTTTTCTTAGTTAACATAAAAATTTAATGATTACTTTGAACCACCTAGGAACTCAATGAGCTATTAGAAAATGTATTATTCTTATTAAAATATTATTTTTTTCTATTATATCAATAAATTAGTTTCCTTCTTAGTATTATTTATTTTTTCTCTATATATATAACATTTTTTCTATGTTTTTAATATTAAAAAATTTTCTATTATATATATTTTATTTGTATTTGACAAATTATGATGAAAAAAATTAGAATGCATATAAAATGTGTAAAAAAAATTATAGAATTTATGTTATCTTAAAATAATATTCTAATATTTTTTTTGTAAGAACAATAATGATATGTAGCGTTATATACTATGCAATATACCTTAAAAATTTAGGTATAGTATATCTAACTGCAATAGTATTTAACATTTTACCTAAAACTACATAAAAATTAAAGGGGTCAAGTAATAGCACCGAATTGTACCATCCAATCCTTGGGATCAATAGTAATCAGTACGGTGCACAAATGGGTCATCAACTCAGGGTGGCGGGCGGATGAGGCGAGACAGTTGGATTTGGATTCATGGTTCCCAAATAGACCTCGCATCATTCAACAGCTCTCAGCCGCCCCTCATGTTGAGAGACGATGGGCCTATTCTTTATTTAATGTCCAAAAATTTTAATAAAGGGACAATTTTTGATTTCGTCCCTCACAAAACTATAAAAGCACCGTTGAAATGAAACCACAATCATTTTGACTTGATCTGGCGGTTTCACCAAGAACAACGTGGTAAAGGGGAGAGAAGGGAGCGACCAATCCTGGGGCTTTCTGATTAGCCGTCTCCCCCTTTTGCAAAAGAACAGAAAGGGAAAGACGACGAAAAGGAGATCAAAAGGGTATGCTCAGTTTTATTTTCGAAAAAAAAAAAACATACTGACATTAAACTTGATCAAAGTGTAACAAAGTATTATATCCTCATGGAAGACATAGAGCAGGAGGGGGAAAAGGAAAGTCGGAAAACCTGGCTGCCAAGCAAAGTCGTTTTTGCTAACTGGTCTTCTGAGTTCTGACCCTGGCGTACATGACGTCACGCCACCAAAATTAGTCCACAAAAAAACATCATTAGATTCTTAATTGAACCGTTGTTTGTTGATTTAAATTTTGGTTAAATACAATGTATGAAGAATTGTATCACTCTTTCCATTCAATATTGTCCGTTCCTTTTAGTTTTTGTGTGAGAATTATAAGATGATGCATGGTTATTATGCCACATAAACAGAATTAACTATTAGAGTATATTTTTTAAGATTATCTTTCACTACGTATTATTAAAAAATGAACATTCATATAGGCATTACATAATTGGATTAATATTACATTTTGAAAAAATAATGTGTATGAAGACACGTTTTAGGTTACAAAAAACTGAAAATGGGCAAATATTAATGGTCAGGAGTGGCAGGTTTTCTATATGTTGCTGCTGTTCCTCTATTGTAAAATATAAAATTTAGAACAAATTTTCATCTCATAGGCAAGCACAGGAAATGGTTCTTCAATGCAAAATTAGCAAATATTAGAAAGTATAATAAGTATAAAATAAGAAAATATCACTTGTATTATCAAAAATAAGTTGGGTGAATTATAGGTATACCTACACTCTTTTGAATGTTTAGTATCATATCAATACATTAATTTCACTTTTAAAATAAAACAGTCCAATATTTTCACTATAGTTCTACATATGCTTGTACTATAACAGAATGAGACTTCACTCACATTTTTTGTTACCCAACATTATTTAACAAGATAAATAGATAAATTCAGGATAAAACTACTTGGGCAATTTGGAGAAGACAAAATGAGTTGGTATTTTACTCGAAGGAGTTCTGACCAAAAGAAATTTTCTGTCACATCCAGTTGCTCTTGGCATATATAGTGTCATAGTTTTCTCCTGTAAATGGCAAACTTGTCTTGATGGTTGTGAGGGGAGAAGCAGTCTTCGGCTATGTACACCAGTGTCCTTTGGTTCCAGTAGTCGGCTGGAAATTCAGTTGTAATTTTTAATTTAATAAAATGGTTTTTGCCGTTTAAAAATGGAGAGAGAGACCAAGAAGCGGTGGGGGGAAAATTAGCCGTTTGGACTTTGGACCATTAAAAGAAAACGGCTAGGAAAAGGAAGGAGAATAATGGCTAGCCAACAGGAAAGTTTTGTTAAATTGTCTTTTCGTTGAAATAATAATTTCTCCAACAGTCGGTCTAACCCCAACGTACAACAACTGGGCACACGTGCGTTCTTGGGTATTTACATTACACGTACCAATTCATCGTCATGGTAATTTTTTCGGAAAATTACAAAAACCTCTAGGGTTTGGACTAACATACACTTTGCTCCCTCTATTTTTAAAAACATACTCTTTACCCCTTATCTCATTTACAATATTCAACAACAACTTCTAAATCCCTAATTTAAACTATCTGATAATTATGTTTCAGTAATTTAAAGATTTTTTATACTTTTTTCACAGCCAACAGACTTTAAAAAAATTTTGATATGAATTTATAGGGATAAAAATATATTTACAGAAAAAAAACTAATAATTTAAAAATATTTATTAATAACAAAAAAAATATTAGCGAGATTAAAATTATTAAAAAATAACTATTATACAGTTTAAATATAGTTTCAAAAATTATTATCAGATAATGTAAAAAGTACAAGAGATAAAATGTAAATTTCTAAAATTAAAAAAAATAAACTGCGTATTAAGACATACCCAGAGAGTGGTTGTAAGTTTCCCTTATTTTTTCCAATTTGTTCTTGTACGCGTTGTAACTCAAACGTGCAACTGGATTACGCTTACGCCTACCGACAGTATTGTATACCTTGATAATTAAATCTTTCTCCCATACTTTGATTTAAAAGCAATTGTGTGGAATTTCGAAGGGACATAGTACTGAGGCTATACATAACAATTACCTCCCACTTGTCACTACAAGTTAAAAAATAATAAAGTAAGAGATACTCATAACAAATCAATCACGTACGTACATCTGTAACAGTGGTATTTATATTAGATATTCCAATTAACAAGGCACCAATTGCATTTGGAGAAAGGATTTCAGAAAAAGGACATGTAGATCGTAAAACTAAGGTCGCCATCCACGACGTCAGACATCGGAACTGACGAGCCGGCTCCAACTTTAGTTTAGCTCAATTAGCCGCTAATCTTCAGAGAGTTTTTTCTTCAAGAGGTATACTTACATATGTTTAATCCCTACTAAGGATGGTTTATGTCTTGTTTGCCAGAATGGGTACTGCCTTCTCGGCATTTTGTTTTCCAAGTCTTCCATGTCAACGCCATTGTCGTCTGTTGTAATTGATAAATATTTCCACATAACCATATCATTTACGGAAAAAAAATTACCTGCGAAATGCATTTAGATTTACATAATTGCATATAACCCAGCATAACCATCTGTAATGTATCAATACGTGATGACTTATTTATTGTGTGTGTTCGAACACACACACATACATACTATATTTTTACACTTTATTACTTCCCTTATGTGGCTATTTGAGTTTAAGGTTATTTGGGTTTATGATTTTTTAAGATTTAATGCAGGACCCTTTAAGATATTGGGCTCATTGTAAGGCTTGAGTTCAATATACCTCAACTCCAAATGTCACAATTTGAGTTTGACTCTACTAAAAAAAAATCATTTTCCAACGGCTATTTCCAACGGCCTCCCGTTGGGAAATTGACAATTTCCAACGTGGAGTCGTTGGAAACAGATGCGCTAGTAAATGATGCGTTGGAAAAAAAATTCCAACGGCCCAATGATTAGCCGTTGAAATGGGCCAATGGAAATTTCCAACGGCCAATTCTTTAGAAAGTTTTGTTAAGCAGTAAAACAGTTTTCCAACAATCAGAGCCATTGGAACATTGCCAATGGCTTAAGCCATTGGAAAATAATTTTTGAAAAATAAAAAAATATATATGATTAAATATTATATATTTATTATTTTAGATTCAGTAAAATTATATTTTACATTAGTTCAAAAAATTAAAATTATTATTACTAAAATTATATTTACATTATTACAAAAAAATTTAAAAGTCACAAAAATACAAAATCTAATTGAACTAACACAAAATCATCAAAATAAAAAATACAAACAGATCTAACCAAAATAAAAAACTCCGAACAAATCTGAACTAAAAATCATTCACAGAAACAGATCTAACCAAAATCAAAAATAAAAAATCCAAACAAATCTGAACAAGAAATAAAACGTCTGAACGGATCTAAACAGAAATCAAAAATAAAAAATCATAACAAAATCCAACCCCAGATCAAAAATCGAAACAGATCTATACAAAATCAAAACTCATATCTTCTAGCCACCAAGGAAGGCATGCAGGCCGTGGAGGCGAGGAGGACGTGGAAGAGATCAAGATGGTGGACAATGGAAGGGCTGAGGATGGGCTGCACGGACGATGGACTTGCGAGGTCGATGAGCACGGTGGACTAGCGACGCCGATGAGCACGGCGGTTGTGGAGGCCGAAGCGTGCAAAAAGGAGGCGAGGTATGAGGTTGATGAGCACGGCGGAAAAGAGAGACACGATGGCGAAGGCGATGCAGAAGAAAGCCAGAGACAGCGAAGCGGATGAAGATGGCAACGGCGAGGTGGAAGAGCGCCAGAGATGGAGAGAGGACAACGGCAACGACGAGGTGCAAAACAGGCAAAGACGAAAAGCGCGAGAGGATGGGGAGAGGCTCAGACGAGGGAGACGGAGACGATGAGGGCAAAAGGAGGTAGAGACGGAGAGCGCAAGAGGAGGAGGAGAGGCTGAGACGGAGACGAAGAAGGCGAGAGGAGGCAAAGACGGAGAAGGTTAGGGGAGGTGGGTAAGTGATAGTATTTATAGTTAGGGTTAGTTAGGGTTAGGTTTGGGCTTTTTTGGCCCAATAGATCATTTTTTTTGGGCCGGGAAAAAATATATATGTTACATACATTATAATAGATGAAACATTGTAGTATATATATCATATATCATATAATAATAATAATAATAATTATTATTATTATTATTATATGTATCGCATATACATCATATAACATATACTATATATATGTTATTATGATATGTGTAAAATATGATATGCATTATAATATGTTTAAAATATACGATGTACAAATATAATAATAATGTGTAAGATATATATACGCATTAATATATGTGTTATGATAAATATATATTATGATATATATTATATAAATATATATAAATATCAATATCAATGTAATATAAATATGTGTGTGTGTATATATATATATATATATATATATATATATATATATAAATGTGTGTGTGTGTGTGTGACATATATATATCAAAATATTTAAACACACATTTATATATATGCATATTTATATTGCATTGATATTGATATCTATATATATTAATATACTATATCATTATATATATTTCTCATAACACATATATATTAATACGTATATATATCTTACACATTATTATTATTATATTTATACATAGTATATTTTAAACATATTATAATACATATCATATTTTACACATATCATAATAACATGTACATAGTATATGGTATATGATGTATAGTAATAATAATAATAATAATAATAATAATAATATTATTATTATTATTATATTTTTATTATTATTATTATACTACAATGTTTCAATTTCACAAAATATTTCCAACGGCTTAAGCCGTTGGAAAAATTCACCAAAAAAGTTCAGCCGTTGGAGAAATTAACCACATGTTTCTAACTACCTAGGCTATTGGAAAAATTCACCAAAAAAGTTTCCAACCGCCTAGGCCATTGGAGAAATTAGCCACAAGTTTCAACTGCTTAGGCCGTTCGAAAAATTCACAAAATTTTTTCAGTCGTTGGAAATATTCACAAAAAAAAATAAGAAAAAAGACCGTTTGACTTATATATTTAGCCGTTGGAAAAAAATTTTTACACCTTACAAATTTTTTTTTTGTAGTTTCCAACGGCCTTGCAGGTTGGAATTTTTCAACGGATTGACCATTGGAAAATTGGCCGTTGGAAAAAAGGGTTTTTTTAGTTGTGTGAGCTACTTGAGAAAGACCTAGCTAGACTTGATTATTTACACCCCTAATCTCATCACGTGTGTGTGTGTGTGTGTAATTTAGGATTTAAGGTTTATAGCTGTTAGGGGCTTGAGCCCTCTAAGGTATTGGGCTGGCCAATTTTCAAGCTCGAGATGAATGAATTAAAGTTTAGGGTTTGAAGTTTAAGATTTATAATTTATAGTATATGGTTTTAGGATTTAGTGTTTGAGGTCTTTAAAGATAGGACTCTTCTTCAAGTTTGAGCTTGGTAGAGCTTAGCTTGAAAAGTCTTAATCCAAGCTTACTAAAGCTCAACTACCGAGAAAGCCCAAACTGTTTTACACCCATAATCTCTTCATGTGAGTTGTGTGTGTGTGTGTGTGTGTGTGTGCATGTGTATTTAGAGTTTAGGGTGTTGGGCCCTTTAAGCTATCAAGCTAGTTTTTAAGCTCAAGTTCGAGCTCGGTAAAACTTAGCTCAATAAATCTTAATTTAATCTTGTTGGAGCTTGACACCCATAATTTAATCACATGAGTTTTTGTGTTTGTGTGAATGTTTAGGGTTTCTTTTCCTTTTAGAGTCATATGATATTACAAAAATGAAAGTAGGAGCAACAGTTGTGTTGACACCCAATTTCGTCCGGCCATTAAAATAATTTTAAAAAATTAAATAAAAAAAATTAAATAAAAAAATGTATTATTATTATTATTGTTATTATTATTACTAATTTTTTTTTAATTAGTTTAAAATATATATATTTTTTTTGTTTTGTTTTGTGAAGATTTGATATATGTGTGTATATGTGTATGTTTGAAAGAAAAAAAGAAAACTCCATAAAAATGACAAAATTTAAAAGTTTGAGGTAAAAATGACAAAATTAAGAAGTTTCAGGCAAAATTGACAAATTCTGAAAGTTCCAGGAGCATTTGGCAGTTTGTCACATAAAATTTTGAGCCTGCCGACGTTTTTGGCTCAAATTGACAGAAAACGACAAAATTGTCAAAATCAGAAGCTTCAGGAACTTATCCAGAGGCTGAGAGACGTAAAGGACTAAAATTGTCATTTTACCAATTTAAGAGATAAGTTTGAAATTTTTTATTAATTTATCCATCAACAGTTCAGCTAAACTTCCTCTATAAATAGCCCCCCAAATTTTGTGCTGAACACAGAAAAAAATAGCAAAAAAACTTAGAGCTCCGTTTTAAAAAAAGAGAAAATTACAGCCCTTAGCCCCAGCCCTCTTCCCTTCTTCCCCAGAAAGCCAATTTTTTTTTTTTTTCACTGCTGTTCCCTCTCTCTCTCTCTCTCTCTCTCTCTCTCCGCCGTGCCCCTCGCTGCCCGCCGCCGCCGCCCTACGCCGTTCGCCGCCGCCGTCCCTCTCCCTCGCGCCGCCGCCGTCCTTCCACCTTGCCGTCCCGCCGCCCATCTCGCCGTGACGCCGCCGTCCTCCTCCGCCGTTCGTTTCCTCTCCCCAGCCGCCAAGCCGCCCCGTCGCCTCGCCGCCCCGCCGCTCACACCGCCCCGCCGTAGCGCCGCCGTCGCCCCTGCCCCGTGCCGCCACGCCAGCAGCCCCACCCCCCTGCCCCTCTCTGCTGCATCGCGCCTGCGTACCCAGAAAATTCAAAAATTTCAACTTCTAGGTAAAATTCAAATTTAATCTTTCATCTTTTCAACTTCTTTCACTTTGGTCACTAACTTTTTCTTTTGTTCTTGCAGAATTAATTACTAACCTTTTTAATTTTTACTTGTTTGTTTATTATTTGTTTATTACTAACCCTTTCTTTATTGTTGTTTTTAACAACTAACTTACTAACTTTTATTATTGATATTATTATTAATTTAATTAACTTTGTTAATTAACAATTAATTAATTTGACTAACTTTTTATTATTGTTGTTAATTAATTAATTTAATTAACTTGGCTAACTTTTTATTGTTGTTAATTAATTAATTTAATTAACTTGGCTAACTTTTTATTATTGTTGTTAATTAATTAATTTAATTAACTTGACTAACTTTTTATTATTGTTGTTAACAATTAATTTAATTAAACTTGGCTAATTTTTATTATTGTTGTTAATTAATTTAATCTAACTTTTACTAACCTTTTTTATTGTTATTAACTAACTAATCCAACTAATCTAACTATATTAATTGTGCTAACTTTTATTATTATTGTGTTATTAAAGTGGATGGCCAAAAAGCCCCACTTTATTAATTGAATTTTTTTTATGATTAAAAGATAAAAAAAGGAATTTTACGTGAATAATTTTCTAAAGGCTAATAAAAATTACTTTTTTTATTTTGAAACAAAGTTTTTATTCCTTTTAATAAACAAACATAATGAAATAATTCAAAAATAAAATAAATAAATAAATAAACATAAAATCATTCTTTTAATACATCTTTAAAATTAATAATTAATGAAATAAAAAAAATTAAAACTCCATGACCAAATGATCCGCCAGGATTCATGGCTCGGAAATATTTTTAAATAAAATATATAAATAAATTTTTTCTTTATAAAAAAATAAAAAAAAAAACTTTAGACTAATATATTAATTATCTATCAATATATAATTTTTTTTTAGTTTTCTTTATTAATAAAAAGAATAAAAAGCGTAAAAATTTTGGGTTAATATTTTATTCAGTAATATTTTACTTATTAAATTATATAACTTTTTGTTTCTTTTATAAAAATCTTAATCAAATAATTTCAAAATAATACAAAATAAAACAAAAATAATTGAATTTTCTCTTAAATATTTTTGACTTATTGATTAGATATATTTTCAGAAATATAAATTAAAATTAAAAAAAAAAAAATCTTTCATCAAACAAAGAAGAATATAAAAATAAAAATATCAAGACTTTTGTTTTAAAATACATATAAGTTTTCGGTTAAATAATCTTTTATTCCAAAATAAATTAAATAAATATCAAAACTTTTCTTCTTTTGTTTAAAATTTTTGGTTCTCTTAATAAATAAAAAAATAATAAAAAAATAATAAAAAATAATAAAAAAAAATAAAAATTTTTAGTTCATGGTATATTGGCTGGAAACTGTCTCGTGCCCGCTTTTGAGCTGCTTCACCTGGTGAAGAGGGTCTGGCTGAGTAACAACGCCCCGTACCATGATCAAAATTTTTATTTTTAAACTCTTTTAAATTAACTTCTTATTAAATAAAAATTAATTATTATTTTTTTTTATAAATTGAGTAATCCTTTAAAATAATAAATATCTTTCATTAAACAAGAAAACAAAAAAAGTAAACAAGAAAAAAAAAGAAAGATAAGAAAAATAAAAGAAAGATAAGAAAGAAAAGAAAGATAAAAAAAATAAAAGAAAAGATAAGAAAAAGAAAAGAAAGAAAGAAAAGACAAGAAAAATAAAAGAAAAATAAGAAAGAAAAATAAAAGAAAGATAAGATAAAGAAAAGAAAGGAAAGATAAGAAAAAGAAAAGAAAGATAAAAGAAAGAAAAAGAAAAAGAAAAGAAAGAAAGAAAAGAATAAAAAAGGAAAGAAAAGAAAAGAAATTAAAAGAAATTTCAAAAAAAAAAAAAAAGTAAAATAAGTAAAAAAGAAGAAAAAGAAAGAAAGTAAAAAAAGAAGTAAAAATATAAAGATAAATTTTTAGTTAGTATTAAAAATCATTCATAAATAAAAAGAATTACTATTTAAAAATTAATTTCATAATAATAAGAATTAAATAATTACGATAAATCAATTTCCATATCCGGATGATCCGGCAGGATCTACGGTTTGGAAAATATCAAACTTTTTAAAATAAATAAATTAAATAAATACAAAGATAAAAATCCATGTTTACAATATGGATTAAATTATTTAAAATTTCACCAAATTCCGTGTCCAAATGACTCGGCAGAGTCCATGGTTCGGAATCAAATCTTCCGTGTCCAAATGACTCGGCAGAGTCCATGGTTCGGAAGTATAAAATTTCATACAAATTAATTAATTTAAAAATCCACATTTCGACTAATCCAGTTAAAATTTCTAATTTTGAAAATTAACTGAGAATTATTTAAAAGCAAAGCAAAACAAAATTAAAATCAACTAAGGTGCCAATTTTTGGGCGTTTTAACAAAGTTGTTTTAACGTAACCGTACTCCCGATCCCCGAACTCTCGCAGACCAATTTTAAGGTGACCAATCGACCTAGGTGAAACCGATTGGTGGCGACTCCCGAAAACCCGACGTTGCCACAGCTTGGCGACTCCGCTGGGGACTCGACGTTAGTGAGTCGAGCCTAAAGTTGATTTGTTTTTATTTACTTTGCTTTACTATTATGTGGATTTATATATTATATTTACTTAAGTAAACATGCATAATGCATTCACAAAATGAAGCTCTATACCCGAGCTTCCTTAAATCAAACACGATTCTTTCTAAGCGGAATTGGTGTTGCTGTCCTTGTGAGGCCACGGTCTCCAAGCCTTCACCGGTTTCAAAGTAGCAAAGTAGTGTATTGCCTTCTGAGACGGTTAGTCTCTGCATGGGCCCACGAAAAGCTACGACTCGAATTAATCCATTCCTTACATAAACCCTAGAGGGTAAGGAATCGGGCCGTCACTATGATTCAGTGACGGGATTCGGGAACTATCCCTTGCCTTTTTGATAAACCACCTTCTGCATGTAGAATTCCTTACTCCACCTTAGAACCAGCCATTAAGAATTTCCCATACCTCGGTTCCCATTTCCATAGGTTTTGTTTTATCTATATGTTTGTATGATCCTATGTGTTATTTTTTTTACTAACTCTATTTTTCCTTATTTTTCCGGCATATACATTTCATCATTAAAGATAAGTATTTGGTGAAAGAACTATTATCATGGATATTCTCGATTATCTTCCCACGGCTGTTACTGGATCATGGAATGACACGGTAATCGAAACTCAGCCTGAAGCTATGGAATATTCCGAAACGGCTCAAAAGCTTCACGGAGATGCTCTGACATCCCATTCTCACGTACAGCTTAAGGACCAGGTATCGGTCCGGATAAATCAGAACGACACCACGGAATTATTGCAAGTCTGGAATAGTTGGAATTCTACTGATCGGGAAGCTTTTACGGCAAAATATGGTCACATCACTTGCCTACTAAAGGTTACCGTTGATGCATCACTTGTCCGGGCTCTAATACAATTTTGGGATCCATTTTATCGATGCTTTTCTTTCGATAAGATGGATCTGGTTCCAACCATTGAAGAATACAACAGCCTCTTGGGTTAGTCCTCCGACTATCCAATCGAGACTTATCAACATGATAGAAGAACGGAGCCTCATCGAGCCCTAGCAAAATTATTGGATATGCCAGCTTCCAGTCTTCAAACCAAGTTTGCAACAAAAGGATCTCGAAAATTTATCAGTTGGATCGACTTAAAACAATTAAGTCACGTTCTCCCTCAGAAAAATCAACGACGCAAGCTTTTCGCCTTGGCGATATATGGCCTGGTAGTCTTCCCAAGAATTGTCGGATTCATTGAAGGAGACATCATTACACTATTTGAGCAAATCTGCAATGCTCAAATAAATCCGACCTCAGTAATATTATGTGAAACTATCAGGGCATTAAACTTTTGTCGCCAAAGAGGGGGCAAATTCATAGGATGTTCACATCTCCTCAACATTTGGATCAAAAGCCACCTTCCTTGTGAGAAGCAACATTTTGGAAATCGCTTTTCAAAGGACTTCATCCCAATCGAAGCCTTTTTGAAAAGTGAAACCATTCATCACGACAGCAAGGAAGCATTGGTTGATTATTTCAAGAACATCACCGAATTCCAAATTGAATGGAGAGCCCCCTGGTCTACCTCCACCCGCGTTGTCTACCGATGCGGCAGTTGCCCGTGGGTTCCTCTCTTAGGTATATGGGGAGGAACAAGTTATGCCCCAGCTCAAGTACGAAAACAATTTGGGTCCATGCAATTTATACCCATGACGCATAATCTGAGTAAGTTGGAATTTTCACACGAAGATCCAAATTCAAATAAGCTCGCAATGGGTATTTCAGTTGCGTGGAAAAGAATTTTCATATTGAAGTCGGGGCCTATTATTTCTCCCACTGCTTATTATGAATGGAGAAATAACCGGAAGGAAGGAATAGTTCTATCTGAAGAGGTCATCAGAAAATTGGCGAAAAGAGAGTTGGAGAAAGAACTAGAGGAAGAAAAGGAGAAGAACAAGAGGATGCTCCTTGACATGCAACAGCTCGGTCACAAAACACAACTCCTCGAAGAGAAAGTTGAATACCAAAAACAAGTCATCTCCCAATTGGTTGATGAAACCGATCAAAAAGAGATGAGAGTCAGATACTGGGAAGATCAATACAGATTTTCTCAAGATCAATTGCAAACATTTTTGGTAGAAGTCAGAAAAGTTACAGAACAAGCCCAACTAATGGGCGAAGAAGCCAAGGAGTTAGAAGAACTGAGCTGTCCTACTCCATCAGTAAATGTTCAAAGAATGATGGAGTTCATATCTAAGGCCAGAAAGCAGTATTGTACTTTGGGTCGTTTCTTTTAAACAAACCTTTTGCTGAATGTAATTGAGAAATTCCATTATAGTTCTTCTTTCACCAAGTATTTACAATATTCATGCATGCATCCATCACATCAATCATACACACATAGAATCTAATAAAATAAATATTCCTTTAAAAGGGTAAAATTGGACCCCAACACCGATATTCAACTCGACTCCAAACAAGATTAATGGCAGAACAAGCCGAAGGACGTCTCATGGAGATGGAGTCCAAGATTGAAAGTATGTCAGAACAGATGAGACAATTGATGGAATTAATCAAAGGGAAAGCAACTCAAGTCCCCATCAAAGAAGTGCAAGATCCCACTTATCCCCCGGGATTCACCCCGCAACGAGTCTCAGTCCAAGAAAACCTGTTTCAAGAATCAGGACCGTCTGCTAGTGTTCACCTGAAACAAGACACTGTACAGGAAGAGAAGAATACATTACCAAAAGAAGAAGCAGAATCTCAAAAACTCGAAACAATAGAAAAGCGACTGCGAGCCATTGAAGGAGGCACTATATTCGGATCTCTCTCGGTGGATGACCTCTGCTTAGTGCCAGACGTCGTAATCCCTTCAGATTTTAAGGTGCCAGATTTCGTGAAATACGATGGAACGAGTGATCCCATCACTCACATCACATTGTTCCTAAGGAGACTACAACCACTCACAAAAGATGAAAAGGTGTGGATCGCACTTTTTCAGGAAAGTCTCACAAAATCAGCATTACAGTGGTATCTAAGCCAAGGTCCAAGGAACATAAAAACTTGGAATGACCTTGCTCAGGCCTTCATCGGCAACTATAAACACGTTATGGACTTGGCTCCGGATCGCCAAACTCTCCAAAACATGGAGAAGAAAAAGCCAGAAACTTTCAAGGAATATGCGCAGCGGTGGAGGGACTTAGCTGCACAGGTTCAGCCACCCATGACAGAAAGAGAAATGGTCACTTTATTTGTCCAGACACTGAAATACCCATATTATGACAAACTTATTGGCAATGCGGCAACTAACTTCTCCGACGTAGTAATGTCTGGAGAAAGGATCGAGCATGGTATCAGGACTGGGAAGATTACTGAATCCTTTAGCGATCCTATGAAAAGAGGAGGACCTTCCAGAAGAAAAGATGAAGAAATACAACAAATAGGAAGAGGAAGAGGGATTCCCTTCGTGGGCACTGTGGCCACCGGACCTCGCCTATCCTATTCTGCCAATAAGCCCAATTATTATCCTACCAATAGGCCTAATGATTATCCTCTCAATAGGCCCAATGATTATCTTCCCAATAGACCCAACAATTATCCTCCCAACAGACCTAATCAGTTACGGCCACCTGTTCCAACTCCTCCAGTACCTGCACCAAGACCAAGAGAAATCTTCGCACCAATTCCCATGACTTACACTGAGCTGTATCCAAAACTCATCGAAAGTCAACTTATTCGCCCAATCCCTACAAGGCCATTGGAACCCCCGTATCCAAGGTGGTATGACCCTAACATAAATTGCCCATATCATGATGGTACCGTGGGCCACGGACTGGAAAATTGCATAGCATTGAAGCGTATAGTCCAACAATTAATTGAGTCAAAGTGGTTGGACTTTTCCAATGAACCAAACGTCACTCATAATCCATTGCCTCCTCATCAAGCCAAACCAGTCAATATGATGGAAGAATACTGGCCGATGAAGAAAACAGTCAATGATATCATAACCCCTCTTAAGCATGTATATTCATGCCTTGTGAAAGAAGGGATTATCATAGGAAAGTCTTCTGGAAATAAAGAAGTCGAGGATGAGGAGTGGTGCAACTTTCATAACAGTAAGAGTCATTCTATCCAAGAATGCCCAGAATTCCGTAAAAGTCTACAAAGTCTTATGGACTCCTCCCAAATCATCGTTTTTATGTCAGATAAAGAGGATGACGTGAATGTGATAATTAAAGAACAAGAAGTCAATATCATGCCAAGACCACTAGTCATTCCAATATCAAAATCTGCTCTCAAGCCTTTAAGAATTCAAGTTCCAAAGCCATTCCCGTACAAATCAGACAAAACTGTTCCATGGAACTATGGCTATACTTCTAACATCACATCAACTCCGTTAGAAGTTGGGGGCATGACTAGAAGCGGTCGGTGTTATTCTCCCGAGCAAATGAACAAGCTCCAACAAGAGAAGAATGTTACGGATCCAGCAAATGGACCTATTAACACATCTAAAGAGCAAGAGATGCCTCGAGCAGTAACAGATGAACAAGCTACTGAGTTTCTCAAACTCATAAAGCAAAGTGAATACAGTATCGTGGAGCAGTTGAACCGTCTGCCAGCAAAGATCTCCATACTTTCATTACTCTTAAGTTCTGATGCCCATCGAGAAGCTCTTCTCAAAGTCCTGAATAAGGCTTATGTTGAACAAGATATCTCCGTGAACAACTTTGACCACCTTGTCAACAACATCACGGCACAAAATCTCATCACATTCACTGACGATGAGATACCAGCAGAAGGAAGGGGTCACTCTAAGGCTCTGCATATTTCGATTAAATACAAAGATCGGATTATGGCCAGAGTTCTTATCGACAATGGGTCAGCTCTAAATGTAATGCCACTCGAAACCTTACATAAGATTGGTTTAGACCCATCATACCTCAACAACAGTCATATTGTTGTTCGAGCATTTGACGGAACGAAGAGAGATGTTGTTGGAGAAATAGAGCTACCAATAGGGATTGGTCCCTGTCTTTTCCACATCACATTCCAAGTCATGGATATTTGTCCATCTTATACCTGCCTGCTGGGAAGACCATGGATCCATATGGCCGGAGCAATTCCTTCTTCATTACACCAGAAAATGAAATTCATTATTGAAGGAAAGATAATCACGGTCTTCGCTGAAGAAGACATCCTGCTATCAAGACCTGCGGATGCTCAATATGTCGAAGTCAATGAAAATATACCTGATTGCTCCTTCAGGTCTTTTGAGATTGTCAATGCTGCTTATGTCAGCGAATATGGAGAAGAACCCATTCCTAGCATCTCTAAAACAAGTCGCATGGTTGCCAAACTCATGATAAAAGGAGGATACTCACCGGGGTTAGGACTGGGACAAGATTTACAAGGAATCACAGAACCATTGAAAATCACCACAAATGAAGGGAAATACGGCCTAGGCTTCACACCGACAAGACATGATAAAATGAAGGCAATAGCTGAAAAGAGAGAAAAGAGGATTGCACGATTAACGGGGCATCCTCTCCAGGAAAGAAATCTGGATATCCCTGAAATCACCGAAACGTTCGTGAGTGGTGGTCTCATTCCAAAAAATGACAATGAAGGCAAGCTGACTATCAACATCAACAAGTCTTTTGAAAGTCTTTCTATTCAGGCAATCATTAGCGATTCACCTGAAGAGGAGGAGCTTGTTCAACCTTGTGGCCCACGGGATGTGCTGAACAATTGGGAGGCGATAGAACTGCCTGTTATAATCGAAAGCTTTTCAAAGTAATCTAATAGTAAAAACCTCCTAAAGAAAGGTTCAATCAATAGGGTGTAGTCTTTGTTTAAGTGAACCTTTTAGTTATTGCTTTTTATTCCAATAAAGTTGTGATTTATGCACATTGTAAATAAAGTACCAGTTTGCATCCATCTCATTCGTGCCATTTTTTTTTTCTTCTCTTTCTTTTCTCTCTGGATAATGCAGACCCAAAACTCTCTTTGATGACAATGAAAGAATGAACTTTGATAATCCTGTAAACACTACCGACTCGGATGACGAAGATCTTCAAGTATCTCCTGAGCTATTAAAAATGATTGAGCGAGATGAAAAAGAAAGAGCAACAAGTCAAGAACCAACTGAGGTATTCAACCTGGGAGACAGTCAGGATGTAAAAGAAGTCAAGATTGGCACTTTATTCCCTCCTGAAGAAAAAGAAGAATTAGTCCATTTATTGAAAGAATATGTGGATGTGTTTGCTTGGTCATACCAAGATATGCCTGGCTTAAGCTCAGACATAGTACTACACAAAATACCCTTGAAACCTGGGGCGAAGCCTGTCAGACAAAAGTTACGAAGATTAAAGCCGGATCTAATCTTAAGAGTGAAAGATGAGATTCGAAAGCTGTGGGATGCAGGATTCCTTGGGGTCGCTGAATATACAGAATGGGTGGTTAACATTGTTCCAGTCGAAAAGAAAGAAAGCGGGAAACTAAGAGTTTGTCAGGACTACCGGCCATTGAACGAAGCCAGTCCTAAAGATAACTTCCCACTTCCTCACATTGATACGCTGGTGGATAATACCGCAGGAAACTCCTATTTTTCCTTCATGGATGGCTTCTCTGGATACAATCAAATCAAACTTGATCCAGATGATATGATAAAAACTGCCTTTATAACCCTTTGGGGTACCTTCTACTACAAGGTGATGCCTTTTGGGTTAAAGAATGCTGGTGCTACATATCAAAGAGCCATGGTTGCATTATTCCATGACATGATGCATAAAGAAATTGAAGTATATGTAGACGACATGATCGCCAAAACTTTCACTGCTAAGGGGCATCTAAAAGTGCTAAGAAAACTATTCGATAGACTTCGCAAATATCAACTGAAGTTGAATCCTGCCAAATGTATTTTTGGAGCCTCTTCAGGAAAGTTATTGGGTTTCATGGTCAGCAAGGATGGGATTCGAGTTGACCCGAGTAAAGTCAAAGCAATACAAGAAATGCAACCCCCGAAGACTCCAAAACAAGTAAGAAGTTTTCTGGGCAGAATCAACTTCATAGCAAGGTTCATTTCACAATTGACATCCAAGTGTGAACCTCTTTTCAAATCACTGAAGAAGAACAATCCGATCGAGTGGAATAACGAATGCCAAGAAGCATTCGAGAAAATCAAGCAATATCTATCAAATCCACCAGTCTTGGTACCACCCCGATCTGGAGAATCGTTGATTCTATATTTATCCATACAGGATTCTTCATTAGGATCCGTATTGGGTCAACGTGATGAGACAGGCAAGAAAGAGCACGCAATTTACTATTTGAGCAAGAAGCTTACCACATATGAAGCGAAATACTCAATAGTAGAAAAGTCCTGTTGTGCCCTTGCATGGGTAGCACACCGACTACGACACTACATGCTCAACAACACCACATTGCTAATCTCCAAGACTGATCCCATTAAGTACATTTTTGAGAAACCAGCTTTATCAGGCAGGATCGCAAAATGGCAAATGCTGTTGTCTGAATACGACATACAGTATGTCACCCAAAAGGCTGTAAAAGGGAGTGTGATTGCTGAATATCTGGCTGATAGAGCATTGGATGATTATGAGCCAATGAAAATGGAGTTTCCTGATGGAGATATAATGACGATAGAACAGGAAGTCTCTAAAGATGACGAAACATGGAAAATGGCATTCGATGGAGCATCTAATGCTTTGGGACAAGGGATTGGAGCCATACTCATCTCTCCAAGTGGAGAGCAATTCCCTCTTACAGCAAAAATTACATTTCCTTGTACCAACAATATAGTAGAGTATGAGGCATGTGCTATGGGACTCCAAATGGCACTGGAATTGAAAGTGCGAGATCTCCGAGTTTATGGGGATTCCGCATTAGTCATATATCAAATCAACGGAGAATGGGAGACAAGGGATTCAAAATTGATCCCTTACCAAAAGCTCATACTAGACTTGGCTCGAAAATTCAACAGTATAAGCTTCCATCATCTTCCAAGGGAAGATAATCAAATACCGGATGCTTTAGCTACTTTGGCTGCTATGTACAAGATCAGTGACCCCGAGCATACTCCTGTGTTCGAGATGAGAATAATAGATTCTCCAGCTTATTGCATGAGCATCGAAGAAGAATTGGATGGAAAGCCTTGGTATCACGATATCAAGAAATACCTCCAAGAAAGAGTATATCCACCAGAAGTATCAGAAAATGACAAGAAATTTCTACGAAGATTGTCAATGGGTTTTCTTTTAAACCTAGACATACTTTACAAGAAAACCCCAGACTCGATGCTACTTCGCTGTGTAGATACTCATGAAGCACGAAAGATCATGGAAGAAGTTCATTCTGGAATATGTGGAGCACACACTAGTGGTCATACTATGGCAAGACAAATAATGAGGGCTGGTTACTATTGGCTCACATTGGAAAGTGATTGCGTCAATCACGTAAGAAAATGTCACAAATGCCAAATATATGCCAACAAGATCCAAGCTCCACCTGTTCCTCTTAATGTAACAGCAATACCTTGGCCTTTTGCCATGTGGGGAATCGATGTTATTGGAGCGATTACCCCTAAAGCTTCCAATGGTCACAAATTCATCCTAGTTGCAATTGACTACTTTACTAAATGGGTAGAAGCTGTGTCTTATGCAAGCGTAACTCAAAAGGTGGTATGCCGGTTCATTAAGAAAGAAATCATTTGTCGCTATGGACCGCCAGAGTGTATCATCTCAGACAATGCCACGAACCTGAATAATGCAATGATGCAGACTTTGTGCCGGCAATTCAAAATCAAGCATCTCAATTCAGCACCTTATCGACCGATGATGAATGGTGCAGTAGAAGCGGCCAATAAAAATATCAAGAGAATTGTTGAAAAGATGATCGTCACTTACAAGGACTGGCATGAGATGTTACCTTTTGCACTGCATGCTTATAGAACTTCTACCCGTACTTCTACTGGAGCAACACCTTTTTCTCTGGTATACGGTATGGAGGCTGTATTGCCTATCGAAGTTGAAATTCCTTCATTAAGGGTACTAATGGATACTCAATTAGGAGAAGCAGAATGGGTCAAAGCTAGATACGAGCAATTAAATCTAATTGATGAAAGAAGAATGATAGCCCTCTGCCATGGGCAACTTTATCAAAGAAGGATGATTCGTGCTTACAACAAAAAGGTTCGCCCACGACAATTTCACGAAGGTGACATAGTGCTCAAGAAAATTTTACCCATGCAACATGATTCAAGAGGAAAATGGACACCAAATTATGACGGGCCATATGTCGTGAAGAAAGCATTTTCAGGAGGGGCACTAATTCTGACAGAAATGGATGGACGAGAATTACCGAAGCCAGTAAATTCGGATGCAGTAAAGAAATACTTTGCATAATGAAGAAATTTTCGAACAGAAGGGGAGAAGTGGATACAGGGTTACCAAAGTTTATTTGATCAAAGTTGTCAAAGAGAGCTTTCTTCCCTTACACTTTCATTATCTATCTGTACCCAAGATTTTCATATTCTTTTACCCATAAATAAAAGCCAATTCTCTTTAACTTACCTTAGATTCTCACGTTCAAAATGCTAAAGTCGCTTCTATCCAGTTCTTTTCCTTCAAATCTCACATTCCTACTAGCCTTAAGTGTGCAATAAATTGTGACTTTTGAAGGAAGAATAGTAATAATTAAAACTTAGAAAAAAACAAAGACCGTAGATTACTTTGATAAGCTTTGTGAATTAAAACAGGTAAGATTGAGGTCCTGCTTTGCGAGCAGCACAGAACATAGGCTAACAAAGAAGAAGGAGTAACAAATCTTTGGGAGATAGCCTTGGTGGTAGCCTGAATGATCATTTCAGAAGTCTTAACATGTCTATGTCAGCAGGAAAGAATCATGCTCACGAATATTTCAACAGGGACAATTATCCAGAGAAGCATAAAATATGAGGCGGGCATTAAAGAAAATTGAGGTCAAAATTCAAAAATAAGGCAAGGAAAAAGGATTTTTGAACAGAGTTGGGCTTTTGAGACAATGGACAACAGCTGGAAAGCATAAAGAGATTCAATAATAGTCCGAGAAGGAAATCACAAAGAAGATCCAGTAAAGTAAAGCAAAGACATGAAGAGCTAGATTAAAAAAAAAAACATCAGTTACACATGCCTTGCATTCATGCATTTCACATCATGCATGCATGGCTTTTACATAACAGGGATCAAATGAAAAGCATGTCCGCAGCATGATTGCAGCAGTATAAGCTGAGATCTTAATGACATCAGCTCTTACTAATTGGACGCATAGCTAATACGCTGGACCCAGCCCCATCAGGAATCCAAGGATAAAGCATACAATATCGTCAAAAGCCTGGCAATTGAGGCTACACCTAAAAGAACAGAATTGATGCCAGCTTAGCAGCATCCAGGATGAGTGATAGCTATCGTCAAAGATAAGGCAGACATCAAGAAATATTGTCGTTGAAAATTCGTCAAAAGCGGACAATGGATTCAATAATCAAGGACTGAATCGACGTCAGCTGGATGGAATATCTATCACATCAAAATAAAGTAGGATTCACTTTTCCGGTTAAGCGGCGGATACGGTACTCCGTGACTCTCAAGTCGGTTCTCTCAGTTGCCCATAATAACTGATCATTTCCTCCCTCCTTTCTTTTACTTTCTCCTAGAAAATGGATCCTACTTTTTCTGCCTTGCGAAAATATTTTCCTTCTCTCCCAATGAACATCCTCAAAAAGATCTACCAAGTTCGCTGTGAACGATTAAGAGCTCTGATGCATAAAGGAATCCCTGAAGATGTGCGGTGGTTAATTGAAGCTAAGGTTCGTCTGGCAGGTGAAATCCCAGAGGCATTTGTGTCTCACATGCCTGGTGTAGGCAAAAGCTCTTATGCCAAAAAACGAAGAGCGAGGAGACTAGGCGTTTGTCATAAATGCGGACGCTGGACCTGTAATACTAAATGTCGTTCTTTAGGGATGATCTCTGATAATCGAGAAGATAAAATACGATTCATTAAGAATGGCCTGAGTAAGGACTCATTGGATGATCTCCAATTGACTCTTGAGACGCATTCTTGTGGATCTGTGCAACGTGAACTTCTCGATTTATGGAGCATTTTTCATGAAGAACGAGAACGATACAGTCCCGGGAATCTGACATTAAACGACCCTATTTGTCAGCTTGTAAGAAAACTGGATGGGAAGCAAATCCTCGACTCATAGAAGCCATTAATCCCGTTACTGGACGTAAAACCAGTGGGAGATGTGAGCCACAGTCACAATCACTGTACATACAATTTATCATATTTAAAATTTTCCATTTTTCTTTTAATAATGTATTTGCTCCCGTAAGTGTAATCGACACGTTATCCATTTCATCGCTATAAATGCATGTTCTTCCAGTCGGTTATCTAAGTTTCCTTCAATAACTGATTCATTTCCCTCTTCTCTCAAATTCTTCTCTCATCAATGGATTCTACTCTTTCTGCACTGCGAAAATATTTTCCTTTCTTTCCAATAAAAGTCCTTAAAAAGATCTACCTTGCTAGATGTGAAAGAATCAGAGTTTTTACACGCAAAGGCATTCCCGATAATGTGCAGTGGATAATTGAAGCTAAGGTCCGTCTGGCGGGTGAAGTTCCAGATGCATTTATGCCCCGTATGCCAGGTTTAGGTAAAAGCCGTTATGCCAAAAGGCGAAGAGCAAAGAGACTAGGCGTGTGTTATAAATGTGGGCGATGGAATTGTATTACTAAATGTCGCTCTTTAGGATACATCTCCATAAATCGTGAAGATAAAAGAAAATTCATTAAGAATGGCCTGCGTAAGGAATCTCTGGAAGATATCCGAGAGACTCTTGAAACGCATTCTTGTGGAAAAGTGCAAGGTGAAATTATCAGTTTATGGAGGACTTACCATAAAGAACGAAACCGTTACAGTCTTGGGAATGTGACTTTAAACGATCCTGTTTGTCAGTTTGTAAGAAAACTGGATGGGAAGCAAATCCCCGACTTATAGATGGCATTGAAGCCATTACTGGACATAAATCAGGGGAAGATGAGAGCCACGGTCATGATTCCTGTACATATAAGCTGTCATTTGTCTTTTCTTTTAATATACTTGTTCCTGTAAGCGTAATTAACACGTTATCCTTTCATCGCTATAAATGCGTGTTCTTCTTTCCGGTTAAGTAGCGGATGCAATACTCTCTGACTCTCAGTTTCCTACAATAACTGATTTCTTCATCTCTTCTCTCAAATTCTTCTTTTATCAATGGATTCTACTCTTTCCGCCATGCGAAAATACTTTCCTTCCATCCCAATAAATGTTCTTAAAATGATTTACCAAGCTAGATGTGAAAGGATTAGAGTCTTTATGCACAAAGGCATTCCTGACAATGTGCGGTGGCTAATTGAAGCTAAGGTTCGTTCAGCTGGTGAAGTTCCAGAAGCGTTCTTTCCCCGTATGCCCGGCTTTGGTAAAAGCGCTTATGCCAAAAAGCGAAGAGCAAAGAGGCTTGGTGTCTGTCATAAATGTGGACGATGGAATTGTAATACTAAATGTCGCTTTTTAGGATACATCTCCAGAAATCATGAAGATAAAAGAAAATTCATCAAGAATGGCCTGCGTAAGGAATCTTTGGATGATATCCTATTAACTTTTGAAACACATTCTTGTGAAATAGTGCAATGAGAAATTATGGATTTATGGTGGACTTTCCGTAAAGAACAGGATCGTTACAGTCTTGGAAATCTAACTTTTAATGACCCTGTTTGCCAGTTTGTGAGAAAACTGGATGGGAAGCAAATCCCCGACTTATAGAAGGCATTGAAGCCGTTACTAGACATAAATCAGTGGAAGATGAGAGCCACAGTCATGATTGCTGTACATATAAGCTGTCATTTGTCTTTTCTTTTGACAATAATGTACTTGCTTCTGTAAGTGTAATAAACGCATTATCCCTTTCGTCACTATAAATATGTGTTAGTTATGTTCGTTTCCTACAATCACTAATTTCTTTCTTTGCCTCCTTCATCAATGGAGTCTTCTCTTTCCGCCCTACGAAAGTATTTTCCTTCCTTCCCAATAAATGTTCTTAAAAAGATTTATCAAGCTAGATGTGAACGATTCAGAGTATTTATGCACAAAGGCATTCCTGATAATGTGCGGTGGCTAATTGAAGCTAAGGTTCGTTCAGCTGGTGAAGTTCCCGAAGCGTTCTTTCCCCGTATGCCCGGCTTTGGTAAAAGCGCTTATGCCAAAAAAAAGAAGAGCAAAGAGGCTAGGCGTTTGTCATAATTGTGGATGGTGGATTTGCGGCAATAAATGTCGTGCTCCAGGAGTGATCACCAGAAATCGTAATGATAGAATAAGATTCATTAAGAATGGCTTGCGTAAGGAATCTCTAGAAGATATTCGAGAGGTTCTTGAAGCGCATTCTTGTGGAATAGTGCAATTTGAGGTTGTTGGATTATGGATAATTTTCCAAAAAGAACGAGATCGTTACAGTCTTGGGAATCTGACCCTAAACGACCCTGTTTGCCAGTTTGTGAGAAAGCTAGATGAGATGCAAATCACCGATTCATAGAAAGCATTGAAGCCATTACTGGACGCAAAGCCAGTGGAAGACGAGGATCAAAGTCACGATTACTGTACGTGCTAGCTGTCGCTTTTGAAATTTTCCTCCCCTTTTGGTAATAATGTATCCACTCCTGACGTGAACCAAAGTCACGATTACTGTACGTACTAGCTGTCGCTTTTGAAATTTTCCTCCCCTTTTGGTAATAATGTATCCACTCCTGACGTGAACCAAAGTCACGATTACTGTACGTACTAGCTGTCGCTTTTGAAATTTTCCTCCCCTTTCAGCGATAATGTATCCACTCCTGACATGAGCCATAGTTACGATTGTTGACACCCAATTTCATCCGACCATTAAAAAAAATTAAAAATTAAAAATTAAAATTTTTTTTTAAAAAAAATTATATATTTTTTTAAGAGGGGTTTATTTTTATTTTTATAGTATGTGTGTTTAAAAAAAAAAAAAACAGGTTAAAAAGTTAACAAAAATTAAAATTAAATTAATTAAGAGAAAAGAGAAAACTAAAAATTAAGAAAAATTTTATTATTAGTCAATTAATTAAAAAAAATTAATTAATTAATTTAGTTTAAAAGAAATCCCTGGAAAGCATTTTTTTTCTCTCACTGTCGGCACGAACCGACAAAAATGTCAACACCTGCTCTCAGACTTTCTCTCCACCCAGCTGGCCTAGAGATTGGATCTTATCTTCTTATCTCTTTTTCTTCCCGGTTCCTGGTTCCGGCTGAAGGGGGAACTCTCACCTGCTTCCAAATGGGATCTCTCTCTCAAATTCCATCCTTTCTTGGGGGCGGGGGGGGAAGCGACTTCTTCTGTGTGGGTCTTTTATTTCTCCTCTCTTGGCCATCTTCTGCTTGGTCTCCCTCGTTCATAGCTTCCAGCGACCCTTTTGCGGACAATTAAAGCAAGTTCAACTTTGCTCTGCCCTTGTTCATCCTCTCCTGCATCTTTTACGTTACAAACACAACAGCATCCAGCAACTTAGTCAATCCATCGGTGAGCTCCACCGGTTGAGTCAAGACGAGGAGACCGTGAGCGCGAGCAACGACGACTTCTTGTTCTACGCCTTCAACGTCGAAACCTTCTGCTTCTTCTCTGTCACAACGCCCTCCGCTGCGCTCGCGTCGCTCCGCCACCCTATTCTTCCCTCCTCGTCTCGCACATCACAGCTTCGGATTTCATTGGCTCCGCCGCCTTGCTCTCGCTTCACCGCCGTCCACCACTTATCCGCAACCTCTCCTTAGACCTCTGCATATCCCAGTCCTCCTCTGTCTCCGCCTTTCTGACCTCGCGGCTGGATTCCGGTGGCCATGTCGGGCTGTGTGAGTATCTGAAGCCGTTGCTGCCGATGCATGACATGGAAGACGATGAGCTGTTATGGAGAGCATCGATGGTGACTCAGATTACCAAGTATCCGTTTCAGAGGGTTCCAAAGGTTGAGCCTCCCGGCTCTGTAATATACGGCCGAAGAATTTCCCAGCAAGGTCCAAGGAGCCCAAAGCATAGCCCAAGCAACTGCCATGGCGAAACTAGCATTCTAGCGATCCTTCTGATGCTAAGTGTGGCGGTAACCATGACGGAAGTGCAGCTGGCGTGCAAGTCGAAGCTGGTGCCATGCGTCGACCACCTGAACTCCACTGCCAACGCCTCCGGTGTCACCTTCTACAACAATTTCACCTTCCAGGGCGACACAGGGGCCGACACCATCCAAGGCCGTCTCCCGACTCGACACGCTCTGTTCCGGATCAGCCGGGAGTGTTTTCTAGCTCGCCGTCTTTCGCGCCTCGCCGGTTCCAGCTCCACGTCGGCCGCCGTTGCTTGCGCTCCTCGACACCATCCTCATCGTTTAAACCTGAGCTTTTCCTTCCTCCACTGTCGCTTGCGAATGAACGGAGAAGAGAAACTGTGCACAACGATCTCGGTTTCAGAAGTTTCAAAAATTTAATTTTATTGGTAAAATTCTTATTCAATCCTCCATCTTCTTATTTTCTTACATTTAAGTCACTAACTTTATTTTCTTTGCAGATTGAGCATTGACAGTAAATTTTCTTATTTTTGTTTGTTTTGGTCACTCATTAAATGCAGTCTCTTAAATCAATTCTCTCAAAAGAGGTCATGGATGTTATCATAAGTAGTACGGCTGATTTGGGACCATTAAGTCTCGATTCGTTTTAAAAAAAAAAAACAATTTCTCAGCTTTATGGCATGTAATTGGGTTAAATTCTTCGGTTGAAAATCATTCTGCATCTGAGATAAATATGAAAGCTCCAAACAGTGGACTATTCACCCCAAATCTTGCTCCGCCATCCCAAGGTGAACTTTCTACCCCTCCAGTTGTAGATCAGAAGCCGTTGCCTGTGGAAACAGTTACTGCCAATTCTAATGGTGCTATGTTCTCAGATGTGCAACATCGGTCCTTTGCAAGCACAGGGTTTGCTTCTTTGTTTTCCAAGGGAAATAATGCTTCTTCTTTGATTCCATATATTTCTATACATGTTTGATAGTGTTTTATGCAGTGATTTTATATCATATATTAGCATTCGATAAAAGACTATAGATTTTAGGTGATTGACTTCTCACTGTTGTTTTTTACTTGGACTATTTTTAGTTTTCTATATTTTTTATGTACCCTTATGACCCTTTAGCTGGTTAAAAGTCTAAGTGGTTTCTTGCAGTTGGCAGTCATGGTATTCTTGGTTTCTGTGTGAAACTGCTTGCTTCTTGGTATTATAAGTCAATCCTCTACTTGTTCAGATTTATGTGATTTACATTTTATGTACTGTAGTATTTATTGTGTGGTTGTTCGGTGCGGATAACGATGTAACAAGATCTGTAACATCTTAATTGGTCTGGTGTTGTCATAGACAAAGAATCTCTGTGAGATCAACATATTATGTTTCTTATGTTTTTCTTAATGTTAGGAATAGTTTGTTTTTATCTCATCATTGCTCAAGGATTAATAATAATATGTTTTTGATGGACTGCCTACAATATCTATTTGGTAGTTATGGCTTCTCAGTTTAAGGACTTTAACTTAGTCTTTCAATTTTTCTAATTTGTTCCTATGAGCTACTAATTTTTTATTTTGGTTGTAGATTAGTCGCTGACAGCAGATTTATTCTCTTTTTGTTTTCTTTCTTTCTTTGATTATTTAACCATGTATTAGATTTAATCCTTAAATTCACTTAAGGATGTAATTTAGGATATTTATTTATTTATTTTCTAGAATGGTTAAATTTTAATTCTTCTAATGTATTTAATCTGTATTAAATTATTGGTTAAACAATATTTAAATTTTTGGAAATCCGTCCTAAGATGGATTATTTGTTCCATATCCGGGTGGTCCGATAGGATCTATGGTTTGGAAATATAAAATTTCAAGTAAATTAAATTAACTTCCATATCCGGATGATCCGTCAGGATCTACGGTTTGGAAAATATCAACTTTTTTTTTTAACTAAATAAATTAAATAAATATAAAGATAAAAAATCCATATTTACAATATGGATAAAATTGTTTAAAATTTCACCAAATTCCGTGTCCAAATGACTCGGCAGAGTCCATGGTTCGGAATCAAAATCTTCCGTGTCCAAATGACTCGGCAGAGTCCATGGTTCGGAAGTATAAAATTTTATACAAATTAACTTAAAAATCCACATTTCGACTAATTCAGTTAAAATCTCTAAATTAACTGAAAATTATTTAAAAGCAAAGCGAAACAAAATTAAAATCAACTAAGGTGCCAATTTTTGGGCGTTTTAACAAAGTTGTTTTAACGTAACCGTACTCCCGAACCCCCGAACTCTCGCAGACCAATATTTAAGGTGACCAATCGACCTAGGTAAACAGATTGGTGGCGACTCCCGAAAACGATCCGCACGTTGCCACAGCTTGGCGACTCCGCTGGGGAACTCCGGTTAGTGAGTCGAGCCTAAAACTTGATTTGTTTTGTTTTGCTTTGCTTCTTTTTATGTGGATTTATATATTATATTTACTTAAGTAATCATGCATAATGCATTCACAAAATGAAGCTCTATACCCGAGCTTCCTTAAATCAAACACGATTCTTTCTAAGCGGAATTGGTGTTGCTGTCCTTGTGAGGCCACGGTCTCCAAGCCTTCACCGGTTTCAAAGTAGCAAAGTAGTGTATTGCCTTCTGAGACGGTTAGTCTCTGCATGGGCCCACGAAAAGCTACAACTCGAATTAATCCATTCCTTACATTAACCCTAGAGGGTAAGGAATCGGGCCGTCACTATGATTTAGTGACGGGATTCGGGAACTATCCCTTGCCTTTTTGATAAACCACCTTATGCATATAGAACTCCCCACTTAACCATAGAACTGACCATAGAATTTCTACCATTTTACCAACGCCATAAGCATATCCTTGTTATGCTGTGTTGTTACTCTACACTTTTCTTCGTATGGTTTTAACTTGTTTATCCATAATACTTCATGAGTTGTTAATTACTATTTAACTTGTTAATAACCTTATTTTTCTTTTGTTATACTTCCTTTCTTGTGCAATTATTCTTCATGCATCAAAACCACGCATCAAATTATGCTAACTTTTTGGTCTTTATAATGACAACTAAAAGTTTTGAAGTTCCACGATAATGGATAAGCAAACTCACTCATCGCATGCATCCATTACATCAATCACATGCATATAAAATCTGATAAAAATAATCTCATTGCATGTATTCCATTACATCAATCACGTGCGTATAAATTTTGATAAAAAAAACATAATCTCATTATGTATTGCATGCATCCATTGCATCAATCATATATATGTAAAATCTAGTAAAATGAATCTCACTTTAAAAAGGTAAAATTGGACCTCAACACCGATATCCAACTCGGCTCCAAACAAGACTAATGGCAGAACAAACCGAAGGACGTCTCATAGATATAGAGTCCAAGATAAAAAATATGGCCGGAGCAATTCCCTCCTCATTACACCAAAAAATGAAATTCATTATTGACAGAAAGTTAATCACAGTTTTGGCTGAAGAAAGCATTCTGCTATCACCTATATCAACGGTAGCAAAGACCAAGTAGCCTCATCTTCCAAGTTGGAATGACCCAAATGCCAAATATGATTATCAAAAAGGTTCAATTGGACATTCAACTGAAAATTCTGTCATATTGAAACTCAAGGTCCAACAGTTGGTCGAGTCCAAGTTGCTAGGCCCGATCTGATTGGTAATTGAAAGTGAAGATTTTGAGCTGGAATTACATTGATTTTGGAAGGGCTCCAAGTCAGATCTGACCTAACAGTCCGCACACACTTTTGAATGACAGGGAATCCTTTGAATAAACTTGTATCTTTGAAAGCTTGCAAAAGTAATTTAATAGTAAAAATCTCCTAGATTTAGTCCAGAATCTAGGGTGTAGTCTTTGTTAGATGGACACCTGGTATTCTTTCTGGTACAACAAAAAGATGTAATGCGTGCATTCTACTACTTTCCATTTTTACACTCTTTGCCATTATACTATCTATTATTGCCATCACACTTTACTTTTTGACAACTGGTAATTCTTTTTGTTCTCTAACAAAAAGATGTTACGTGTACATTATACCACTTTTTAATTCCATTATTACATCTACATATTGTACCAATTTTTACCAAAAATTCAATTATTACACCTACACATTCTATCACTTCTTACCAAAAATTCTGTTTTTACATCCATCTCTCACTCCTTTCCATTATACTATCCATTATTGCTATCATACTTTGCTTTCTAAATGATACTACTCGTGGGTGAAAATAAAAAGTTAAGGAAAATTTGATAGTAATGATCTTGAAAGTGCTGCCAAATCTAGTAAGAAGGATTTCATATGTTGCACCTCAACCCTCAAAAAGAATTCACAGTGGTTATCAACATCCTTGCAAGGAGTCCGGGATTAACTTCTAAAGAAGCTAGCTCTCATATTAAATGACTTCAGTGGCCTCCCAATTCTCACAAATGCTCAATACAAAAAAAAATTCTCAGTTTTCCACAACACAAATTCCAACAAAGGAAAGAAGTTCCTCCCTTCCATCAAAAGCCATTAAAGAGAAAATCCAAACAAGAAAAAAAATCCAAAAAAAAAAAGAGACTGAGAAGCAAATAAAGCCACTTGAGTCATCTTACTTCAAGAAGGCTATGATCTCGGTTCTCCATAACACAAACTCCAAAAAAAAAAAGGAAAAAGTTCATCCCTTCCATCAAAAAGCCAACAAGGGAAAATTCAAAACCAAAAAAAGCGAGACTGAGAGCAAACACAAGCAAGTAAGGCCACTTGAATCATCTCATTTCAAGAAGGCTATGATCTCGGTTCTCTGTAACAAAAACTCCGAAAAGGAAAAAGTTCATCCCTTCCACCAAAAAGCCAACAAGGGAAAATTCAAAACCAAAAAGAACTGAGAACAAGCACGAGCAAGCAAGGCCACTTGAGTCATCTCACTTCAAGAGAGTTATCAAGTATGTTATCACCATAGCTCACACAAAAAAACAAAAAAAACAAAAAAAAAAAAGAGGAAAAAGGGCTCAAACTAGAAAAAAAAAAAAAAGAAAGAAAAAAAAGTGAGCTATGGATTCTAGACTGAAAACCTGCAAAGGCGGTTTAGAACACAAAAGCAACCCTCAAACCAAGCATGCATAAAGATCACAATAGTTGGGGGGCAACAGATGAGGTCTAACTTTCTGGAAAGAGTGGCAAGTTTGAGGTCATCACTATTGAGTTTTTCACCATAATCAAATTTGCTCACGAGTAGTATTAAAAGACCCTTCTTTCACACCACTCAAACTTAACTTTATTCAGACCTAATATTTACCTCTTAATATCATTCTCATTCAGCTAAAAGACTGCCACAAAAAAAAAAAAATATTCAAACTTAACTTTCCTCACGCCTAACAGTTACCTCTCGATATCAACCTCATTCAGCTAAAAGGCTATCCTTGTGAATCATGTTTATACCTTATTGCCTTGCACAGTTTATGTCTTCGAGTTCGAAAGGGAAGAATGGCAGGATATTTTAATTGAAAACAAAGACCGTAAATTACTTTGTCAAGCTTTGCAAATTGATGAAAGTTTTTCTTTAAGGTCAAACCATTATTCATTAATGTATGTAGACTTAAAAGTGAGGAGATAGCTTGAGTCTTTCTTTAATAAGATGTGGTTCTTGTAAGAGAAATTTACGATCAAGTCCCATCACAAAGGTCTAGAAATGCTCGACCTTCTGTTAAAGGCGAGGTAATACCTTTTATCCCCATAAACATCATATTCAGGGGGGCAAAGTAGTCTCTACGAAGCATAAGAGGAGTACTGCTAACAAAGAAGTTCAATAGACAAGGGGGCAAGTCTTATGGATCAAAACATGAATTCAGGGAAGAGCAATCATTCAGATTATAACATGAGGATAAGTAAATGTCGGCACGGTCACAAGAAAAGGGGCAAAGCAGACATTGAAAGTAAAGCCTTTGATGGTATCAAATCCATGACAATGGATGAGTACCCGAAAGAGATATAAATTATGAGGCGGGCAAACATTAAAGAAATTGAAGCCAAAATTCAAGAACAAGTCAAGAAAATGGGATTTTGAAAAGAGTCGGGCTTTTGAGGCAATGGACAAGAGCTGGGAAGCATAAAGAGATTTAATGATAGTCCAAGAAGGCCATCACAAAGAGGATCCAGTAAAACAAAGACATAAAGAACTAGATCCATACAAAAAAAAAAGCCATTAGTTACACATGCTCTGCATTCATGCATTTCATATCATGCATACATAGCCTTTACATAACAAGAACCAAATGGGAATCACATTCACAGCACAGTTACAGCAGTATAAGCTGAGATCTCAATGTCATCAGCTCTTACCAATCTATCACTGGATACACAGCTAATATACGGGACCAACCCGCATCAGGAATTCAAGGATAAAGTAGACAATATTGTCAAAAGCTTGGCTACTGAGTCAATAATCGAGGCTACACCTGGATGGACAGAATTGACGCCAGCTTAGCGGTATCCAAGATAAGAAATAGCTATGGTCAAAGATAAGCACGGATATCAAGAAATATTGTCGTCGAAAGCAGACAATGGATTCAATAATCAAGGACTGGATCAATGTCATGCCTGATGAGATATCAAAGATAAAAAATATCTATCACATCAAAATGAAGTAGGATCTACTTTTCCGGTTAAACGGCGGATACGGTACTCCGTGACTCTCAAGTCGGTTCTCTCAGTTGCCCATAATAACTGATTCTTTCCTCTCTTCTTTCTTTTACTTCCCTCTAGAAAATGGATCCTACTCTTTCTGTCTTACGAAAATATTTTCCTTCTCTCCCAATGAACATTCTAAAAAAGATCTACCAAGTTCGCTGTGAACGATTAAGAGTTCTGATGCACAAAGGAATCCCTGAAGATGTGCGGTGGTTAATCGAAGCCAAGGTTCGTCTGGCAAGTGAAATCCCAGAGGCATTTGTGTCTCACATGCCTGGTATAGGCAAAAGCTCTTATGCCAAAAAGCGAAGAGCGAAAAGGTTACAAATCTGCCATAAATGTGGACGATGGACTTGTAATACTAAATGTCGTTCTTTAGGGATGATCTCTGATAATCGAGAAGATAAAATACGATTCATTAAGAATGGCCTGAGTAAGGACTCGTTGGATGATATCCAATTGATTCTTGAGACGCATTCTTGTGGATCTGTGCAACGTGAACTTCTTGGTTTATGGAGCATTTTTCATGAAAAACGAAATCGATACAGTCCCGGGAATCTGACGTTAAACGACCCTATTTGCCAGCTTGTAAGAAAACTGGATGGGAAGCAAATCCTCGACTCATAGAAGCCGTTAATGCCGTTATTGGACGTAAAACCAGTGGAAGATGTGAGCCACAGTCACAATTACTGTACATACAGTTTGTTATATTTGGAAAAGTTTGCATTTTCTTTTGACAGATGTACATGCTCTCCTAAGTGTAATCGACACGTTATCCATTTCATCGCTATAAATGCATGTTTTTCCAGTCGGTTATCTAAGTTTCCTTCAATAACTAATTCCTTTCCATCATCTCTCAAATTCTTCTCTCATCAATGGATTCTACTCTTTCTACCCTGCGAAAATACTTTCCTTCTCTTCCAATAAAAGTCCTTAAAAAGATCTACCTTGCTAGATGTGAAAGAATCAGAGTTTTTATGCACAAAGGCATTCCTGATAATGTGCGGTGGCTAATTGAAGCTAAGGTTCGTTCAGCTGGTGAAGTTCCAGATGCATTTATGCCCCGCATGCCCGGTTTAGGTAAAAGCCGTTATGCCAAAAGGCGAAGAGCAAAGAGACTAGGCGTGTGTTATAAATGTGGGCGATGGAATTGTATTACTAAATGTCGCTCTTTAGGATACATCTCCATAAATCGTGAAGATAAAAGAAAATTCATTAAGAATGGCCTGCGTAAGGAATCTCTGGAAGATATCCGAGAGACTCTTGAAACGCATTCTTGTGGAAAAGTGCAAGGTCAAATTGTCAAATTGTGGAGGACTTACCATAAAGAACGAGACCGTTACAGTCTTGGGAATGTGACTGTAAACGACCCTGTCTGCCAGCTTGTAAGAAAACTGGATGGGAAGCAAGCCCTCGACTCATAGAAGGCATTGAAGCCATTACTAGACATAAACTAGTGGAAGATGAGAGCCACAATCATGATTGCTGTACATATAAGCTGTCATTTGTCTTTTCTTTTGACAATAATGTACTTGCTTCTGTAAGTGTAATTAACGCATTATCCCTTTCATCACTATAAATATGTGTTAGTTATTTTCGTTTCCTACAATCACTAATTTCTTTCTTTGCCTCCTTCATCAATGGAGCCTTCTCTTTCCGCTCTACGAAAATATTTCCCTTCTTTCCCAATAAATGTTCTTAAAAAGGTTTATCAAGCTAGATGTGAACGATTCCGACTATTTATGCACAAAGGCATTCCTGATAATGTGCGATGGCTAATCGAAGCTAAAGTTCGTTCGGCTGGTGAAGTTCCAGATGCGTTCTTTCCCCGTATGCCCGGCTTTGGTAAAAGCGTTTATGCCAAAAAAAGAAGAGCAAAGAGGCTAGGCGTCTGTCACAATTGTGGATGGTGGATTTGCGGCAATAAATGTCGTTCTCCAGGAGTGATCACCAGAAATCGTAATGATAGAATAAAATTCATCAAGAATGGCTTGCGTAAGGAATCTCTGGAAGATATCCGAGAGGTTCTTGAAGCGCATTCTTGCGGAATAGTGCAATTTGAGGTTGTTGGATTATGGATAATTCTCCAAAAAGAACGAGAACGTTACAGTCTTGGGAATCTGACCCTAAACGACCCTGTTTGCCAGTTTGTGAAAAAGCTAGATGAGATGCAAATCACTGATTCATAGAAAGCATTGAAGCCGTTACTGGACGCAAAGCCAGTAGAAGACGGAACAAGGTCACGATTACTGTACGTGCTAGCTGTCGCTTTTGAAATTTTCCTCCCCTTTTGATAATAATGTATCCACTCCTGACATGAACCAAAGTCACGATTACTGTACGTGCTAGCTGTCGCTTTTGAAATTTTCCTCCTCTTTCAGCAATAATGTATCCACTCTTGACATAAGCCATAGTCACGATACTGTACATGCTAGCTGACGCTTTTGAAATTTTCCTCCCATAATGTACCCACTCCTGACATGAGCTATAATTATGACTACTGTATATACCTGCCACTTTTGAAATTTTCCTTCTCATCCGACAATCATGTACCTACTCCTGACATAAGCTACAGCCGCGACTACTGTACATGCTAGCAGCTATTTTGAAAATTTTCCTCCTCTTTTAATGATAGTGTACCCATACCTGACCAAAATCATACTCGTGACTACTGTGAATAGCTGGCAATAATGTATCCATTCTTGAAAATAAAATTATTGCCTTATCTCTTCATCTCTATAAAATATATCCTCTTTTCTCACAAGGGTAAGGATAGGAATGGAGAAAACCCCAACTCGTAAATCCCGAAGTATTTGTGTATTTTCTGGGGCTTTTCCTGGAAAAGATGAAGAGTATTTAAAAGCAGCCAACCATTTGGGTAGAGTATTAGCTGAGCGAAAAATACATTTAGTTTATGGAGGAGGTAGTGTCGGATTAATGGGAGGTGTAGCATCAGCAGCATCTCTAGGAGGAAGTCAAGTTCTCGGCATTATCCCTGGACCTCTGAAATTTATTTCTGGGGGCACGATTGGAGAAGAATTAGTGGTTAAAAATTTGCAAGAGCGTGTGTTACAAATGCTTTTAAATGCTGATGCTTTTATCGCTCTACCAGGTGGTTTTGGCACATTGGGAGAAGTCTTTCAAATTGCTTCCATGGCCCAACTTAATTTGCATAAGAAACCCATTGGACTTTTAAATGTTAACAATTTCTTTACAGGTCTGATAGCTTTTATGGATTATGCTATGCAGAAGAATTTTATATCAAGAGTGGCACGGCGAATCATAATATCCGCAACAACTGCTGAAGAATTGCTAGATAAAATACAAGCTTTTGTTCCTGAACCAGATCCAGCAATGATTCAGATAGACTGGACACGACAGTCTTTCCCGACCAGTTCACTCCCATAATGGTCCTCTACTCACCCTTTTGAAGTATTGTGGAAGAAAGAAGCGATCTGATCCGTTTTTCTTGTCCTTTAGTTTTATTATCAGCATTTTCTTTCGCGTTTCAGTTTTTCTTTTCAGGGAATTTCTTTTTTTATAATATAGCTTCGTCCATGCTGATATTAAAACCATAGGACAACGCCTTTAGGATGGAATGGCTGAGTAAAGAGTAATTTTTGTTACTCTTGAGACGCATCCTATTAGGTCTACTAGGCATAACATTTTGGGGTAGTTAAGTTTTAACCTTATTCGGATGACATATCTCACAAGGGAATCTATATTTACTGAAGAAAATATTATATGAACCTTGGATATTGATTCCAAACATCCGTTCCCTCTACATAATTTGTTAGTGTTATTGTCATCATCAAGATTCACTCATCTTATCGAAGTATAAATTTCTGCACTCACCTATTATGAAAATTCACACTTCCGAATAGAACATTTCAACTTCGATTGTCTGAGGTACTTAAAAATGAGGAAAGAGTTTTTTTCCACAATCATAATCAATTTTCATCATCGGGGTTTTAAGGATGGAACCTTTGCCTCGAAAATAATCAATTTTCATCATCGGGGTTTTAAGGATGGAACCTTTGCCTCGAAAACAATCAATTTTCATCATCGGGGTTTTAAGGATGGAACCTTTGCCTCGAAAATAATCAATTTTCATCATCGGGGTTTAAGGATGGAACCTTTGCCTCGAAAACAATCAATTTTCATCATCGGGGTTTTAAGGATGGAACCTTTGCCTCGAAAACAATCAATTTTCATCGGGGTTGTAAGGATGGAACCTTTGCCTCGAAAATAATCAATTTTCATCATCAGGGTTTTAAGGATGGAACCTTTGCCTTGAAAAGAATCAATTTTCATCATCGGGGTTTTAAGGATGGAACCTTTGCCTCGAAAACAATCAATTTTCATCAATTCGGGGTTTTAAGGATGGAACCTTTGCCTCGAAAACAATCAATTTTCATCATCGGGGTTTTAAGGATGAAACCTTTGCCTCGAAAATAATCAATTTTCATCATCAGGGTTTTAAGGATGGAACCTTTGCCTTGAAAAGAATCAATTTTCATCATCGGGGTTTTAAGGATGGAACCTTTGCCTCGAAAACAATCAATTTTCATCAATTCGGGGTTTTAAGGATGGAACCTTTGCCTCGAAAACAATCAATTTTCATCATCGGGGTTTTAAGGATGGAACCTTTGCCTCGAAAATAATCAATTTTCATCATCAAGGTTTTAAGGATGGAACCTTTGCCTCGAAAACAATCAATTATCAATCCGAGGTTTTAAGGATGGAACCTTTGCCTCGAACTCAATCAATCGTCGAGGTTTTAAGGATGGAACCTTTGCCTCGACATCAATCAATCAATCCGGGGTTTTAAGGATGGAACCTTTGCCTCAAGATCAATCAATCAATCCGAGGTTTTAAGGATGGAACCTTTGCCTCGAGATCAATTATCAATCCGAGGTTTTAAGGATGGAACCTTTGCCTCGAAAACAATCAATTTTCATCATCGAGGTTTTAAGGATGGAACCTTTGCCTCGAAAACAATCAATTATCAATCCGAGGTTTTAAGGATGGAACCTTTGCCTCGAACTCAATCAATCGTCGAGGTTTTAAGGATGGAACCTTTGCCTCGACATCAATCAATCAATCCGGGGTTTTAAGGATGGAACCTTTGCCTCGAGATCAATTATCAATCCGGGGTTTTAAGGATGGAACCTTTGCCTCGAAATCAATCAATCAATCCGAGGTTTTAAGGATGGAACCTTTGCCTCGAGAACAATCAATCATCAATTTTTCTTAAACGATAAGAGAGTTCTTATCGTAGAGGTTCTAAGGTAGGGCCCTTAACCTCAAACTTGCAACGATAGGAGAGTTCCTATCGTTGAGGTTCTAAGGAGAGTTCCTTAAACCTCAAACAATCAATCATCAATTTTTCTTCAAACGATAAGAGAGTTCTTATCGCAGAGGTTCTAAGGTAGGGCCCTTAACCTCAAACTTGCAACGATAGGAGAGTTCCTATCGTCAAGGTTCTAAGGAGAGTTCCTTAAACCTCAAACAATCAATCATCAATTTTTCTTAAACGATAAGAGAGTTCTTATCGTAGAGGTTCTAAGGTAGGGCCCTTAACCTCAAACTTGCAACGATAGGAGAGTTCCTATCGTTGAGGTTCTAAGGAGAGTTCCTTAAACCTCAAACAATCAATCATCAATTTTTCTTCAAACGATAAGAGAGTTCTTATCGCAGAGGTTCTAAGGTAGGGCCCTTAACCTCAAACTTGCAACGATGGGAGAGTTCCTATCGTCGAGGTTCTAAGGAGAGTTCCTTAACCTCAAACAATCAATCATTCAGTCCATCTTACAACGATAGAACCTTTCCTATCGTTAGAGGTTCTAAGGAACTTTCCTTAACCTCAAACAAACAATCAATCATTCAGTCCATCTTACAACGATAGAACCTTTCCTATCGTTAGAGGTTCTAAGGACCTTTCCTTAAACCTCAAACAAACAATCAATCATTCAGTCCATCTTACAACGATAGAACCTTTCCTATCGTTAGAGGTTCTAAGGACCTTTCCTTAAACCTCAAACAAACAATCAATCATTCAGTCCATCTTACAACGATAGAACCTTTCCTATCGTTAGAGGTTCTAAGGACCTTTCCTTAAACCTCAAACAAACAATCAATCATTCAGTCCATCTTACAATGATAGAACCTTTCCTATCGTTAGAGGTTCTAAGGACCTTTCCTTAAACATCAAACAAACAATCAATCATTCAGTCCATCTTACAATGATAGAACCTTTCCTATCGTTAGAGGTTCTAAGGACCTTTCCTTAAACATCAAACAAACAATCAATCATTCAGTCCATCTTACAACGATAGAACCTTTCCTATCGTTAGAGGTTCTAAGGACCTTTCCTTAAACCTCAAACAAACAATCAATCATTCAGTCCATCTTACAACGATAGAACCTTTCCTATCGTTAGAGGTTCTAAGGACCTTTCCTTAAACCTCAAACAAACAATCAATCATTCAGTCCATCTTACAATGATAGAACCTTTCCTATCGTTAGAGGTTCTAAGGACCTTTCCTTAAACATCAAACAAACAATCAATCATTCAGTCCATCTTACAATGATAGAACCTTTCCTATCGTTAGAGGTTCTAAGGACCTTTCCTTAAACATCAAACAAACAATCAATCATTCAGTCCATCTTACAACGATAGAACCTTTCCTATCGTTAGAGGTTCTAAGGACCTTTCCTTAAACCTCAAACAAACAATCAATCATTCAGTCCATCTTACAACGATAGAACCTTTTTCTATCGTTAGAAGTTCTAAGGACCTTTCCTTAACCTCAAACAAACAATCAATCATTCAGTCCATCTTACAACGATAGAACCTTTCCTATCGTTAGAGGTTCTAAGGTAGGACCCTTAACCTCAAAACAATCAATTTTTCTTCAAACGATAGGAGAGTTCCTTTCGTCGAGGTTCTAAGGTAGGACCCTTAACCTCAAAAACAATTAATTTTCCTTCAAACGATAGGAGAGTTCCTATCGTCGAGGTTCTAAGGTAGGACCCTTAACCTCAAAATCATCAATTTTCCTTCAAACGATAGGAGAGTTCCTATCGTCGAGGTTCTAAGGTAGCACCCTTAACCTCAAAATTATCAAATTTTTCCTTCAATGATAGGAGAGTTCCTATCGCAGAGGTCCTAAGGAGAGTTACTTAACCTCATAATTTAGGCGGCGAGAAGGTTCTCAATGCCTAGCTAACCCGGACGAAATTTGGTAACGACTTTGCATACATCATGTCCCATGAAGCATGCAAAGGGGGGCAGCTGTTGACACCCAATTTCATCCGACCATTAAAAAAAATTAAAAATTAAAAATTAAAATTTTTTTTTAAAAAAAATTATATATTTTTTTAAGAGGGGTTTATTTTTATTTTTATAGTATGTGTGTTTAAAAAAAAAAAAAACAGGTTAAAAAGTTAACAAAAATTAAAATTAAATTAATTAAGAAAAAAGAGAAAACTAAAAATTAAGAAAAATTTTATTATTAGTCAATTAATTAAAAAAAATTAATTAATTAATTTAGTTTAAAAGAAATCCCTGGAAAGCATTTTTTTTCTCTCACTGTCGGCACGAACCGACAAAAATGTCAACACCTGCTCTCAGACTTTCTCTCCACCCAGCTGGCCTAGAGATTGGATCTTATCTTCTTATCTCTTTTTCTTCCCGGTTCCTGGTTCCGGCTGAAGGGGGAACTCTCACCTGCTTCCAAATGGGATCTCTCTCTCAAATTCCATCCTTTCTTGGGGGCGGGGGGGGAAGCGACTTCTTCTGTGTGGGTCTTTTATTTCTCCTCTCTTGGCCATCTTCTGCTTGGTCTCCCTCGTTCATAGCTTCCAGCGACCCTTTTGCGGACAATTAAAGCAAGTTCAACTTTGCTCTGCCCTTGTTCATCCTCTCCTGCATCTTTTACGTTACAAACACAACAGCATCCAGCAACTTAGTCAATCCATCGGTGAGCTCCACCGGTTGAGTCAAGACGAGGAGACCGTGAGCGCGAGCAACGACGACTTCTTGTTCTACGCCTTCAACGTCGAAACCTTCTGCTTCTTCTCTGTCACAACGCCCTCCGCTGCGCTCGCGTCGCTCCGCCACCCTATTCTTCCCTCCTCGTCTCGCACATCACAGCTTCGGATTTCATTGGCTCCGCCGCCTTGCTCTCGCTTCACCGCCGTCCACCACTTATCCGCAACCTCTCCTTAGACCTCTGCATATCCCAGTCCTCCTCTGTCTCCGCCTTTCTGACCTCGCGGCTGGATTCCGGTGGCCATGTCGGGCTGTGTGAGTATCTGAAGCCGTTGCTGCCGATGCATGACATGGAAGACGATGAGCTGTTATGGAGAGCATCGATGGTGACTCAGATTACCAAGTATCCGTTTCAGAGGGTTCCAAAGGTTGAGCCTCCCGGCTCTGTAATATACGGCCGAAGAATTTCCCAGCAAGGTCCAAGGAGCCCAAAGCATAGCCCAAGCAACTGCCATGGCGAAACTAGCATTCTAGCGATCCTTCTGATGCTAAGTGTGGCGGTAACCATGACGGAAGTGCAGCTGGCGTGCAAGTCGAAGCTGGTGCCATGCGTCGACCACCTGAACTCCACTGCCAACGCCTCCGGTGTCACCTTCTACAACAATTTCACCTTCCAGGGCGACACAGGGGCCGACACCATCCAAGGCCGTCTCCCGACTCGACACGCTCTGTTCCGGATCAGCCGGGAGTGTTTTCTAGCTCGCCGTCTTTCGCGCCTCGCCGGTTCCAGCTCCACGTCGGCCGCCGTTGCTTGCGCTCCTCGACACCATCCTCATCGTTTAAACCTGAGCTTTTCCTTCCTCCACTGTCGCTTGCGAATGAACGGAGAAGAGAAACTGTGCACAACGATCTCGGTTTCAGAAGTTTCAAAAATTTAATTTTATTGGTAAAATTCTTATTCAATCCTCCATCTTCTTATTTTCTTACATTTAAGTCACTAACTTTATTTTCTTTGCAGATTGAGCATTGACAGTAAATTTTCTTATTTTTGTTTGTTTTGGTCACTCATTAAATGCAGTCTCTTAAATCAATTCTCTCAAAAGAGGTCATGGATGTTATCATAAGTAGTACGGCTGATTTGGGACCATTAAGTCTCGATTCGTTTTAAAAAAAAAAAACAATTTCTCAGCTTTATGGCATGTAATTGGGTTAAATTCTTCGGTTGAAAATCATTCTGCATCTGAGATAAATATGAAAGCTCCAAACAGTGGACTATTCACCCCAAATCTTGCTCCGCCATCCCAAGGTGAACTTTCTACCCCTCCAGTTGTAGATCAGAAGCCGTTGCCTGTGGAAACAGTTACTGCCAATTCTAATGGTGCTATGTTCTCAGATGTGCAACATCGGTCCTTTGCAAGCACAGGGTTTGCTTCTTTGTTTTCCAAGGGAAATAATGCTTCTTCTTTGATTCCATATATTTCTATACATGTTTGATAGTGTTTTATGCAGTGATTTTATATCATATATTAGCATTCGATAAAAGACTATAGATTTTAGGTGATTGACTTCTCACTGTTGTTTTTTACTTGGACTATTTTTAGTTTTCTATATTTTTTATGTACCCTTATGACCCTTTAGCTGGTTAAAAGTCTAAGTGGTTTCTTGCAGTTGGCAGTCATGGTATTCTTGGTTTCTGTGTGAAACTGCTTGCTTCTTGGTATTATAAGTCAATCCTCTACTTGTTCAGATTTATGTGATTTACATTTTATGTACTGTAGTATTTATTGTGTGGTTGTTCGGTGCGGATAACGATGTAACAAGATCTGTAACATCTTAATTGGTCTGGTGTTGTCATAGACAAAGAATCTCTGTGAGATCAACATATTATGTTTCTTATGTTTTTCTTAATGTTAGGAATAGTTTGTTTTTATCTCATCATTGCTCAAGGATTAATAATAATATGTTTTTGATGGACTGCCTACAATATCTATTTGGTAGTTATGGCTTCTCAGTTTAAGGACTTTAACTTAGTCTTTCAATTTTTCTAATTTGTTCCTATGAGCTACTAATTTTTTATTTTGGTTGTAGATTAGTCGCTGACAGCAGATTTATTCTCTTTTTGTTTTCTTTCTTTCTTTGATTATTTAACCATGTATTAGATTTAATCCTTAAATTCACTTAAGGATGTAATTTAGGATATTTATTTATTTATTTTCTAGAATGGTTAAATTTTAATTCTTCTAATGTATTTAATCTGTATTAAATTATTGGTTAAACAATATTTAAATTTTTGGAAATCCGTCCTAAGATGGATTATTTGTTCCATATCCGGGTGGTCCGATAGGATCTATGGTTTGGAAATATAAAATTTCAAGTAAATTAAATTAACTTCCATATCCGGATGATCCGTCAGGATCTACGGTTTGGAAAATATCAACTTTTTTTTTTAACTAAATAAATTAAATAAATATAAAGATAAAAAATCCATATTTACAATATGGATAAAATTGTTTAAAATTTCACCAAATTCCGTGTCCAAATGACTCGGCAGAGTCCATGGTTCGGAATCAAAATCTTCCGTGTCCAAATGACTCGGCAGAGTCCATGGTTCGGAAGTATAAAATTTTATACAAATTAACTTAAAAATCCACATTTCGACTAATTCAGTTAAAATCTCTAAATTAACTGAAAATTATTTAAAAGCAAAGCGAAACAAAATTAAAATCAACTAAGGTGCCAATTTTTGGGCGTTTTAACAAAGTTGTTTTAACGTAACCGTACTCCCGAACCCCCGAACTCTCGCAGACCAATATTTAAGGTGACCAATCGACCTAGGTAAACAGATTGGTGGCGACTCCCGAAAACGATCCGCACGTTGCCACAACGATTACTGTACGTGCTAGCTGTCGCTTTTGAAATTTTCCTCCCCTTTGGCAATAATGTACCCACTCCTGACACGGACTGCTGTATATAGCTGCCACTTTTGAAATTTTCCTTCCCTTCCAACAATCACATACCTACTCCTGACGTAAGCTACAGTAGTGACTACTGTACATGCTAGCAGCTATTTTGAAAATTTTCCTCCTCTTTTAACGATAGTGTACCCATACCTGACCAGAGTCATACTCGTGACTACTGTGTATAGCTGGCAATAATGTATCCACTCTTGAAAATAAAATTATTGCCTTATCTCTTCATCTCTATAAATATATCCTCTTTTCTCACAAGGATAAGGATAGGAATGGAGAAAACCCCAACTCGTAAATCCCGAAGTATTTGTGTATTTTCTGGGGCTTTTCCTGGAAAAGATGAAGAGTATTTAAAGGCAGCCAACCATTTGGGTAGAGTATTAGCTGAGCGAAAAATACATTTAGTTTATGGAGGAGGTAGTGTCGGATTAATGGGAGGTGTAGCATCAGCAGCATCTTTAGGAGGAAGTCAAGTTTTGGGCATCATCCCTGGACCTTTGAAATTTGTTTCTGGGGGTACGATTGGAGAAGAATTAGTGGTTAAAAATTTGCAAGAGCGTGTGTTACAAATGCTTTTAAATGCTGATGCTTTTATCGCTTTACCAGGTGGTTTTGGCACGTTGGGAGAAGTCTTTCAAATTGCTTCCATGGCCCTACTTAATTTGCATAAGAAACCCATTGGGCTTTTAAATGTTAACAATTTCTTTACAGGTCTGATAGCTTTTATGGATTATGCTATGCAGAAGAATTTCATATCAAGAGTGGCACGGCGAATCATAATATCCGCAACAACTGCTGAAGAATTGCTAGATAAAATACAAGCTTTTGTTCCTGAACCAGATCCAGCAATGATTCAGATAGACTGGACACGACAGTCTTTCCCGACCAGTTCACTCCCATAATGGTCCTCTACTCACCCTGTTGAAGTATTGTGGAAGAAAGAAGCGATCTGATCCGTTTTTCTTGTCCTTTAGTTTTATTATCAGCATTTTCTTTCGCGTTTCAGTTTTTCTTTTCAAGGAATTTCTTTTCTTATAAGATAGTTTCGTCCATGCTGATATTAAAACCATGGGACAATGCCTTTAGGTTGGAATGGCTGAGTAAAGAGTAATTTTTATTACTCTTGAGACGCATCCTATTAGGTCTACTAGGCATAACATTTTGGGGTAGTTAAGCTTTAACCTTATTTGGATGACATATCTCACAAGGGAATCTATATTTACTGAAGAAAATATTAGATGAACCTTGGATATTGATTCCAAACATCCGTTCCCTTTACATAATTTGTCAGTGTTATTGTCATCATCAAGATTCACTCATCTTATCGAAGTTTAAATTTTTGCACTCACCTATTATGAAAATTCACACTTTCGAAGAAAATTATTCCAATTTCAATTGCTTTCATATAAATTTCGCTCGAGGTCCTAAGGAAAGCTCCTTAGCCTCAAAATCAATTTTCATCATCGGGGTTTTAAGGATGGAACCTTTGCCTCGAAAACAATCAATTTTCATCATCGGGGTTTTAAGGATGAAACCTTTGCCTCGAAAACAATCAATTTTCATCATCGGGGTTTTAAGGAAGGAACCTTTGCCTCGAAAACAACCAATTTTCATCATCGGGGTTTTAAGGATGGAACCTTTGCCTCGAGATCAATCATTCAGTCCATCTTACAACGATAGAACCTTTCCTATCGTTAGAGGTTCTAAGGACCTTTTCTTAACCTCAAACAAGCAATCAATCATTCAGTCCATCTTACAACGATAGAACATTTCCTATCGTTAGAGGTTCTAAGGATCTTTCCTTAAACCTCAAACAAGCAATCAATCATTCAGTCCATCTTACAACGATAGAACATTTCCTATCGTTAGAGGTTCTAAGGATCTTTCCTTAAACCTCAAACAAACAATCAATCATTCAGTCCATCTTACAACGATAGAACCTTTCCTATCGTTAGAGGTTCTAAGGACCTTTCCTTAAACCTCAAACAAACAATCAATCATTCAGTCCATCTTACAACGATAGAACCTTTCCTATCGTTAGAGGTTCTAAGGACCTTTCCTTAACCTCAAACAAACAATCAATCATTCAGTCCATCTTACAACGATAGAACCTTTCCTATCGTTAGAGGTTCTAAGGACCTTTCCTTAAACCTCAAACAAACAATCAATCATTCACTCCATCTTACAACGATAGAACCTTTCCTATCGTTAGAGGTTCCAAGGACCTTTCCTTAAACCTCAAACAAACAATCAATCATTCAGTCCATCTTACAACGATAGAACATTTCCTATCGTTAGAGGTTCCAAGGACCTTTCCTTAAACCTCAAACAAACAATCAATCATTCAGTCCATCTTACAACGATAGAACCTTTCCTATCGTTAGAGGTTCTAAGGACCTTTCCTTAAACCTCAAACAAACAATCAATCATTCAGTCCATCTTACAACGATAGAACCTTTCCTATCGTTAGAGGTTCTAAGGACCTTTCCTTAAACCTCAAACAAACAATCAATCATTCAGTCCATCTTACAACGATAGAACCTTTCCTATCGTTAGAGGTTCTAAGGACCTTTCCTTAACCTCAAACAAACAATCAATCATTCAGTCCATCTTACAACGATAGAACCTTTCCTATCGTTAGAGGTTCTAAGGACCTTTCCTTAACCTCAAACAAACGATCAATCATTCAGTCCATCTTACAACGATAGAACCTTTCCTATCGTTAGAGGTTCTAAGGACCTTTCCTTAACCTCAAACAAACAATCAATCATTCAGTCCATCTTACAACGATAGAACATTTCCTATCGTTAGAGGTTCTAAGGACCTTTCCTTAACCTCAAACAAACAATCAATCATTCAGTCCATCTTACAACGATAGAACCTTTCCTATCGTTAGAGGTTCTAAGGACCTTTCCTTAAACCTCAACCAAACAATCAATCATTCAGTCCATCTTACAACGATAGAACATTTCCTATCGTTAGAGGTTCTAAGGACCTTTCCTTAAACCTCAAACAAACAATCAATCATTCAGTCCATCTTACAACGATAGAACCTTTCCTATCGTTAGAGGTTCCAAGGACCTTTCCTTAAACCTCAAACAAACAATCAATCATTCAGTCCATCTTACAACGATAGAACCTTTCCTATCGTTAGAGGTTCTAAGGACCTTTCCTTAAACCTCAAACAAACAATCAATCATTCAGTCCATCTTACAACGATAGAACCTTTCCTATCGTTAGAGGTTCTAAGGACCTTTCCTTAAACCTCAGAGTTTAGGCGGCGAGAAGGTTTTCAATGCCTAGCTAAGCTGGACGAAATTTGGTAACTAACTTTGCATACATCATGTCCCATGAAGCATGCAAAGGGGGGCAGCTGTTGACACCCAATTTCGTCCGGCCATTAAAATAATTTTAAAAAATTAAATAAAAAAAATTAAATAAAAAAATGTATTATTATTATTATTGTTATTATTATTACTAATTTTTTTTTAATTAGTTTAAAATATATATATTTTTTTTGTTTTGTTTTGTGAAGATTTGATATATGTGTGTATATGTGTATGTTTGAAAGAAAAAAAGAAAACTCCATAAAAATGACAAAATTTAAAAGTTTGAGGTAAAAATGACAAAATTAAGAAGTTTCAGGCAAAATTGACAAATTCTGAAAGTTCCAGGAGCATTTGGCAGTTTGTCACATAAAATTTTGAGCCTGCCGACGTTTTTGGCTCAAATTGACAGAAAACGACAAAATTGTCAAAATCAGAAGCTTCAGGAACTTATCCAGAGGCTGAGAGACGTAAAGGACTAAAATTGTCATTTTACCAATTTAAGAGATAAGTTTGAAATTTTTTATTAATTTATCCATCAACAGTTCAGCTAAACTTCCTCTATAAATAGCCCCCCAAATTTTGTGCTGAACACAGAAAAAAATAGCAAAAAAACTTAGAGCTCCGTTTTAAAAAAAGAGAAAATTACAGCCCTTAGCCCCAGCCCTCTTCCCTTCTTCCCCAGAAAGCCAATTTTTTTTTTTTTTCACTGCTGTTCCCTCTCTCTCTCTCTCTCTCTCTCTCTCTCCGCCGTGCCCCTCGCTGCCCGCCGCCGCCGCCCTACGCCGTTCGCCGCCGCCGTCCCTCTCCCTCGCGCCGCCGCCGTCCTTCCACCTTGCCGTCCCGCCGCCCATCTCGCCGTGACGCCGCCGTCCTCCTCCGCCGTTCGTTTCCTCTCCCCAGCCGCCAAGCCGCCCCGTCGCCTCGCCGCCCCGCCGCTCACACCGCCCCGCCGTAGCGCCGCCGTCGCCCCTGCCCCGTGCCGCCACGCCAGCAGCCCCACCCCCCTGCCCCTCTCTGCTGCATCGCGCCTGCGTACCCAGAAAATTCAAAAATTTCAACTTCTAGGTAAAATTCAAATTTAATCTTTCATCTTTTCAACTTCTTTCACTTTGGTCACTAACTTTTTCTTTTGTTCTTGCAGAATTAATTACTAACCTTTTTAATTTTTACTTGTTTGTTTATTATTTGTTTATTACTAACCCTTTCTTTATTGTTGTTTTTAACAACTAACTTACTAACTTTTATTATTGATATTATTATTAATTTAATTAACTTTGTTAATTAACAATTAATTAATTTGACTAACTTTTTATTATTGTTGTTAATTAATTAATTTAATTAACTTGGCTAACTTTTTATTGTTGTTAATTAATTAATTTAATTAACTTGGCTAACTTTTTATTATTGTTGTTAATTAATTAATTTAATTAACTTGACTAACTTTTTATTATTGTTGTTAACAATTAATTTAATTAAACTTGGCTAATTTTTATTATTGTTGTTAATTAATTTAATCTAACTTTTACTAACCTTTTTTATTGTTATTAACTAACTAATCCAACTAATCTAACTATATTAATTGTGCTAACTTTTATTATTATTGTGTTATTAAAGTGGATGGCCAAAAAGCCCCACTTTATTAATTGAATTTTTTTTATGATTAAAAGATAAAAAAAGGAATTTTACGTGAATAATTTTCTAAAGGCTAATAAAAATTACTTTTTTTATTTTGAAACAAAGTTTTTATTCCTTTTAATAAACAAACATAATGAAATAATTCAAAAATAAAATAAATAAATAAATAAACATAAAATCATTCTTTTAATACATCTTTAAAATTAATAATTAATGAAATAAAAAAAATTAAAACTCCATGACCAAATGATCCGCCAGGATTCATGGCTCGGAAATATTTTTAAATAAAATATATAAATAAATTTTTTCTTTATAAAAAAATAAAAAAAAAAACTTTAGACTAATATATTAATTATCTATCAATATATAATTTTTTTTTAGTTTTCTTTATTAATAAAAAGAATAAAAAGCGTAAAAATTTTGGGTTAATATTTTATTCAGTAATATTTTACTTATTAAATTATATAACTTTTTGTTTCTTTTATAAAAATCTTAATCAAATAATTTCAAAATAATACAAAATAAAACAAAAATAATTGAATTTTCTCTTAAATATTTTTGACTTATTGATTAGATATATTTTCAGAAATATAAATTAAAATTAAAAAAAAAAAATCTTTCATCAAACAAAGAAGAATATAAAAATAAAAATATCAAGACTTTTGTTTTAAAATACATATAAGTTTTCGGTTAAATAATCTTTTATTCCAAAATAAATTAAATAAATATCAAAACTTTTCTTCTTTTGTTTAAAATTTTTGGTTCTCTTAATAAAAAAAATAATAATAAAAAAATAATAAAAAATAATAAAAAAAAATAAAAATTTTTAGTTCATGGTATATTGGCTGGAAACTGTCTCGTGCCCGCTTTTGAGCTGCTTCACCTGGTGAAGAGGGTCTGGCTGAGTAACAACGCCCCGTACCATGATCAAAATTTTTATTTTTAAACTCTTTTAAATTAACTTCTTATTAAATAAAAATTAATTATTATTTTTTTTTATAAATTGAGTAATCCTTTAAAATAATAAATATCTTTCATTAAACAAGAAAACAAAAAAAGTAAACAAGAAAAAAAAAGAAAGATAAGAAAAATAAAAGAAAGATAAGAAAGAAAAGAAAGATAAAAAAAAATAAAAGAAAAGATAAGAAAAAGAAAAGAAAGAAAGAAAAGACAAGAAAAATAAAAGAAAAATAAGAAAGAAAAATAAAAGAAAGATAAGATAAAGAAAAGAAAGGAAAGATAAGAAAAAGAAAAGAAAGATAAAAGAAAGAAAAAGAAAAAGAAAAGAAAGAAAGAAAAGAATAAAAAAGGAAAGAAAAGAAAAGAAATTAAAAGAAATTTCAAAAAAAAAAAAAAAGTAAAATAAGTAAAAAAGAAGAAAAAGAAAGAAAGTAAAAAAAGAAGTAAAAATATAAAGATAAATTTTTAGTTAGTATTAAAAATCATTCATAAATAAAAAGAATTACCATTTAAAAATTAATTTCATAATAATAAGAATTAAATAATTACGATAAATCAATTTCCATATCCGGATGATCCGGCAGGATCTACGGTTTGGAAAATATCAAACTTTTTAAAATAAATAAATTAAATAAATACAAAGATAAAAATCCATGTTTACAATATGGATTAAATTATTTAAAATTTCACCAAATTCCGTGTCCAAATGACTCGGCAGAGTCCATGGTTCGGAATCAAATCTTCCGTGTCCAAATGACTCGGCAGAGTCCATGGTTCAGAAGTATAAAATTTCATACAAATTAATTAATTTAAAAATCCACATTTCGACTAATCTAGTTAAAATTTCTAATTTTGAAAATTAACTGAGAATTATTTAAAAGCAAAGCAAAACAAAATTAAAATCAACTATGGTGCCAATTTTTGGGCGTTTTAACAAAGTTGTTTTAACGTAACCGTACTCCCGATCCCCGAACTCTCGCAGACCAATTTTAAGGTGACCAATCGACCTAGGTGAAACCGATTGGTGGCGACTCCCGAAAACCCGACGTTGCCACAAGTTGAGAGCGGCTCACCCTTCGTTTTGTGGAAGAATGAGAGCAGAAGTGTACACCTAAAACAAAAATTTATGTCACCTATTCCGGATGATCAGTCATGGAGTTTATAAATTTGAAAATTTTTAAGTTTAAAAAAAAGGAAAAAATATATATAATAAATACAAACACAAGTTGCAAAAATGTCACATAGTTAATTAAAAATGCGTCTAAAAAAATGGATGTACTTAGCAATTGAAATCATTAAAATTTTGACTAGATTTAAGCAAAAAGGTTATTGAAGGGTGATTGTATTCTAACACTCAATTACTGTCTTTATACAGGTAGCGACTGAAGAATTCAACTGCTGATAAGAGGTTAAGAGGGCAAAACAACTAAAGGCTTCAGCCATTGACTTTTCAATTACCATTCAGTTACCATTTAAGGATTTTCTTGACTTTTCTGCTACAGCAACTGAAGTTTTAATCGTTTTTTAGTGGCCACCATCTCTATAATTGTTTAAGGTAAGGATTCCTATATTCAACTTAGCATTTCTCATTTATCTATCTTGTTTGTGCTCTTCTTTCTTCTTCAGTCTTTACCCACGACAAGTTCTCTATCTCCGCTTCTATCTATCAGTCACAATTTCTCTTTTTATATTTGCCTATGTTCTCTTAATGAAAATTTTCAGAGAACACAAAAACTTCTCTCATTGTATATTTGATCATGCTTTTGTATAGGAAATTTACAAGGACATTTAGCAAGAAAAGCTCAAATCAGTTTTGAACGTGGTTACTGTTACAAAGCTTCAAAAGAAAATCCCTTGTTTTTGTTGTTATATTTTGTTGTCCTAATTACACCTCTAATTTTGTTCTTCTATTCGCCAAGCATCTAGCAGGACCATTGACCATTTAACTTCTAATTCATTTTAACTTAAGTCAATTTTATATAAAATAACTTATTTTTATTTTTACATCATTTTTACATAAAACCAATTTCATTTGAAAGAGAATATTATATAGGTGCAATAATCCATTTGAAGCAAAATATTTATCATGTTATTAAATTTCTATGAATTTTTTATTTTTAATGCTTAAAAAAGAAAAATTCATAAAGAATTAATAGTATTATCAAAATTTTACAATCAATGTATTATTTCACCTAAATAATATTGAGTTTCAAATGAAATTGATTTTGGGCAAACAATATTTAAACAGAAAATAAGTCATTTTAAATAAAATTAGTTTAAATTAAAACAAATTGGCTAATATTATGTTAGGAAAGCCTAAATGATTTGAAAAACAAGTAAAACTGTTAATTACTTGAATTTCCATATGGGTAAGACTTATAAAAATTAATGGAAGGCAAATTCTTTCAATTAAATTAACCATATGATAACCTCCTACACACACACACACACACACACACACACACATATATATATATATATATTCTATTTTCACTACAAGGATTCGGATTATTTGCTAGGACAATTTCCTACGAAAAAAGCGTAGGAATATTATTCTCAGGAAAACCGTCGGACAAAATATTATGTCCTACGGTTTTCATTCAATAAATTTCTGACACAAAAAAGCGTAGGACAAACGTCAGAGTAAGATGGCGGGAAATAATGGCGCTAATTCGTCCGACGGTTTTGATGCGAAATAAATGGGTAGGGACCACATATGTAGGAAAAGCGTCGGATACATTATCCGACGCTTTTCCTTCATTTTTTTTCCTTCGTTTTTTAGACAAAAAAGTGTCCGACTGTTTTCCTGCGTTTTTTTTTCCTACGGTTTTGAGACAAAAAAAGAATGGGTGTCTTAAAAATGTAGGAATTTAATCATTCAATTTTCCTACAGTTTTTTTTTCCTACAATTTTTTGACGTTAATTACTACAAATTTCTTACACTATTCTTGCAGCTTAACTTTTCATATATGTACCTACGATATTGCTACATATTTTGCTTCTAAATACCTCCCCCCCTCTTCTCCAGCTCGTCCCTGCAGCGGAAATTTCTACATCCCCTCTTCTCTCCAGCTCGTCCTAGCCACAATTTCTACATCAATTTTCACTTCCACTTCAACATCTTCTTCAGCTCAATAGAGGTATTTAAAATTAATTTATAGATTAGTGATTTAACTATTAATTATTTATTTGTTATAAGATATATATACTTATGTTTCTTTAGGTAGCTGGCTTATCACAGCATGTAGTCGCATAATAAGTATTTATTTATTATACCTTAGATTCTCCATCCATGATTGTGTTGATGACAAATATAATATTGGTCCGATTCAGATTGTTGGCAAACAAAATGTATTGGATTAAGTTATATTTGTAATTAACATAATCATGGATTGTCCAAGTTGGACAGTTGAAACTTGTATAAACAATATTTCAGTTAATGTGTTCCTGTCGTAGTAGCACTTTGTGAAATTTGGTTTAGTATTTCCCAAACTGTTCCCGTCGTGTGTTTCTCAATAAGTTGATATTATTGAGAAACACTATGAACGGGAACTGAAGGGAAATGCTGCCGAAATTTCCTTAAAAAGCTACTAACATGGAACAGTTAAAATGGTTTATTGCTTATATAACTTTCAATGAAGTAGGGCCCTTACCTTAATGGAGTAGGTAGTTTAGTTATGGAAGGTTGACATGTATGCATGACATATATAAGTAATTCATTTACATTTTCATTATATTTATATTATATGAAATGTAATAAATATATTACGTATTTATGTTGAGGGTTTTTACTGTCTATTTTACAAGGGAACGAAAATGGCCGCTAATGGACGAGAGTGGATGTACCAGAGGACAGATTCAGATGGATATATGAATTCTGCATTTATACCTGGTGTTAATGAGTTTTTACAGTTTGCATTTAGTGGGAAGGAGTCAGAAATGAGTAAATGCCCTTCTCGTAAATGTAATAACAAATTTTATAGAATAGAGGTGAAAGTGAGAGAGCATTTGTTTCGATATGGATTTACGCCAAACTATTACATATAGCACTGTTACAATGAACAATATGATAGCAATCTGCACAATTTCAGTATGGCCCATAGCTATTTTCCATCACAGTTATATAAAGGGATAAGTGGAGAATCAAGTAGTGTAAATGCATATGAACAGATGGTATGTGAATCAATGGGTCCGTTATCATCGAATGTAGGATCTGGAAATACTAAAAGAATATTGGTGGATGAAGAGTTTATCAATGCTGATGTCGAAGAAGCTGATAATGGCAGTGATAATAATGAGAATGTGTTCGATGTGTCTGAAATGAGAGAGGGGTTACCTAATCCGACCGCACAACAATTTTATAATTTGTTGGATGATGCAAATGCACCGTTGTGGGATGGGTGCACTAAACAAACACGATTGTCTCCAACGAGCCAATTGTTAAGTTGCAAAAGTGAGTTTAATATGACAGATCATTGTTTCGATAGAGTACTGGAGCTTATGAAAGAAATGTTGCCTGAAAGTAATAAACTCTCATCCACCCTATATGATGCGAAACAACTCACAAAAGGACTTGGGTTGCCATATATAAAAATTCATGCATGTGAGAATAACTGTATGCTATTCTATAGGGAAGATGATAAATTAACACATTGTCGTGAATGTAGAAGAAGTAGATATAAAGAAAAAGTAACCTCCGGAAGAAAGACGTTGATTCCCAAAAAATTGTTACGGTATCTACCAATAACAAGCAGGTTGAAGCGCTTGTACATGTCATCAAAAACAGTGACTCACATGACTTGGCATGCTTATAATAAATCATGCAATGATGGAAGTATGGGTCATCCATGTCAGTCTGAAGTGTGGTGTCACGCAAATCGAACATTCCGATCATTCGCTGATGAAATTAGAAATGTTAGGCTCGGATTGTGTACCGATGGATTTAACCCGAATAATGTTGTTGGTGGAACATACACGATATGACCAATCTTTATAGTTGTTTACAATCTTCCGCCAAAACAGTGTATGAAAAAACCCTTCATCTTTATGACTCTCCTAATTCCTGGTCCTAGAGCACCAGGCCGCAACATTGATGTATTTTTACGACCATTGATTGAGGAGATCAAAACTTTATGGTCGAAAGAGGTTGTTACATGGGACAATTATCGACAACAAAATTTTCTTATGAAGGCATGTTTATTATGGACAATTAATGATTTTCTTGCACTATGAAACCTTTCAGGTTGGAGTACCTATGGTAAGCTTGCGTGCCCATATTGCATGGATGAAATTGACACATTTATGTTCAAGAAATGCAGAAAGCTATGTTGGTTTGATTGTCACACAGTTTTTTTACCGCATAATCACACATTCCGTTCGAAAATAACATCGTTCATCCCAAGGAAGAAGGTTAGTGCTGTCGCTATTCCATATAAGTCAGGTGAGGAAATACATGCTATGTTGGCTAGGTATTGTTTTCCTCCGTTTGGCTTTTCATATGATAAACACCGAGTTGTGGGGTTTGGAGAGTGGCATAATTGGTTAAAACGGAGTATATTCTGGGAATTACCATACTGGAAGCATTTGCTAGTTCGCCATAATTTGGACGTAATGCATATTGAAAAAAATTGTTTCGAGAATATTTTTAATATTGTTATGGATATACATGGGAAAACAAAAGATAACTCCAATTCTCGCATTTTGCTTCAGGAGTTAAAAAATATGCGGCGTGAACTACATTTACGAAATATTAGGGGGAAATGTGTAAAACCAAAAGCATCTTATACGCTGAGTCGGGAACATATATGAGATGTTACTCTGTGGTTGAGAACGATAAAGATGCCTGATGGGTATGCCTCGAACTTGGGCCGTACGGTTAACTGGAGTGACGGTACATTCTATAACTTCAAGAGTCACGATTGTCATGTGTTAATTCAGAGGTTGCTTCCTATTGCATTACATGGGTATATGCCAAGTCCTATATGGGAAACGATTTCTGAGTTTTGCTCATTTTTCAAAACCTTATGTACAAGTAGGATTCGATTTGATGACATACAACAGTTGGAGCGGAATATAGTGGTTACCATTTGTAACCTAGAAAAGATATTCCCTCCTACTTTTTTTGATTCGATGGAACATCTTGTTATCCACCTCCCTCATGAGGTAAAGTTGTGTGGTCCAGTTCAATTTCGATGGATGTATTCATTTGAAAGGTAATTTTTTAATTTCCATTCATATTTTTGTCAATAATTTTCATATATTATATGTCAATAATTTTCACATATTATATGTCATTAATTATTACATTTTTTTAACTTGGCAGACTAATGCGGTCATTGAAGCGAAAGGCTAGAAATAAAGCTGCAATTGAAGGATCAATTGTGGAAGCGTACTTGGTCCAGGAAATGTATACATTCTATAGCCATTACTTTAAAGTAAATATTCCTACACGGTTAAACAGGGTCCCATGAAATGATGATATTGCTATTCCTGTGGCTGATGTCGAGGGTCAATTGTTATCTATCTTCAATACAAGATGTTGTAACATACCCAACTGCGGGCGACAACGCTTACTTGATCCCACTGAGAAACATCAAATGCATATCTACACTTTGCGCAACTGCAATGACATTATACGATTGTCAGGTGACATATATGTAAACAACTATGAGGGTTTTTTATATCAATCTGGTTGCTTTAATTCATTATTGAGTAGTTATCATTTCAGCCACTTTGACTCTTATATATCAACAAGATTTCCTTAATTAGGTGAAAATGAATTACAAAGTTATCGAGATCAACATTTGACCGAATGGTTCTCATCATACGTGAGTTTCATGGCGTGATAATTTTTATGTTCCTACAGTTGTTCTGTTGAATAAACTGTACAATTGTGTTATTATATTAACTTTATATTTTTAGGTTAACCATTTCAAGGATAAATTAGATCCTCGTATTGTACAATTAGCCCGTGGTCCTATTCGAGTGGTCGTTTCATATAATGGATGTATTGTGAATGGTTTTCGTTTCCACACACAATCCTATGGAAAAGACAAAACGACACAGAATTATGGTGTTTGCGTGAAGGGTAAGACATGGGGATCCAGTGGGTATGATTTTTATGGCCTTATTGATGAGATTATATGTATTGAGTACCACGGGAGTGGGAATGAAGTTATGACGCTGTTCAAATGTACTTGGTTTGATCCGACACGTGGTGTTCGAAGCTGCCTACGTACTGGTGTTGTTGACATTAAATGGAAGTCAAGATTATCACCACCTGAGCCGTTTATCTTTGCGACACAGGCTCAACAAGTTTACTATTGTTAGTACCATAACAAGGCTCTTCATCAGTGGTGGCCGGTGGTTAAGACGAAGCCATGAGCTTTCATCGAATGTTCATCGAACAATTTTAGTATTCGATCTGAGGACAATGAGGAAATGTCTGATGAGCAAACAAATCAGTTAGAAACCACAGATAAGCCGTTCCAAGAAGTGATTTCAAGTGAAGTACCAATGGTAACAACTGATGGCATTGGCCTTGATGAGATTAACATACTTGTCGATACAACGTGTTATCCTGAAAGCGTGCAACACATGGATCAGAACATCGAGGTCACACAAGCCAATGGGTATACATCAGATGATGAACCATCGCTGGATAGTTTAGAGTCAGATAAAGGCGAACATGTTTGATTAAGTGTAATTGTACAAAACATCTGCATGTTTTATTTCAAATCGTAATATAATTACTTTGAATGCATTTATGTTTTGGATAGAAAAGAAATAAAATTTATGAAATTTAAACATCACATATCTAATTACCTGTGTCGTTGAAATGAAAATAATTAACTTTTTTCCCATAAAAAATCATTCCATGCTATTAAAAAAGTAATAATAATGTCAATAAATGGGTAAAATCCACCGGGGGTCACCTAGCTTATTTTTTTTTCCGAAACGGGTACCTTACCTTGAAATTGTCTTAGATTACATCCACAATTTCTTAGGCGTCCATGCGAATTTCACTCACAATCGCATCAAGAGCACTAGCGTGGTGATCATGGAGGATTCTCTCAACGCCAAGATCTGTCACTTCGGGACTGCGGAATTGTGCGGCAAAGTCACGAAGAATCGATTGGATTCGAGGAATTTGACGATCGAAGGGATGATATGGTACATGGCGTCGAAGGTTCAGCTCTCCGGAGTGGTAACCTAGAAATGTGATGTTTACGCTTTTGGGGTGGTAATTTTGGAGTTGATGAATCAAGAGACGATGCAATTTCTAGGTGATGGTCAGAGAGCAAAATGAGGTGGTAGTGAAGAGCAGCAGAGTCGAGAATGAGGAGAGGGATAAAAGAGATCATGACAAAAGTTTAGGGTTAGATTTATATTGTTAGGGTTTAGAATTGTTGATAGAAAAAAATTAAAGGACCATAAGTGTTATTTTATAATTTATTTTAATATTTTTAATACCACGTAAGCAATTTCCGTTAGATATAACTCTGAAATTAACGGAAAGTAGTTAAACAAGACACACGATAAAAGGTAAGGTAACTCGGTAGGACAATTTGAAGATAAGGTACCCATTTAGGACAAAAAAATAAGCTAGGTGACCCCCGGTGGATTTTACCCGTTAATAAATTTAGGAGATTCAATCTGACCATATACATTAAATTTATATATTTAATTTTCAAATATAAATATTTTCATTTATTTATCAACTAAAAAAAGTTAAATAATTAACTTCCAACCATATAATTAGTTAATATATAAACACATTATAATATATATATATATATATATATATTTGATATTCTCTTTGTCCGACGGTTTTAAGTTAATAATTAATAATCGTAGGAAAGATGTAGGAAAATATTACCTAGGGCAATGTGATGTGCGACGGTTTTGAGGTAATGTTTAAAGTATGTCAAAAAACTGTAGGAAATTACAGACGTTTTTCACACATTTAAAAAATTATAGGAAATATGTAGGACCATAATCACCTAGGGTAGCGCGTTATTTGATGCTTTTGAGTCAATATTTTGGTTAAGTAGTAAAACTGTAGGAAAATTAGATGTCATAAAAGCGTAGGAAAAAAATAGCAAAACCGTAGGAGCTTCGTAGGAATGAAGGTGGGAAACCATTAACTGGCGGGAAATTTAATTTTTTAGTTTCCTACGCTTTTCATACATTTCATATTTTTTGTAACAAAACCGTAGGAAACTTTGCTACAGTTTTCCTACATTTTTAAAAACTGCAGGAAAATCGTAGGTCAAATTGGTAGCTGAATCGCCAGACATTCTCTTTAAATTCGTGGAAGTTTTTTAGTTTTCACCACTCCATTCCTTCTATTCTGCGACGCCCTCTTCCAAACTCACTCTCAAAATCTCCTCCAGAACTATTTAAACTAGGTATTTTTAATTTTTAAGTACTTTTTCATATATAATTAATGTTTGTTATTACATATAGTTGTTGTTTACATATATATATAATGCATGTATTGAATGTTAAATTTTAAGAAACTAGTTTTTATATTATATGTTTTAGGTAATTTTATATATGGTGTTAGTAATATGTATGTGGTTAGTTATAAAATTTTTTTGATGTAATAATGGTTAGTTCTATTTGTCCGAAACAGCATGTTATTATATATGTGGTTAATATAAAAAACTATTAGTTCAATAATGTTAGAGTAATATTGTTATCACTTCAATAATGTTAGTGTAAGCAGTGCAAGTTACAACAATAATGTTACTTTAGTAATGTAAGTATAATCAGCTAATGGTAGTTTAATAATTTAATTTTATAAATAAGTATATATCGAATAATTGGCAATTTTAAAAAATGTTACTGCACAAATAGTATTGAAATGATGGCAATTTCAAAATTAATGAGTTTACTAAAATAATGAAATTTAATATGTAAATGTTAGTGTAGTAATGGTCATTTATAAATAAAAGACTATGACGTAATGGTAATTTAGTATTACATATATATGTAATAAACATGTTAAGCTTTAATTTTAGGATGGTTCACCCCAGATAGTTTGGCTCGGGCAAAGCCCCGGCCAAGGACATACATGATCCCGGACGTAGTTGGGGTCGACGACAGCCTGCTGTGACACCTACACGGGTGTCACAGACTGAGACTCAGACCCAGGTCCCAGATACCCAGTCTCAGACACCGGTGCCACCGACCCAGCCACAGACCCAGCTGCCATATACTCCGGTGCCACGACCTTATGTGCCCCAGACGTTTGGAGCATCGACCTCCGTTTCTCAGTAGTTTCAAGACACGCAGACTGATGCGTATTACCCGGATATGAGCGGAATATCCGGGTCATTTCAGTACCAGCATACAGGGATTGGGCTGCCCACATGGGATGTCAATCCTAATTCATTCCTTGATCCAGATGAGTTCGGTATATCCACTCATCATCTATCTGGCCTACACCCGAGTCAGCATCAGCAGCAGCCGCCTCAGCAGGGCCCGGCCACTGGCGGCTCAGCGGTCGCACCTGACGCGCAGCCAACTGCTGGGGCCCCATTACCTAGAGGGTGAGGCCCACTGGTAGTTGACTTACCACCACCCCCACCTCCGCAGGACCGTCCGCTCATCGTCCATCGAGAATAAGTATTACTGACTCTTACAAAGTTAATGTTGATATAATTATACGTTGTTCTTAGTTACATCAGTTTATATATATATCTTACTATAATCATCATTTCTTACAGCTTACTCATTGATGACTCTGTTCGTTCCACCATAGCCTCTATTCAAGTGAGGTTGTGGGACGAAAGTTCTATAGGTTGGTCACATGCATCTCGAGCTGCACGAGAGGAGCATGTAAGCACGTTAGAGGTAATTGGTTGTAATACATTTTTAAACAAGACTTTGTATATGGACTAATTCATAATTTTGTTTCTTCTTTGTCAAATTGCAGAACTACTATAGATGGGACCCTAGAGACTTCGGCACCATCCGCCGAATTGTCTTTGACTACTGTTCATGGTCCGTGCGAAACCGCGTCTATTATTGGAGGTCCGTCGCGATTCAGAAGATCCCCGACTTCTTCGACAGCCCCAACTACAATTTATTGCGGCCACATGTTCCAGCATCCTACAGTCAGCAGGTATGGAATCAGTTATGTGACCAGTGGGAGCAGAAGCGATGAAAGAAGCTATCGGTGGTTGGTTCCCATGCCAAGCATATAGCGGATAGCTCAGGCCTTGTTCCGAAGCACACGATGGGCTCAATCCCAAGTGAGATGCACTGGGATCGTATGGTACCAACTTGGACCTTCCATACATTATAATTTTTTTATGATTTATTAATTGCTTAAATTTTTAATAATATCTGAAATTGTGCAGAAAAAAGCAAATGATGGAGTTGAGCCATCATTTGATGAGTGGTGGTCTTATACTCATAGGCGGAAGAAGACCGGGCAGCCCATCTATCTGATTTCACAGCAGCTGCTGGTAATAAATATTAATTTACCACTATAAACAATGTTTTAAAACTATAATATTTATCTTACTAACTCTAATTTCTTTTTCTTGTAGGATGGATATGCTCAGCAGATTCAAGGAAAATACCAGAATCCAGATGACCGCCTGCAGTTCGATGCAGACGTATGGAACGAGGTACGAGGCCCACCAAAAAAAGGCCGACTACCGGGTGTTCCGCATCGACTCGCTGATCCCCAGACCTTTGGACCAAATCGAGTATTTTTTATTCGTATTTAACTTTATTAATTATTTTTATCACTTTTACATTGCTAATTACTACTCACAAAATTTTTTAGGCTCCACGTGCTGATTCGGCTGAGATTGCTCAGCTGAGGGCTGAGAACACCCAGCTACGGAGTGATTTTACGCGGTTACAGGCCGACGTTCGCACTTAGGTTCAGCGAGAGACCGAGGCTGCAATGAGCGTCATGCTTAATAGGTTGATCCAGCAAGGGATTATACCTGCATCGGCGCTCTCAGACGACCAATGGACCGGATCCTCCACTCAGCATCATGACAATATTCGTAGCCGGCAAGATGACGATGATCGGCCCGGCACTGCATCCCATTGATTTTATTTTAGACCTTCAGTTCTTTGTAATTAACTTTGTCCTGTAAAATTTGATTGCTTTTATGTATAGTAAATTTATTGACTACTTTGATCCATTGTTATATTATAATAATAATAATAATAATAATAATAATAATAATAATAATAATAATAATAATAATAATAATAAAATATTCACATAATAATAATAATAATAATAATAATAATAATAATTTGTGTTTTATTATTATTATTGTTATATAATGCAATAGAATATGTTTTTAATTTGTGTATAAATTAATTTAATAAAATCTTTAAACAATCACAAAACCGTAGGACAAAGCGGTATCAGAAAACCGTAGGACAAAGGGTGTCAGAAAAGCGTAGGATAAAGGGTGTCATAAAAGTGTCGGACAAAAGGTGTCAAAAAAGCGTAGGACAAAAGGTGTCAAAAAAGCGTAGGATAAAAGGTGTCATAAAAGTGTCGGACAAATAGTGTCATAAAAGCGTCGGACAAAGGGTGTCAAAAAAGCGTAGGACAAAGGGGTGTCAGAAAACTATAGGAGTTAGTGCATCTCAAAACCATCGGATAAAATGGGGTCCACCACCATCACAAAAGCGTAGATTGTTTTACGGTAATCCGACGGTTTTTATTTCCAACACTACTTTTTCCTACGGTTTTGACTGACGATTTTAATTGTAGAAAATACCTATTTCCTACGGTTTTCCTACGTTTTTTCCCGACTCAAATCCTCTATTTTCTTGTAGTGTTTGTGGCTTCCCGTCATACATGGTACCAATTTCTAGAATTGATTTTATGACATGGAGGTGGCAAGTACAAGTACAGCGGGTAAATATGGGTGTTATTTATTTTTCTGGCTTCGCTCCTTAGAATAAATGTAGTCTAGCTCCTGGCTAATCTATTTGTTTGCTCTTGTACCTGTGGTTGATCAAGATTAACAAAGTTCTGTTGCTTTGCTGTTATATAAATATAGAGGAAAGTTACAATTACCTCTTTAGGTTTACTTTAATCTACAGTTTGCCCATTTTATTTTTAAAAACTTACACTATCCCTTCTCGTTCTTTTATACTATCTGATAACAATTTCTGAAATTCTAATTTAAACTGTATGATAGTCATCTTCCAGTAATGTCGGTCTCTTCAATATTTTTTTTACAATTAATAATAATTTTAAATCATTAGTTTTTCTTTTCTATAAATACATTTTTCTTTCTGTAAATACATATGAGCATTTTTTAAAGGTCAATTAGTTATGAAAATAATATAAAAAATCTTGAAATTACTGAAACATGGTTATCAGACAATTAATTTAGCGTTTCAAAAGTTGTTGTCAAACACTATAAAGGAAGTAGGGATAAAATATAGTTTTTTGAAAATGTAAGGGGCAAAGTATAGGTTAGATCAAACCTTAGGGGGGGCCTTTTGTAATTTAGCCTATATATATAGGACAAATGCAATTTGCACCCTAAAGTTTTCATAAAATTACATTTTATCCCATTCTGTTTTAGAAATCTACACTTTGTAACTTGTTTTTTTAATACTGTCCAACAGCAACTTTTAAAATTATAATTTATGCATTATAGTAGTAATCTTTCAGTAATTTCAATCTATATAATATTTTTTTATAGTTAATTGACATTTTAAATTATCAGTTTTTTTCTGTATTTCTTTCTGTTTTTAAATAATATTTTTGAAAGGCCAACTAATTGTAAAAAAATACTATACGGATTAAAATTATTTAAAGATGACAACGGTATAATCAAAATTAACAGTTCAGAAGTTATTGTTCGATTGTATTAAAAATATAGGGAGTAAAGTGTATATTTTTTAAATAGGAGGGTAAGGTGTAATTTCACCCAAACCTCATGAAGCAAATTGTAATTAACCCTATATATATATATGAAAATAAATGTTGCTAGGCACGTCACCACAAACTCATGAGTATTAGCGTAGAATACATATATTACAGCGCTTATAAATTAAAAACTACACTAGTTTTTGAAACGAACATATGTCACTGTTATTAATGTTAAGATATATTGAAAGAGCGATGATTTAACAGTATTTTGTTGACATAAAATCGATATAAAGGCATAGGTGGAAATATGACCTTTTGACTCAGTGATTTATAAAAAGAAAAAACTACATTATAGTCAATCAAATTATATTTGTTCCCTTTCTTCATCTCAATCTTTCATTTCCAACTCCAAAGTTACCATTTCCATCTTATCTTCCTCAACTTGTTGGAAATGAAATGCCAGAGAAGTGCACTGACGTATTTTTCTACCATGATTCCCTTTTAACTCCCTCACAAAACTATCATAGTCTTAGCTCTAGACGTAGCCCCAGCTATAGCAATCAAAGCTCATAGATTTGCTCAACTCTAACGACAATAATTGTTAGACAATTGTTGTTTGCTGGCCATAATTTCGAAGTAATTGTTCTTCCTATTGCTACCAGTTGGCTGCCACCATTCGATCTCAGATATTGATGCGGTTCCCATACGTCATTAGCAACAATTGGCACTGTATCAAATAGGAAAAAGGGATGCGCCTCATCCCCACTGTGTCTCGTTTGTGATGCACCTCTATCGGATGGCTCCTTGCTTCCTTCGCCTCTCCTGAATGTTACCAATGTCATTGGCATCCAAATATTTATGGCAAATATGCTCATTTTGAAAGCATTTATGACAAATATGCTCATTTCAAAAGCACTGATGATAATATGCTACCATTTGGTTAACTTGGTCGGACTTTTTATTCAACTAATCCAAACTTCACCCCTACCTTGATGTAATATTCTTTGTGATAGAAAAATATTCTCATCATTAACTATTAAAATGATAAATATCTCTCTATTTTAAAATAGTGATGACAAATATGCCTGTTTGAAAAATGGTCATGATAAATTTGTCTAAAAAATACTTTAATGGTGAAATTACTCACTGCCTATACTTTAATGGAAAAATTACGCTATTTGCCATTACAGTAGTGATGCAATTATACGCGCAAAAAAGTGAAGATATGAACAAGATAGTGGAACCTTAATTTGAAAAAATTGGGGCGTATTATTATGACTCTAGAGAAAGTTCATAAACCTTTTTAAAGTTGAAAGATAGCGTAAAATATGAATTCAAACATTAATTATCACATAACTGTTTTATTAATACGATATCTTCGCCCCCCACCCCCCTCCCCCAAAAAAAATCTCCAAAAATCAATACAGTAATTTTTATGAGATGATCGTAATTCAAAATTGGACATACAATTCCTGAGGTTACTACGGTGAACATTCACCGGGACATTACACTAATTCTTATAAGATAAATCATGTTCTAATAATAAGTGTATATCGTATAAATTTAAGAATTTTTTGTTATCTTAAGACAAAAGAAGCTCTCAGTTAAAGGGCGCACCATAAGAGGAAAATAGAAAATCAATCAGAGAATTGGCTGTTAATTGATTTGAATTGTACTTTTTGGCAATTGATAAGGGTAATCACTAATTGATCACCATAATTTTAGTCACCAATAAGGGGCAACCAGCTACACAACCGACCCGCCGACTGATAAAACTGGTCGACTAGCTGCTTGCCTACAACAACACATGAGCTCCTCTCTGTTTCTCGGTAACAAAGATTGAAGATTTTCATTGAATTTTCTTTTTTAACTTTTCTTTTTGTTATTTACCTTTTTTTGTTATTGCACCAACTGTTTTGGGAAGGAACATAGGCTTCAACACAGGAAAAGGAGAAGAATAGTTTCTTTTATTCTGTCATTTCTCAAATTGATGTGACAAAGGAGTATGAGACTTAGACCATGCAAAAATTGGAAGAATTAACCAAGGAGATGGCTGCCTAGAAAGAAGTTCTAAAAGATTCCCATGGAGATGGCTGGTTAAGTCTAGTCAGGGAGCAAACAATTCAAAGGAGAGTTCCAAGACAAAGAGGAAACGGGGAATGTTGGCCCTGTACATGGTGCTACAAAATCAGCCGCTAAGAGAGAATAAATGGAAGCAACCTTCTCCAGAAACAAAAATTGCTAGAAAGAAAAATGAGACCCTTGCTCTAAAACGAAATCTAAGAGTGGGAGATAAAAAAATATATAGGCTAAAAAAATCAAAGCATTTGAATTTATATGTCGGAGACTATGAAAGTTGGCTGGTCAATTTCATTTCTCACAAATTACAAATGAGGGCACAAGCCAACTGACGAGTGATCCATTAACAACCGATTTTGGTGTCCACTTTTAATCCGGCCATCAATTGTTAGTAGCTTGCCTTGATAAGCTACATCAACTTTTGGACAACCAATGTGGTGACGACCAAACCTGGGACCAATTTATCAGTTGCTAAAACCTAAGTTTTTGTTCCATTTCTGCTAATTGGCTGGTTTAGAGTGCTTCAACGACAAACACAAAGATGAGGGAATGCACATTAGGTGAGTGAGGTCAATTGACCATATCGAAATCTGTAAATTTTTTTTTATGGAGTTACATAATAATTAATCAATTAATGTGCAATTGTTATTCCAAGAAAACGAAATGTGAGATTAGTGGTAATAGTTTTTGTGGCGGGCGGCTTTTTGCTGTCAAAATCGAGTTGAATCAGTCCATGGATAAGAGAATCTGATTACATCACATGTGCGATATTTGTATGCAACATATGAATTTGATTTGAAGTGATAAATATTGATATGTATTCTTTGGTAAGTGCGTTGGCATTAGGTGCTAATTAAATGTTTATTCCGAGGCAATCAGCCTGAAGATCTCTAGTTTGATGCATTAATTATGGAGCATTTAAGTCACTGTTCAGGGAGATCCTGTTCATCCTGTATATTGATTAAGCCCAGGTAGTTTTTACCTCTTATTTCTTTTTCTTCACATTTTGCCTCTCAATTAAAAACAAATGTTTAATTTCGTCGCAAATTAAATTTTAATAAAATTAGTTAGTTGGCCTTTTCTGGGCTAGACCGACGGATTTTCATTTGGATTTAATTTGGCTGTGATGTATGTGATTGATCTATCTTCTCTTTCGGTGCCAACTTTTTGATGTTTCTTAGAGGACCTTTTTTTTACGGGGATATGGGAAAAGCGTTAATTACAATTCACCCCCTGAGATTTTAAGTGAAATTACACTTTACCCCTCCTATTTAAAAAATATACACCTTACCCCTAGCCTATTTAATACAGTCCAACACTAAATTCTGAAATCTTAATTTAGACCGTATAATTGTCATCTTCAAATAATTTCATTCTATATAATATTTTTTATAATTAATTTACATTTAAAAAATACTATTTTAAGAACTGGAAGAAATACAGAAAGAAAATATTGATAATTTAAATTGTTCATTAACTGTGTAAAAAAAAATATTTCATACGAATTAAAATTACTGAAAGATGGTTACTATAATATTTAAATTAAGACTTCAGAAGTTACTGTCGGATTATATTAAAAAGATAGGGGTAAAGTGTAATTTTACTAAATTGAAGGGGGTAAATTGTAATTATCCCTATTGGAACACAAGGAATGACTACATCAGGTTCGGTCCATTAATTTGAACCGGCCCAAGCACTGGGCTATGGCCTTGAGTCAACATTCGGCCTGGAAAGGACAGAAAGGTGCTATAACCTATTCAAAATTTTAAGGAAAAGGTCTTGACAAATTTTAGGTGACAATACATGTTTAGAATTAAAAAAGGTAGCTTAATTTTTATTAAAAAAATAAAAACAAATTAGACTGCATAAAAAATCTGTATCATTTTTCTACATGATTTAGTACGTTAACCATCACTTATTCACTTTAAAAGATAAAACGCAGATGTCTAAAATGACTTTTTCAGGAAGAACTTTCTAGGATTGCCCTTAAAATTTTCAATAATTTATTAATAATAAAGATTAAAATTCTAAAATTAAAAGCTAAAAATTATTTTTCAGATAGTTTATCCTCAACTCCAACATTAACCATCAATGTTAATATCAAATGGGACCACAATAGAAAAGCGGTACACACCTTGACTTGGAATCCGCTTGCTATTCTCTAACATTAAACAGTTAATTACAGTAAGGATTGGACTTGAAAGGGTAAAAAATAAATAGACATATACAACCGTTACGAGCACCGTTTAGATGATAACTAGACGCGAGGTTGCTTTCTGGCTATGGGTATACGGATGTGGATATTCTGTCACGGGGGATCTACGCTACTAGGAAGGATCGCTTTAATCTGAGTTTTGTGACAAAGTCAACTGCAAGACCATATATAAGTTGCCTTTGGCTCTCCAACTGACATTTGTTTACTTTTTGAAAATAATAATCTAGCTTATGAATCCCAAGACTAATAGAAAATTCGTAACTTTAATCATAGGAAGTCCCATGAATTGCAAGGAGATTTGTTTGTTACTCTCAAGAAGAGCAACGGCAGATGTGAAATCCCAATTTTTACACGTGTAACTATGTACTAGTATATTATTCGAACTTTATCGTGGGTTAATAAATGAAAGTTATAAATTTTTCACACCGACACACTTACTATAAAGAAAAACAAGTAAATGTTAAGAAAAGTTATAAATTCAAAACTAAGTCTTAATCGATTTAGAAGTTTTCAAAAAACTAAAATATTTTAAAGTTGTTGGTAATAAACTTGGTAAACAGCAAATATTTAGCATTATAATACCAATGTAACAAATTTGAGATTTCATATTAATCAATGAAAATACAAAATTTTCATATTAATGACATCATCCATTACGCATTAATTGATCATTTTATTTTATTTCATTTAATGAAGATTGACTTGAACATATTTATATTAATATGTATTGAAAAAAATTTCTAAAAATGAATTAGAAATTATAATCTTTAAAGTTTCATTTTCATATAACATATTCATATTTTTAAAATAAAATTTGAAAGAAATAAAATTATAAATTAATTATTATGAATAGTTAATGGGTTTGTTTTCATGAAACGAATGAAGTATATTATAGAAAAAAAGATGTTAAAAATCATAAATTTAAAATTAAGTCATGATCAATTAAAAAATTTTGTTAAAAAAAAAAGGGGAAAAGTTTCAAATTGATTAGTAACCGATTTAATTTGGGACTTAAGCACAAACTGGCCTCTTGATTGTAGCTAATCCAAGTTTGTGGCCCTGAAATGTAAAAAGTTTATGACATTTTTCTTCGCGTTTGTTAGGACATGGTAGTAAAAATGCTTTATTTCAGAGTCTGTTTTTTTGGTTAGGACAATTTCTAGGTTGAAAGAGCAAGGGTAAATTATCAAACATCTTGTAAATTTATCCTATGTTGCAAATTAATTCTAAAAGTACAAAATATTAAATTATTTGTCCTGAAAGTATGCAACTGTTACACCACTCGTTCTTTCGTCAATTTTTGCCATTAGAGGGTAAGTCTTATGTTGCACCATTCATCAAAAAAAAAAAATTATGTTACATCATTCATCCTAAAAATATGTCCTACAATACACCATTCATCCTGCCTGGTTAATTTTCCTTCACTTTTTGATTATAAGATTTGACAGAAGAAAAAATGGTGTAATAAATACATTATTACGGATGGATATGTGTCGTTAACCCATATAAGCTAAATGTGATTTTCATATAAATGAATGACCCATATTATCTAATTGTTATGATGATAATTGCATAATAACGGACATGTTAATATGGAACATTAGTATTCTAATTGGAGAGATTTTAGAAACGATCAAGTGAGGTAGAGGTAAACTTATACCTCCCCAAGATCTGCTAAATCCATATGAGTTGAGTCCAATTTAGATTTGAATAACCAGATTTAAAGAGGATTGGACGATTGACAATTTTTTTTTTATGAAAAAACCCTAATAAGTAAAGACGTGCTATATCAATACGAAGATGGTCATGGTCGACTCTTTTGGTTGACTGTTTCACAAATAACTCAGTTTAATTTGATTAAATATGGTAGATCTTTTTTCTCTTTAACACTAAAATAACGTGTGAACTTGTTGCCAATCAAATTCAAGTGAACCACCATTAGTTTTTCTAGAAACTTATTAATACTTCTAAAATAAAACTTCATCACTACTAAATGGATCGATTCGGGTTTGAGTCAAACCATTTGGATTTGAATTTAATTAATGAGTTATCACAATTTCAAGTTCAATTCAGGTTTTTGTTAGTCTTAATCCATTTTTAGTCCTTGAAAGCTAGTCTGTCCATTGCAATCCCCTGTTCTATCCATTTGCCTTTTGGTCCTCGTACTTAATTTCTAGAGTTTTTTCATTTGCTTTCTTGGTAGATAATTTTTTTTTTACTTTTCTAAAATAAAACTTTCATCATTATGGTTTTTCTATTTTCATGCATAGTTTAGGTTGATTCGGCTTTGCCCATTGTTCTTTTATTTTCTTTTTTTCAAATTTTTATTGTGATAATGATTAAACTCTTAGTACTTAGAGCCTTTCTATAGCTCTGTTGATCCCACCAAACATTTTTTTGTTACTTATTTTTTCCGTTTCAATAGTTAAACATCACTTTTGATAGCTAAAATCTCACTCTCAATATAAGAAAACTCTAAAATAGCAACCGGTTATTTGGTGGCTAAACGGTCGCTCATTTGCTTTTAAGCGACCGAAAAATATGGTGACTAAATGATTGCCAAAAGCCTATTTGCAAAGGGCTAGTGATCGTTTTTTCTCGATCACCAAGAGCAACCGTTTTTTCAGTTGCCAGGATCAACCGTTTGCTTCGGTTGTTATCCAATTTTTGTAATATTAATTTTTATTTTTAAACTCATTTCTCATTTTTTTTAAAGTTATTCTTCTTTTTTTAACATTTTACTATTAACAATAGGATTTTCATTGAAAAATGAAAATGGATGCCCAATAACTAAAAATTTCTTCATTCATTTTTTTCTTTTTTCATTTTTCTTTCGTTTCTTTTTTATTTTTTTTCTCAAGTTACCTTCATTTATAAGCCTCTATGTATTTTATCAACAATCGGAAAAGCTTTCACCAAAAAATAAAAAAAATAAAAAGAAAAAACTTGCTGGCCTAAAGGTTGTAATTAGTTGCTTTAAAGAATATAACCTTGAATACCGAAGATCCATGCTACACTCTAGTAGTTGTAACCCAAGTGTAGGTTGTCGCAAGTAATAAAATCTCAGGATTCTGAGTGTCGAATCACAAGGAAGTGAAATAAGAAATACAAATTACAAAAGATGTAAACAATTTTGTTTAAAAACTTAATTTCAAGAAAATAGATAATGTTAGGGGATCCACTTTTAGTATATCGGTTATGGTTAATTGTAGCCTATCTTGTCACTTAACTGGGATTCACATATAGAGGAGGTCCCAATCGAGGAATTTAGTTAGCATTTCTTTTCATTGATCTTAAAACGCCAACACTTGCTAATAAGTTCAAGTATCCATCATGCTAACCTTTATCCACAATAACTCAAGATTCCAATATAGCCGGTAAGCCATGTTTTACAGAGGGAATCAAGTAGCCTTTGTGCTAATGATTAATTATGATGAATCAAGACTCCCACTTAACAAGGAAGGAAATTAAATAGATTAAGAAAGAAAATATCGTTAACGTTGTGATTAATTGAAATTAATCATAACCTTTATACCAAAAATTTTACCCTTTTACCTTAACAAATGGAAGATTAGTTAGCCATGAAAAAATTAAACAATATGTAGAAAGATGAAATGAACATGGATTGAATGATCAAAGAAAGAACAAGAAGAAAAACGAAAAAACACTTGGACAGAGCTTCGGTATTGAAAACAAGAACAAAACTAAAGAAGAAAAGCTAAATATGATACAAGAATATAAAAATGGCCTAAGAAATGACATGAATTCGTTCTCCCCCCAAGGTGCATATTTATAGAGTTTTGGGTTGGGTGAAATGGTAAAATGTAGGTAAATACAAATCAACAAAGGTGGGTTGCTTCTTCTTTTAATTTTTTTACCACTATACACATGGAATCAGCTGTTCCTCAAAACATAAAACTTGTAGATCTCTTCTTTATCTTCAAAACAATAGCTTGCTCATTCAAATCGGATATCTGTAGCTCAAGTTATGATTTTTCTACCGAAACTGCACTTTAGCACACGGAAGAACGAAGGATCTCATCTATAATCAGATTTCGGCAATGAAAATAATCAAACTAACTCTTGGAATAAAAATGGATCGAAGATCTATGTGTTGGCTTTCGGTTGAATTTGAAATCACTTAGTTCTGACATCTATAGCTCCAAATAAGATTTTTCTCGTGAAGGGCAGCGAATTGATGATTTTACATATATTAAAAAAATCATTATTTAATATATGTTTTCATATTAATGAACAATAAACCGCATATGTATAGTAAATATATGTATGAATAGGAAGTCGGTAAATAGTAATCATGAATAGTAATGGTGAATAGTAATCTGGTAGAAAAAGTGCTTCAAGTTAGAGAAATTTATCACACTCAAAGTGTATAATGATAATTTAAACCCTTAATAGCAATACACTTATGAGTATTTATCAATCCACTTGTTCGAAAGGGACGAACATGATGGATGTAGTGGGGAGGATGGAGAAGGAAAATCTTAGGCTACTAGTGAGGGTGGGAGGCAATGGAGAAGATGGAAAAGGTGAATGAGAGAGATGATGAGAAAGGTTTATATAGAAAGATCGAGTGATTTTTAACCATTGATTTATTTATGGATCTAACGGCTCAAATTATAAGGTGAGTTTATCACACGGATCACTAAGAGCGACCATTTTGTTTTGGTCACTAGGAGCGACCGTTTTGACAATCATTTTGTAATAATATAAAAATAGCGATCATTTAGCCACCAAATAAATGAGACCCTGCAAACAGTAGCTAAAATGGTTACTACAAACGACCGTCAAGGCAACCGAACTAGTGACCATTTAGAAATGGTCACCAGACGGTCTCCCAAAAGTAAATCCTTCTTTTAGGCACTGTTTTAGCACCATTTTGTAATAATATGAAAATAGCGATCATTTAGCCACCGAATAAATGAGACCCCGCAAACAGTAGCTAAGACGATTGCTATGAGCGACCATCAAGGCAACCGAACTAGTGACCATTTAGAAATGGTCGCCAGACGGTCACCCAAAAGTAAATCCTTCTTTTAGGCGACCATTTCCTTGGCCACCGTTAGGCCAGTCACTTCACCCTAAATCTATTGTAGTGGCTTTGCCTTATTGGTCCCATTTTTATTTTCATAGATCGCAATTAGTATTCCCTCTTTTTCCTTTTTGTGTCAATGGTCAAATCCTATTTTTGTTGCTAAAATCATAATCTTCCTCCTGTTGATCCTCAAACTTTATTACTTGATAATTATTTTGTTATATTTACACTTCATATTACCACACTAAATCGATAGTAACAAGCGGGCCTTTGCACCTCTAATTGTACTAATACTTGGCTATTTGGCAGATAAGTAATGACAAGATATTCATAAGGAAGAGCACTGAGGTTTGGTTAGCTTGTGATTTGGCAAAACTACGGGCAGGACATTGGATCAAGGCAAAATGGTTAGGCTGCAGCATGTCCCTATTGGATATTTTTATTGATCCTGCAAGTGTGGCCGTGGCAAAGAAAAAGAAAAAGGCAAGAACAATGGAAACATGGGAGGCCCAGAAAAAAATGAAAGTTTGAAATTCAATGTGGATGCCTCATTTCAAGGAAGCAATCAAAGAGCAGCTATTGGTGGAATATTAAGAGATTCAAACAGTTGAGTGCTGTGCATATTCTCCAACCCTACTCATGCTTCACGTGTGTTGGATACTAAATTACTAGCAATTAAGGAGGCTTTAAAAATTATGCTAGAAGGCAAAATAACCATAAATGACGGTTTGATGATTGAAAGTGATTCTCTTATAACAATCAATAGATTCAATGGACACGATGTTATACCATGGAGATTGGTGGAGATATCGCGTTAAAAATATTTATTATATTTAGTTAACTAATATATATAATAACTACCTCCCCTAGAAGCACACTAGCCAATCCCTTATACAACTTCGTCCAATAGAGACGGTAAAAGAGAAAGTACTCATTCATGTCGGTGCCAAAATGACGGTTCATAAATTTTTCAGCAGTAGCGCACAATAATAACCATGTGTATATAAGACTTACTCATAAATTTTTGCTCGTCAAAAGAAACAAAAAAAAAAAAATCGTACTTAAATTGGCACACACATCCAGCTGTTGCAACTGGTCCGTGTCGGGCATTTACGCGAAATGTGTCGAGTTTTTTCGCGAACATTTGTGCGCCATGTGCACTTATCATACTTGCAGGGAAAAAATGTTTAACAAATTCTCACATTCATCATTAAGAAAATAATTAAATAAAAGACCCCAAATGAGATTTTTCCAGATTGGCTATTCCTTGCGCATGATGATCTGAATGAAAGTTGAAATTTCGAATAAGAAAACAAGTGAAGTGAAGGGTTTGCCGACGGATTTGTCTTTTAAATGATCAATAAATTTGTTGTTCGTGAGAGCCATCTTGAGTTTTTTTTTAAAAAAAAATAATTTTGAGCCATAATAGATTAATCATCATATCTAACTCAAAATAAACTGGTTTGTAAGATTTGTTTTCTAAATGATCAATTTTAATTACCACTCAACACCATTCGAATATGAATTATCCGCCTAAAATCGAAAAGATTTTCTTTTGATGGATAAGGAAATTGCATAAGAAAGGAAACCGAGAGTTCTATCTTCTCCCTCAGTTGAAAATGCTGAAAAAGAAAAATCGATTTTCTAGTCTGATCAAACTGTACCGGACAGTCTAGAGTCTACTGTCTAGACTAATGGAAATTACAATTATAATAAGCAACATTCACTGATTCCAGCATCCATCCGTCGTAAAACAAGACAAACCAAGAGAGATTATAAAAAGACAAAAAACAAAAAAAAACAAAAAAGGGATTAGTATTAAAATATGACCATTAATTCCTCAAAAGAAAAATGCTAATAAAATGCATATAAACCGGCGCATATATACCGGCATATGTGTCGGAGTATATCGATTTCGGGTATCGGAAAACCTTATAATAAGTAGAGGAAATCTCTTCGAGAAGCATAAAATCTGATGTTTTGTCTCGAACATGTTAATTAATTCATCTTTAACATAATTAATTATCATCATATCATTTTCAATCTGTAATTAAAAAAAAAAAAAATAGAGAGACGAAACCAGTGTTCCCGCGACGAGCACAGAAATGGGATGACGTTGCGCGGTCTGTATTTTTCCGTATATACTTCTTAATCTTTTGAATGTTTGCGTGTCAGAGAAATAAACAAGATCAAAAATAAAATGATGTCGGCTTTTACAATATGGGGGAGTATTATTCACTTTTCGGATAAATTCCTATATAGATTCCTTAGCTTAATTTTTGTACCAAAAAATTATATCTCATCTTAAGATTGTTCTGCTAAATACTCAAATTCTTTATAGTATCATAATTAAGGTTTTTCCGTCAAGTTTAATTTTAAATCGGATGAAAAAGTATTGACATGACATTAGTTAAGACTAAATTAAATTTAAAATAACAATTTTGGTTCTCAAACTTTTTCAATCAATAATTTTAAGAAAAACTTACAATTATCTCTTAAAATATACCCTAACCTACTGTTTTTTTTATTTTTATAAACTTACACTTTATCCTCTGTATTTTTTACATTGTCTGATAACAACTTTTGGAACTATATTTAAACTATACGATTGTTATCTTCTAGTAATTTCAATCTCTAAAATATTTTTTTATAATTAATAGACATTTTAAATTATCATTTTTTTCTTTCCGTAAATTTTTTTCCCTCTCATTAAATACATATCAGTATTTTTTAAAGGCTGATTGGTTGTAAAAAAAACATTAAAAATCTTGAAATTACTAAAATATTACTATCAGACAATTTAAATTAGTATTCTAGAAGTTGTTGTCAGACATTGTAAAGTAAACACGGGGTAAAGTGTAGGTTATACCAAAGTATAGAGGATTTTTGTAATTTTACATAATTTTAAACCTTAAACTTTTAAAATTGTTATTGATTGGGATGCAATAATAAGATATGATACTTCAATAAAACAAACTTTTTGGTCTCAGAGGCTTTGCATATTGGTGTTAATGGTTGTATTTTCTTGGTGCTTGTAGAAATTAATGTTGGATTTGTTCAGGTTTAGGAAGATTTAGTTAGGGTCTTGGGTTATATTTATAGTTACGGAGTTTGAAGTATTTTTTTTCTTTACAAGGAATTCTTAGGGGAGAGTTACTCAATTATCTCTCCGACATTAGGAGTTGTATTTTTTATTTTATTAATAATATTTAATTTTTTTCCGTTTTAAAAAAATGGTACCAAGAAATGAAAGGTTCAAACACATGTGTTATTTCACCTTCTTTATACTAATTTAAGAAGGTGTGGGGTTGGATCTAAGCTTATGGAAGGAGCACGATGAGTAACTAAAAAGACCATGAATCATCTCTCAACTTTATATTGTCTGCATGTTGTGCAATTTTGTATACCAAAAACCAAAAAGTATTTAACTAAAACGTAACATTTTTTTTATGTACACTTGAACAATTCTACCAAATAGATAAATATTAATTGATCTTCTCGTGATATTGTTATAGAAAGTTAATGTTAGTAGGGCAGACCAACACTTTTACAAAGTAGAAGTAAATAAATACTTTCCCAAACTATAGCCCTTATAGGGAAAAAATTGGCTGATTGGAAAGGAAAAACTCAAATTTATTTATCCTTGGAATTTAATGAGTATAACTATTTTCCACCATTTTACGTGGATTCCAGGAATATATATATATATATATATATATATATATATATATATATATATATATATATATATATAAAACTAAAATTATTGAAAACAAGATATTAATTATTCAACTAAGATAAAAGAACTAACAACAATAGCTCAATATGTAAGTCCTGGTCGGTATTAATGTCAATAATTAGTTTTAGAGTTTTAAAAAATTTATTTAATGGTATGTGAACAAAAACTGGTTACAGCAAATGCCAGTTCTCGCGAAGTGGACAAATCTAGCCCAACTGCCCCGTCGTTGCCGATCCCTGCCTTCTTCTCCCTACCATGTGAACCACAATTTCATGAGATTATAATTAAGCTTTGTGAACCGTGAAATTAACTAACCAACTTTAGCCACACTTTTTTTTTCAGCCAACTAAAATTTAATCTGTTAATATGGAAAATAAAATGCAACCCTGAGACAAAGTTAGTGTGGCAACAGATTAGGCCGTTTTCGGGAGTCGCCACCAATCGGTTTTTTCTTAGATCGATTGGATACCTAAAATATGGTCTGCGAGAGTTCGGGGATCGGGAGTACGGTTACGTTAAAACAACTTTGTTAAAACGCCCAAAAATTGACACCTTAGTTGATTTTAATTTTGTTTTGCTTTGCTTTTAAATAATTTTCAGTTAATTTTCAAAATTAGAAATTTTAACTGGATTAGTCGAAATGTGGATTTTTTTAATTAATTAATTTGTATGAAATTTTATACTTCCGAACCATGGACTCTGCCGAGTCATTTGGACACGGAAGATTTTGATTCCGAACCATGGACTCTGCCGAGTCATTTGGACACGGAATTTGGTGAACTTTTAAATAATTTAATCCATATTGTAAATATGGATTTTTATCTTTGTATTTATTTAATTTATTTAGTAAAAAAACTTTTCCAAACCGTAGATCCTGCCGGATCATCCGGATATGGAAATTAATTTTTTTATAATTAATTATTACATTCTTACTTATTATAGAATTAATTGTTAGTTTAATTACTAATTCATAATTCTTTTTGTTTATAAAATTTTTAGATTTATTAATAATCTGAAAATTTTATTTATTTTCTTTTTTTTCTTTCCTTTCTTTTCTTTTTTCTTATCTTTCCTTTCTTTTTTTTCTTGATTTTATCTTTCCTTTCTTTTCTTCCTTTTCTTTTTCTTATCTTTCTTTTCTTTTTTTTTTTTCTCTTTTTTTTATATTAATTTTTCTTGTTTAATGAAGGATATTTATTATTTAAAGAATTACTTAATTTATAAAAGAATATAAAAGTAATTAATTTTTTTTAATAAGAAGTTAATTCAAAAAAATTTTGATCATGGTACGGGGCGTTGTTACTCAGCCAGACCCTCTTCACCAGGTGAAGCAACTCAAAAGCGGGCACGAGACAGTTTCCAGCCAATATACCATGAACTAAAAAAATTTTTTTAAACTTCACAACATGGCTTAGATTTATTTTATATTTTTTTTTTAAAAAGAAATAAATTTATCAAGGTTTTATTAAAAACAAAAGAAAGATTCATATTTATATGTTATGTTTATTCTTTTTTATTTAATAAGAGATAAACCAAGGAAAAAAATTATTTAATCAAGATTTTATTTATTTAATAAAGAAAATAAAAACTTATATGTATATTTAAAAAATACAAGAAAAGTCTTAATATTTTTATTTGATAAAAGGCAAATCAAAAAGTAATTATTTAATTAAAATTTTATTTATTCAATGATAAAGGCAAAATTCATATGTATTTTTCAAAAATAGAACAAAAGTCTTAATTTTGTTTTGAATGAATTAAGCAAAAATGATTATTCAAGAAAAGAAACTAAAAAATTTTATGTATATTTTAAACATAAAGGAAAATTTTTGATATTTATTTGTTTTGTTTTTGATAAAAACAAAAATTAGCCAAAAGTGAATAATAAAGAAACTAAAAAAAAAAACTTTTATGTATATAAAAGTCTTGATATTTAAGTTTCATTTTTATGTTCTTTTTGTTTGATGAAAGATTTTTTTTAATAATTTTAATTTATGTCTCTGAAAATATATCTAATTAATAAGTCTAAAATATTTAAGAGAAATTCAATTCACTTTTTTATTTATTTATTTTTTTATTATTTTTGTCTAAGATTTTTATAAAAGAAACAAAAAGTTATATCTTTTCATTATTTTGAAAGAAATAAGTAAAAATATTACTGAATAAAATATTAACTCAAAATTTTTACTCTTTTTATTTTTTTTATTAATAAAGAAAACTAAAAAATTATATTTTATTAAATAATTAATATATTAGTCCAAAGTGTTTATTTTTAATAAATAAAAATTTATTTATATACTTTATTAAAAAAATATTTCCAAGCCATGGATCCTGGCGGATCATTTGGTCATGGAATTTTATTTTTTGTTAAATTTTAATTATTTAATTAATTATAATTATTTTAATTATAATTTTATTGGATTTTTCTTGAATTTTAAATTTTAAATATCATTATTTTTAAAAAATGTTTTAAAAAAAAAAAAGAAGTTGATTTGTATATTTTTAGTCCTATTTAATCATGCTTGTTTATTAATTTTAACAAAAAGGAATAAAAAGTTAACTTTGTTATCTTTAAAGAAATAATAAAAACATGTATTCCAAAATAAAAATAATTAGTTTTTTTTTAAATGATTTTTATTAGCTTTAATAATTAATTATAAAAGAATCTTCTTTTAGGTTTTATTTATTTATTTATGGGTAAGGGTGAATTAAATGAAATAAATCAAATAAAGGAAAAATTAATAATAATAATAAAGTGGGGTTTTTTGGCCATCCACTTTAAAAATAAATAATAATAAAGGTTAGCAAAGTTAATTAAATTAATTAACAACAATAATAAAAGTTAGCCAAGTTTAATTAAATTAATTAATTAACAACAATAAAAAGTTAGCCAAGTTTAATTAAATTAATTAATTAACAACAATAAAAAGTTAGCCAAGTTTAATTAAATTAATTAATTAACAACAATAATAAAATTAGCCAAGTTTAATTAAATTAAAAGTTAGCCAAGTTTAATTAAATTAATTATTAACAACAATAATAAAAGTTAGCAAAGTTAGTAAAGTTAGATGTTAATAACAATAAAAATAAAAGTTAGTAAGTTAGTTGAGGTAACAATAATAAGGTTAGTAGGTTAGTCATAATAATAATAATAATAAGGTTAGTCATAATAATAATAAGGTTAGTAAGTTAGTTATAATAATAAATAATAATAAGGTTAGTCATAATAATAATAAGGTTAGTAAGTTAGTTATAATAATAACAATAAAAAGAAGGGTTAGTAATAATAACAATAATAAACAAGTAAAAATTAAAAGGGTTAGGAATCAATTCTGCAAGAACAAAATAAAAGGTTAGTGACCAAATTGAAAGAAATTGAAAAGATGAAGTATGGAATCAAGGTTTCACCTTTCAAAACAAGTTTTTGAATCTGAAGAACAGAGACGCGAAGGCGCGCGTGAAGGGGGGGAAGGCAGGGGCAGCTGGCGGCGCGGCGAGGGCGGCGAGGCGGAGGGACAACGGCGGCGGCCGGCGAGGGGCTGCAACGGCGGTGAACAGCCAGGAAAACGTGACGGGAAAAGGGAAAGAGCGAGGCGAGGTGCGACGGTGGACAGCACGACGGCGTGCGACGGCGGCGGAGGAGGCTGGAAACGGCGACGAAGGCGCAGGGCGGCGAAGGAGAGAGACAGAGAGAGAGAGAGAGAGAGAGAGAGGGAACAGCAGTGAAAAAAAATTTGGCTTTCTGGGGAAGAAGGGAAGAGGGTTGGGGCTAAGGACTGTAATTTTCTCTTTTTTTAAAACAGAGCTCTAAGTTTTTTTGCTATTTTTTTCTGTGTTCAGCACAAAATTTGGGGGGCTATTTATAGAGGAAGTTTGGCTGAACTGTTGATGGATAAATTAATAAAAAATTTCAAACTTATCTTTTAAATTGGTAAAATGACAATTTTAGTCCTTTACGTCTCTCAGCCTCTGGATAAGTTCCTGAAGCTTCTGATTTTGACAATTTTGTCATTTTCTGTCAATTTGGGCCAGAAACGTCGGCAGACCCAAAATTTTATGTGACAAACTACCAAATGCTCCTGGAACTTTCAGAATTTGTCAATTTTTCCCGAAACTTCTTAATGTTGTCATTTTTACCTCAAACTTTTAAATTTTGTCATTTTTTTGGAGTTTTCTTTTTTTCTTTCAAATACACACATATATCATTTTAAATCAAATCTTCACAAAACAAAAATGTATTTTAAACTAATTAAAATTTTTAGTAATAATAATAATAATAAAAATAATAATTTTTATTTAATTTCTTTTAAAAAAATTTTTATGGTCGGACGAAATTGGGTGTCAACAGTTAGGAAGAGGGAGGCGGACATATTGGACAGCGATCACCTAAACTTGTAATAAGCCAAGAGTCGAAGCTGGAGACTAATATTTTCAATATGAAGCTACTTTAGGTACAATTTTCTATCTTTCTAATAATAGTGATATTAAATACTGTAATATATAAGTTCGGTTTTTATTATTAGCTCGGTTAATTATAATTTGTCATCTGAGATTTGGGTAAAATTACATTTTATCTATTTTATTTAAAAAATACTTTACCTCTGTTTTTTTAATATAGTCTAACAGTAACTTTTAAAATCTTAATTTAGACTATACGATTATAATCTTCAAGTAATTTTAATCTGTATAATATTTTTTTATAATTAATTAGCATTTAAAAAATATTATTTTAAAAACTGAAAGAAATACATAAAGAAAAAAGTAAGAATTTAAAATATCAATTAATTGTGAAAAAAATATCATACAGATTAAAATTACTGAAAAATAGATATCATAATGTTTAAATTAATATTTTAAAAGTTACTATTAAACTATATAAAAAATTAAAAATAAAATATATATTTATGAAACAAAAGGGATTAAGGTGTAATTTTACCTAAACTTCATAAGGTAAATTATAATTATCTCTTGTTCGCCTGAGCTGTTGATCCTTATGTAGCAAAGATGATGTGAATCTGGACTATCCCGAAGAAAAAAAAAAAAAAGGAAAAAGAGAGAGAAAAAGAAAAGGTTACGTCTAAGTCTAAGTGAAAGTAACAAATTTCAGTCTCGAAAGGTACAGTTGAAAAGGCCATGAGTGAGAGTGGCCAGAGGGTCCAGGGGACAATTGTTGCGCAAAATAGAAAACAAAGGGCTAGAGAGAGAGATTGCTAGATATTATCATCAGATAATGAGTCATAAACTTTCTAATTTAGGTGGCCAAACGCCATCTAGGATCCAACTTAATATTGATGCTTTATGCGGTTAATTATGTAGTTTGTTTCGATCGGAGGAAGGGGAGGGGAGAGGAAGAAAATTAATATCCTTTCTTTCCTCCTTTATATGTTTTGTTTTTTCGTAAATATGCAACAAACACAAAAAATTTATTACTTTTTCAAAAAATTTCCTCAGGGACATTCGTGAAAAACTTTATTAATTTGGTACACGGGAGAAAAGAAAAGTTAAGTGGACACTAGGAGTTTGAGTAGTAAACTTTCTGGTAAAAAAAACTTCATAGTTTAGCCACTAAATCAAGATTTTAATGTTTTTTAGTATACAATTATATATAAGTTTTCAAGATTAAGAAAGAAATACAATTGAATGAAGCAGTATTTTCGCACTTGAACCTTTGTCCTTAAACTTCTCCAAACTACGTAACTTTAGATGATTGCCATTTGAGTTACCACTCTAATTCAAGATTTTATAATTGTATAGCCGAGTTAAAAAAAACAAAAAAAAAAAGTGGAAAATCTGGTAATAATATTGGGTTTCGACTACTTTAAAGTCACACTTTGTTAGACCTCTTTTAAAGAAAAGCTCTCCCAACCCAAAACATGATTCTCTATTCACGAGTCTCGAAGCTACAACCCTACTAAAAAATGAAGAGTTCCCCACACACACGTCTCATGAAAAATTAAATTGTTGATTTTGCATCTATCGGCTATCGCGACAGAGCATTCGAAGCGAGAGGGACGCGAGGAAACCGCGGGCCGGCCTGGGCCCATGGTAAGAAGAATTCAAAGAAAATCAGAAAAGGTTTAGGCTTTTGAGTTAGGGCCCACGTTAAGGCCGCTTTGAATGTGGGACACATTCAGCCCGTTTCCCAGAGTACGCACGAGCACGACTGGGCTGGGCCCCACGAGAGCATCAGCTGACGAGCCGAGCAACCTTTCAGATGAAAGAAAGAAAAGAACATTGATAGAAAAAGTAACTGACTTTTTCTTTAAATATAAATAATTTTTTATGATTTTTCTTTACTCATCCAAAAATAAGAAAAATAAATAGTGAACTGAATTTTTTTATAAAATTTATTCTGAAAAAATATATATATTTTTACCTTCTTAAAGTATAAATTTTTAGAAATGATATCAAATTTTAGGGGAAAAAAAAAAGTAATACTGCATAATTTGGACAAATGGTTTACACATAAAAATAAATACAGAAAAAAATAGTTTTCCAATCAAAATTCACCCGAACACTACATTTAAGGAACTCCTTTTTATTTTCTTAATGATTCAAGCTTTCATAACATTCAGGATGGAGATTGTTTTTCTATAGATTCTGTCAAGTGTTGTAAGTGACATTGATAAATCTGTCCTTGCAGATTAGTAGTGTTTTTATAGTCATTAACTCATTATGTAGCGTCAGATAGCTCAGGAGGGAACACATTAGTGAGTGCCGCCATTTTCCAATTCTTTATAATCTAATTTTTATTTAGATTCCAAAAAGAACATGTCACGCTTAAAGCCTATTCTCAGCAGATAAACAGAACCAAAAAATAGTAATTTTACCATGAGGCAAACACATGTGAGGCGAAGTGGTAGGTAGTTCATCATCTTTTAAATAAAATATCAAGTTCAAGTCTTGTAAAAGTAGAAGTAGGTTTTTGGGAGAGCTTCTCTCATTTATTTGACTCAGCTTCACTTTGGCATAATCTAAGTCCAATGTGGCTGCTAGATATCAAAACATCTTGGACCAAAAAAAGGGATCCTACCTTGGGTAATTTTCAGAAACTCCTATGAGATTTGAGCGAAAATACAGTTTACTTAATTTTATTTAAAAAACCTACACTTTCCCCCAATAAATATGATTACCTACCTGTATTCTAATAAATTTAAATTACAAAAATAAGTTAGTGGTTAGTGAATAATTTAAATTATCAATTATTCCTCAATTTAAATGTAAAACATTTTATTTTTCCCCACTAGTGACAATGATAATATAGTTTCAGGGGTTAATATAAATTTCAGAATATTATCGACAAACTGTATTCTCAATCAAGCATAAAGGTTATGAAATTTACCCTTGTACCTTTAAAAGAAACTCAAAAAAATGATTTTAGATATTCTAAAAAATGGATACAAATAAAAGAACAAGCTACTTTCTTGGTATGTAATATACTTCTTTTCTGATACATAGGTATCGTTCGGGAATAATGTTTAAAATTAGTGTTAGATGTTAAAATAAATTATCAAAAATTATGATAAATTTTCTAAATCTCTAAAGCTAAAAATTGCCTGTAAGTGGTTAGTACAAATAAAACCGAACAAGTCAGGGCCGCATGAGATTTTTTTTTCTTTTGTACTCAAAATCTTTTACATATTAAAGTTGAGGGTTTTTAAGAATTGAGGGAAGAGAAAATGGTGTTTTGAACATGGGCCAACAGTGTAAGAGAGCAACTTGTGAGCCAACTCGGCTAAGATGCCGAGACATGAGAATTTTGAAAAGTTTTATGTGTTTGGTGTAATGTTAATGCAATAAACATTAAACGGGCTTTCGATATGGTTACCTTTTATTAAAAAAGATGATGAATGATTACCTTTTTATATCGTATTTAGTTGTTGAGTTTTATATCCATTACAACTCTACAAATTTAAAACTTCTTTTTTTTGTTAAAAATAAATTTCTAATTTAAGACTGAGTAAGGGAAATATTTATAAAAATTAATTAATTAGTAGAAATAAATGATTTAAATAATTATTAGATTAATATAATTTAGCTCAAAACATTATTAATTTAAAAAATAAAATAATACTTTTTTAAAAAATAAAAGGAAAAAAAAATGGGAGTGTTGGTGGAGACGAGTTTCATAAGAAACCGTTCTTATCGACCAGCCATATTGCTGGCAAAAATGATAAGCCCAAGCTCGCGAGGAGAGTACATATCAAAAAAGAAGAGAAGGTGCGCGTGAGGCGTTAGAAAATACGAATATATACATATGCATATACACGTTTGTACACTAAAACTTGTACTTCCCTTATCTCGTAAATCTTGCCCATTTTATTATTTATAGTAATTAATTTATAATTTTTTTAAAAAAAATTTATTATAAAAATATAAATTTTTTATATAAAAATGATATCTTAAAAATATTAGTTTATAAATATAATTTTTTTTATTTTTTTATTATATAAATTAATATAAATATATTTAAATCAAACTTTAATTAAAAAAAATAAAAAAAGTCATCTTCTATAACACGAAGGGAGTAATATTTTGAAATCAGTAGAGTCACTATATTATCTAATATACTCTATTCATCATGGCAGCCAATTAAATTTCTTGTTAGTTACAAAGAGAAAAAACATGTTACATGAGTTAGAATCCAATTACTAGTGTTTAGTCATAGATAGAGTTTATTTTCTCCATAGCTCGTAATTTAAGACAATAATTCAGTTATTCCCATAATCAAGCCGATATTCAAGTAAGAAATCACTTTTCAAATGAGCAATTGTTCGTGGTCATGTAGATGGGATGGATGGTCCGTGCTAGTAGTCTCATAAAATAAAATAGCGAGCCTAAAAAGCCTGATCTTGGGCAGCTTGTCTAGCCTAGGTGTTGGGGAGAGGTTACTTGCCTTGTGGTTTACCCTAATTAACGTTGCTCCCGACTCTGTTTGTATGATCTTGTTTTTGGATTTTCTACTTTTTTACCCCGCTCTTTTCACGTCTTTTTTGTTTCTACAAATTTGCTCCTTTTTGCATGGATTAAATAATTCTCCGATTGGTGTACTGCTCCGATTGACTTGTAAAATTATTTTTAATGTTGTTTAAGACGTAATCTCTCGTGGGATGTTTTGGATTTTTTTGCGTTTCTGTTTTTTTATTTCATTTATAGTGTTCGACTTTGGAGGATATTTCTGATTAAGTACTGCTTTATGCTAAAATCTTACAAAAAATCTTAGATGAAACAGTTTTTTTTGACAACTGAAAAAGTGATACTTGTTACATTTTCTGCATCAAATCATTTCCTTATCATTAAAGATCTTGTGTGATACATTTAGCAAAGTTGTCTTTGATATGTCTCTTAGCCTATCAAACGAAAGATATTTCGGAAGGGAAAAAAAAAAAAAAAAAGTGAACAAATGGCAAAGGCACAATAGATTAGGCCCAATGGGTGAGTGACTAATGGTGGTGAAAATATCTCTCACATTACATATAGTCAATTGTCGGCGATTAATTAAAATAATCAACGGTAGACATATTGTAGCGCCAAGCGACGTGCTAACGAACTATATTATACAAACCTACTACACCTGGCAAGACCACTTCTGTGGTTGCATATGATCTGTTTAACAAAGGCGCGACAGGCCTAGGTTAATTGAAGTTAAACTACATATGCTTGTTGTATGATCAACCTGTTGGAAACTTTATTATTCCGCTTAATCTACACAACTACTAGCAACATTACAAATCATTATTACCAAATTGCCAAATTTTAGGTATGAACAGTCCTTGATACATTGGTTCATACCAACTAATACCCTCACAAGTGTTATCATTTGACCAATTTATATCATTCTTCATTTTTTGAGAATGAGCTATTTGTCTTAAAACTATTGTAACATATTCTATTTTTAGCTAAATTTTTGTAATATTTTCATATTTAGTAAGTTATTTTATCATATTATTATTAGAACTACCATTTCAATATATATTTTTTCTAACTTTCTCGATTTAGTTGTAAAAACTTAAAGGTTAAAGTGAGAATAAGACATCAAATTTATCTACTATCTTAATTTTTGTGTCAAATCAAATAGTTCAATAGATTTGTGATGGAATAAGTACATCAATGCAAGTGGATCTCCTTAAAAAGAAAAAAAGACAAAAGAAGTGAATGGTATGGTTAGTGTCGATTTAATGACTTGCCGGAGAGTGTGGGGATGGGGTAGAGAGTAACGCAACTAGCTTGATCAGAAGGGGTCGGGTTGTCGATGTGTGGACATTGAGGAGCCCTAAAACTAATGGAGCCAAGAAAGCCTGATATGTTTGGTGATTTGAGAAGCAATTGGTGAATGTGATTTCTAAAAGACCCGCCCATTAGCTTCAATTTCATTCATTATGTCCAAACATTGTGATTGATGTAACAATATTATACGGTAGAAGAACTTAATTAGCCATTATTGGCATGACAACATTAATATGAAAAATGGCACAAATTTCGACATGCGATACAACTACCCATAATAGTAGACTCACAAAATGAGAGATGGAAGTGAAAGAAGCGAGGGGGAGAGGTGTGGGGGAGAATAGCATCATAAAAAACAAGGAAACAAGAGCATTAAATAGGGACGAACAGGTGTGCTGGTAAGGGCGTGGGCGTGTGGGCGTGGGTGGGGTGCGGGTGGGGGCAGGTCGCTGCTTGCTTCAGTCGCCTCCGTATGTTCACTATCTGATACGACCCTTTATCTACCCCCTTTATGCATCGCTCCCACATCTGCTAACGTCAACCAAATACTACTATGATATTTTCCGGTCACTTCTTTTTTTCTTTTTTTTTTTAGAAAAAAAAAGTAGCAGTAGGTTTTGTTGCTATCCAAATCCAAAGTAAGACCACACAAGTTGTGCAAAACTAGTTTTGTGTGAATATCATTCTGCACTCTTTGTTACTTGTTTTGTATCTTAAACATGAGTCCAGATGTGATGTAGCCCCATTGGATGTGGACTATGTGATCCACCAATTGAAAATTGCTCCACCAATGAAGTGATCATCGTTCTTTATATATCACTAAAGATAGTTATACCAAAGCTCCTAAATTCTAAGTATATTACATGGTATACCACAAAATATATTATTATCGTTTTCACATAAAGAAAGAATAGAATATTACTTTAAGATGAAATATGTAAATATAATTTTTTACACCTTTTCTAAATTTTTGTCATAATTTTTCAAATTTAAATAAAATATATATGTAAGACTATTTTTTTTACATGAAATGGAATAAATTTTATACGTGCCGCGGGAGACACACGACATATAGTCTTAGGGCCCTAAACGTGTTTTGGAAGTTTAGGGGTTCCCATGCTACATTTTGCAGCTTAGGGACCTAGTCACCTAGCTGTAGCCGTGCATATATAAGTTCAGGTCCAAGGATCACTGACGGAGTATTGAAAATGTCCGGAAGAAAACCATGGCTATGTAGGTGTGGGTGTGGGTATTCTGCCAGCTATTTCCGCTAGGGAATAGAGTAAGGACAGTACTGCTCTTATTATGGGTTAAAGAGAGTTGATAAGGTGTCCTATTTGCTATAGGTTTTCTCTTGTTTTCCTTGTGGGCAAATTAGAGTCTCCTATAGTCTTAGGGTCCTACTCAGCAACCAAGCGATCAAAGGCTGGAATAAATGTGGCATCATTAGCCCCTAAACCATTGCTAATGTCGCACTTTAGTTTCCTAAATTAATTAGAACGCTCAAATCTCCCCTTTGTTGGCTATGCCCCTTCGTAGACAGCCCTTTGTTCATGGCCTGCCATCTGTACCACGAACAACTAGTCACTGTTGTCAAATCGACATTTAGGAATGTTTCATCCCAAGTATCAACTGCCAGACTGATTTAAGTCCCAGACCAAATTAATTTATAAGTGAATATAGTCCCAGACTGTGTCTCAAGCTAATTCCAATGGGCTATGGCTATCATAGCCGAGGTATTCATAACTGTCCAGTTGGAGGCAAGTGGCTGCTAAGGCAACAAAGGCATGCGACGGTCACTTTAAGAAGGGATCTACCTAACGGGGAGAGACTGGAACAATTAAATCAGTTTAAGAACGAAAGTGAACATATTTAGCTACAGCTGAGGAACTAAAACCAATCTGTATTTCAACCATTGGCAACTTAGCTACTGAATAGGATATCAACATCCTCACACGGGTTTCTATGGACCATAGCGCACATGAGAAACCAACGGCTAACAATAACTTACATTTCAGTAATCTAAGGCTCTTGTGCTAAGTTTAGTCTTTAGGGACCAACGTGTAACCATACATATAGTTCAAGGAAAAGAGTGTAATTTACTCCCTTTTTCTTGTGGATTGAACGATACAGCAATTCTAGGACTATAAAGTTATTTACAACAATGAATTGAGCAGAAGTACATTATGGAACAGTTCAAATTGCATCTTGCACACAATTTTGCTTTAATCATTGTTGCCATTTCATCTTTTATAGAATCACTTTTGCTAGAGTCTTTGCGGTTTTAGCATCACTCCAGTAATAAAGGCCAGCTGCATTTAACACCCAATTCATTTTAACTTAAGTCAACTTAATTTAAATAATTTATTTTTATTTTTAAATCTTTTTTACCTAGGACAAATTTTATTTGAAAATCAATATTACATAGATATAATAATCCATTTGAAACAAAATTTTATCATGTTATTAAATTTCTATGAAATTTTCTTTTTTAATGTTTAAAAAAAATTCATAAAAAATTAATAGGATTATAAAAATTTTGCAATCAATAAATTATTTCACCTAAATAATATTGACTTTTAAATAAATTTGATTTCAAATAAAAAAAAATATAAATATAAATATAAAATATTTTAAATTAAATTGACTTAAGTTAAAACAAATTGACCCTAAGTATTTCAAGGGTTGAGGGTTAAGTTCATGAACTGTCTTCTAACCTTCACTCTTCTCTTTAAAGATTCTCCTCTTTTAAAAAGAAGACTCTACCACCAATAGTTCTGTCATCTTACCTAATTTTCTCTTAAATATTTTTTAGAGGAGGTTGAAAGTTGAAATCAACTGCCAGGAAACGACAGCCCTCGAAACAAAAACCACCAAATTGTTCAATGCAAGGATGAAAATTTGGCAACAATTGATCCTAAAGACAAAGCACCCGTATATGTTCAATGCAAGGTTGAAAATTGTGCGAATAATCTCAATACATTGCAAGTGAGCACCCCTCTAGTCATTTAATTTGGAACATACCACAGGCTCTACGTTCCGATTCACACACTCTCTCTCAATCCATCCTTCCCTTCAAGATTCTTTCCTTAATTTCAGTAGGTGTGCTGCCAGAAATCATATGAAACCGCATGAATCAGAATTCAGGGTGAAAGTAGCAGAGAGATACAGCAATCAGCAAACTTATAAAAAAAAAAACTGGAGTGGGAGATCAATATGGGAAAAGCAAACTACTTACACAATGTAGATATGTCCACCCCATCCACTCAGACAATCACGATCAACGGATGAAAGCAGTGCCTGGGAAACAGTCTCGAACAACTCCTCAGCTTCCTGAGCACAACCGCACAATCACTTGGCAAAATTTCATTCTTCATACTAATACATAGTTATCCAAATTAGACAAGCAAATTATCTGATCTGGTCAACAAAAGCATCCAAATCTAACTCATATGACTAACTTGCACACATGCTTGTGCATTTAGACATGCCATTGCATTATTGTCATTTTCCAGAAATCACATTGACGTGATCTTCCATCTACAAAATTAACACACCATCTTAAGATGCTACTTTCAGAAATTGACATAAATGCTCAAGCCAAGTTTCGACACTAAGCTACACGTTGCACGTTTATAGATTCCAATGAACAAAAAATCCTAAGATGTGATGGACATTCAAATGTGTGGAAGCGCAGCATGTCTGAAAATTTAAAATTCACAAACCATGTCTGGCTTGAACATTGCTTCACAGGCACCATAAAGCGACTCTGAAGCAGTGCCAGCTACCACAAAGTCTTTTGCAAGCTCCCTACAAGAAACATAAAGGCACATAGGTCAGCACAGATCCAAGAAGCAACATGAAATGTTTTGAATTACTAGCTTACTGTGGGAAACATTTTTTCTTTTTGATAAGAATTACTGTGAGAAACACAAGGCAACAGTAGACTCAATGTATGCAAATATTAGTTTGCTGAACCTCACTCCACCTTAAAAAGGGAAAAGCAAGGATATCCAAACATGGATGTTCATAGAGAAGTTTACAATGCTTGCACATGCATTCTCATATCTAGTAGGAACTCAAAGTTCATATAAAAACTTTTCATCAGTCCTGTATGCTGATTCTACTAGTAGCAGCCTCTTGTCCTAAAGTTAGATCACGATCACCACTGTGCTTCTAAATTTGTGTTAAATCCTTTCCAATTCACAGTTTTCTTTGAATCTTGTTGTTTAAGCAGCTCTTCTTATGTTACTTAAAGAAGATTTTTAACACAAAAAAAAAAAAAAAAAAATTACAAAGGAGACATGGATAGCCTGTATAGCAGCTAGGTATGATCAATTCAAAATAATAAATCTTCAGTTGTTATGGTTCAAGCTACAAGGGCAACATAATTTATGTGAATTAGCTACAACAGAATTGAGTGGAGCTTAATTTTAAAACAGTGTAAAACAGAAAACTCAACATACTTGGCTCCAATTGAATCCATTGTGCAAATGAAAGGCTTCCCTTGATCACTCAATCCAGCAATTACAGGTTGGCAGAAATAAGGGCCAAACCTGCAGGGAATGAGAGGCATAAGAGATATCGCTGTAATGCATTACAGAGGAAATGGAAAGAGGATCATATAATATTGACTGTAGATTCCTCCAACACCCCAAGTCATCAAAAAAATTAAAAAAAACACAAAATTAATGTAGAAAAAAAATAGAAAACATAAAAACCAAGCAAATAGCACATTGTAACATAAAAGGAAGTCAGATGATCAATATACTGATTCACTGATAAAGGATTAGCATAATATGGCTTCTGTTGGTCTTTTCCCAGCTAGATATTGTGTCATCAATAATAACCCAATTTTTACATGAATTCACAAAGTCATTGGACCACCTAAGCCATCAAACTAATAAATTTTCAGAATGAACACCTACAGGGGGGAACACAATACAGAGGACAAACACCCAATGTCACTGGAAACTTCAAGACATGTGAATATAGAACTAAGCATTGTTGACAAACCTTTTCTCGTAAAGGATAGCAGAGACAAGGCTGGCAAAGGTCTCAGGCTTCATGTCCCTCTCTTCCCGTAGTTGATACAGTTTGTGTCGAAACACAAGCCGCTGGTACCTTAAGGAACCAAATAACACAACTCAAAATGAGAGAGAGAGAGAGAGAGAGAGAGAGAGAGAGTAATATAATTGCTTACAAGGTCTGAGCATCGGTGGCAAGTCCAGAAAGACCAAGGAAAAGGCGGTCATGGATCTTGTAAATCCTCTGGAAATCAGTGGCAACTGTCTGGAGTTGAACACCTAGTCTCCGGTCACTAGCAATGGCAAAGCAGTTTTTCCCAACCATTGCAACTAGCGCACTTCCATTGTACTCAAAAATCTGCCAAGCACGGAAAATTAGGGGGTTTTCGAGAGCAAAGAGACTAAATTATGGTTTCTGATGGTGAAAGAGCTTACCGACATCACAGGAGAGTCTCCAATTCAATGTGACAGAAAGAAGAAATGGTAGACAGATTTTAATTTCAGTTGCTCTCGTCCTTGTTCTGTTTGATAATTGCAGACAATTTGCAAGTTATTTGCAAGCTCGTATTTCATCCAATTAAGCCATAAGTCAGACAGAGAAAGCTATGCTCACTGAAAGAAAGTTACTAACACCATAGCTGAATTTGATGTTTCATAAACATGATCAGTCCTATGCTATCTTTCTTGAAAAAGTGAATTCTATTAAGGCAACAAGATGATGCCAATAAACCAACTACAAGGTAACTAAATCAAGGCTAATTCTAACTCAATAATGACAGAAGTTCTAGTAATCCAAAGCACCAGGGTATTAAACAATATGTTCTTTTCTCTACTAACTGGAAACAGTAGACCCTGCCATTACCTTCTATTTCTATTCTATCAAAATCAGTAATATTTTATCTAGTGAAATCTTGATCTTGTATCAAATATGAAATCTTTACCATGCAAGTTGGATGGAAAAAAAATAATATCGTTCATCAAGTTTTCCAATTCGCTTAATCAACAAGATCTTTTTTTTTTAGAGCATTCCTAGTTACAAGTTACAACTTATATTTTGAATATGAAAACCATTTTCAATTTTTCAAATACAGAATCAATCAACTACAGAAGCTAAAAAAATATAAACGCTAGTCCCAGTATTCCAAGTTCCTGCTTTAGAACTAGACTAACAAATCAAGATTCAAAACGCATCAAATAGAACTAAAGAAACCCTTACAGGCTATCGTCAACTTAGGCCATACACATGAACCCTAGCCCGTAGTCGCCAATACCATCATCAACTACAAACAAGTCCTCTGAATGTAAAAAGAGTATAATAAATTAAGTGCTAGAACAGAAATGAAGCCAAAATGCGGAAGCGGGAGCTCTAATCAATTCTTCCAACTGAGCAAAATCATAATACTAAATCAGTACTGATAATTCCTAAATATAAGCTGAAAACTAGACAATGAGTCCATTCAAATTAAAAAATAAACAATTTGAGCACTGAGAGCTTACAGGAGCAATAAGGGCAGCGGCAACGGAGTTGTCGATCTGAGCCGAGCTAGAGTCGGCAATCGGGGCAGACCAGATGAAGAAGAAAACGGGTCTTTTCATAATTATAATATAATACCGCGGGTATAATAGACTTTTGAACTTGGTAGAGACTGCCGGCCCCTTTTGGGTCAGATATTTTGTTTTGGGCCAGACTAACGTCCAGAAAGGGAGTTATTAAATCAAAATGTGCTGGATTACCAATTTCTAACTTAAGTCAATTCAATTTAAATGGACTTATTTTATTTTATTTTTATATTTTTCACCTGAAATTAATTTTATTTAAAAATTAATATTATTTATATGTGATAATATATTGAAATAATAATTTTTATAATATTATTAAATTTTTATAAATTTTTTAGTGCTTAAAAATTAATAAAAAAATTAATAACATCACAAGAATTTAATTTTGAATGAATTTTAGATGAAGTTGGTTCTAAATAAAAAATATATAAAAATAAAAATAATTCATTTTAAATTAAGTTGACATAAAACAAATTGAGTGAAAAAAAAATAGAAAAACATGATCTTTAGAAGTAGATTTTTAGATAAAACGGTTAATTTAAGGTGATTAAAAAAATTCATTTAAAGTCGTTAGATGGTGTAAGAGTTCCATTTTGGGGGGGGAGGGGGGGGGGAGGTGGGAATAAGAGTTCCAATTCATGTATAATATAACAACTCTCTTATAATAATATGTTGGTATTTGAGCGCATATTTGTTGACGTATTTGTTTTCATTTTTTTATTTTTAGTGATAAAATATTTTCAAGAGTAATAAACGAACAGGATATAAATTATTCTGCTAATAAAATTCCATTACTCTTTATAATTACATTACGAATGCGGTAAGGTTTCGAGCGATGAGCCCAATGGAAAAGACAGAAGTATTGAGAGAGCTTCAATGGGGTACGGATTTCATGGGCTTACTTCGGTTCCTTTGTCCATAAAATTCAAGGCCATAAATGAAGCTTCTTAATTCCCTCGCTGGCCTAACAAACATCGAAATTCTCTCACCAACACCTTTGATTAAAAAAGTAAAAAAAAACTCCACTCGTCCTCAGATGTCTCTTTATTCCCTGAAAATGTTTTGTTTCACAACAAAAATTTATGGACGTAGATTAGTAAAAATTCACTAAAAGCATGTAGTATAAGCACATAATCTAATTAGACTACAATTAGTATTTAAGGATTAGTCTAAGTGGCAATATGTAAATGCACAATAATTGCCCATGAATTAAGGATGGGGATTTAACGCTTTATACTTATCAAACTCTTTAAATGAACAATTTCCTCCCTTTATTAATTCTTTTTTACTCAAAAACATCTTTTACAATGTATGTATAGTATATTATAATAGTTTAGATTAGAAAAAGAAAGAATGCCTATTTTTTTTAAAATCTAGAGGATGACCAAACCAGCATTATTGGTATCTTTTACAGGAAATACGGCCTTCAGTGTTCCCTCACAGCTAATTTACTGGGCGTCCTGATTTCTTTATACCTGAAGGAAACCATTCATCCATTTTTTTAAAGACTAGTGGCAAAAATTCACCTAATTTTGGTCATATTGTCATTGTGGTTGATGGAGCTTAGAAAGATTCATTATTTTACGGTGGTTATGAGGTCTTAGTGCTTAGTCTTGATGGTTTGGCCTAAGCATCTCTTCACAGTTTTAGGTTTGTGACTGAAGTTTCTTCACAGCATATCTTCTTAAAGATTTTAGGTTCTTGTCCTTCTGCAGCAGATATGGTTCATTTCGTGAATGACATACACTTCCTTTTTCATAAATTACCTTCTTACTATTGTCTTGTTGTCTCAGACTCTTAAGGTAAGCGGTTCATCCAGCTCATATTCTAATTATAGAGGCTCGTTTAACTTGATTCATGTTTTTGTTTTCCTCCGGTAAAAAAAAAACCTATAGTTTGCAATATGTGTAACATGAGTAAGGACAAAAACTTGCTTTATCTGTTCTGTAATCATTTGAATAGTACTCCCTCCGTCACATAATAGATAAAACATTTTTTTAGGTACGAAGATTAAGATGTATATAATTTATGTTATTTTTTTTTCTTCAATTTTACCCATGGAACTAAAATTATTATTATTATTTTAATTTTGTATAATGAGAGTTTAAATAATGATTAAATTTTTTTTTTGTTTTGTGCAGTGATTGTTGAATGAATATTAAAAAAAAATTATTTATTATATTTTGTGTAGTAAGAGTTTAAATGTAAGTAAAATGGTAAGTTGATTGTTTAAAATTTTTCAAAAGAGAAAACGTCTCAACCTTTTTGAGATATTTAAAAAAGGAATACGTTTTATCTAAATTGGGACAGAAAGAGAAATATTTATTAAGATTATTTTTTCATAGTTCATTTTATCACATCTTATAAAAATTAAAAAAGATAACCGCTTAAAAGAAAATCTTTTTTGGGCTTTCTGAGTTTGATTTCTATAGAATTCAGGTAAAAACCTCATCACGAACAGGCACATTTCACAATTCGCTTAGTACTTTTTTATTTTTTTTTTAATTAGAATTTACAGCACGTACCTTTTGGTACTTAAATATTGATTAACCAATGAGGTAAATCAATTTAAATGGATATAACTGATAAGGTAAATATCTAAATTAGCAAATAGTTGCCGGTCCTAAATATTTTTAATTTGTTTTGAAACCATGGATCCTCCCGCCTCCTTCGTACCTCTCACCGTCGACGTATAAAAGAAGAAGAAAAGGAGGAAAGAAACAAGAGCGGTACCTTTTAAAAGTAGTTCAGAGTCATTAATTATGCACAGTTGAGCTCAGAAATGGATACGGTGACTCGGTGAGTTGCATGAAACACCCAGACAAGCAAAGGCAAGGAGTGTGCCCGTCTTGCCTCAGAGACCGACTCTCTCGCCTCTGCAGCAGCTCTTCTTCAGCTCCAAGAACTTCATCCACAGTACTTGCTCCCTCTTCGCTCATCTCCTCTCACGTCTACCACTCTTGGTCGGCTTCTTCTTCTGCCTCGTCACTTTCGAGGCATCGCCGCCGCCATCAACTGGACGTTTTGGGGCCGTGGATGGTGGGTGGTGGTAGAGGGTTGAGGAAGAGTGGATCTGTGCTGTGGCCTTTGTGCCGCTGGGAAGCTTCGATTGGGAGGAGGAGGTGGAGAAGGAGAGGAGCAATGGGTTTTGACTAAATTTGTTGTGCATGGTGGGGAAGAATCTCGTGTAGATCATCACTAAGTTAACGTTGATCGTGGATTTAAAGAAGGTCGGATGAGATTCAAGAAGATGTGGAGGAAAAACGTTGCCACTGGTATCGTTTTTGCTCTCCTAATTTCAGCTTTTTATTGAATCCATCGCTTTTGCCTGTCTTTGTTTCGGAGGTTTCTCCCTTTTTAGTTTTCATTTTTCAAGAACTTTTGATTACAAGCTAAAATTTTGGATCTTGTGTTTATGATCGCCGATGTAAAATTTTATATCATGATCACTTTGAAGTTTGGATTTGTTTCACTTTCTATTGGAAATGAGCCAAAGTTAGACCTAGGTATTAATCTGGGACTTGTATAACCAGTCAAACCCAAATTCTTTCAATTGTTAGATAAGCTGCACGTGCATTTCCAACAACGTTCTTAAAGTATTGTCAGCTGCCTATTTTGATTAGTAATTGAAGTTGGGACACCGTTCTGTCGTAGAGCAACGCTCAGGCTAACCTTTTAATGGTGCTTTAGATAACGATGTTGCATACACTAAAATCCTCATTTATTCCCTTATATATCAGATGCTATGTCTGATATTTAATAAGCAATTTAAAATCAAGTGAATTCTTATCTTATAACCAGTGACGTTCTACCACATCTATTTAGTTCAAAATAATTCAGTAAAACATTAGAATATTTTTTTTATTACAAAAATTGTACATGAAATTACAGGTAACATATCACCTATCCATTAGCCCCCTCTGATTGTACTTGCTATATTCCAAAATAAACTACAGTAATAATAAGAGAACAGAAAACGATAGTTTTTCATGGGCATAACTAAGAGCTAATTCATGTTTAACTTAAGTTAATTGACTTATTTTCTACTTTTATATCTTTTTTATTTGAAATAAATTTCATTTAAAAACTAATATTATACAAATATAATAATTCATTTGAAAGTAAATTTTCATCATATTATTAATTTTTTATGAATTTTTCTTCTTTAATGCCTTAAATTAGAAATTTCATAAAATTTTTGTAACAGTACAAAAACTATATTTTCAATGAATTATTGTAACCGCATAATATTGACTTTTAATTAAAATTAATTTCAAATAAAAATTACATAAAAATAAAAATAAATTACTTTAAAATCAATTGACTTTAAGTTAAAACGAACTAGATATAAAAAAGATATACCTAAGTGAAATACTCCTTCACGGCTACTACGGACATGTCATATCCATGTCAATCTAATGTACATTTTAAACGGTACAACTTAACACAAGCTTTACAAAATTCTTTGACCAACGTTCGTCAGGTAAATGGTACTTACCTCTTGCAACGTATAGTCTTCGAAAGACCAACAGAACCAAATGGCAACACCAGAGTACTGAGGCAAAGCTGCGCCCCGTGTCTTTGTGATGTTTGTGAGGTGAAGGCTTGAAGGACGAGCCAGACTAAGATCTGTACATGCATTCAAGTTTCTACAACAGCTATAATGGCGCCCCTTCACTGAAGAAGTGAAGATAGAATCATCTACTATGTCCTGTAATCCTCATCCCTGTCTCATGCCCATTGTCATCCTCATCGTCATGGCCTACAGACGGCCGTTTCAATTTTTGAAAAATCTCATCCAATGACTCGGATGAAGAAACACGAGAAATCTGTGTATTCTCCAGATTTTGGCGAAGAGGTAGAAACTTTCTGGATGCAATATTTGCTTTAAAATTTTGAAAACCTGATTTCATTGATTGCCATTTTGAGGCCAACACTAGAGATGGTGAAACATTCTTGTCACCGGGGTGAAAGTCGTCTCCGTCAAGCAAGGACACCTTTGCAGAAGTGATGCTGTTCTCTGTTGTTTTCATGTTCGATGTTTGTCTATGTTGTTCTCTGATGGCAACATACTTCTGGCTGATGGCATCTTTGCTTGCTCCATATCTACGAGCTTCATCTTTGGAAGATTTTGTTTGTGCTGCCCTTGTGCCATCCACTGCTGAACTCGGTGCAGCTTTCAGTTCAATGGCAGTTTGATCCTGAGAAAATTATAAAGATCAGTGGAATGAACCCCTCACAAATGCCGAGTTTCCCAAACACAGAAAAACTGCATTCCGTATACTGCATTTCAATTGCCATGTTAGAGTCAAGTTCACAATAATACTCACTTATAAGACAATATAGATAACACTTGTTTCTCATAACATGGTTCTCTGTATTCCAACTAGAAAGTTCTACACAGGCGACAAACATACCATACTATTGACAGACTCGATATCAGCACCATTGAAGTTCCGTGCCAAGGGGACAATATGCTCGCCAACCTTATGCCCTTCCTCAAGCCATGATCGTTCTGGGAAAAAGAAAGGGGGAAAAAAAAGGTGAAATGGAGAGGGAAAAGGGAAAGTTGGTGTTTAAAACTAGCTCAATTTCAACATACACCACATAAGCTTTTTTCCATTTTATGGGGCATTAAATTGAATAAATCCAATTAAGCATTCAAAGAAATGTTATGAGGCTTCTAGATGACATTCACATAGAATACTGAGGTAGATTGCTTGATCAAACTAAATCAGGGAGCATTCAACATACTCTCTTCAGATGTTACTTACACTCACCAGCAGCCACAGCAACCCTGTCTTTAAGCATGGCCCAATCTAAAGCAGACCTTCAAACAATAATTCTTCGAAACAAAAATGCATAGATCTAATAAAAAACTTAATGCCAATACTGACAGCACTAGATGGCCTATAGACGAACATTCAAAGAAGAGAGCCAATTAACCATGGTGCAGCGTGCAAACCTTTTTGCAGGATAATTAGCCCAGAAGGATCAAATCCATCTATATCATCTGCCTCCGTTTGAAGCTGAAGTCTCTTCCAGCTCCCAAAGAAATCAACAACTCGATCAAAGAAGTTACCAGCAACCAATAACGTGTATACAACCATGATAAGAGGATAAATTTTGTTAAACCCTTCCCCAAAAAATGAGACAGCAGTATCGATATTACCCATTCGCTGCAATTATTTCAGAAAAAAAAAAAAAAAAAAAAGGAAGATGAGAACCACCAAATTTCAAGCACAGAACAGGAGATCAGCATGCACAATAACTGACTTGATATTGGAGACCTTTTTTTATTAAAAAAACAAGAAGATGAAGATACTTCTCCATTAATTTTATGCCATAAAACATCTACAAAGCAAATAACATCACTGAAGATCCAGAGAGATAAATAGGCTGAAAGTTATGCTGCTCACAACATCTTAGGGATAACATACCCAAAGAAAACTTCCTAGAATAACCAAGATAAACCCAGTATTCAGACCTACACACCTATAAAGAAAAATGGTAAACATAGACACTGTTTTTTTATGACAAACACCATAGAAAACCACCAAGCACCACAAAGTTGGGAAAAAACCCAACTTATTGCTGCAAAACCAAGCATAAAACCTGGACTACCACAGAATGAAGCACTAACTAAACAACAAACAAATACTCAGCACCCTTTGATTGACTGAACAGTTGCCTCCTACTCCACCAGTTCCATGCCTTAAAAGACCTTAAAATGCTTAAAAAACGTATGAGAAAGTGAAGAACAAGAGTTTGAAACAAAAAAGGAACCAATGCCTAGATGGAACCTAAAACAAACTTGATAAAATATAAAATCCCATTAATGTCCACAGGTTCTGAAATTTCAATAAAATATGGACAACAGATTTCTATAAACACGTTTTGCAAGCTTTCTAACAATTGGGTCAATTGATATCCACTAATTTCCCGAATATTAGTATAGAAGTGCAGTAAGGTGACAGGCAGACCACCTGAATTCCATGCATATTTGGAGAACTTTAGATACCAGATTTTATTTTTCTTATTTCTAGTTCTTTTTTTTTTTTATTTTTTTGTCACACAACAGTTTAGATGATTGGAAGTTACACATATCAACGTTAGGCAGAATTAAACCAAGGAAACTCCATGTGCCCGAGTTTTGTGCATCAGGCACCATCTCATAAGCCAATCTCTGCCATATAACAACCATAAACTTTATTTCTTTGAGTCCCCTCTATCAATTTTTTAAATAATCTGAAAATAATATCTTTTCTATTACTTATGTAAACAAATTTATAGCAGATAATTTCACCAATCAATTACCTTTTCAAAAATTGTCTGCCTGTTATCCTGAAGGCTGATGAGATTAAGAAAGTTGTACGAAATTGGAGGGGCATATCGTGCAACCATCCTACAAGAGAACAAGATGGGCAAGCAAATTGCTGTAAGGAACTTCATAAAGGAAAGGAATGTTGGCTGCAATGCATAATAGCTTTAATGAGAGCCTTACGAGCAAATCATTAGTAAACTGACTGAACCAGTTTGACGTGGTGTGAACGAGTAAAACATTAACATCCCAATCTTGAACAAGGAATAATATGTGCAAATGCACATATACATTAGAGGTACAAAAGCAAAGACCTGACCAAGAAGGAAAGAAGTCAATCAAGAGAAAATTAAGGACAGAAGAAAAGGTGATCAGTGAAAATCAAGGAAACAAGCTTAAACATAGGGTGACAAGATGCAATTCAAACTAGCAACATGCATGCAAGCAACATTTTTTTTCTCTACTTATTATTTTCAGCATGAATTTTTCCTTACTGAATGAAGATCCAGCAGTTTTAAGAGCTAGAGTATAATTGATGGTAAGGACATGAACACCAAATGCCTGATTCAAGTAAGTCTGCATTAAGAGTGTATTTGATATTGAAACATGAATCCTTTGACATCCTCATAAAAAAATTAAGGAATTCAGAAACGTGGAATGACAAAACCTTAAAAAGTGAAAAAAAATTGTTTTAGCCAAATAACAAGGCCCCTATTGCTGACTCAAATAAGCAACAGGCTGAATATGTGTCCCGGCCTCAACAAAATAATAGAATGAGTCCTTGTCTGCACGCACAAATGCTCTTCAAATTTTAATGCAGTGAAATTACCTGAACAAGTACTTCATCCTTTTGCAATGAGTTTATGAGTAGGGAGAAAAGAGACAGATGAACTCCACTGAGTAGAAGAGTTGCTTCTGCTAAAAGAATTCCAGCCGACATGATGCCAAGTATAATTGCTAAGATCTTTTCTACTTGCTTCCTTAGTACACATCGCCAAACAAATTCTGCAAAAAAAACCCAGAACAAACTTCAAAAATTATGACTCTGGGTATCATCTTGAATGTCTACTGTAGAGGAGCCATTCTATAAATTATAGAAAGAGAGCACAAATCTAGACAGAAGAATCCCTAGCATACAAGCGATGCATAAAACAATCAGGGAAAGGAATCATCACTTTAAAAAGACACAAAAGGGCTGTCTATCCGTAAGGAAACTGAGCTTAATTGATACTGACTCCTTAAGAATTTTGGATGCTCTTCAATTCATTATACCACCACTTGTCTTTGTTCAACAACACTCAATCAAGCATCACAATGCCATGAATTTGGTACCATAGTTGAAATGCTCAACATTCAGTAAAACTGCAAAGACCATATTTTCTTAGATAGAACTTGAAAAGCAGAACCAGAGACTAATAAAGTGGCCTTACCATGTCATGCCATGTTGACAAGACTATAGGCCTCTACAAGAGTTGAATATAAAAGAATTCAATCACAACATTCAAGCAAAAAAATGACACTGCAACACAACTTTTATAGAAGTCTTGATGAATACACCTAAAACTTACCAGTTGTGTCTAATACTGCTCCCATTTTCCCAGATCGAGCTGATCTGAAACTTGAAATATATTTCCTGCAAAAGGAAATGCAAAAAATGTGGATCAACTTTATACATATGTCAAGAAATGAATAGAAGAGAGGAAGGATTAGAATTAGGAGAAAACCATCCAGTTGAACTGCGACGCTCATAGTTTTTTATCGTATCTTCCAACTCAAGAGCTTTTCTGACACACGTCATATACTCACTGCAATACCAGCGATGTAAACACGATATGAAAAACCACCACACCACCAAATCTGATTGACAATTTCTTAACCATCAAAATGAAAGAAAGGAAACCAACCAGATCAGAAAATTTATGCAATCCATTTATCCTATTCGGGATCACAGAACTTATTACAAGAATAACAGAATCCATTAAATATATTGAATTTGGGTTATAAGAGGATAAGAGCAAAGTGAATATGGATGAGAACGAGGTTCTATGGTTTCCCTTGAAGGAGACTAAGGGCCTTATGTTTATGTTCTGAAGGTGGTGAACCTAGTGGTTTTGTTGGGTCTTTGACTTACTTTCATTTTTATCATACAGTAGGCCTGCAACAGTTGTAGTATGTGAAGATACTTTTGGAAGGGTTAGACCACTTCACTGACAAGAGTTTTTAGTGCAGAAATATGCCTTGAAAGCTAAAATTTAATCAACATTTAGCAATTCAAAGATGGCAAGATGTTAAAGCATAATATTCTATAAGGAATATAAGTAAGGCTCTTAATTTGCTACACAAAGCAAGTGGAAATCCAGACAGACTTTTTACCTTTTGTACCGATAATACTGCTCTCGAGCCAGTCGAAGCTGGCGCCTAAGTGTTGCCATTGATTTTTCATCAGTATCATAGTCCATATCATTCTCCCCCAGCCTACCACCTTGTGGCTTAAAGGATGGGTCAGCCCTCAGCTGTTGAAAATACAGAAACGTGACTGACTTATGTCTTAAAAAAACATGCATGGCATAAAAATTTGAGAGGGAAGGGATACCATTTGACTCAGCATGTTATCAATAACATCCATGTATGGTCTTAGGGGATCACGCTTAGACATTTGATTTGATGTTGCTTGAGCAACCTATGCAAGTAAATCACATTACTCAGCAAGTTTGTACAATGGCAACAATGCTTTAGGGGATTGCACCCTCCTTGATGCCCTTAAGGAATCTTGAGTTGACAAAAAAAGGAAGTAACCATGTTGGACATGACAGCATTTTTCAAAACTAGCCTTATCCACAAAAAAGATAAATACTGACTCATCAAGTGCAGTAGTGTAATAGCTTAATTAACCACAAGATTATGTTTGCCAATAAGAAACAAGCAGCTGCAACAGTTTCACTATAGTAGACAAAAATTAGGCAGGAAAACATAGTTTGACAAGCTGCATTTAGAAGGAAAATAAGCTTATCTCATCATCCAAATCAGCAAAAATTCACCTCCCTTTAAAATATTCAACAGGTGAGTCAGAAGCCCGGTAAAATCCACCTCTCAAAACCCAAAAATTTAAAAAGTTAAAGAAAAAAACACTCTGTCTTGCATCATGTAAATTAGATAAAGGACTTACCACAATAACATTTGAAAGTTCTTGATGGGCATCATCAAGTTTCATAGCCATTTTGGAAATTCTATGAGAAAGAAGTTTCTGGCGGATTATCCAGTCTGCATTTCTCCAAATGCTTTTTGGAATTTCACTCAAACCAAAGCCAAGAAGAAATGCACCAGTAACAAGACCAAAAGTATTTGAAAGGCCCATGGCTAATCCCAAAACATCATGACTCCTGACAATATAAACACATGCCGAAGTGAAATATATGAGACCTTGAAACAATAAGCACATAATATATACACACACAAACACAAAATGTCACTTAGAGAACATGTACCAGTTCTTCTTCATCAGGATGAGGAGAATAAGTCCTAAAAGACCAATAGATCCCACAACCAAATAGAAGACTAAATTGACATGAACACTTGTCTTCAGCTTTTCTGTCACCGTAAAGTCCCCTGCATCCTCAAAACCCTGAATAAGGGGCACCGCAACCCTGCCCAAGAAACATGATTACAAAGTTTATGGCAGGGCAAAACGCTTTAGGAGTTGTAAAGCATCTGGAAATAGTAATATATTCTGCAGGCAGGTGATCCTTGAAATTTTAATGGAACAATTGCTCCAAAAAAATGGGAAGCTAGCATGAAAACCTCCATTTTAATGTTAACCTGTATGTTCGGAAACATTGGCATTGAAGACACAACTAGGATTATCCTGGATACATATCTCTAATCTTTAGTTATACACTTCCAAATCTAAATGATGACTAGGTAAGATCTAGAACTTTGTGACATGCCAAGGAAATGGAATGTTCTCCATAGCAAAGTGGACTCAGTTGATTAAGCATTTGCACACAAGCTAATTTTGAATTAAGACAGCTCCAGAGTCAGAATCCCATAAGAAGCTAACTAAGCAACTAAATTATTTCAAGTACTATAAGTCACAACACATGCACATCAAGAAATCAATTATGGAAAAAGAATTAGCAAGGCTTGCAGGCATAAAAATTTGTAAAAAACGAAAGCTTTACCAAGTAAGCAAAAATGTACTCCAGTAAGACCAGCTCCAGAAGAAAGAAATGCCTGCATTCTCAGGGCCGCCTGGAGCTTGCGAAATCGTCTGCAAGGGAATACGAAGAATTTAAAAAAAAAAAAGGGAAATAAAATAAAGAATCAATTACTTTGGAATTCAAACCAGTTAAGCATCGCGAATTCCGACTGATTAGCCCTAATTCATAGCTGGGACAGGACGTACAGAAACATGCATTTCAAAAGATGATCGGGAAGTTACCGCCCAGATATCGGCGGGAACGAGGATGATGATGGAGAGAGAGCAGAACCAAGTGTAGGCGACGGTAAAAAGGACGTAGCGAGGAACATCTGGGCCGGCGAAATACCTCAAAGTCGTAATCACCATTCCTAGGGTTAAAGGTAGCGAGATCAGGTAGAAACCCCACATCTCTGCCTGGCTTTCAACACCCGCTCTCCCGGCTCTCTTTCGGTGTTGAATCAGCTAAAACTGTTCAACTTAGTTGCCAGAGATGGCTAATCTCCGACCTCCGATCTCCGATTCGGACCTTTTCCGTTCCTACTGGTAATGGCACGCGCCGGAGGCCGGGGTCGGGGCACAGCTTTCTGACGTACGTTATTGGTGCGAATTTCTTATTTGGATGTTTGTACACGGAATGCCAGAGAGGCTAATCTCCGACGCCCGATCACCGTTCCGACCTTTCCGTTCCTATTGGTATGGGGCGCGACGGACGCAGGGGTCGGGGGCACAACTTTCTGACGTACGTTGTTGGTGCGAATTTCTTATTTGGCTGCTCGCAAGGGAAAAGAAACGCTCCCTCCGGGGCCCACTACGAGATCCGTCCGCTGTCATCCATCAGGGTCCGCGACTCCGCATTGGCATTGCTTCAAAGAAGAAAAGAGTAAATGCTATACATGCTAATTTGCTAAAGTACATTAGAGACCACTGACTTTACCAACTCAAACGAGTTGGTCCTTGAACTAAAATTTTATTGATAGAAACCCTCAAACTTTCTAACTCGTCACATTTTAGTCCAACTGATTGACATGACTTTCTTTTCTAACGACTTAAAAACACTATGAGCTCTGAGACTCTGACACCAGCCAAGAAGGCCCTTAAACAACACCAGCCCCAAAAGTTTGCAATAAAATAAACGTAGCAAAAATCCAATACAAATATTTGAATTGATACTGTAGAGGATAAGAATACCAATTTTACACTTTAAAATCTCAAAACCACTTTTAAAATATTTTTTTTATAAAAATTTGAACATTTTTTAATTAAATGTTATTTTTTAGACAAGGTAGGGGAAAAATTAACTGTTAATTAACTCACGAAAAATATTATTAAAGTAAATATTAGGTAAATATTAAATTATCCTTCAAATTACACTAGTTCTAGATAAAATAAATTATTTATAATTAGAAAAGAGTATGGTGGATAACTAGTATATGTTGATCAACAATATGAAACGATACTTCTGTTCAATATTTTCGGTTCTTCATTCCCTGAACTCTTTTTAACCTACATTTTTTTTTCTTGAAATGTTTAGCTAACTTAATGTTTTTATGATTTTGGTAGTTATCTTGTATCTTGTCCATCATAAATTAAAAAGAAGTTCAAAAAAATAAATTTTACGCTATAAATGGTCATTTGTATTTTTCTAGGTACACCATTATGGTGGATGGGATGACAAGGTATTTATTAATGGAACTTTGCCACATATCAGTTGTCCCATATCTTTTTATTAAACATATATCATGTTTTATTAAACTTACTTTGCTTTTAAGGTTTTCATAGCTCCACCTTTTAAACTCCACCCATTCATCTCATGTATCTCATACAAAATAAGAGAGCGCCACATTCGTTTGATGGTTCAAGGGGAAGGAAAGAGCCACCTTGGTGAATAGGAATCATGCATGTGACCTCAAGATTATAGAAAACATATAGATCAGTTTATTGTAATTTTTTTAGTAATTGAGGTTCAAATATATCTTGTGTAATTTCCCTAACATCATGTGTACCTTAAGAAAATGGCACTATAATCTATAATGTCATACGAGGTGCATGGAAGCCTTGCGTTGTAGCAGTTCATATGATAATTGCATAAATTCATAGAAAGATATAGAGACTTGATATAACTTAAAAATATAGTTTCAAGTTTCAGTTGTTGTAATTTTGGAATAAAATAATGTTCACACCTTGCTAGATGGAGGCTGAAGTAAAAAATGCTACTACTAGAAATATAAGAGAAACAAATCATTGTTACCAATATTTTACTTTAAAAGATAATAAAAAAATAAGAAAAAAATTAGAGACAAATAGAATAAATAGTGAGGTTTGGTAACTCACATATTGTAGTGGATATCTTCTGTAATAAATTTTAATAATAACAATGCAACACAAAACATGTTATATGCTTCAAAACAATGCATATTTGGTCTGTTAATTGAAAAAAATTCAATAAAAAATTTCATCCCCTATTAACACAAAATCTAATTTTTAATATCAATAAAAAAATTTATCTAGAAAAATTTACTCTCAAATTTAATAATTATGGACCAAATTGCTTTATTAAACTATAGAGCTTGAAATAAATAATTGATGCTACAAGTCTTAATAATCAATAATGATAGAAATAATGATTAAAGCTTCATTTTAGAAAATAATAATAAATAAAATCAATAAAAAAAGTTGGGATCAAGACAAAAAAAATGGAAAAAACTTTAGGCATTAAGAATTTAACAATTGACTTAATGAAGATAAAAAAATGGTTTAACTAATAAATAAATAAATTATGGTCACCAATGTTTTACTTTAGAATATAATACATAAAAAATAATAAAAAGAAAAACTTGGGCCCAAGAGAACAAATATAAGATTTAATTAAATAGTTATAAAATTTAGTGACTAAAATGTAACACGGATGTAGATTAGGTCCAAAAAATAAAAAATTAGAAAGTTAGGGAATGAAGTCGTGTTTTAACCGAAAAAAAATGTGAGACAGACAAAAATTGAGAAAATTGCAACCTAGGCCCTCTTAAAAGCAAGTTCCTTACGAAATGAGATAAAACTAAAAAAAAATAAAAAAAAACAAATTCAAAAGAAATTTTTTTTTTTAACTATAGCTCAAAACCAACTGGGCTCAACCAGCCCAAAACTGAGTTACTGTTTATCTAATAGTACCAATGTTGATATTTAGAAGTATGGTGTAATATGGACAAGTGCATGGATTAGTAATCTATTAGGTGAATCGGCCGCCATTGTTGCTACAACTCATTGTTTGAGAGCCCGAACGTAAGAAAGTAAGGTTTGGATACTAGGAGGGAAATGAAAAAAAATAGTTTAAGTACTTAAAATTCTACAATTTGAGGATTAAATGGCAAACAATAAAATTTAAGAACCAATAAACTAAAATTCTAGAAGCTAAGGGACCATTTCACTGTTTAACCCAAAAACATTTAACCATAGACCTGCAATGATTTCTAACTTTGTTTTGGGCTGTGCTTGTGCGTCTAATGTGCTTAGAGTGCATGTCTTCATTTGACACTAACATGTAACATGATACATATTTGTAAAACTTAACGAAATATGATATTGTTTTATGATTTAATGTAATTCTGTTGATTATATTTTGTTATTCATAATACATTAGTTAGAAGTTTTAAAAAAAGTGAAAGGGAAGGATAGAACTTGGCTATTCACCAGCATGGTCTAACAAAAATGATGCAAACCCCAGCATGGTTTTCTCAAACTCAATACTGATATGGCCGTTCACCATAATTGTTGGTTGGGCTTAAGGGCTGTGATTCAAGTCCACATAGGTGAAGTTGTAATTGTTAGTGCTACGAGGTATGCAGGTCTCCCTGATTCTTTCTTCGGTGAGTGCTTTACTCTGCTTGAGGATTTGAAGTTCACGGCGAATGAGGGAGTGTCGAGGATAATTTTGGAGTTGGATGTATTAAAGGTCATCAAGTGCATCAACTCAAAGGCTGATGGTTTGTCGAAACCTTTCTCAAGCATCTTTGCCACCCAAGAGTTGTTGAGGGGTTTGCTCCTTAGCAAGCTGTTCATGCGAGAAGAAAGGGGAGTAGTGTGGCTCATGCATTGGCAAAAGGTGGGATAATCTACTAAATCAAATTGTGTATTGTAGGGAGCGTTTCCTAGCTCGATATGTGTTCTAGTAAGTAAGGAATGTACTATTTGCCCTTGAGTGGTGTCTGTAATGAATCTCATTATCAAAAAAAAAATTGATTCAATTCAACAATTTCACAATTAAGAAAAGTTAAAAACTATTCCCTCCGTCCCAAAAGTTTTGCTCCATTTGTTTTTTACAATTAATCTATAATTTTTTATTTTCAACATTTTAATATATAAATACAAAATCTTTGTATATGAATGATAATTCAAGATATATAGTTTCTAAATATATTTTTTTTGATTTTTTTTAACAAACAATAATATAAATAAAATTGAGTCAAAATACAACAAAAAGTCAAATGTATCAAAATTTATGGGACGAAGGGAGTATTATAAGTAGAATCCATCTTGATAACCTTACTCATTCTCATTTGTATTTTGTTCATTAATGAATAGTTGATACATGTCATTGTTACATTTATGTTTTTAAACTCCTGTGAGTAAAGGTTTTATGAAGGTTTTATGTAAAAGGTAGCAATGGCACGAGACATTATATGTACATTGGTTTGGAACTTGTTTACAACTAGGGAGAGGATCTGTAATTGTCACAGATGTGTCATGAATTATTAAATTATAGTGAATGATATTGAATACCATAATTGGACGGCTTAAGATTGAGCATTGAGATGAAAAGGCTGCTTGTTCAAGGCTTAAGAAGCGGGCATTTGTGGCACCCTCTTGGGCTATGGCCCATGGGCATTTGCAATACCGTATCTATAGTTAAAGAGTGAACTTAATAGATTTCAATAGAAGGGGTTAAGTCATAAGTATCCAATCAAACAAAATCTAGAGGCCATTTATGTGTTTAGGTGATTCTTCTAAGACTTAATTAGCTTTATTTAAGGATAGCTTCAATAGTTTAGAGTCAAAATTTATTTTAACTTAAATTAACTTAATCTAAAATGACTTATTTTTATTTTTATATTTTTTTATCTATAACTAATTTTATTTAAAAGTTAATATTTTTTTACATAATTTTTTTAATACATAAAAATAAAATGAATTATAAAAAAAAATTAACAACATTATAAAAAATTTACTTTCAAATGAATTTGATTCAAATAAAAATCATAAAAATAAAAATAAATTATTTTGAATTAAATTAACTTGAAACGGCGTCATTAGCTGTTCTGTTATCATGATTCATGAGAAGTTAAGCTCCACCGCTTGGAAATTGGGGATGCTTCTTTCTCTTCTATTCTCGACGCGGTCCTACGGCTCGAACGAGTTGTTAAATCGTCCTTCGAAATTCAATAGTCGGAGGACCCTGCGAAATCAACGTGGATGGAGCATCAGAAGTCACTTGGAAGTGCGGCGGACGAAGCGATGAGCGGCAGTGGAACGCCGTCAACCTGTCTGTTGAACGAAGCGGCTATTCGGGAGGAAGTAAACAAAATGAGTCGCCATCCTCGGAATAGCTCCTACGCTGTTCATCGGCTGCGCGTGCTTCACAAAATTCTCCACCTCTTGTCCATCCATAGGACCACCTCGGACGACAGGGAGTTGGAGTTGCTTTTCGCTAGCTTGTCTCTGTGATCTCGGTATTAAGCATCTTCTTTTCTTCATTACCTTTATTTCTTTTTCAATTAATTAAGGATGGTAGCACTTTTGTTGAATTTGAATTTTCATAGCCCTCCCTCATATTTCACTTTGGGCATGTCTACTTGATGCGTTGCAATTCATTGAACTCAATTTTTGGATTCAATTATCGTACTAATTTCAGTTTACGAAACCAAGGTATGGTAGGAACTGACTTAAGTTGCTGAATATCATGTGTTCAAGTAACATTTTAAGTCCTGTTTCTCTTGATTTGAGGATAGGATCAATTACTCTATCCTTTTGAGTGATTTCAATTGTTCTCTGCCCCGTTGGATTTAGAAACTGAATAATGTCGGAAAAAAGTTTGGAACAGTGTGAATACGTCATTCTTTCCCCTCTAATACAATGTTTGGACAGATACGAGCAAGGTGGGTTGCAATATTGCACCAAAACAATATTCTTATTGATTTCAATCGGCTTTCCACGGAGAAGTGATTGTTACTAAAGAGATCCAAGCCGCTGTCAATTTTAATGTCTCTGAACAACAACAGAATATCTGCGACTCTTGTGAAAAAACTAATGCCAGATGGTATTCTTTATTTCCAAGCATGGCAGGACTTGTGATTAAAATCATTAATGGAATGATTTTTATCAATGGCTGTGGATTAGACCAGGAGTTGAATGGAAATGCATTACAATATGTTTTATTGCGTTGTGAAACTGTGCAATTTTACATATGTCCACATGTTGGGAAAATGGCGATGCTGGTTCTTGTTTGAGTCCAAGCCTTTGTATTGGCACCAATGGTTTTATCCAGTTCCTTTTTAGTTTCCTTTGTTTCTTTACATTTTTCAGTATCCTCGTTTGTATTGTTGAGATTGACTAGATAAACAGGTTTCATGGATATCATTACTGCTAACGTTGAAAGGGGCATATCCTTCCATGCAGTGTGCGACATATGTCCTCATATTGAAACAGAGACAAGTTGGTTCTTGTTGAGTTCAAACTTCAAACAACTGTATTTGTGCCTGAGGTTTTTAGTACAGTTTCTATTATTATTTTTTTCTGTTTTCTTTCTTTGTTTTCTTGTTTGGCATCCTTGGTTGTATCATTGATTCACCATATAGTGGATTTCAAAGGTATGGTTATGACCCACATGAAAGTAGCCCTTTCTACTTCTTCCATCTTCTACTATCATTAATACTCTTTTATTATCATTTTCTTCACTTCTTATTTCTTTGCTCACTTGTTCTTTTGTGGCAAAAAGCCTGAGTATTGTCATTGAAGTTCGTTATATAAGAGGCTTTCAAGGATAGGATGTGGTTAATAATTACAGGAAAAGAGTTTCTTCTTCTGGGTCTGAGCCTTCCATATGCAGATCTGTTTCGTTATGGTATTTGTGATTTAAAATCTTTGTAGGTCATGTTATTTCATTGCTTTATTCGCTGGCTGCATAGCTTCTGTATGATTTTGTTTTCATCCCAATACATTGTTGATGAAAAACATGTTTTCTGCCTAAACGACAACGTAAAAGGAAAGGATATAATTTTGTTTAGTGATCTTGTCATACGTGCGGGGACCAGTGAACTCTAGGCTATAAATACTTAGCTTGAAGCTTCTGCTGGTTTATCTTGTTCTTCCTTTTATGTTTGAACTCATTAGTTCTTGTTATCATCATTGGATAAGCTACTAAGGATTTGTGGTTCCACCATCCATTTGAGAATGCCACTGTTTTCAGTCATTAGATGATGAATACACTCATTTCTTGCCTGTGGATATAAGCTTTCACTGTGTTCCTTGTAATTCTATCCCTATGGTTAGAGATTATAGCCTTGTAAGTGATGACCATTTTCTATTATTACTCCGCTTTGGAATTGTAAACTGTTTTCTAGACCCAAATTTATTTTCTGATCAGCTCGATAACAAGTTATGTAGATACAATGGAATTGGAAGGTACTTGTCTATAATCTGTTTGTTAATCAGATCCACTCAGATAAATATATTTGCTATAAATTGTAGTTGCAGATTGCACTTCATTCTGTTGTATGGCTATTCACTAAATTAGTGTCAAGTGTATGAAGCTTCATCTTTTCATGCAGCATTTACCTTTCAGAAATATGTTTGTTCATTTATTCACTTTGTCTTGCTTTCAGAACTTACATGGGCATGTGGGCTACTGCTTCGCAATTATCAGTAAATTACTTGAGGGCCCAGATGAAGACAACAGTGATGACATAGACATCTTATAAGCTCCCAGTATCAGATCAGTAGTGTAACCAAAGTTATGAAGTAGTATATTAGTCTCTGCATCTTCACTACACTGCATCATTTCTATGGGTTATTTGTGTGGCATATGCAGTTCAAGGCTTAAAGTTTGCCATTATGGATTACTTTGTTTGCGATCCTATATGGAGTAGTGTTGTTGAGGTTTGACACAATTATCCAGACCTTCTGCTCATGATGGGTATTCTAGTATTTCTGTGCTGCTGCTCTGTCAAGCTTTGTACTTTTGTCCATATGCATGGGAGAAAACAAAGAAATGGGGACGCTTTTTTTTTTTTTTGCCTGCTGCCCTTACCCACAAAGATTTTCTTATCTGCGTATCCAACGAGGTCCTCTGATAATTTAATTGAGGCTTAGATTGAAATGGGATCATCTAATAGACATTGGATTTGGCACCGAATGCTGCGCGTCACTCGCTGTTTGGTAACTTGTTAGATTTTTAATCAGATTTTTTAATTGTGTTTTTGAACTTCCTTCAGCCATCAACTGGCGTGTTGCTTCAACAAAGCTAGAGTAAGATTTCTAACAAATCCTACCAGCGGATGGTAGACTGTTTGTCCAAATATCTGGGATAAATCTGGTGATACCTTCATCTTTTCAAGATACCTTCATCTTTTCAACCTCAAGTGTCTGGCAGCTTGTGGCCAGTAACGTTTATATACTACAGACATGCTCCAGACCCCAAACCAGGGTTCTATGCAGCGAACTCCCTATACCATGAAGTGCCGTGGGAGTTCAATTCTTATAATCTGTTCGATTCCCTCAATCGAATGTTACTTCCAATTGTTCATCTGTTGAGTTTTGTTGCTATCACCAAAATATTTCGTTTTTTCTGCAACTGTTAAGAATGCAATAGGTATCGCTGAATTATCAAAGCTTTGCTTCTGCCCGGTGCAACGAGTAATGCCCACTTCTTGAAGCTTTCTCGGTCTATTTTCCATGCTGCAGCGAGGGCCAGTTATTCTCTTCCGTATACTGGGCAAACTGTGCTGCAAGATGGACCATCTCTGATGTCCCAACCAAATACAGCCCTCTTGGCTCCGGCGACTGGCATGAAACATTGATCCCAGGCTCCTTTTTATTTCCATTCCGAGTCCGACCACTCTCCACTCCACATGAGACCGACGTCTGGTGTGCGGGAAACAAGGACAAAAGAGACACAGATCGTGCATGGAAGATCCGTGTAGGCTATGCTAGTGTTCGCTTATGGATTGTGGATTGTTACTGGAGACCTCAAGTTAATGTGGAATTGATGAATCTGACCATTCTCTCTGGTACCAAGGTGTAATAGGAACTTCAGTTGCTGAAGATGATGAATTTTGAAGTGTAGTTTTTAAGATTACAATGACATTGAATAGGAACGCAACACATGCAACCGAAGCATGTCAAGAATTGAGCTCTCGTGTCAAAATGGTCGGAATATTTCCTTTTTGGTAGACATTAATTAAAGGTTCCGTCTATCTAAACATGATATGTATATTTTATACAAATAACCATTTTAAATGTTTGTAGATTTAAAGGCAAAATTGTAGAAATATGGAAGCTGTCATTCATTTTTAGAGCAGACACAATTTTAAATGTCAACTATTAATAAAGATAGATGTTTTTAGATTATAGAAAAATTCCAGACTCATTGTGTCTGATCTGACATTCTTTCTAATCATTAGTATTTTCTATTTTGCATTTCAGTCACTAGGTATTAGTTAAAAGATTTTTATAGTCGAAAATGAATAGTGAGTGTACAACTATAGGCTAGCTTGAATCATGGGATTGTTTTGATAACTTGCATAAAATTCATTTATACTTCTTGGCTATATCTAAACTCACCATTTGTTCTTGAACTATTCAATTCATGTTGCAGAAACAATTTTTTGAATATATTCAACGATATGATCTTCTTAACCTGTTTGACGTCGTCCCTAGCTTTTACATAAATTTACAGTGGCAGGGGAATGGAGATAGTTTATGATTGAAAATTTAGGTTATGTGACAATTTTGTGAAATGTGAAAGCAGAGATGATGCCCCTAAAAATCAATTGCTCTTCAGTTATCATACTCATAGACAAGGAACAATGTTGAAGAATGGCCCCTAAGGTTTCACAAAAACTACAATTGTTCCTTTGTTATTTTAGAAAGCTACAACCACCCCCCTTAGATCTATAATAGTAGTGCCACTAATCATTTGATGGTCAAGTGGTTGACGAAAATAAGATATGAGATTAAAATCTTTAGTAGGAACCATTTTCTTATTGATAGCTGCGGAGTTGGCCACAAGTTGAATATACATATGTGTAATCCAAAACTTTTATCTGTGAAGCACTGTAGAAACATGTAGTGTGACACATGTTCATTTTCATTCATAATCAAAGAGTTAACATTTCTTATTTGGATGTAAGTCGTATGCCTACCAACCACATTTTCAGTTTCTTTCCTTTTCTTTATTTTATTTTTTAGTCTCTTCAATTTTATCTTTCAAATTCACTGGCAATACTTTAAGTAGTCTTACTTTCAAGGGTATGGTTATCACTCATTTGAAAGGATCATCTATTCCTTTCCTAGTCAATACCTTTTGTAGTTTTACATTTCTTCTTATCAGTACCTTAATTTATTGTACTAAAAGAAACACTTGAGACCTCAAAACAGACTACTTTCAGGCAGCAAGCCTCATAGATCATAAAGATCATAGGAACTACTTTGTTATTAACTAGAATTTAATCCCCTTAATCCGAAGCTTTTTTCAGATTGTTCATCTATTAAGTTAATTTAGTAGGTGGCATTAAGATATCACTTTCTTTCCTTTTGTCTACTTACTTGATGTGGGTAATAGTGAACAGCAAGTTAGAGGTAGCTGCTTTTTGCCATAGCCAATAGGTAGTATATACCTTTCCTTAAAGCTTTTACCAGTTAGTTTTTTACTTTTTTGCAGCTATTTTGCTTGCTAATATTTGACTCGTTATGTTGCAGTAACAACTCTAGGTTTCCATATTATGATCAGGATGGAATCCAGCCAGTGGTGCATTTCTTCAGTTTGTACTGACATTAGATACAATACAGATTTTATAAGCTTAATGGGAAGCCAATTATTCCATGTGTATAGTGTTATTCTTTATCATTCTCTTTTGGAGAACTAAAAGATTTTAGAGATATTGAGTAGGTTTTTTGAAGAAAAAATTTGGAAATGGTTAGAGATAAAAAGAATATGTGAAAGATGTTATTTATTCATATTACATGAGAAGATAACCTGGTTAATTTATATCAAATGTTCTAAGTTACGCAAATGTTTAAACATAAATAGCTCATAAGGTTGAGATTCACACACTCAAGTTTCAATAAATTGTTAAAACATTAAAGCTTGAAGCCCTTTCAGATTTTGTGAAACAAATAATTCAACTTTCAATTTTTCAAGATGATTACACAACTATTATTACTCCCTTCAGTATATACTTGTAACATATTTTTTATTTTGAAAAATTACAAAAATCTCCTTGAGGTTTATTGAAACCTACGATTGTATCCTCATTATTTAAAAAACCTATACTTACCTCTTTAAAATTTAACTATGTTAATAAACATTAAAACAAAAAAATAAAGGAAGAACTCCATTTTACTCTCTTAACATTCTTCTGTTGAAAACTTTCCCCCCTCCTCAATATCTCTCCTTATTCCACTTCATCGCCATATGTTGTCCCATTATCAGATTTTCCTTTTTCAATATGGAAGAACAACCAAATCCTCAGTATGAATCAATCAGCAACACGCTGTCTTGCAACATACACCACCTTGATCTCCATTCATAACTTGGTTCCTCAAACAGAACCTGGTTCACCAACACAATCTTCGATTTAACCCACTCCTCTCTCTTCCAAATCATTCATTTCCAACAGAAGTAAAGATCGATGAGGGATGGGCAACTCTAATTAGCGATGCTAATGGGCAATTCTGAATTGAGTTAAAACAAATGTTAGAGCTGGCAGTTTACCTAACCCACCTTCATCACTGGTTAGATTTGATCTTTTCCTTTAAATTCGAAAATGAAATAATAAGGGCTTAAAAGCACCGTCAACGGTTAGCAACAGGGGAAAGCTTATAAGCCTTGACAAAGAGAGGGTTAATCGATGAGGAAATGACAAAGAAAAAGAGTGATAGGGAAAGAGGCCAAAATGTAGGGAAGAGTACAAAGGGTGGAGGAGCACGACGGTGATGGCTAAGGACAGAGGTGAAAGGCCATCAATTTCTTTTTTTCTTCATGACCGAAATTCATTCGGCCCAAATTAATTGCTTTTCTTGATTTTTTAAGATAAATTGGGTTGATTTGAATGAGTTTTAATAGTCAGGTGGCAAAGTTTCTAAAGAAAAAGGTTAGCAGGGCAAAATAAGCCATTTTCTTATTTTTGTGGTAACGATGAATAAGAACGTTAACTTGACAAGGTGTAAGCATAGGTATTTGAAATAGAGATGACACAAGTGTAGGTTTCGCTATATCTCAATAGCCCTTAAACTTTTAAAATATATCCAATTGACAAATGGTATGGCCACCCACTATCGCGATCATTTTCATAGTGATTAATGAGTGGGTCTAGCACAACTTGGGGTATGGAACAAATGCTTTATTATCTCATGCTATAACTACGGCTTTATAATTTAATTACCAGCAAAAGGGAAAAATTTTCACTAAACTATTGTGAGTAAAGTAATTTACTACTAAATTTTTTTTGAAAGTAAATTTGCCATTAACGTTTTCATTTTGGGCAATTTTGCCATTGGCTGTTAAATAATATAAATATTCCATTTGTTTAAAGAATATTTCATGACACAAATCTTAAAAGTGTCCCAAATATTTTACAACATCTAAATGAGTTAAAATCATGCGTTTGACCGCACACCCCCATTGCTGAGCCTTCTTATTTTCACCTTTGTTATTGTCACCAAGCAACCTTCCACTGCCACTACTATTGCCATTAATCCTTTATTCTAAAACTGTTGTGTTTTTGGATTTAATCTCATCTGGTTCAATCGAAACTTGTGTTGATCAGGATTTGTTATGAGGAGCATTTGCAGGAGCATTGCCAATAAATGTGGAAGAGTTAAGGCAATGCTTATTGCAGAAAGAATGGAGGGTGACGAGGGGTATAGAGGTTTGTTGAAGTGAAGACGATGATGAAAATAATAGATTCAGAAACTTGGGGGACAAGGTGTTAGGTAAAGGAAACTTAGAATTGAAAAATGCATTTTCTTATTTTTTTTCATATTAGCCATGTTAAACAATTTTAACGGCCAGTGACAGATTTGCTCCAAACACAAAACATTAACGACAAATTTGTATCTTTTGAAAAGATTATTTACAAATTTGTCCGTAAAAATAATTTAATAGAAAAATCACTCTACCCATGGTAGTTTAGTGGCAAATTTTCCCCTTTTACCTTTAATTGCCCATCAAATTTGAGGATATAGGTTAATTTATTTGATCCAATTAAAGTTATTAAATTGAGCCAATAATTGGGTCGAGCAGAGCTGAATAATAAATAAATTGAGCTTGTTTGGATTTTATATCAAGCTTAAAATGTTTTTCATACTTGATAAAAATTTGAATGAATGAAAAACGGGCTCTAAACTAAACTTGAGTTGTTCGTTTATTTTTCACCTCTAACTATAGTTGGACAAGTCTGCCACTATGAGCTTCAAAAAGCAAAAGCTTAGCCCAAGTATAATGGCAGTGTGGATTACAGTTTTGATTTTTTGGGAAAGGGTTCAACAACCTGAAGCTTTTTTGAAAATTATTTTGATCATGTGACTTGAATTGCAAAGTTTTACGAACCATTGTTTGATGATTTCAATTCTCAGCTTCCATGTGTTTACGAATTGTCGATACTATTGTACTTTGCTGTTCTCTAGTCAACTTTATTTAGCTGCAAACTCTGTAGGTTCTTGTGCTATGTGGATGTCTCTAATTATTCTTTTGTAAAACGATTCCAAGTGTAACATTTTTAGGATGTCATTTTTAGTTGTATGTTGATTATTGAGTGAAATTAAGACTATTGGTGTAGTTGATAACTATTGACCATTTTATGGAACCAAGGTATGGCAGGAACATCAGTTAAGTTACTAAATACCATGTGTTCAAGTAACATTTTAGGTTATGTTGCTGTTGTTTTAAGGATTATAGGGTCAAGTACTCTAGTAACAATCACTTCTATGAAAGCTCTAATAACAAAATATGGTTTAGTTGCACCACCCTTGGCGCCTGTTCCACAAACCATTGACAAAGATCTAGTACATAAATAGGTTTCAAGGATATGGCCATTGTACACTTATACCATGAAATGACCTATTTGTTTTTGTTTGAATGCAATTTGCAGTCTTGAAACCTGAGCTCAAGTGATTGAGATTTAAAACATCAATGTGGAGGTTAGCAGTTTTAACTCTGCCTCTGCCACACTTCCTTAAAATGTCAGTTATGTTGGGTTGGTAGCTTTTTATATCTAAAAAAAATAGACATGCCTTCATTTCCTTAATTACAAAGTACCCTATACTTGTACAGATGCTTCTAATTACAAAAAAAAAAAAAAAAAAGCAAACTGCAATATTGGTGTCTATGGTTTTGAAACTAATTTTTATTTTATTTATATTTTATTTTATTTTATTTTTCTTTTTGCTATCCTCAACTATAAAGATTATTTTTTATATCATTAAAGTAAAAAGATACATTAGAATTTTTTTTTTCAAAATTCAAAAGCCTAACTTTTAATGGTAATGTCAAACATATCGATGGTGTATAATTTAAACAAAAAAGGATGTCAACAAAATGTTTACATGATCTATAATTTAAGATGTTAGAGATTATCAACAATATATTTATCTCATCCATAGTTGAACAAGCCAAAAATTCAAGTTGAATATTTTGACAATTTGTGTTAAAAATTTTTAAAACATCCAACCAAAAACTAATTGGTAACTCATACATAGGTTTCATCACTATATAAAGTTTTTACTACTTGCCCCCTCACATGTAAGCTGGATCAGATCTATCATGTGGATTACTTTTGTAATGACTTGGACAATGTCGAACATCAAGCTTTAATATCATGTTAAAATATCTAAGTCAAAACCAATTGACTAATGAAAAATATGCCTCATCACTATATACAACATTTTATATGAAAAGAAAACTCTTTTCATAGTTATATCGGTTTTACCACTTAATAAAAAATTCAATAGTTTGCAACAGTTTTTCAATTGTTTAAATTCAATATTTATTATACATGAAACCTAAACATACTATTTTTCCAAAGATACAAAGAATACATATATTCATTGCACAAGTTATATTGCATACTGCAGGTAACTGGTATACGGTATAAATTTTTTCATATTTCATCTTGATGTTTCATGGTATTTTGCACATTAGTAACATTTTACGTACCTTTTTGTCAAAATATCATTGTACATCACAAAATATAGTGAGGTAATATCCTATTTTTTGTGAGGCATGTGTGAGTTATTTTTATTGGTCATTTTATATCAAAACATCATATATAAATATGTAAAATAGTAAAATATAATTAATACGCAAAAAACATATTACTCTCAATTGTAGAATTTCTTGAATCAACCAAAATTTCATGAGATAGGATGAATATATTGTTTTGCAAAACAATTTAGAACAAGAATCATACTTTGAGCCGCCTAATAACTCAATGTAATATTAAAAAATATCTTATTATTGTTTCTTTTTTCCCTTCATATATTAATAAATTAGTTTTTTTTCTGAGTAACAAAGTCATTAAAATCACAATCTTGATCATATGATCACACGATTCTACAGTCCTAATATAAAAAACCTTGTCAAAATGTTGTATGATTGAAGATATAATAAGATCATGATAGGATCACGCTTAGGATCGTAGGATCAAATAATCCTACTAATTCTATGCTAGTATTCATTTTTGTTAAGGGCAAATTATATGGATGATCCTTAACATCATAATTATCATTCTGGTTTTATCCATAGTCAATTAAATTAAATGTTTTTTTTTATTCTAAACCTATTAAAACTATTTTATTTTGGTTTTAAAGCTATTAAAGATATTTCATTTTTGTCCTTAATTGTACCAAATTTGTTAACTCAATGTAAATGTTTGATAATAATTGTTTATAGCATAATTTAAATTATTTAATAATTATCTTATAGTAAATTTAATATATATAATTTTTTTTACAGCTAATGAATATTCAAATTACCAATTTTTCCTTTATATAAATTGAACTTATTTCATTCAGAAAGAAGAAACTACTAATTTAAGTTATCTATTAACTAGAAAAAATTATTATACATTTTAAATTTACTGAAAGTCAATTGTTAAATATTTAAATTACAATTTCTAAAGCTTATGTTAGATAATTATTTTGAGATAATAAGTTTTATCTTTTGAGGACCAAAGCAAAACAATTTTAATAAGTTTAGGACCAAAATAGAATAGTCGATAGGTTAAGGAAAAGTCATGGACGTTAAACTCTCTTTTATTTGTCAATGACGTGTTTGTTTAAGAATTTCTTTCATATTTACATTGATTATTGTATTGGTTATGTTGATATGTACTCTATATTTAAAGCTTGAACTTTACTTGTATTGTATCAATAATTCTGTCGTACAATTATTATGACACTTAAACTTTACTTGACTTTCTAATATAATTGGTATTTTACATGAATTATATTATTTAGATAAGAAATTTTAAATTTTTTTTGTAAGTTATTATGATCTACAATATAATCTTACAATTCCAATCTTGCACAGTAAAAAACAATCTTGAGTAAGATCTCGATCCTGACAACCTTACTAAGTAATATTTATTTCGCTCTCTGTATATATAGCATGTTTTATGTTATTTGTATAAAAATGTCATCTTCCATTTATATTTTATTTATATTAAAAAAATTATGATGAGAAAAATTGAAATACATATAAAAAAGTACAAAAAAATTTATTTTAATTATTTAATCTTAAAATAATGTTATAATATTTAATGATATGCGGTATGGTATACCTTTAAATTACTGCATGTAATATATCTAATGATAATAATATTTAATAGCTTGCTTGTAAGTACATGAGCATTCTTATATGAAGACAACTAAACCATTTCAACACAGATTGATAAAAAGCTTTCTGTTAAAAGACAACAATATACAAAATCATATTAAAAATTTTCAAAACTAAAGAAGAGATATAACGGATAATATGAATTTGTGAAAACTCCACTATAAATTTTGAATTTTTGTAATTCGACTTTCACATGAATTTTGCAATATCTCTCAGTGAAAAAAAAAATCTAAACAACTCATGAACAAACTCCAATGTAGGAATAATCGAATCAGAGAAGTCTCTAACAAATGATCAAATGAAAGAATATCGGAACTTACAAGCAATTACTCAATAACCCTAATTACAAATTAAAATAAGCTCTATACATAAAGAATTAAGGAGCAGAAAAAGAAAGAAACATATTCACACGAAACAATCAATTGAAGGCGGTCCCAAATGTAAACTCAAATCCAGGTTTAAAAACCTGTTGCTACGGGATCTCTCAAACGCCGGCAAGAAATCTCTCGTCACCAGAGCTTTGCTCACTTCCGCCTCCACCACCGCCGCCGCTGCCAACCTGTGCCGCCTCATGTGACCGCCGAGCGCTTGCCCGAGGGTGAACTCCTTCCCGCAGATCGAACACTCATGCGCCTTGTGCTTTTTTTCCGGCGAAGACGGATGACTGTCTCCGTCAATCAACCTTGGCTTCTTGTGACTAGCGCGGTGGCCTCCGAGCGCCTGGAACGACGGGAACTGCTTGTTGCAGGTCTTGCACTGGAAGAAACGGCCAGCGCCATCGTTGCCGATCTTGGGGAGCAACATGAGGCAATCATCAGATTCTCTAACTCGCTTCATGACTAACAAAACGAAGTTGTAGTGGAAGGAACTTCAAGAACTCTTCTCTGCTTCGAACTTCTGATCAAATCAGATTCAGGTACTCGAACGGGTGAATGGAATGTCCGAGTTCTGACCCGCGTGGTCCTATTTATAGAGTTTTCCAGGTGACTGAAATGACAAAAGCGTCTCTAATCCTTGGGGGCTAAGAAAACTGAAAAAACGTGACGATGGAGTGTTCTGGTAATTGAAATGGAAGGTGACGTAGCCACCGCGTAAGGCCAGCCGAAAACTAAACGTGGAATTCGAGACTCTAGAGTCTTCTTCATGACTTCTTTGACACTTCTAGACTATTTATTTAACACATGTCCGCGAGTTCGATTCGGTCTGGTTGACTTTCGCTTGGCTTAGATTGTGAAATTTTAGAAAGGCAAAAATTACGAATAAACCATTAACATTTTTAATCCTACTCGAATCGGCTACTAATGTTTTTTATGGGACAAATAAACAACTAATATTATTCAAAATAACCAAATAAATCACTAACATTATTCAAATCGGCCAATTTACTCACTCGGCTCTTGAAATATTACAAAACTCCATCATTAACTTTTTAAAATTAACAAAATAGCTCAACTTGGTTTAAAATAATTCAAATAGGTTACCTTCACCATTTATAAAATTTTATAACCACTTTCCACAATTACATTTTTTTGGTATAATCTAGTCATTGTTGCTTCTAATTCCTTCAAAGTGTACAATCTCTGTTGCCAAAAAATGGGATGCCTCTAGCCCCATACTATCATTCTCAAACGATGTCTCGCTCATATTAGTGTTTAACGTAATATTATGGTGCAATATGAGGCAGAGTAAGAGGAGGAATATTGTGGCCACTATCAGCAAGTACAAGAGGATCTCAATTACCACTCATAAACGGAGTTCGAAGATCGATATCAGCTTCAAGAAGGTAGTTCAAATATTGGATTAATAAACTTCAAAGGTGTTGGGGGCGGAAATATAAAATGTAAGGACTAAACTTAGCATTTTATGCTAAGATTCTGTTAGACTAAATGGTAAAAGTTACAACAGTGGTCAATTTGAGCCAACTCAGAAACATTAGTAATTTATTTGGCAAAAAAATATATTAGTGGGTGAATCGGGTTAGCACAAAAATGTTAGTGGTTTATTCGTTATTTTTTTCTTTTAAAAATTGGTCAAAATACACATCAGTTTAAATTTTAACTTTTCTTATCTCACACTAGCTCCTTTTGTCCACCCATTAAAAAAATAGGACATTTTTAGAGTTTCAGAATTGAAATAGAAAATTGAAAAGATTAGTTAGGATCAAATTAGAGAATAAAAAAATTTAATTAGGACTAAAATAGAGCTATGTCGGTTCTTAGTAAGCTCCAATATTTACTCTTCTAATCAGGACAAAAAACTAACATGTTAAACAATTTTAAAACTCATATGAAAAATTATGCCAAGTTTTGATAGTGCTTTTTTTCCAAGATAAAGAGACTTTACTTTTGTTTTGAGTTGAAAGGCCCTTCTAGGTTTTCTAAGATGTTTTGGGGTTTAAAATATCACTTGCCTGAAAGGCCTCATTGGCACAAACTTATGCATACAAAAGGCCAACAATGGGCCATGAAGAGTTTACGCCTAGTAATCTTTGTCCCGTGCCCAAGTTCCAATCTTACTTACCAAGCTCACTATTTCTAACTTCAAATTTTTGGTATTTATTCTACATTTTTCTTTGTCTATTTTATTGCAAAGCGAATCTAACCATAATGTAAAAAGACAATTTGATGTTCCTGTAGTTTATTTATTTATTTTTGTTTCAAAAACAGAATCCAAATAAATAATATCAACACAAGGGTTGAGGTTTTTGATGCTTCTCCTCCTTTTTCTGTATCATCTTACTCATTTCTTTCCTATACTTTCTGCCAGTTTGGATGCTAAGTACTGTCGTTATTACACAATTTCAACCAACCTCATCTATTCTTTTCATTTTTTCTTCTCCATGGCCCTTAGAAAACTTTATTATAATCATTAACTGGAGTATCATCTAGTTCATTTAACACATTTCGAGAGACAGTTCCGAATGACCCATTTTGGTGTTACTGTATAATAAATCTACCTATGGTAATGGTGTTTTTTTTTTTCTTTGTTTGAATCATCATCCACATTTTGCCATTAGATGCTTTGTTAGTCAAATTAAGTATCAGTATGTTAGTCTAACTAAGTTCATTCTCTATTTGGAGTTTTTTTTCCTAGTTATTTATGAGTTACTATTCTAAATTTATTATGGGTTACATGGAATATTTAGCTTAATCCTAGGCTTTTATTCTTATTTGGTGTCACAATGACAAGTAGTCTTTTTGGTGCCTAGTATCATATCTCTACAGTTCTTTAGAGTCCAATGTCGTTGGTTTTTAAGATGTTGTTTAACTTACTTTTGACTGTAATGAAATTCGTTAAAAAAAATTGTACAGTTAGAAGCATATAAAGGCTAAGGACAAGGTAATCTATAAATACACGGTGCTTTACTACTTTTGATCTAATCACAAGTTTGTCATTAATTAAAATGCTGTTGCTAGTGGTCGACATCTCCAATAAAACGGATCTAAATCTTTATCCAAATCGTTTAGATATTAAAGGAACAGTAGCTGAAACGCTAAAAGGTAATCAGATGTCAGGAACAGTAGCTGTTCCACTACCATTATTATTATTTTTTTTGGTTAAGGCTTGTTTAGGTTTTTGTTGGCCCAGAATAAGTCCAAAATGAAAAAAAGGTAATATTATGTAATAGATATTTTATTTATTTGTGATAATATCTTTTGGTCTTTGAGTTTTTTATTGGCTAAAAAATATGTCCAAAATTAAAAGGGTAATATTACATAATGGAAACTTTATTATGTATGATCATATTTTTAGTCCTTAAATTTTGAAATTAGGCATTTTTATCACTCTATTTTAATAAACGCAAACTATGTTCTAAATTTTTTATTTCTACATTTGTAATCCCCAAATTTGCATGTGTTATAATCAAGGAGCAATTTTATACTTAGACTCCAAAATAAATTGGTTATCAATAACATTGAAACGTTTCAAGTTTCCACATTTAAATTGATTATAATAAATTCATAACTTTTTAATATTTTTTTCAATATAAATGTATTTGATATGAAAAATTTGTACCTTCGTTGATTAACACACAATAAAGTGTGGCTTTATGTAACCTTCGGTCATATATCCATACATCTTTCATGTATATTAAAATCAATTATTCCTTATGTTTCAATTATTGGTCATGTTCCTTTAATATTGATCAATTTATGAATCTGATAAGTAAATCAATTATGAAAAAATTCTTTCTTCATTATTGTAAAATAATGTGGCTTGCATATAGTATTAACTAAAGGAACACCAAACAAGATATAAAGAACAATTATATTGACTGAAGAATAATAATAATTGTTTTTTTTTTAAATATCATGGTGGAATATTTGTATCATATACTCCACAAATATAAACAGTTGACTCTTATAAATTATAGTGTTTTTTTAATGAAAGTACTTTTTAAACCCTCCTTAAATCATACTTCCATTGTGCTTATTTCTAAAGTAACATCTCCTAAAACAGTGTCTCAATTTAGGCCTATCAAACTTTGTAATTTTTGTTATAAAATCATTTATAAAGTTCTAGCCAATAGGATTAGTCCTCACCTACATTCCATTATCTCACCATATCAGAATGCATTTATTAAAGGTGGGTTAATACAAGACAATATTATAGTAGCTCATTAAGCATTTCATCACTTGAAGCATAAGAGAATTTGTAAGAAATATGAAATGGTAGTCAAATTGAACACAAATAAAGCATATGAAAAAGTTGAATGAGGTTTTTTTTATCAGGTATTATGAAACAAATGGGTTTCTTTAATCAATTAATTGTTTGGATAATGAAGCTGGTGACTTTTGTGGCTTATAGATTGGTTGTTAATGATAAAGAATCATATATATTTTACCCTTCTCGAGGGCTAAGACAAGGGGACCCTTTGACCTTTTCCTTATATTTGTTTATTTTTGTTATAAGAGCTTTTTCTGCAATGATTTCCATGGTAGTTCAAAGAAAATAATTAGAAGGATTGAGATTAACCAAGTATTGCCCTATTATTTCTTGTCTACTTTTTGCAGATGATTCCCTATTATTTCTTAATGTGTCTGAGACTAATTGTCTGCAATTTAAACACATTATGAACACTTATTGTCAGATGTATAGCTAAGCCATTAACTTGGACAAATCTTGCCTATTCTTTAGTCAAAATACCCTTAAACAGATCCATAACCAAGCTAGCGAGTTGTTGCAGATTTCTTAAAACCTCTAATCCTGTAAAGTATTTAGGCCTACCGATAATATTGGCTTTGGGTTTTGAAACGGACAAGGTGGCTAGAAAGATACAAAGTTGGAAAAGCTAATGGTTGTCTCATGCAGGAAAAGAAATGTTAATTAAAGTAGTGGCTTTTGTTATCCCATATCTCATATGATATGTTTTACACTTACTGTAGGATGATGCAAGAATATTTGTGCTATGATTGCCAATTCTTTGTGGGGAGCTTCCGATAATGTTTTAAAAGTGCATTGGAGAAGCTGGGCCACACTTACAAAATCTATATCAGGTAGAGGTGTTGGCTTTAAGGATTTGGAAAAATTTAATAATGTGCTTTGGCTAAATTGGCTTGGCAGATTATTAGAAACCCTTCTTGCTACTAGGTTAAGATTTTGAAAGGTCTATATTTTCCTTTCTCTTTTTTTTTTTTGGATGCTTAAAATGGTTCAAAGGCATCTTAGTGTCGATATAGTATTTTAAAAGGAAAAAGATTATTACAGAGGGTTTTTGTTGGCAAATTGGAGATGGGAAGTTTGTTAGATTGTGGGATGATACATGGCTCCCTATCATTGATAGGTAGATTAAACCTGTGAGTCAAGTGCATTAGAATTTAAGGAACATCAAAGTTCGGCAGATTATGAAGCCCTTTACTTGTTTTTAGGACTTAAGGAAAATTAAACAATGACTCTATAATGATGACACAATGGTGATCCAGCAGCTATCAATTCAAATTTATAGAGGCCCCGATACTTTGGTTTGGCCTTTTGAAAGATCAGGGGAAATCTTTATGCATTCTGCTCTTGACTTTAAAAACTATAGCACTAATTCTAACTAATCTTCATCCTTTTATTTTGTTTATTCAAGGTTGTGAAAACACTTATGAAAGCTTAAATGCCCTTTTAAGATCGTTTATTTCACATGGAAAAACTACTTAATTATTAATATGAATAAGTTTAAGAGACATCTTACAAAAGATTACAGTTGCCCATTTTTTCATGTGCCTGAATCTGTGGAGCATGCTTTGATTTTATATGATTGGACTAGAGTAGTTTGGTTTGGTACTCTTGATTATGTGGTTGATTTACAAGCAATTACTACTTTTAATAGTTGGTTGATGATTATTATGTTGAATCTTACACCATGTGACATTAAAGGTCATGCATTATTATCTAAGATTACATTTGTGTATTGGCATATTTGGCTGGCTAGAAATTTTGTTATTTTTCAGCATCAGAAATTGAGCTGTCGATCTGTAATTCAGAGAAGTTATGTTTTTTTATGAATTTTGGAGGTCTTTGAACTCAATGGAGCATCACTCTTGCACTCATGATACTGCCGCTAAATGTGTTAACCCTTCAGTGGGTGTTATTAAGATGAATGTATATGTGACCTTTAATAAAAATTCAAGGCAAGCTGGTTCGAATATTATCTTTAGGAACTTTAATGTTCAACTTGTTCTAGCAAGGGGATCCTTCATGCAGATAGTTTCCAGTATAGCAGCAGAGGCTCTTACAATCAAGGACAGACTAAAGAAAGCTACCCAGTTGTCGCGGTTGAGATTGATTCTAGTATAGTGGTTCATGATGCTACTATGAATGGAGGTTATTGGGACATCTGAGAAATAGCTGATGACATTCGGTTGTTGCAGTAGCAATTCTCTAGGTGTGGTGTATTTTATATTCTTAGGAATGTTAATTCTTGTGTAGATTTGTTAGCATTATGGTGTAAGAAGGAGATGAGATCCCAAAAGAAAAGAAATGACAAACATGGATTGACACTTTTTAAATTTTGAGATAAATACAATGAACCCAAAATTTTATAAATTCTCACAAAAATCATAATATTTTTTTTTCAACACAAATAGAATTTTATTGTTACTTCATAGGATGAGTCTTGATATATGATTCCTATGAAGTAACAATAAAATTCTCTTTGTATTGACCAGAAAAAAAGATTACGATTTTTGTGAGAAATTATAGAAATTTGAGTCCATTGTATTTCTCTCAAAATTTAGAAAGCGTCAATCCATGTTTGCCATTTCTTTTCTTTCACCTAGCAACTGTTTGAATCGGTTAAAAACAAATTTGCACTTATATTTCAAACAATTAAAAGAAAAAGAAAAAAAAAAAAAGACGTTGCACTCCAAGTAGTATTAACGCCAGTTATACGGACCAATTGGGAACGAGTTTTGCTAAATGTGAATCCGTGTCACCGATTAAATGTCCCATCTCCGCCGTCCACGTCACCATCCAAAAAACACAATTTATAATCATCTCATCCGTTAGATTTCATTACTGTGAAAAGACACACGCAATAGGAGCAGAATCCCACCCGTTTCACCGAACCCTCGCTTCCTTTAAATACCCTCTCTCGGCACTCGTTTTAGAGGGATTTATTTGTTCGACTTCCGCTACCGGCGAGAAAGCCAGAGAGATTCTAATCTGAAGACAAAACCGTCGGTAGGTATCCTGTACTCTTTTGTTAGTTTAGATTAGTCTGATTCTGATTTCTGTCTTCTCTTTCGTCCTCTTTTGTTATCCGGCAATTTGGAGGTATTGGATCACCTAGGGTTTTAGTCTTCAAAATTAGGATACATCGCTGATGTTAATTGCTTCACATCCAGATTTTCTCGGGACGTGATTGATTATTAGTTAGTTCCGGGTAGATTTACGTTTAATTCGTGCGTCTGCAGAGATGGCTCGTACAAAGCAAACCGCTCGTAAATCGACTGGAGGAAAGGCTCCGAGGAAGCAGCTCGCTACCAAGGTGAGTTATTAAATTTTTTTTACTTGTTGAAGTTCGGTTCTTCGTCTGGGCTTTCTTCGAATTATTGGTTCTAATTTCTTGTATGTTTGTGTGTAATTTAGGCTGCCCGTAAGTCTGCCCCAACCACTGGGGGAGTCAAGAAGCCCCATCGTTACCGCCCGGGAACTGTTGCTCTTCGGTAAGATGGATTTAATATTCTTTCAGCAAATCAAATTGTGTTCAATCGATCTTGGTTTCTGCTTATTGTTCTTATTTCTTTGTAAATTTTGATTGAATTTTATGTCTTGTCTAGTGAAATTCGAAAGTATCAGAAGAGCACTGAGCTGCTAATCAGGAAACTCCCATTCCAGAGGCTTGTCCGTGAGATTGCCCAGGATTTCAAGGTAAGTTATGTCTTTATCTGTTGGTGATCGCGTTTTAATTTGACATATCTTGATATGCGGCTAATTGGTTTCATTTGTGTTATCATGGCAGACCGACCTTCGATTCCAGAGCCATGCCGTTCTGGCCCTCCAGGAGGCAGCAGAGGCTTATCTGGTTGGTCTTTTCGAGGATACCAACTTGTGCGCCATCCATGCCAAGCGGGTGACGATCATGCCGAAGGACATCCAGCTGGCTCGCAGGATTAGAGGGGAGCGGGCTTAACCGGCCATGAATTGATCATATCTAGGGTGATAGGTGTTTTAGGTTTGTTTTGTGTTTAGATAGATCAAAGACCAGATTGATATAGGTTGTTGTCTGATTCTGGTTTGTCAAATATTTGTTTTCTGGAGATGCCATGGTTGCTTTCCGTGGACCATCATAAGTTCCTTCTAATACAAGTCTTTTTACGAAGTTACTTGTCTTTCAAGCATATAACTGTCTTCCGTAATTTTGACATCTTGCCTGTAAATATTTTGGGTGTACAATTCAGGTATATTAGGTTTATTTATCTAAGCTTATAATAAGTATTTATAAGCTGTTGCCTCCTGTGCCGGGCTATTGAGTAAGCGGGTCGCAAGTTGTTGCCTCCTGTGCCTGAACCACGCCCAACCAAAAGTAGTAATGCCATGTAATATGACCCTTGGCGAAGAAAATTACGAAGCAGGTTATACTACGAGTCATTTCAAATGTTAAATTCTGCGGGAAAATTTGTCTTTATGGATGGTAAGAAGTCTCTCCTTTGGCTATCAGTCTTCTCCCTTCTCTTTCAAAAACTACCAGGAATTGTTGATCGGATGGTTAATCATGATCACAACAAAAACATAATTGAACAAGAACCACGTTTTATAACCTGTTTAATCCATTTTAGACTCATGCTTCGATAGTTCGATTAGTAGTGATTTTTGTCATTGTTATTAAGTAGGTAGTTAGGAGGTCTATGTTAAGCTTTAACCTGTAAAAGTTGCAACTTTTGAAGCCTGCACACCCCACGTCAAGATTAGTTCCACATCAGTAACCCACGGAATCGGAACATGGACAAGGACAATAGAACTATTAATTTCCAATTTGTGTAGTTAATTAAATTTGATCCAAGGTCTAAATTGAAATACCTGACCGAAGAAATCGCCCTCCTTCTCATTTGTCTTCATGCAAAAAAATAATGTCGCTCTTCTTCTAGTATTCCAAATTTTAATAGTTCATTGGAACGGCCGCCAAGTTCGGTCTTTTCTACAAAAATCAAAGAACTTTCTCCTCCTTTCCCAAGAATCACTCTAAACGCTAGTTTTTTTTTTTTAAATGTTTTTTCCTCATCTCCGATCTTCTTTTCCAAACTTGGATTCTTTTTTATCATCCACCAATTTAGAAAATGCTATATGCTAAAGCAACTTACGTGGGCATGATTTTCTTCTTTAATCTCTCATTTCTTGCCCTGTTTTCTTCTTTGTCAACTCAAAAGCTTGAATCTTGTTTTAGAACTCATTGCTGCTCCTGTTTAGGATTTTTGACTTTTTCTTTTTGTTAATCTCTTGTCTCATGGAATTGATCTTGATTCAACGATCAATTCCTTGAAGTTTCCAATACAAGACCAAGGGGCAAAAAAAAAAACACTATCTTTCATTGGTTTGTACAGATATCAGAGATCAACTCAGGTCCTCTTCTGCAAGAGGTATCAATTCCAATTTGGTCTCTCTATCTCATGATTTGTCTGTCTTTATATTTATTCTCCAATGAAAATTTTATGTTTATTGCCTTCATTATTGAAGTTTCGTCCTTGCCTTGTGTCTTAGCGACAAGACTTTTCCGACTTCTGAGGATGGCCCGCAAGATGGGCTCGATGGAGGAAGAGTTGATCAAAACCAAGGAAAGATTGGCTCTTGTGGAGGACGAAAGAGACACAACTTACAGAGAACTCACACCTATGAAGCTGTCACAAGAATCATCCACAGGAAAGGTTACAGATTCAAACACCGAGCTTACTATTGTGAAGAAATCACATGAGAGCCAGGAATTGATGGAGAAAGACAAACAGATTGAGAGCTTGAAAACGGAGCTAAAAAGAGCCGAAGAAATGGAGGCTAAGTTGGTGGAGAAAGAGGTTTGTTTGCAGAACTTGAATGAGGAGTTGATAAAGGTCAAGTCCTCGAAGGCACTTGATTCGGATTTGTTATCTGAGGAACAGAAGAAGATTCAAGAACTGGAAACGGATATGTGGAAAGGGAGAGAATCCGAAACAAAGATGATGGAGTCTTTTGCTGCTCAAACGGAACATCTTGGGCAAACCAAGGTTTCACTTGAAGAGTCCAGGCTTGAGACCAAATCCCTCCAGCAAAAGCTGGAGATCATCGATGTCTCCCTGGAAGAGAAATCGAATATTGACTCATCTAAGGTTGCTTGCCTAGAAAGGCAGCTGGAGAGCCTCAAGTCTAGCCTTGAGTTGAAGGAGGAGGAATGTGCTCAAGCTCAGGAGAATGAGAAGCGTTTGTTGTCTAACGAGAAGGGTTTACTTGAAGAGCTAAACTTGCTGCGAAACGAGCACAAGTCGGCTATTGAAGCTGAAGAGAAGAGCAGGAAGGCCATGGAGGATCTAGCAGTAGCATTGACAGAAGTTGCAGCAGAAGCTAAGCAAACAATGGAAAAACTTGCCTCAACTGAGCAAGACCTAGAGAATTCTAAACGGCAATTGGAAAAATTGAAAGCAAAGTTGAAGACTGTCAAGGAGATGTATACTGAAGCGAAGAAAGAAGCTGACACGTACAAAAACACAGCTGAGAGGCTGAGGCTCGAAGAAGAGGAGACACATTTGGCCTGGAGCGCGAAAGAGACAGGATTTGTTGAGTACATTAGGAAAGCTGAAGAAGAAAGAGATGAAGCACTCGAATCGATCAAGGTAGTTGAGGAAATGCACAGGAAAGCGAAGGAAGAGGCACAGAAGGTGCGGGATATTCTCAAACAAGCACTCAACGAAGCCAATGTCGCAAAAGAAGCAGCAGCGATTGCTAGAGAAGAGAATTCCCAGCTCAAAGATGCTTTGGCTCAGAAGGATAAAGCTTTGATTTTCCTCTCACAGGAAAATGAGGACCTGAAGATAAATGAAGCTGCAGCCTTCGACAACATCAAGGAGTTAAAGAGACTGCTTCATGAAGCAACAACAGCGAATGATTGTAAGAAGCTAAATCCTCAGAAGTCCATGGAAAATGATCATAAGGAAGATAAAGAGCAGGGGAGGAAGCACCAGGACGAGAAGGAGCATAAAGGAGGGTGGAGACTCAGCAACACTTTTAGTTTGAAGTGGCAAAGACACAAGGAAGTGGATGAGGAAAACAAACTTGCACATAAAGAAAGCGATGAAAATGGTAAATATCACTCATCAAAGCTTATGCCCCAAGTTTCACCTAAGCTCTCGCCAAAAGGCTCACCTAAGCTTACCCCAAAGGCTTCACCAAAACTTTCGCCACAAGGTTCAACCAAGCACTCACCACTTAGCTCCCCTAAAGGGAACATGGAAAACGAGCAGGATGACAGAGAACATGGTAGGAAGCAGAAGGATGATAAAGATCATGGAAGAAAGCTTAAGCCACAAGGCTCCATGGCTATCGAGCAAAAAGATGATAAAGAGAAGAAAAGGGATGTCAACAAAGATAGTGGTAAGGAGAAGAAAAGGGATGTGGACAAAGAAAGTTTCGAAGATGATCAGTTCAGGGACTCTGATCCACTTAAAGGTTCAATATTTGATATAGCAGAAACTCCAAACTCTTCATCTGAGTTAGCAGATATTGATGGCGAAGCAACAAACCTTGAGGATTTGGATCTACTTGACCCGACCCATTCGGATGATGCAGAGAATTATGAAAGAAACTCAACAAGAAAGAAAGCATTGCTCCGAAGATTTGGAGATCTTATAGGGAGTAAGAGCTTCCATCAAAGAAAGGTCGAACAAACTTTGGATCAATAGGCCAAATTTGGTGTGTTTTTGATACATTTCTACTCCAGATTGTTGTTCAATCTTTCATTTATTTTTGTATTTCTCGTTTCAGAGATTGTATGTCTGTAGGAGTTTAGATGGGGAAAACGCAAGAAAGTCGAATGCAAATATTGGATAACAGTCATCCTCGGTCCCTTATCTTGTTTTTCCATCCTAATGAAGTCCCCTAAATCCAATTTGTCATATCAAAATCCCCTAACAAACATTTTTTTGTTTCAGTTGCTGTTGATACGCATTAGCTTTCCTCAACCACGGTTTGATCTGTCTCTCCTTCTCTGGTATTTCTCATACTTGGACAAAATTCCATACAGCCACAGGAGAGTTTTATATCATTAATATCTTAGATACATTACGGTCTGACCAGTAGCAGACACGTGGGGCACCCGGCCGGCTTTGATCACCTATATTCAAAGACATGGTACAAGGTCATGAGGACCCTGGTTGGTACCTTCATGTCAAAGATAGCAACTCCAATCTAGGGTAAAGCGAAAGAACCTTCATGTATTAATAGCCGAATAATGGACTTTATGGCATGTGCCTTAATTTTTAAGCATATATAGGCTTTCACCGGCCTCAATTATCAATTGGTCATTGGGCCCAATAACCTGATACCTTTGGGTCTAATTTGGTTCACAAGTATCAACCATAAATCCAGCGAGTGCCGCCAGGACCAGGAGGTTGGAATTGGCAGAGAAGATAATGCGATGGACTCCGCCACAGGGTTGGAACCTGCAGAGAAGATGATATTTAATATTTAATACGATCAGCAGGAGACAGTTGCTGGAGAGGCTATTCCTGATAATCAACTTGCACACTGCTTTGATCGACTTGTTGACGGATATTAAGGCCAGGTTTGATTTTAAATGTTCCAATTAATATTAAATTCCAGCTGCTGAGATTTTGGAATATTTTTACTTTCGAAACCCAAGGGTGGCAACTGTCTTTTGGTTTTTTTTTTTTTTAAATAGAAGCAAGAACTAACGGTTTCAAGCTAAAGAAAGAAGAGAAATAGTGTAATTATGTGTCGGAGCTACATGTTGTCTGTCTTGGTACAACCGCCAAAGTACAACGATCCAAAGTCTCCAAGGGTGACACTACTATTACTCTCAAAGCTCAGGGGAAGCCTTTGATTCAAAGGTAGAGTAATATATAAACCACTAATATTTTCAAGTTGAGTTGAATCGGCCATTATTGATTTTTTTCCAGCTGAATAAACAACTAATGCCACTGAGTTAGTCCAAATTTACTGCCACTTGGGGGATTTTTCACTTATGTTAGGATTCATGTGAAAGGGAGAGTAAATGTAAAGGACTAAGTTTTATCAGACATAACATTCCCATTTGGCAACAATTTGATTATGACGTGCTGCGTCTTCTTTTGACATAGTTTTCTTTTTGTACTTATGAGAGTAAAGTAATAGGTGAAGATTGAAGAATAAGGAATAGCTCAAATTTCATTTTTAAGAATGAATTATTTTTTTTTGGCACTTCTCATAAACTGTGAGCACATCGACTAAAATATAACTTTTTCAAATTTTAATGATATATTTGTAAATTTTATAAAGATTTAGGGACTATATGTGGAATTCCCAGGGACTAATTTGTAAATTTTGAAAGTTTAGTGACCAAATATGTAGTTTCTTATGAACTATTTTGTAAGTTCAGGAATTGAATTGCAAATATCTGAAAGTTTAGGAATTGCGCTGTTTATTGAAAAGATAAATACTTCATGGATTTAAATTTGATCTTAGATCTAATAGTTTTATCTTCCAATCGAGCCCCAACTTCTATATTAATAAAGAGATAAAAAAATTATTTAATTAAAAGTGAGTAGTCAATTTAAATCATCTCTGAAATACTAGTAGTTCGTGACAAATTTAGGCCAATCTAAAACATTAGATGTTTATAATCTTTGAGTAATACAAACATGATTTTGTGTCATCCCAACATTTTCCTGCCCACAATTCAAAAATAAAGTCTCAGAAGAATTATGATTAAATAAAAAAGGTTTGGTAAGGGACTTTTTTGGGGTATATTATTAAGGGAATTTTCTATTTAGTTGAGATACAAAAAAAATAATAGCAGTTAATAAATTAGGGATTAAAATGAAATAATTATTAAAATTAAATTATAAAAACATTTTAATTTATATAAGATAGAATGCATTAACTTAAAATAAATATGTTTTTCTATATAAACATATTAAAACTATTTTATTTAAATCTTCAATTCTATTCTGGACGGCCATGGACACGGTACACCAATCCACAAAACTCCTACCCATAGTTCCATGGATTATTGCCAATGTTGATTTAATCAGGCTGATGTGGCTTCATTGGTACAAAGGATAAAAATAAAAGAATATTCGTTCAATAGGCTATACCTTACACGGAATACGATATGTTTATGCATGAAGAAAATTGCATTAGCGTGTGGACATATAAATCATATAACTAAGTAATAAAAAAGCATGGATAAGAATGTCCTAAGCACATTAATTTGTATATTAAAGAGCATATTTACAAATTGATCTGACTCTTATGTTATCTGACTAAAGACTGATTAATTATTAGTTTGAATAAAGGCGGAGTCCAACCTAACCTCAGCAATAATAATTTGTATATTAAAGAGCATATTTACAAATCGGATTGCCAACAAATTAAGGATCATGTTCCTGCGATTCTAACTTTTTATCTGTGGGTACCTGCTTTAGTCCCCTGCACACAATTTTAATGACAATTAGCCAGTATGATTCTTTTTTAGGTATTTCACACTTATACCTAAACTTATTTGACATGACGGTTACATCCCGATCGTTTAGAAATTCACACTTTCTTCCCCTTCTTGTTTTACATTATTTTACAACAACTAAAACTATGAAATCATTCTCCTCATCAATTATTGTTGTCCATATTAGTGGACTCTGTTTTGAGTGCTTTTCCTTCTTTGAGACCTGGTAGCTTAACACTTAAGCATCTCCCACCAATGTCATCATTGTCTCAATCAAGTACAGAGAACATCCCTCCTGATTGGGTATTAAGACTGCTAGACTAGTTTCCAATGGGTCGCATCCTATTCCAAACCGGAACCTAACAAAGACCTCTTGATATCACAAAATATTAATTTGGGGAAAAGGCATTTTGGGTCCTCTAATTTTTTCAACTTTGCTACTTAGTCCTAAAATTACTTGAGTTACCAATGAAGTCCTCTAACATTTATTTCGTAAGCGCTGTTAGTTTTATAACTCACGAAACTGTCATATGCCTGACGGAACAGTAGATGGCACTTGACGCCGTTTAACTTGCAACATATAAGGGTTTTTTTTAATCATTTTTAAGAAGTGAGGGGACAACAATGTGGGGCAGAGAGAAAGATATGGATAAGGACGCCACACTTAAAATCTGCAGCCTTTACCCTCCCCAAAAGCTCCACCCCCAACACCTCTGCTGATACTCTCCTTCAGCCTCTCTGCAGCTGTGTGTTTGTGAACTTACCGTGGCCAACGGGGTGAACGTGTGGGGTTGGCGTGGTGAAGAAGACAAGTGAATGAGGTGAACGTGCGGTGGTTGTGAGGGACTTGTGAGTGAAAAAGATAGGGATCAGCAGGCAGCGACATAGATTGAGGTTGGCAACGATGTTGGTGTTGATGGATTGGGTGATTGAGGGTGTCGGTGGAGGTGATTAAGGGCGCGACATCAGAGATTGAGGATCAGGTGATTCAGGGTGTGGCGGTGTCAGGTCGGACGATTGAGGGTGCTAGCGACGACAAGTCGTGCGACTGAGGGTGGTGGCAACATTAGGTGGGTGACTAAGGGTGTGGTAGTGGCAGAGATTGAGGGTGGTAGTGACATTAAGATAATGGGATCACAAGGCTGCAACTGGTTGCCCATAAAAGATTTGGATGTGGCTTAATTCACTTCTTTGTCAACATATTTCTCTCTGCCCCCACATTGCCCCTTTACTTTTTAAAGGTGATCAAAAAAGCCTTTATATGTTGTAAGTTAAACGACATCAAGTGCTATCTGGCTGTCCCATCAGACACATGACAGTTTCACAAGTTATGGGACTAACAGTACTTACGGAATAAATGTTTGAGGACTCCATTAGCAACTTGAGTAATTTTAGGATTGAAGTGACAAAGTTGACAAAATTAGAAGACCAAAATGCCCTTTTCCCTTACTGATTTATTTGGGCCTTCATCATAAGAGACATAGTTATCGAGAATAATGCCCAAAACATAGTGATATGAGCAAGGAGGGAAATTATATTAGGTGGAGTCAAGATCTTGGGGTGGGCTCCAAACTACTTGGGTCATTGAAGTTAGACAAAGATACAATCATTGATGTGAGATGTGTTGTATTTGGGGGCAGAGAGAAGGATAGATAACAAGGGGATGCATCCCATGATGGGGTGGCTAATGGTGATGAGGTACCGGTGGTTGATAGTGGTGGTGGCGAGGAAGAATGAGTTTGATATAAGAGAAATAAGGTTTTGATATGTATAAAAAGAAAAGAAAAGTGGGTGCGAATGTGAGGTTGAGTTGGTGCAATTTGAAAAAGAGAAATACACATTTTAGATATCGATTTTAGAGCTTGAAAAGATAGAATGTTTCACGTTCGATGATAAGTGCAAGATATACACTGATAGTCACCTTTTTTGCACTTTAATTGTTTATTATTTTGTTTATTCTTAGCCTATTTTGTATTTCATATGTAAATTTCATGCATATTGGTTTGGAAGGATGAGTAGAGAGTTTGAGGGCCAAATTGACAAGACAAAGGTTTTTAAGGGCCGCTTTAAGAACTTTTATTTTCATAACAAGTACTTTTATTTTAGAATCATCGAGATAATCCTTGTCCCTCCTCATCCTTTCCCTCAACCTTCACAAAATCCATCTTGGTTGCACTTGGAGATCAAAAGTGGTGTTATATCATCCTCGAGCTTGTTCAGATAGACACCACACTCTAATAGACCTTTCCTGATCTTTAAATCCTTCACATCAGCCTAAATCATCGTATGGAATGTAGGGACCATCTCGTCATCCAGGCCTTATGTGGTATTCTAACAGGACTGTTTGGAGGCACCAAGAGCACCAACATTGCCACTGTTTGATTAAGCGCAGTTGCGGATGTAAGAAGAAGATGAATCTCATGAGGAAGGAGGCAATGATAAGGTTAATAATGATGATGGCCATGGAAGGTTGAAGCGGGTATAAGGTACCCATCGTTAAGGCTTTTAGGGAAGGATGGAGCAAAAGACTATGACAGGAGAATAGCAAGGAAAATGAGGTGGATGGAAACCTTGATGGCAAAAGCCATGGTGAATGGGAAGATTTTTAGGGTAGAGGAATTTGAGATTCAAATAAAGAAGCTAAACAACTTATAAAAGAAAGTGTAAAAGTGGTTTATATTTGGAGGTTAAGAATGACAAAGATGAACCTAGTGGGGAGCTTCGATGAGGTTCTTTAAGGGAGAGAACGAAGAGGAAGCACAGAGGAAAAACTTATTTGGATGATTCTAAAATAAAATTGATTCTTATAACAAATTCAAAAAAATTAAAGGGATTTTGTAATTTATCCATCAACATGTTGAGCAAATGGACTTAGTTTTAGTTGTTACAAAGTTTGTGGCCAACATTTATTGAGTACTGCATTATGGACTAACTTGCACATGTTATTAAAGTTCTGGGGCAAAATGTATATTTAGGCTTAGAAAAAAAGAAGATATGTAATATCAATAAAAGAAAAAAAATTATAAGTTGGTCCACATCAAATTATCTCACACAAAACTTGTAAATGAATTATCTCTTTTTATTTTTTATTTCTTATTTTTATTAGTATAAATTTAGGGTTTAGATAAGACATTGCTATGTTATTAAGAAAAATAAAGACCTAACTACACAATTAGCCCCCAAGTAAGTTGGTCCAAAACTTATTACTTGCTAAAACTTGTCCTCCAAATTTTGAAAAGCTATGTGAGTCAATCCATTTGTTATAGTAACTAATGGACAATGTTTAGGGTGAGGGTGCTATGGCGATGGATGGCTGAGGTTGTGTAATTAACTGTTGATGTTTAAAGTGATGGTGATGTGGCAATGAATGGCTGAGGTGGAGTAACTAATGGATGGTGTCTAGGATTTAGGGCCAAGGGTGGCAAAGAGTGAATGTGCCTAACTTGCATGATAGACAGGACACCAGAATGGCAAAAAAATGGAAAACGAAGGAAAAAGTACTAATCCACACTGTCCAAGGTTTGAGGAGGGATAGAACAAAAGAGCTGATTTCTGACAAGTTCCAAGGTCTGTAACCTTTGATAGAATTATAAAGCTAGTGGCACTGTCTTGGAAAGGGTTATCTTATGAAGTTCAAGGTTAATTATCTAATTCTTTTGGGCGTTCCAGCAAGTGACTCTGATGAATTTGTAGAGGAAACCCACAACCATATTTGGTAAGTCCTAATTGCTAAACTTCCCTATAGGTCTTACAGCGAATTCTTCACCCTTCATAAGCATGTCAAGTCATCTTCGATGATTGCAAAAAGAGCCAAGCTTGAAAATAGTACCAAGAAGGGCTTCAGAAAGCTAAAGAAGTGAAAACAACTTCCTTAAGGCGGAGCAAGATCGTAGTTTTTTTTAGACACATATTAGATTAAAGAATGAATTTTCCTGAGTTCATTTCGTTTTCCGATCTAAGCAGGGGAGAGACCAATTGGAGTGGAGAATTAGTTTGAATAATCTAAAAGGGAAAGTGGGCAAGGAGCGACTGACTTTAATAAGCTTTGACTTTGATAAAATTTTACCAGTCAATTGGCTATTCTTCCATCTTCCTTTTTCCCTTATGGATTGGAGAACTTAGTGAGTAATTATATTGATATAAGAAAAAAGAGAGAAAAAGTTCCACCTCAGCCATCCATCACCACATCACTCTCACCTATGCTATTCGTTAGTTACTGTAGCAATTGGATTGACTCATGTACCTTTTCAAAACTTAGGGGGCAAGTTTTAGTGAACAGAGAATTTTAGACCAATTCGCTTGAGTTGACAAAGTTTGGGATCTAATTATGTAGTTAGGCCAAAAATAAAATACCGGCGGGAGGTGACTGTGGGCGTTTTGGTTTGTGTGGGGGGGGGGGGGGGGGGGTGTTTGTGTGTGTGGAGAAGAGTCGAGCCCCGTGTTCCCCCGCACGCAAGCTGAGCTAGCCGTCGGGAACTTGTATTGCATTTTAGAATCAGAGAAGGGCCCCTTCTTATCTGCACCGAAATCAAATGTGAAAGAGGAGGAACGTCTCAAACAAATCGAACGGGAATAGTTATAATAACCTGAAGGGCTAATCGTGTAACACGTGTGTTGAACATGCTGCACTGCCAATCCATACAATCCACCCTCAACACCCACAGCTTCAACAGCCCCACAACACCTTTTCCCCCCACAATAACCACCTCTACGACCCGACTCGTTCCCGTGGCTTAAATTGTAGGCTTTAACTTCATAAACAGAATCCAATTCTCTCTTCCTGCTACGAAGCTGAGCAGAGTTAAAACCCATATCTTAATTAACAAAGAATCTACCTGAGATCAGACCAGACATGTCTTCTGTAATGGAGCTGACATCTTCCAAAGATGAGGGAAACAACGACCGAATGGATTTGCTTCACTTTGATCCCACGGTCGCCAACTTGTCTCTCCCGACCGACACTTTCGTTCGGGCTGCTGCTTCCCTCAAGGACCAGGTTTTGTATTTCACTTCCCAGTCCCCTGGAATTTCTGAGATTCACCCTTTTCTGGCCTTTTCTTTTTCATTTCAATGTCTTGGTGGTTGCGGTCGATTAGGTGGTCGAGGCCACGTGGAGAGGAAGATACGGAGTCGGGACGTGTACCGGCGCCGGAATGGACCCGACTGTGTATTCGGGTCTGCTGGGTACGGCTTTCACGTGCCTCAGGTCGTACCAGATTACCGGTGACCGGAAGGACTTGCTTCTCTGTGAAGATATCGTTGATACGTGTGCCTCCGTCGCTCGTGCCCCCTCCAGGTAAACGAGTGCGCTTTGTTTTTTTTTTTTAGCAGTGACTCAGTGCCAGCTTCTTTCAGATTTTCGGTTTATAAATTCATGGGGCAGAAATTTTATAAACGATATTTTTTTTAAAAAAATTTGGGACATTAATTTCACCATTTTCCATTTTTCGTGACTTTTGAGAATTGAGAAATAAGAAAAGCATATGATGTTTTCGTGCTTTTTTTAAAATTAATAATTCAATAGTACTAATAGTAGGAAAAGGGTAAATGGAAAAATATGAAAGGAAAGGTTTTTTTTCCCTGTTTCTCCAAATATTAATGAAAAAAATAATGAAGAATAATATCATGTGATAACAGAAATAATAATCCTCAGTTATTTTTTTTTAATTTGTGCTTTTGTTCGTCTCAATGGCTGCTTAAATTTTTTTCAAAGATTTTATTGATTTACATTCGAAGAAAAAAAAAATCATAAATTTAATGAGCAAAATAGTGACATGAACTATGGTAGCTATTTTTGCTGTGCTTCATCTTTATTTGTCAGAACTGATGCATCAACGCGTTAAGATATTTGGTGCAAAATAGACACGGTAAGGTATATGTCCTTGTCTTTGTTTATTGATTTGGGGTATATTGCAGTAGTTTGCCCCTTTCGGCAAAAAAAAAAAAATTATTATCTTTCTTTTCAAATGTGGTTATTGACGCCATTAATAGGTAATTGCTAAGCAATAATACTTATGGGGTTTAGGAAAATGATATACAACTACTATTTTTTTCCATTAATCAAATCAACCAAACGTTGAATGATCTATTTCTTGGTTAAGCACATACATCTAATACTAAGGCCTATGGCTTCGTTTAGCAAGTGTTTTTTTATGAATGGTGGGGTACACGACTCCAAACCTCTAATGCTAAAATCTACCATTAACTTGTGGGTAATATATTTCCAATCTTTGACGCTAATCACTGAAACTCTTACTAAATAGAGTCATCGACTTGTGATGGTCTTTTTTCAAGATAATGTTAAATCATAAAGTCGTTTTTGTTGTGTACAGGCATGTGACATTTTTATGCGGTAGAGGAGGGGCATATGCTCTTGGCTGTGTTGTGGCTAGTTTTAAAGGGGACCATCAGAGACGTGACTTGTTCTTGAACCTTTTCTTTGAGGTTCCAACTCATAACTCAAGAGTCATATTCTCTCAAATCTGTGTGCATTTATTTACATAAATATCTTGATTTGTTTTGCTTTCATTTGTATGATTCTTGATTTTTTTGCATGGAAAATGCCAAAATGGTTGCATATCTAGGAAGATATGGACACTATGCATGTGACTGGAACAGATGGCGATTAGTTGTCATGAAAAATCGGGATTTCTGTTGTGATTTAAAAAAACCTATCGATGTCATACAGTTTTTATACTGGTTAGAATGTGGAAGAAATACCTGTTCGAGAGGTCATGTTGGTTCTACATCCAGGTTTTAGTTTGGATATCGGACAGTTGTTAGCAATTAAGCCAAATTAATGGAGCACATCTGTTTTTGTAACAACAACATGATACATATAACTCAAACTACTTCAAGAATATTGCTTGATCCTATGTTGCTTTGATCATGTCATGACTGAAAATGATTAACCTGTAGCTGGCACAAGAGAGAGCACTCCCTGTTGGACCCGAAGAAGGTGGATTCGGAATGTCATATGACCTTCTTTATGGAAGAGCTGGCTTTTTATGGGCAGCATTGTTCATAAACAAGCATCTGGGGCAAGGGACCGTGTCTGATGACCTTTTGCGGCCTATTGTCGGTGCTGTGCTAGCAGGGGGGAGGGCAGGGGCTTCAGACCACACGGCGTGCCCTCTGATGTACCGGTGGCATGGAACAAGGTATTGGGGTGCAGCCAATGGCCTTGCCGGAATCTTGCACGTATTGCTTCACTTCCCTCTTTCAGAGCAAGATTCCAATGATGTCAAGGGAACCTTGAGGTATATGATGAGCAATAGGTTCCCTCACAGTGGCAACTACCCATCAAGTGAAGGGAACCCCAGAGACAAGTTGGTGCAGTGGTCTCATGGTGCAACTAGCATGGCCATGACTCTGGCAAAGGCATCACAAGTAGGCAACTTTTTGCACACATTGCTTTTGTTCATCCCCAAAGAATCAAATTTTGAGGTTCATTCAGTGGTGGAATAATTCCTTCTCTAAAATCTTTTAAATACTCAAAACTTTGAGTTATTGGATATACACAAGAACATCTTCTCACCAAGTGTACCCATAACTCGTCACTCTACTGTGTTATTCTTCTCTTGACAACACTTCTTTTGTCATGTCCTATAGTTATTGTGACTATTTAAGCATGTGGCCATCGTTCAAGTTCCTAGTGCAAACATGCTGATCTGAAAATCACTGTTTTTGTTGCTGAAGGTTTATCCAAGTGAACGGGAGTTTCGGGATGCTGCAATAGAGGCAGGGGAAGTAGTGTGGAAGAATGGGTTAGTGAAGAAGGTGGGACTGGCCGATGGGGTTGCAGGCAATGCATATGCTTTCTTGTCACTCTACCGGCTGACAGGAGAGAGCATATACCAAGAGCGGGCTAACGCATTTGCAAGTTTCTTGCACCACAACTCAAGGGAGCTCGTCAGCGCAGTGCAGGATCGCGGGCCTGACCATTCCCACTCCCTTTTCCAAGGGCTTGCAGGCGTAGCTTGTCTCTGGTTCGATATACTTTCTCCTCATAACTCAAGGTTTCCGGGCTATGAGCTCTGACTCTGAGAGAAACATGTAGTAGTTCTCAGGAATCGGGACTCACCTCTTGTGATATGTCTTGAAAGCTTGTATATATGAGCAGAGACAAGAATGATGAATTGCCTACTTATAAATCTGATGTTTCTCTGTTTGGTTGGTTGATGAAACTGATTTGGACGGAACATGATTAAATGACCTCAACTTTTTATTTTACCCATATCGAACATGTGGTAGTGCCATCAACAGGGTCAATAAGGGATGGCGCTGGGGAAGCAATTTCTTGATCACTTGAAAAGCAAAAGTACTAGCGAACTTGACATGAAAGGAAATGGAAGTAGCTGAGCAGCTTATTTGCCATAGCAAAAGATGTGTGGGCACACCGCAAATCATACCTGACTTCCCCAGATGGTAACACCTTATTACAACAGCAGTTGCTCCGGACACTTGCAATTCCAACAGCGGTTGCCAAATCCCTCGGGGCCACACGTCTCCATTTCAGGCCTGTTCAGAACCCCAGCAGCCAACTGTCCCATCTCAATTTTACATCGTAGGCCCCAAGTCCTGAGGGCTTCCATTTTCGTGCTCATATCTGTCCCTGCAAACTAGCTACTCTTATCAGGAAGAAATCTCTTGAGGCTCTGTGACATATGGCCTATCTTAAATAACTTAATGATCAAGCAACAAGTCCTGTCGCAGGAAATATGGGTGTTGGTTTCCGCTGATCAAATCGGTTACCATCTTAACATCCAAACCAAACCCAATACTTTTCCTTGAAGACATGATCTCTTGAAATTTAAAATACAATCGTCCACACATATGGAGTCGCCAACTACTGTACATGCTTTGATCTTCCATCCATTAACCTCTGCTTCCGTACACAATCAACTTGGACGAGACATAGCTGATCTTGTTTCTGCTAATTTTCCGGTCTTCCACAAATTAACTGTATTTGATGGCCAGGGGCTTCATCGTTTATAGTCATGGTGACTGGTGGAGAGACTTCTGGGATGAAGAACGCCTGGTGGACTGGACCGCCCCGAGGAGAGTGCCTGAAAGCTCAGAAACAAAAGGTTAGGAGGCCCCCGGAATGTTTTTCCGGGGGGGAGCCTCCGATGCCCAAGTCAGTGGTGGCTGAGAGAAAGGCAGAGAAAATAGCACAAAGGGCTGAGGAGTTTTGCCTGGTAATGGGAGCCCTATTTTGCCAGCTAACCGTCCTCCTGTCTGGTGTTAACTCCTAGTATTTATAGGAGTGCCTAGCCCGTTCAGATCACGACACGTGTTCGGTCGGATGTTCCTGACTTTCTGGGCATAGGAGACAGATAGTAGGTTACCTTGAGCCATGTGCTGAGGCGGGCCATGATGTGATTTTGATGGCGTCAGCGTGGCAGAGCGCCTTTTGAGGCGGATTGTGGCGTCTGTGATTGGATGTGTCAGAGGCCTCCTTAAATGCTTCCGTAAATCTTCTGCCGTACTCCCGAGGTCCCTGGGCGAGGTCGTCCTTTGGTACGGACAGAGCCTCTTCGGGAAACAAGCCCTGAGTTCGGGGGTTCCCAGCTTCAGGGAGTTCCGCCTTCGGGGATATCATGTTCGGCTCGCTATGTCTGCTGCCACTTTTCCGAAGGCGATTTGCTCACGACCCTGGGGGGGCGAGTAGTGTCCTGGCGTGCCGGGCTCGGAGCTCTTCGGCTATCTCCCGAGGTGCTTGATCACACCTTTTCCTGGGTAGCGCCAGCTTCTTCTGGCCATTCTTGTGGCAGGGAGTTCGGCCAGATAGAGGCAATAGCGTTTGGCTATCACATGCCCCCCTTTGGAAAGCCGAAGGAAGACTTCGGTTTTGCATCTCTTTCCTAGGTCGTCTATGGGAGTCTCTTTTGGAAGCATAACCTGTTCCGAGGATGTGCCTTTTGCCCGAAAGTCACGGGCTCTTCGGCCTTGGCCCGTACTTTGGTGCCTTCGAGGCGGAGCCTGTGCCGAAGATACACCTCTTGCCCGAAGGTCATGGGCTGTTCGGCCATAGCCTTTCTCTTGGCGTCCTCAAGGTGGCCTGCTCTTTGTTTCTGCAGGTCTGTTTGGCCGAGCGTGTCAGTCTGAGCAGTGCGCCCCAGTTTTCTAGGGATATCAGAAGACGTGTCCCAATCAGGGGACGTGTCCCGGATTTCAAGGGACGCTTGGAGGACGTGTGCCCCATTTTTGCGCAGCGGCTGACACGTGGCGCTTTGCCATTGGAGGAGAGTCGCGTCTATTACAGAGGGCGCGCCTTTTCAGGTGCAGAGAGCAGTTGCGGCGACGGTTCGCCTCCAAAGGCCACTTATGATGATGTTTCGGTTACCCACTTCTGGCTTATAAATAGCCCATTCCATCATAAGTTCCTTTCGCTCTTTTCTCTGCTTTGCCTCTGTTTTTGCGTTTTTTTCTTGCTTTCTGTGGCGGAGCTTCCGTAATCAGAGCCTTTTTCCAGCCAACTTTCACGACGGCGTCCTCAGATTTTGGCAAATCTTTCGGTGGGTTTTTGTTTGCCAGCGCGTTTTGATCCCTCTGTTCTTCTGAGTTTTTCTCTGGAAACTGTTTTCTTCCGTTTTCAAACTCATTTTTATGTCGAAAATGCCCATTCCTGAGAGCTGGCAGCCTCTTTTAGCCCATCCTTGCTGCACCACCCCTGAGAAGTTAGAGAGGTGGAAGAAAAAATTCTTTCTTCCCTCTTACGCCGTTACCAGGCTGCCTCGTTCTAGCCATTATGCATTTTCAAACCATAGAAAGGAGGTTACCATTTTCCGAGCCCAACTGAAGGCCGGTCTTCGGTATCCCCCCCCGAAGATGGTGTGCGAGTTCTGCCAATTTCATGGCATTGCAGTGAACGAGCTTCCCCCGAACTCGTACTGCTATTTCAACGCCTTCCTGTGCATGTGTGGCGTCTTCGGGATAGAACCCCATTTCAGGATTTTTATGCAGTACTACAAGCTCTCTGTGGTCCCGAAGGGTGGCTTCTATTTCATGCTACCTCGGGGATCCGGGAGCAAGAAATTCATGTTCACCTTCGCCACTAAGGATAGCTGGCGGGGGTGGCAACAGAAGTTCTTCTTCATGAAGACGGCTGAGGCCTGGTCGTACGTTCCGACCGAATGGGCTCAGGGCACATTGGATATGGACGTTGCTGATCCGAGGATGCTGCTGACCCCAGAGTTGGCTCCCGTGTTCGCGGATTTCGACGCCCGCATTCGGGCTGTTTCTGACTGGGATCCCGAGGTCTCTCCGCGCGCCCTTTACCCTTTTCCAATCAACTGGAAGTTGATGACCGAAGAGGTCCTTCGGGAACTAAAGGTGGTAAAGGAGCACGAGACTGACCTCGGGATGCCAGCTCCTGCCATCGCCGGGAAAGATTCCTGGTTGGTCAAGCTTCTTAAGGAGGAGATTTCTTTTGAGACGCTTGCCGAAAGTGAGTTATCTTCTACTCCTTTGCTGCTTTTTCCTCGAACTTACGCTGATGTTTCTCTCCTGTTTCAGAGATGGGCGACGACACTGCCGCCTATTACAAGTCCCTCTTCTCCGGCCAAGGGGAGAAGGACGATCAGACGAAGAAGGCGGCTTCCCGAAGGCGGAAGTCTACTGGCGTGGGTCCTTCGGGGAAACGGGCAAAGAGAGCTGCTCAGGTTCCTCTAGAAGAAATTTCCGAGGAGACTGCCGAGGAGCTTGGGACAGTCGAAATTCCGGCGCCTGAGGCTGCTGCTTCCGAGGTCCCTCAACCCGACGTCCTTCCTCAAAGTCCTACTGCGTCGCAGGCCCTCCTTGATGTAGTGGTAGAAGTACCTTCTGCCGAGGAGCGGCGCAAGCAGAAGGGCAAGGGCATTTCGGCCGAGGAGGCCGAGGACGTTGTTGTCGAGGTCCCGCCAGGTTTGTTTCTAGGCAAAGTGTTTTTCCTTTGTTTTTTCTGGAATGGCCTTCGTTTCTGACCTGCTTCTCTTTTTCGCCCTGCAGGGGAGCTACTTACCCCGAACTGGGCTTCCGAACACGCGGAGGCGAGGGCCCGCCGTGATGCCAAAGTCCCGCAAGGGAAGATACCGAAGGAGCCTTTCTGGACATTCACGGAGGACATGAACTTGTACTCCGGGGACTGTCCTGAAATGGCCAAGCAGATTGCGAAGAGGGTGCTCACCGAGGCCTCCTTCAAGGCTATAGCGGCGGCGCATCCGGAGGATAACACCCTCGCTGCGAAGATCACCGAGCATTCTGCTCAGGTATATCCTTCACAGCTTTTCCCCTTCAATTTTATCCTAAGTGTTTGGCTCTTATTGACCTTGCGTTTGATCTTCTTTGCAGCTGCTGGGGTATGCCGGCTTTCTCCGAGTTCGGGTAGCCAAGCAGACGGCATTCCGAGCTTCGGCCTTAGAAGCCCTAGAAAAGGCGAAAGCGACGTGCTCGGAATTGACCGCCAAGAACCAGCAGCTGGCAAATGCTGCGAAGGAGAAAGCTGCCACCATTCGGGAGGGGTTCCGAAAGGAGAAGGAATTCTTGATGGCGGACTCTTCCCGGAAGATTGCCGACCTCCGTAATGACGTGGCGGGGCTGCTTGCTGCAAACCAAGACCTTCTTCAAGACAAGGCAAGAAAAGAGAATATCATAGTCACGCTCTTGTCTGAGAAGAAAGCCCTTCAAGCCGAGGTCCAGTCTTTAAAGAAGGTGCCGAAGGGGGAGGAGCGGATAAAGGTGCTGGAAGAGGAGGTCGAGGATCTGAAGGACGAGCTCGACGACCTTGAGCTTAAAAAGAACAAGTCTGATCAAATGAACAAGGTCGCGTTTCAGGACGGCTTCTGTCTCGCTCGGCACCAAGTTCTCCAGAGGTTCCCAGGTCTGGACCTCTCTTTTCTAGAGGGTCTAAATATTCCTGGGGGACCTCGGTGGAAATGGTCCAAGATCAAACATCTGAAGCTTCCTCCTTCAATTCCAGCGCGGAAGGTGGCGGAAAATGGTGGACAAACGAGTGGCTCTCAGGACGTCGGGAACCCTTAGGCTTTTTTAGGGCCCCCATTTTCCTTCCCTTATTCTGTACTCCTTCTTTGGGCACTTCTTTATTGTAAGGCAGCTTTGCTCTTAATGAAGATTTTTTTTGGCTAAGTGTTTCTTCAAGTTTCTCTATTTCCATTTCCCCGAACACGTTCGCTTAAGAGACTTCGGAAGACCTGCAATCAAAGAAACTTTTTTACCTTCCTTTGTCCCGAGTGCGTTTACTCAAGAGACATTTGGGAGATTCTGAAAAAACTTGACTAAGTCTTTTTACAGGCTTCTGTATTTCCAATTTGTCCCGAACATGATCGCTCAAGGGACTCCGGAAAACCTTTAGTCAAATTTTTGCTTTTCCAGATGTCCCGAGCATGTTTGCTCAAGGGACTTCGGAAAACTTTTCACGAGATTTTTTATTTCCATTTTCCCGAGCATGTTCGCTCAAGAGACTTCGGAAGATTATCTCTGCGTTAGGTATGGCGAGTACTTCTGTGAGATTTTTGTTTTCCATCTTTCCCGAGTGTGATGGCTCAAGGGACTTCGGAAAATTCATATCTACGCTTTATCATGGCGAGCTTCTTTGCGGAACTCTTTCTTGCACAATTTCTGTACACTTAAGTACTTTTCTCAAGGCCATTCTGTGCAATCATAACTCCTCCGTTTAACCTTAAGCGTAAAAATTTTTTTTCAAGGCGTCTAAATGCCGAGTGTTCTTCAATTCTACGCCTTTGGCGTCGCCAAGCTTGTACACACCTTTTCGTACTTCGGCGAGAACCGGATAGGGTCCTTCCCAGTTTGGGTGAAATACGCCATGGGGTGGCCTGCGGGGTGCGAAGTCAGCCTTTCGGAGAACGAGGTCTCCCTTCTTGACTTCTTTTGGCCTGGCTCGTAAGTTTATAGCCACGGCCACTCCTTGCTGGGAAGCTTTTCTTCTCAGTTCGGCATGATGGCCATTTCTCTGTGTTGGGCCACAAGATCGAGATTGGTTCTTAGACTGAGGTCGTTACCACCCTCATCAGTCCACCAGTACTGAAGGTTGAACTATCTCTACCGGGATAATGGCCTCTGTTCCGAAGTCGAGTGAGAAAAGAGTCTCTCCTGCGACTTTTCGGGGGGTCGTTTGGTAACTCCATAATACACTTTGGAGTTCTGCTGGCCATTTCCCCTTGGCTTCCCCTAGTCTCTTTTTCAGGCCATCTTTTATGGTCCTGCTCGATACTTCCACCTGCCCGTTGCTTTTGGGGGTGAGCTACTGGGGCGAAGTGCATTTTTACTCCGACGTCGGCGATGAATTCTTGGAATCCTTTGCCTATGAACTGGGATCCGTTACCAGCTACCGGCACCCTCGGTATGCTGAGTCTGCATACGATGTTCTTCCATACGAACTTCAGCACTTCTTTCGCCGAGATAGTTACCAGTGGTTCTGCCTCTACCCATTTTGAGAAATAGTCCACTGCTGCCACGCAGGATTTCACGCCTCCGAGGTCTATGCCCCAGACCGCGAAGGGCCAAGGATAGTCTATCGAAGTTACCGTTTCCGAGGATGTCCTTTGGATTTTTGCATGTCTCTGGCGAAGTAACACTGCTGCGAGGGCATCAGTTCCAGTGTGTGAACCACACATGCCTTTGTGGACCTTTTCAAGGATCGTTTCAGTATTCTTTTCAGCCATGCATCTCTCCAGCGGATTCGCATATCCCTGTTGGTATAATTCTTCGCCAATCAAGGAGAATCTTCCGGGGTGTCTTCGCAGTCTTACAACATCGCCGGGGTCTTCGGGGAGCAAATTCTCTGCGAGGTATCCTTTTATTGGATCTTTCCACCCCGTTCCCGAGGTCATCCTGCTCAGCACTGAGATGCTCGGATGGTCTAGCACCTTGGTATATTTTTTCGAATTCGCCAAGCAATCCGCCTTACTGTCATTTCGCCGTGGTACATTTCGATCCGTACGGCGTCAGACTCTTGAGTGGGCTTTGCTACTAGCTCATGATATTTTGCCAGGATTGGGTCCTTCGACCCATAATCTCCTGCTGTCTGCCGAACTACCGGCTGGGAATCGCTGTGAGCCTTTAGGTTTCTCACGCCAATCTTTCTCCAGGCCTTCGGGGCCCCTGATAACTACTCCAGCTCCCTGGTGTTCGTACCCCGAGGCTCCGTCTACGTGCAAGGTCCATTCTGGCTCACCCTCTTTTGGATCTGAATAGCTCTCCTTAGTAGTGGGTATTTCAGCGATAAAATCTGCCAATGCTTGGGCTTTTATGGCCTTCCAAGGCTCACACGTGATTTCGTGCTTGCCCAGCTCTATGCACCACTTGGAGAGCCTTCCCGAATGATAAACTCTCTTCATGACATCCCTTAGTGGCAGACTACTTCTGACGATGACGGGGTGAGCTTGAAAGTATGGTCGCAGCCTTCTCCCTGCAAGCACCAAGGCATATATAGCTTTTTGAAGCAAAGGGTACCTGACTTCGGCGCCATGCAGGGACTTGCTGACATAGTAGACCGGCCATTGATTTGGCCCTTCTTCTTTCAGGAGGACCGAGCTCACAGCCTTTTCTGTAACGGCAGGTTGGCCAGGTAGACTTTAAGTTCTTCCCCGGTTTTTTGGCATTCTTTATCCCAAGGATGATCATTCCTTCCGAGGTCACCTTCCATTTTTGCTGCCTTAATCTTCTTCGGGGTTTGCGTCGATGCCACTTTCGGGTACCATGTACCCAAGGAATTCTCCCGAGGTCACCTCGAAGACGCAATTCTCAGGTTTTAGGCGGATTTCGAAGGCTCTGCATTTTTGGAAGGTTTCCTCTAAGTTTGCAACGTGGTAGCCGGGCAGCTCGTTCTTGATTCTCCCCATTTGGTCTTTGAAGACCTTGTTCATCAACCTCTGGTAGGTGGCTCCTGCATTTTTGAGCCCGAAGGGCGCTTCTCTTCATCTTCGGGGTCCATTCTTATCTGATGGTAGCCACTGAAGGCGTCTAGGGGACTTAGGAGCCCATGCTCAGCAGTTGAATCTACCAGTTGATCAATTGGCGGCAGAGGGTATGAGTCTTTTCGGGCAAGCATCGTTCAAGTTTCTGAAGTCGATGCACATCCGGAGTTTACTGCTACCTTCTTTTGTGGCAATGACCACTTTGTTCAACCATTCGGGGTACTTGACCTCCCTGACCACTTCAGCATCTAGGAGACGCTGGACTTCGGTTTCGACAAGGTTGCTTTTGTGGGGTGAGATGCTTCGTTTCTTTTGCCGGGCAGGCCTTGCTTCCGGACTTACTTTGAGGCTGTGATGTACTATGCCAGGGTTCACCCTTGGCATATCTTTCGGCGAGTGGGCAAACAGATCTTTATTTTCCAGCAGAAAGGATACAAGTTTTTTCCTTGTCACCTTCTGCCAAGCTCTTCCCTATTCGGGCAGATTGTCCTGGGACAAGATCTACTGCTTCCGTTTCTGCTTTGGCGAGATTTTCTTCTTTGCCTTTTTCTGTCGCCTTTGCCTCCATTGTTTGCGCCAGGTCGCTTGCCGGAGCTTTTCGTGCTTTCACAAACACCTTTCTTACCTCGGCTTGGTCTATGAAGACCTCTGCATCTCCATCCTTGGTGGCGAATGCGACAGTCAAGTACTTCACATTCGGGCGAATATGCAGGTTCCCCATTGTCTGTCTTCCAAGGATGACGTTGTACGAGGATGGGACGTTCACGACGATGAATCTCGCCCTTGTGGATGCGTACAATTCATCTGCTCCGCTTACCGAAGTCCCTTTCATCGTCAACGGGAGATCGATCTATCCGAGGAGGGGGAGTTCGGATGGTCCAACCCCAAAAGTGGGCGAGGTGACAAGCTTTAGTTCGCTGCTGGAGATGCCCAAGCTCGGCAGCAGCTGCGAGAATAAGACGTCAGCTTTTAAGCCATCAAGCAACACTCTTTTGTCGCCTCAGTTTCCTATCCTTGCCGTGATCAGCAGCGGATCGTCGTGGGGGAAGGCGTCGGTGGGGCTATATTTGCGAGCCAGTTTCTTTGATGGATTTTGATACTCCATGACTGTAACTTCTCTGGCTTTCCGCTTTCTTTCCGAGGATGGTAGCCCCGTGGTAATGGTTTGGATAACCCCTGCTGGAGGTGGAGGGCGACTTTTTTGGACTTCAGCTTCTCACTTGTCGGAGTCATAGTCCTCATCTTCGGCCCTATCTTCCTCCATTTTTCTGTCTTTCGGGGGTGGCATCCTCAGATATTTTCGAAGTTGGCCCTGTTTGATCAGCGACTCTATGTACTTCTTCAGCCGGAAGCAATCTTCGGTGTCATGGCCGTGGTCGCGATGAAACTGGCCAAACTTCTTGTCATTCTTTCTGTTATCGGCGGCCATGGCCCTCGGTCGCCGAATCTGAGTCCCTTGTCTTTTCGGCGCCATGAGAATGTTGGTCCGTGAAGTGCCCAATGCTGTGAAACTTTGAGGTTTCTTTCCTCTCATCCTCCGAAGTCATCCTGCGTGATCGGTTGGATGACGAGCTTGTTGATGGGACTCTTCGGCGCAGGGGTGATCAGGCTTCGGCCCAGCCATTCTTAGTTCTTCGGCGGTCATGTGCTGTTCTGCTCTTCGGTAAAATTCTCCGAGGGTCTCCGGGGGGTCCTTTGAGAACTCGTAGAACAGCTGTGAGTCTCGTTGAAGGCCTCGCGTCATGGCGAGCATGCGGATTTCGGGTCTAAAGTCTGGGACGCTCAGAGCTTCCCTGTTGAATCTTTGGACATAGTCTCGGATGGTTTCTCCGTTCCTCTGCTCTATGTCAAACATCTGCACGGGCATCTTCGCCGTAGATCGTCTTCCGATGAACTGCTGGGTGAAGGCTGTGGACAACTCCTGGAACTTAGTGATGGTTCCGGAAGGCAAGGAATTGTACCATGCCGTGGCTGGCCCTGTGAGGGTGACTTCAAAGCACTTGCACATGGTAGTGTCGTCAGCACCGTGCATTATCATGCTGCGTCTGTACTTCGTCAGATGGGCCTGTGGATCAGTACGGCCATCATAGATCTCTAACCGAGGTACTCTGAAGTCACCTGGCATGGCTGCCTCAACGACGGCCTGAGTGAAAAGGGAGTCATCTTCGCAGGATGTTGCCGAGGGTCTGGCCCAGACGGATTTTCTGGCCACTTGTTTCTCCACTTTGTCCAGCCGTGTTAGTATCCTTTCCATCAGCACTGTGGCGCCAGGGCCTTCTTCAGGGAATGGAGATCGCCGGCGCCTCTTTGGGGGGTGAGTTCGGCGCGGAGGGGGCAAGGGCCTCGCCTCAGGCGACGAACTGCTTCGCTGCGAAACTCTCGGTCGCTTGGACCCGGTTTGTCCCACAGGCCGTTTCCCGAGGGCTATATCTTCTGTGGATGATTCTTCGCGAGGGTCTACACTCCCCGAACTACGATGTCTGGACTTGGGGCTTTTCTCTCGAGGGCGTGCCGATGAGGGGGGTTTCTGGGCCTGTGCTTGCTGTGGCCACCTTCGGTCGATCCGCTGGGTCATTTCAGACACGACCGAACGCTGAAAGTCTCTCAAGAAGCTCATGGTGATTACCAGAGGGCGGTCTTCCTCAGGCGCAGAAGTCCCTGGGAGTGTTTGCTCAGCAGCCGGTTGTGTCTCAGGCGCGGACGGGGACTTCGGGAGCCCCTTGTCCTTAGAACGCCGAGTCTCAACGACAGCGATCTCAGAGTGGCTTCCCACAGACGACGCCAAATGATGGCCAGGGGCCTCATCGTTTATAGTCATGGTGACTGGTGGAGAGACTTCTGGGATGAAGAACGCCTGGTGGACTGGACCGCCCCGAGGAGAGTGCCTGAAAGCTCAGAAACAAAAGGTTAGGAGGCCCCCGGAATGTTTTTCCGGGGGGGGAGCCTCCGATGCCCAAGTCAGTGGTGGCTGAGAGAAAGGCAGAGAAAATAGCACAAAGGGCTGAGGAGTTTTGCCTGGTAATGGGAGCCGTATTTTGCCAGCCAACCATCCTCCTGTCTGGTGTTAACTCCTAGTATTTATAGGAGTGCCTAGCCCGTTCAGATCACGACACGTGTTCGGTCGGATGTTCCTGACTTTCTGGGCATAGGAGACAGATAGTAGGTTACCTTGAGCCATGTGCTGAGGCGGGCCATGATGTGATTTTGATGGCGTCAGCGTGGCAGAGCGCCTTTTGAGGCGGATTGTGGCGTCTGTGATTGGATGTGTCAGAGGCCTCCTTAAATGCTTCCGTAAATCTTCTGCCGTACTCCCGAGGTCCCTGGGCGAGGTCGTCCTTTGGTACGGACAGAGCCTCTTCGGGAAACAAGCCCTGAGTTCGGGGGTTCCCAGCTTCAGGGAGTTCCGCCTTCGGGGATATCATGTTCGGCTCGCTATGTCTGCTGCCACTTTTCCGAAGGCGATTTGCTCACGACCCTGGGGGGGCGAGTAGTGTCCTGGCGTGCCGGGCTCGGAGCTCTTCGGCTATCTCCCGAGGTGCTTGATCACACCTTTTCCTGGGTAGCGCCAGCTTCTTCTGGCCATTCTTGTGGCAGGGAGTTCGGCCAGATAGAGGCAATAGCGTTTGGCTATCAGTATTCATTTTTAGTTAAAAAAACCTTATTAATTTCAATTTTATTAATTTTTTGTTTAAAACTAATGTTATTTAAAAGCTAACCTTCTCTACCTAATAATAACTTGAAAAAAAAAATTCATATGGGCCTCGGAAGCATTAATTCATATGGACACCAAGGGGCAATGGTGGTCATATTATGCATGTCTTAATTAATGGGTGAGATTGTTCATTTATAACTTGAAATTGAAAAGCCAAATTAATTAAATAAATTTGATGCATTAAGAAAATACTGAATGATCTATACTGATTGGCTATAAAATCCTATAATCTCTTGAAACTTTATAATGTCATCTTTACTTAAATATTTTTTTTTCTTCCTATTAGTGTAAAATAGTTTTATCCTTAAAAGGAAATTCAGATTCATGCCTCAGATCTATGCTTATGTATCAATTTCCGTCTATTTTAATGGATTACTTCTAAGAGTGAATATTTTGAAAATATTTTGGACTAAGAGTGAACGACCATAGTCCATAACAGAACAGGGGAAAAAGAGTTAAAGGTTAATCACCTTAGTTTGTTTTCCATTAGAAAAAACTTAAGTTTCCATACTAAGAAACCTTAAGTTTTTTAAAATATGACATATAGCATATACTATCAGCACTGAAAAACTTGAAATCCCCTAATATTAATTATTTATTTTGTTTCCAAAGATTTAATTATACGCACAATACCCACGTACAATTGCCAAATTTCTAGTTATTATGAAAAGATATATGCCGCCCTCTTTCGGGAAACAAAAAAAAAAAACAGACATATACTATTCATTGATAAGAAAGCCTTTCGTTGCAATTTTTCAACCGCCAAACATGAATTTTTCTAACACAAGCAAAACAACTATTTCTTTTTCATAACTGTCAAATCTAATTTCAAAAAATTAAAGAGTCAGACAACGGAAATAAAAACAATCATATAGTTGTGATCGATGAAAGCAACATTCTAAATTAGCGGTGGAAAAGCAGTGTTTCATAAGTAGGATCGACAAGTTTATAAGAAAACAAAAACTTCGTTCAATCCCACAAACTGGCTAGGAGGAGATGGACGCATCGATGAAGATAAAAGAAAAGAAGGGTAGCAAGTTAATAATGACAGATGGGTGCACCTAGAGATGCCAACCTGCGCCCTACCCCTCTTAATCAATAATTCGCCTTTAGTTTTATGTTTTTTTTTTTGTTGAAAAAAAATTAAGTCAAAATTAAATATTTTTAATAAATAATAATATAAATAAATTTAAGTCAAGATTCAATAAAAAACTGAAATAAAATAGAAAACTTGGGGAGCAACGTAGTGATATTTTTCTTATTTCTAACATCTGCCCATGAATTTTCATGCTTTATTCCAAGAAAAATAGTGGGGACAGCCATCAAGTTGGCTCCCATTTGTTCACAACCGTCCACCTCATCGCCTCTGCTCTGCTCCCAGCCACTTTATATCCTTTTCTCCTTGTAACGCGAACATCAATTTTGTGACCCCTTGCTTGCAAACCCCAACTCGCCACAGATCCAGCTTCTCTTTCACGCGCGGTCTCATCCGTCCCATTAAAAGAATTCTTATCTACATAATAATCACTTAAAAATAATTTTTTTATAAATATTATTTTTTTATAAATTATTTTCATACTCAAATTAAAAAATAAAAATTTTTAAAAAATAAATTATTTTTACAAAAAATTAAAAGTATTTTAAAATTTTTAAATTGTAAAATTTCAGTTGGTTTACAAGTGTGTAAAAAAATCATTGAACAACTTATTATGCAATCTCTTTCACAATAAGATTTGTTAATAAAATTAGGGTGACCTGTGCATGTTTCTATTTCTTGATCTATTTATGAATATCTTTGTTACGTTTTGTGTTATGCAGTGTGATGTCAACACAAAGGAGACATTCATTAGCAAAGCTCGGGTACTTTAAAAGTTGGCTAATTATAGCAGAGATTTTCCGGGTTTCACTTAGCAAATCCCTTTAACTCTGTGTTTAAAATTATTCACTTTCATCCCTATTTCTATAATAAATTTTTATTACTAACGAAAAAATATACATTTCTTACAACACTTTTATACATGAACGGAAGCCTTGCTTCTATTGGCAAATATTGCTCCTTCACAATGATACTCTAGTTTTGGCGCAAGTTGTTGGAGCCATCAAACAAATGAAACACGTCTCTTTAATTTTGAATTTTTGGTAGAAGATACATCTCTCCAGCTCCGTGTTCAATTCATTATAGATTCACGGTACCAATTTTTAAATTAAATATATTCATTAATTGCCTACTCTTCAAATTTGCGATACCGTAAGAAATACTTCATTTGTCTCTATCTGCTCTATTTAGCTTTTTTAACTGGTTTGACTTAAATATATTTATATTATTATTTATTAGAAAAAAATTTAAAAAAATATATTTAAAAGCTATAGGTCTTGATTTATCATTTATATATAAAAAATTTTCATTTATATGCTAAAATATTGAAAATAAAAATCATAGATTAATTGCTGAAAAATCAATGATGCAAAGAATTTGGGATAGAGATAGTATATATTAGGATGGGGGTAAAAAAATGAATAAACAGCTCGAGCTCAGCTCGGTTTAAAGCTTGCTTATGACTCGTTTGAAAAGTTATTAAGTCAAATCTGGCACAAAATTTAAAGCTTGATATACAATTTAAATAAAGTTTGATTTGTTCACTACTCAACTCGACTTGGTCAAATTTTAGATTTTTATCCTTAATTTAAGCGAACAGCTCAAGCTCGACTCGAGTCGATTGGATAAAAACTCATTTACAACTTATTTAGAATATTTTCAATCCAAACATGAACAAAATATCAATATTAATAAATTATTCAAATCGAACATAATCAGTTTACTACTCGATTCGACTCAACTCATTTTCAGCCTTATATTAGGATGTTGTCAAGGTTTTAATATTGTTTTCATAAACTATATGTACACAAGATGGTTTGCCACACCTAATATCATTATATATATATATATATATATATATATATATATATATATATATATATATATATATAATACATCATTTTTATATATATTATAATTATTTTCATCATAATTCTCAATATAAATAAAATATATATATGAAAGATAATATTTTTTATACAAAAACCTATAGAAAACTAATATATAAATTATTTTTTTAAGAAATAAAATAAAATATTTTTTGTCAAAATATGTGTATTAATTTTAGTTTTATCATATTGATCTAAAATTAAAAAAAATCATAATCCACGTACGGCAGTATATCATGTGATATACCATGATAAATCATGGTAAATTGAAAAAAAAATATTAAAAAATATCAGATTTGTATAAAAAATTAATGAAACATGAAAATTATGTATTGCATATCACATACGTAGAATATATGGTAAATCAGTCTCCTCCCTTCTCCAGTTTTCTTTACACTGTTTTTCTCCTCTTTTCTCCTCATATCTAATCGGGTTTGGGTTCCAATGCAAGCATAGGTCGGTTGATTTACTATTTTTCTTCCATCCAATTAACTATCACTTATATCTTTTTTCACTATTTCTTCTCTATCGTTCTTTATCACAAAACTTGTTTATCATCATTAGTAGAAATATCATCTGGTTCTTCCGATACTCTATATCAGAAAGATTTGAGTGATCCGTTTAATGTTATTGAATCAGTCGGATGCCAAAGGCTAAAAAATGGCAGACATAGATGATGAGATGTTCTTAAATAATGGATCAGGTGATGACACTAGAATTTTTTTATCTATTTATTATATTAGTCTTTATATTGGTTGATCCATCTTTTATTTGGTTGGATTATCTAAAGTTTGTTTTGACTATTTGGTTATATTCTATTTGGGCTTTATTATAGTTATTTGTGAGTTATGTATTTTCAATTTATTATGTTTTACATGAAAGATTTGACTCGATCGGATTCTCTTTCTTTTATTAGGTGTCACAGGAACAAATAGTTTTTTTCTGTAGCCGGTTTTATGTTTCTATTGTTTTTTAGAGACTTATACCACTATTGGATTGTAAGATGTCATTTGACTTACTAGTAGTTGAAATGATGTATTTTTTCTCAAAAAAAAAAAAAAAAGAAGGTAAATCGTGTAATATTGTGGTTGTGCTCAAAATTGAAGAAATTAGCACCCAATTTATTTTAACTTAAATCAATTGACTTAAAAATGACTTATTTTTATTTTTATAATTTTTTACCCAAAACTAATTTTATTTAAAAGATAATATTATGTAGTTACAATAATCCATTGAAAATATATTTTTTATATTTTTGCTAAATTTTTATAATTTTTTTTATTTTAAGACATTATAAAAAAATTTATAAAAATTTAATAATTTCATAAAAATTTACTTTTAAATGAATTATTGTATCTATATAATATTAAATTTTAAATAAAATTTATTTTAAATAAAAAAATATAAAAATAAAAATAAATCAGATGACTTAAGTTAAAGCGATCTCATAGACTTTAATATTTGAGACGCATGCATCTCAACTCTGGTGGTTACAACTTATAAGAGCGCGACTTTGAGCATCAATAGAAGACGTGGCCGTGGCGAGTAGGTGTGCATCACAGAGAGCCCTTAACTTCCAATTATTTTTTATTCTAGCCTTTACCCTATCAAGTATTTTGTCTCGGATAGCTGGTTACAGATTAAAAACAACTTTTTTTTGTCTAAGCTTGTAAAAATGTTTTAGAGCCAATTTAATTTAATTTAATTTAATTTAATTTAAAATATATTATTTTTATTTTTATATATATTTTTTCTTAGAATCAGTTTCATTTAAAAATTAATATTATATAGATGTAATAATTCATTTAAAATAAAATTTTTATAATGTTATTAAATTTCTGTAATTTTTTTATGCCTAAAAAAATTACAAAAAATTAATAGTATTACAAAAATTTTACAACCAATGTATTATTTTATCTAAATAATATTGACTTTCAAATGAAATTAGTTCCTAGAAAAAAAAGATGGAAATATAAAAATAAGTAATTTTAGATTAAGTTGACTAGTTAAAATGAATAGGCTTTTACTTTGGCCATGCTCAATGAAATTTATCAATTTAAAGTACCTATTTTATATTAATTTCTGAAATTTTAATTTAAATGATCATTTAATTATCTTTTAATAAATTTAAGTTATGCTATAATTTTTAAAATTTAGTAGAAATTTTATATTAATGGTTTTTTCTTTCTATAAATCATTTCTACTCCATTTGTAAGGAAAATTGAATAATTTAAGGTTTTTATTAACATAAAAAATATTACACTATTTAAAATTATTAGAAGATAATTACAAGATAATTTAAATTAAGAATTAAAAAGTCGATATCATACAGTTACTCTAAACAAAGGGATTTTATCTGGTAAGAAATCAAAACAAACCTTTTTAATAAATTTAATACTAAAACATAATAATGTATAAGCTAGAAACTAAAATAAAATGATAATTAAAAATTAAGGATTATCCGGGAAATTTACCCAAAGCACAAAGGCGGCCGCAACATCTTTTTGTTACTGGAAATTACAACCATTCATTTGTCTCCACGTGTCACTCAGTCCAGCTTGTCCCTCAGCCGTTGACCCAGTTTTGACAGCTTCATTTTCGGCTTGCTCGCTCGGTGCGGTGGCCTTGACATGGAAAAGTGGAGAGAAACCATTTGAGATTCTCCACGCAAACGGACCAATCCCATTCCCCTCCCCGAGCCAGAATTTTATATTCCAACTTCCACCCACACCCAAACCCACCTCCTCCAACAAGCAAGCTCCTAAGTCTGAGTCCGAGCCTGAAACATGGAGCGTTTTGAGATACTGAGGGATATTGGGTCCGGAAACTTCGGCGTCGCCAAGCTGGTCAGAGACAAATGCAGCGGTCACCTGTTTGCTGTTAAGTTTATTGAGAGAGGTTCTAAGGTGATGATGATGTGATCGACATCTTCAGCTTCTTCACTATTTTTTGTTCCTTTCAGCAGGTTTTCTTTCATGAATTTGGACGGGCTAGCTAGCTCATGTTTGGGTTTGTGTTTTTTTTTTCCTTACAGATTGATGAGCATGTGCAGAGAGAAATTATTAACCATAGGTCTTTGAAACATCCCAACATAATCAGATTTAAGGAGGTATTTTGATTTGTTTGTGATCAGAGGTCAAATTAGTTCTGTTCAACTAGTTGAAAATTGAAGTTGTTTCTGTTTCTAGCGCAAGCAGGTTGGTTACCTGTCTGTATATTTCTTCTTCTTTTGGGAAATTGAATGGCAGGTTCTGCTAACTCCAACCCATCTGGCCATAGTAATGGAATATGCTGCTGGAGGAGAGCTTTTCGAGAGAATATGCAATGCTGGTAGATTCAGTGAGGATGAGGTAACACTCATAGTTAAAATCCATATATAATTTAATTTAGTTCGTTTAGGAGGTCTCAAGTTCGAGTGAACAGGCTTTGCTAGCAAAGTGAATTATCTTCTGGTCTTTTATTGGCAACTTCTCAACTCTAGTTGTTGATTTTCACTTTTCGTTAGGCAAGGTACTTCTTTCAGCAACTGATTTCAGGAGTGAGTTATTGTCATGCCATGGTGGGTTACCTAACTCTTGTTTTTCCAACTTCTGTTCTGTTTTCTTCCCTTTTTGGGTTTAGCCTCTAACTGGTGGCGAAAAAAACTATTTTTTCTGTTTTGCAACATAGCAAATTTGCCATAGAGATCTTAAGTTGGAGAACACTCTGCTGGATGGAAGTGTGACACCAAGACTTAAAATTTGTGACTTTGGCTACTCTAAGGTACTGATCACTCACATTCTCTGCTCAACCCCAGATGTACTTAACTTGGATGAAATTTGTGATTATTGATGATGACCTCTCAAAGATTGTTCCTTCATGTTACAGTCATCTGTCTTCCATTCTCAACCCAAGTCAACTGTTGGAACACCCGCATATATTGCACCGGAAGTCTTGTCTAGGAAAGAATATGACGGGAAAGTGTGTTCTGCTTCCTCTAACTTTTCTGATTTCTGCAAAATTTGATTCAAGTAATGTTTGGATCCACAGACCATAAAACTGGAGTTTATAAGTACACCTGACCAAACATTTGTAGATGTAGCACTGCTTGTTGGGTTTAGCTTGAACAGTTGAGAGTTGAGACTAATGCAGGTTGCAGACGTTTGGTCTTGTGGGGTTACCTTATATGTGATGCTTGTTGGAGCTTACCCTTTTGAAGATCCTGATGATCCCAAAAACTTCAAAAAGACAATTCAGGTCTGCTATGATGTTATTAGTTTACATTTCAAATACTTGCTTTGATCAATGGTGGAAACAAATTGTTGTTGATTTACATGATGGCAGAGGATTCTTAGTGTGCACTACGCAATCCCTGATTATGTTAGAGTTTCCTCCGAGTGTATGCATCTTTTGTCCCGAATTTTTGTGGCAGACCCCGAAAAGGTACTTATATTAATCTCAACATCAATAGCTTTTATTTCATACCAATTTCTGGTTGCTGAGAGGAATCTCCTTCCCTGTTCAGAGAATCACCATAGCAGAGATTAAGAGACATCCATGGTTCTTGAGGAACTTGCCCGTAGAATTCATGGAGGAGTTGGAGTGTGGAAACTTGCAGTTGGAGGATGAAAACGACCAACCGCAAAGCTTGGGGGATGTATTAGCAATAATTAAGGAGGCCAGGGAGGCTGCGGAAGGCCTAAAAGTTGGTGACTGTTTCCTTGGTGTGGGGGGCAGCATGGATCTTGATGACATAGATGATGCAGATATTGAAGATATAGAGACCAGTGGGGAGTTCGTGTGCGCATTATGAAGCTCATCTTATAATAACCATATACATGGAAGTGTCAAGTATAAAATAAATTGATGCAATAGAATTTGACTGGAATTTATAAAGCATTCATCTGATTGGATAACTTCAGTTGAGTTCTATTGCATTTGTTATGAATTTCCCTTTTGTAAAAAAAAAAAATGTAATTACAAATTTATTTGTGGAAAAAAGAAGTTGAAATTAACAACAAAGCTTTGATTTAGTGGTTAAGGCTCGAGGTTGTGATTAAAATGTAATTAATTTCTCATTTTTTGCTTGTCGTTCCTTCTATCTACAAGAAAAAAATATTGAAGGTTTTTTGTATTTTTCCAAGATGTTGAAGTTGGAAATGAGGATAAGTTAAGAGTTTTTAAGGATATGCTTTATGAAACAAACGATCAGTTTCAATGTGACTAGTGATGTTGATTTTTCCTTTGTTGTATAGTCTTATTTTTAATAGATTCTGGTGTTTGATTTCTTCCAATTTTGAAATCAACTTGTTTAATATTCGGTCAATTAAAATTTGTCTCATAAGGTTTAGGTAAAACTAGGTTTTTTAACCGCGCGTTGCAATGGAAGAAAAAAATACATAATTTTAAGAAATATAGGAATGACCTAAAAGTCAAAATAAAGTTTAGAGACAGCTTAGTTAGCTGTCCATACTCAAAACCAGATAAATCATAATAATAAAGTTTTGTTTTAGAAGATAGAAATAATATAGAAAAATTTAGAGGCCAAAATAATAAATAGATAACATTTGGTGCTTCAAATGAGAAAAATCAATAAGTCAGGGGCTAAGATGGATTTATATAAAAAAAAATGTGAAAAAGCTCAATTGTAGAAAGTAACAATATATGATCATGTGGAAGTGATCACATAGTCAAAAAGCGATCAATGCTAAAGAAAATAAAATAATTGTCTCTTAGGAAATGAATCATCTGGAGAAAAATGAATTAAGGAAAGCACAAAAATAAAAAATAAAATGACATTGTTTTATTCATTGTTTATTAAATATTGAATAACCCTTAAGCATTTAATATATACAAGGGAAAAAGAGGGAAAATACTATTAAATCAGGCAAAAAGCTCAGACAAGTAAAAAGTATCACTGTTGATAAACAAAAAGTAAAAAAGAATGTAATCAAAATTTATTACTATCTATCTATTATAAGAGCAGGGATAATAATGAACTATCTTAAATTTATGGGCTGAAGGAGTTTGCTGCTTAAAACTTGGAGGACCTAGACTGTAATAAAACATTCTTCTTTTGGCACTATTCAATGAATAGTGATTTTACCTTATACATTTAGTATATACGAGGTTTATTGACCTGCGCGTTGCTGCGGGTTCGTAGATTTAGAATAATTTGGCATAAATAGACACAAAAAATAGGAAAAAAAAGGCATCGTTTATGGGCAAATGCTGGTTAAAATAAGGGACTTAATCATCAGAAATAGATGTTTGGGGTCCAAAATGTCAAGCTTAGAATATCTACAAACTGAAATAGGGGTTTGGCCCTTAAAGGTAAAAAAGGGAAGCATTTCGTGCACTGTTCATTAAACAGTGAATTTGTTCCATCTTTAGTATATAGTAATAATAAGGTTATGTTTGATCCGCACGTTGTAGCGGGTAATTAAAATAAATATTAATAATAATAATTTAAAAATTCTAAGTCATAAATTTATGTTCATTGATTAAAAATTTATTTTATCTTAATTTTGAGTTAAGATTTTTTCTATGTTATGTTCTTATCATTAAAACCATCAATTGTGATTAAAACATAGAACAGTGAAACATAATATTGTACATTATTTGAAATGATAGATATATTTTTTTTGTGATTAAAGAATAATTGACTACAAAATTTTTTCTCTTATCAATTTTAATATAGATGAAAATTTTATTTAAAAAAATTCACTTTTAATTTTAGCAATTATTGATCAAATCACTTCATTAAACCATAGAGTTTTTTCTTTTTACCTTTACTACATTAATAGTAACCAATGTTTTACTTTAGAAATAACACATCATAAAAAAATAAAATAAAATTGTATTGAATTTATGTTAATCAATAAATGGTTTAACCATTAATATAGTAAAGGTAAAAAAAAAAAGAAAACAAATAAATTGACTAAAGTTATTTCATATTAAATACCAAAAGCTGGCGACAGAAAGAGAAAGTTGGGGAGCATTAGGGCAGAAGTGAAACATCTTGGGACCAAAAGAGGGGTTTGACCATAGTTGGAAGGAGCAAAAAAATAAAAAAAAAACAGCAACGCATGAAAATCGGAAGGGCAAAACCGTCACGGCACTGTTTATCCTTGTAGTTCGAACAGTACCGCCTCACGGGTTTTAGAATATAGTGTACTATATAATTACACTTTATTCCTCTTATTTCAAAAATATACACTTTGCCCCAACCCTTTTAATGTAGTTCAATAGTAATTTCTGAAATCATATAGTCAATTTGTTTTTAACTAAAGTCAACTTAATTTAAAATTACTTATTTTTATTTGTACATATTTTTTGTCTGGAATCAATTTAATTTGAAAGTTAATATTATGTAGATGAAATAATCCATTTAAAAGTAAATTGTCATGATATTATTAATTTTTTATAAATTGTTATTTTTAATGCCTAAAGCTAGAAAAAATTTATAAAAATTTAGTAAGATTATAAAAAATTTTATTTTCAATGAATTATTACACCTACATAATATTGAATTTTAAATATTATTTTTTGGTAAAAAAAGATGTAAAAATAAAAATAAGTTATTTTGGATTAAGTTAACTTAAATTAAAATAAATTGGCTTTTAATTTAACATTACGGTAGCCATTTTCTGGTAACTTCAATATGTATGGTATTTTGTATAGTTAATAGATATTTTAAATCATCAAGTTTTTCTTTTTATAAATAAAAAATAGTATTTTTTAACGTTCAATTAACTATAAAAAAATATCATACAAATTAAAAAAAATTTAAGATGAGTGCTGTACATTCTAAATTGAGATTTCAAAAATTGTTGTTGGACTGTATTAAAAATATAGGAGCAAAGTGTATATTTTTTAAATAGAATAGGTAAAATATAATTTTATGTAAACCTCATGGGGCAAATTATAATTATCTCTTTAACATTCAAGTTTACTATCTTTCACAAAATATTACCCCACTGCTAGAGTAAGGTCATGAAACTAAGTATTTCTTGTCCTAAAGAAACAAAATTTATGTCTAATATTTAGTAGCCTTCACATTGGAGATCATACGTCAATATATTAAAGTTAGGTCATTTTGGTGGAGTCCGTGACAGAAATTCATTGGTTGACATTTGATACAAATTAATAATATAAATTCAGGGGGACAAAAGAGCTAGCAATGACAATTGACAAAGCAGCATGATAATCTAAAATTATTGAAGCATAAAAAATATAACTTCCAATTAGAAACATTGTTGGAGGATAGGTGTGCTAATGAATTATCCCGACTGAGCTCAGCCGATAAACGAACATCTAAAGTTGAATGTCTATATGAGACTGTGTTTTTAAACATTGATCAGACCTTTTAAACAAGTAGTACCAATTTAAATGGTTGGGTGAGAACAATATAAGGTCTGATGATACAAACGAGCCTACACAATTACCAAGTCGAGTGACTTTCATGAAATATGCTATCAGGTATGGAAAATTTGGTTAAAGTCCACGGGATGTTACTTAACTCATTTTTATATACTAAAATAAGTAATTGACTTCAAGATTGATCCATTGAAGGATCTTATCTCTTATTATGTATTTCAATTGGGTATTTTCTATGAATTTGATATGTTAAATTGGATGAAAAATGTTTACATGACATTAATTAATATTAAAATAAATTTAAAATAACAATTTTGGTTCTCAAATTTTTTCAATCAATAGTTCTAAATCTTAACTTTTCCCATCAACCACCATTACCTCTTCCTAATAGCCTACTGAAAAGTTAAGGTTTAGAATTATTAATTGAAAAATTTTGAATATTAAAATTGTTATTTTAAATTTATTGTAATATTAATCAATGTCACATCAATATTTTCAATTCAATTTAACTGTAAAATTAATAGAAAATATTGAATTTGGAAGCACAATATGAGGTAAATCAACCTTAAAGTGAAATACCTATTTAGGATATGGAAAAAAATTAGACAACATTTCTTCGATTACCATGTGATGTGTGGTATAGTACAATGCAATCTCAAAATCAATAGACAAAATTCCTGTTGACATACTATTATATGTGAGTATGACATTCCAACCAATACTGATTATTAAAAAAATGAACATGGTGTAATCAAGTTTTAGAAAAAAAAAAAAAAAAAAGGAAAGGGGGGGAGGGGGGAACACTTAGGCATGTCTGATGTTCTTTTCCCTAAATTAGTTAACAAAAGTCCATGCGTGAAACTAGCAATAAAAAAAAATACTAGTAATAATTTCAAGCAGCTTCAATCAATAGGCCCAACAAATAAAAAAAACCCTGCTCCTAAACAGATGGCCCAATGTATCCAATGGGCCGAAATAGAGCCCAGAGAGCCAATTTTTCAAAATCCAGACCCGAATCCAGGCCACGTTACAAAAGCATACAAAAACCCTAGCAACGACAATCGCCTCGCAGAGGAGCCCTGAGCTAGCAGCAAGAGCCGCAGCAGCAGCAGCAGCAGCGAGAGAGGCGAAAATGAAGGTTAGTCATAAGATTTCTCCTACAGACCTAAATATTGATTCTTTGATGCTCAGTCTCATCAACTTGGTTTCCCGAAACATTGGTTATCGTTTCGTGACGTTTCTAATGCGTAGATTTAACATGTCCTGTGTTTGGATTCCAGTTCAACATCGCAAACCCAACTACTGGCTGCCAGAAGAAGCTCGAGATCGACGATGACCAGAAACTGTACGTCTTTCATCGTTTATGTATCCAAATCTTTTTTTTTTTCCAGCTATAGCTTTTGGGATGATTTTTGTGTATTTTGTTGAAGAACTAATCCCCCATTTGTTCAAACCGGTTGTTCATCAAAGTTATCTTGAAAAGAATGGAGGTTTAAGTCTGCCCAGGAGGAATGTTAAAACAAAAATAAGTAGTAGAATGTACTTGTAGGTTTATATTTTTGGGCTAACATTCTGTTTCGTGGTTCTGCCTTGTCTTCCTAAGACTGTGATATATCTCGTAAATAAAGTTGTTGAAATTCTGAAAGTGTATTCACCTTCACCTTATTCATCTCCTCCTTTGTTGCGTAAAGTTTTCATTTGATTTGCGCATCAATACAGTACTTGACTTGAGTTAGGATCTTTCTGTTCTTTGGTTACAAATAAATTAACCAGCAAATAAGTGGGTGTTTTTCCTTCCTCACACTAAACAGAAATGATCGTCCATCCTCAACAAGTTATGGGTTGTGCTTTAGAATTTTTCATGTATCTTAATAGTGAACTTTTGTCTCCCATTTTTTTTTTTTTTTTGGATATTAAATCAACGATTTTCATGTGGCCCAAATAGATAGTTAAAAGGAATATCATTGTTCTGGTGCCTTAGAATATAATTTAGACTGTTCCATAACCATTTTAATGGATGGTTAATTATGGATGTAGAAGTCTGTGATATTTGCTTTTTTGCTTTACAGACGAGCCTTTTTCGACAAGAGGATCTCACAAGAAGTGAGCGGTGATGCCTTGGGTGAGGTATGTTTCTGCTCAACCTTTGCCTCATATCAGATCCCTTGAAGTTCCTCTGTCAAATTAAATAATAATAGTATGTTCCTCTTCTATCACCTGGCAGGAGTTTAAGGGCTATGTATTCAAGATCATGGGAGGCTGTGACAAGCAGGGTTTCCCAATGAAGCAAGGAGTTCTGACTCCTGGCCGTGTGCGCCTTTTGCTTCACAGAGGTATGAAGTGCAGATGAATTTATCTGTATATTTTTATATTTGTTAAAAATAAAACAGTTGATTGATTTGTGTTGTTGTATCATAGGCACCCCCTGTTTCCGTGGCTATGGTAGGCGTAATGGTGAGCGAAGAAGAAAGTCTGTTCGTGGCTGTATTGTCAGTCCAGACTTGTCTGTCCTGAACTTGGTTATCGTGAAGAAGGGTGAGAATGATCTTCCAGGATTGACTGATACTGAGAAGCCAAGAATGAGAGGGCCAAAGAGGGCATCAAAGATTCGGAAGTTGTTCAACCTCTCAAAAGAAGATGATGTTCGGAAGTATGTCAACACCTATCGCCGAAACTTTACCACAAAATCTGGTGAGAACCAAGACCTGGAAATTGTGTTGAACCATGTTAGAGGGAATAAATAATGTTTTACTTTGCACTGTAATGGAACTTATCCTCATAATTTCCATCCCCACATCCTTGCCAGGCAAAAAGGTGAGCAAAGCTCCCAAAATCCAGAGGCTTGTCACTCCTCTAACCTTGCAGAGGAAGCGAGCTAGAATTGCAGAGAAGAAGAAGAGAATTACTAAGGCCAAGACTGAGGCTGCTGAGTACCAGAAACTCCTTGCTCAGAGGCTGAAGGAGCAGCGTGAGCGTCGTAGTGAGAGTTTGGCAAAAAGGAGATCCAGGCTCTCTGCAGCTTCCAAGCCTTCCGTTGCAGCTTAATATGGACGTGTAGCTGGTGAATTTGGTGGGTTTAATTAAATGCCTTGAACGTTTACCTAGGGTGAGGCTGTTTGGATTGTGTCCAAGGTTTTGGAATTTAGTCTTTTTGCTCTCGACTGATGGATGAACAACGTGCGTTGAAATTTTGGTGTTGTTATACTCGTGGATTGTCGTAACTTGAAATTTTTCTTCAGTGCTACAGGTCGGTCTGTGCATGGTTTCGTTTCGTTCTTTAGCATCTGAACTCCCCATCCATCCAAGTGTTCCATCGTTATTGATCCGTATTTGCCGTTTTCTTGGAGAGCATCTGGTTATCCATTTTTTAACCAGTTCACTAGGCTCAGTTTCCTGATTCGATATCTTCCATGTCACTGAAATGTAATGCCTAATTCATCATGAGATAGAACCAACCCATGATGATTATTTAGGACGTTGTTAACATGGGCGCCAGATAAATGAGACCCAGTTGACATTACGATGGCCGAGACCTGAGATCACTAAAGCGGGGCCTGTTTGGGCCTTTGACAACTTGGAACTCTAGATTGTTAAGCTTTGAGATTCAAATAATTTCATTTTTAACTTAGATGAATTATGCTTATGTTTAGAGTTGAAAACCAGCTGAGCCAAGTAGAGCAAAAGGTTGATTATGTTCAATGTGAATAATTTATCGAACCTGATATTTTTGTTCATGTTTGGATTAAAAACAATACGAACGAGCCGTGAATGAGCTTTTTCTGATTGATCTGAAGTTGAGCTCGAGCTGTTTGCTTAAATTAAGAGAAAATACTAAAATTAGACCAAATTGAGCCGACTAGTAAGCAAATCAAATTTTGTTTGAATTGTATATTGAACTTTAAATTTTGTTAAAGTTTGACTTGATAATTTTTTGAACGAGTTTTAAACCAAGCGAAACTCGAGTCGAGCTCAAGTTGTTTATTCATTTTTCATCTCTACTCATGTTGGGTTCTAATTCTCTCAAGTTCAAGTCACAATAAGGTTTTAAAAGTGTATTTCAAATAGGGTTGTAAATGATCAAAACTGTTTGGGTGAGATTTTTTGTTTTTTTATTTAATTAAAAGAGTGAATATGAACAAAATTTTTATATGTTTAAGTTAAGTGAACGACCATGAAAAGGATATTATTTGTTTGTTTATGTTAATAAACATTTTAGTTAATCTTCATTTATATTTTTTCTTTTATTTGGTTGTTATTTTGTTCGTTTTCTTATTTATTTTTTGATAGTTCAATTACACATAATACTATACTCTTGTTCGTTCGCTCGTTTATTTGTTTATTTATGTTCACCAAAGCATTTGCTCATATTGTTAGGAAACATATTCATTTAATTACATTCACAAATGTCTTCAACTGTTTAATTCATTTAGTTTACAGAAAAATTATTAACAAATGAATATGAACACATCCATTTATAAATGAACGAAAATGGATAGATAATGTGTTCATTTATTATTTGTGTTTGTGTTTATATTCATTCAGTTGGCGTACGGGCTTAATTTAAAAAATGAATCATATAATCAATTTAATTCAAGTTCATAATGATACTTACATATCACCCATCTAAATACTTTTAAGTAAAATAGTCGATCCTTATTCAGTTGTAAGTAAACTCTTGTTAGCTAAATTCGGGCTGCCATTTGGATCCAGAGCAAGAATGCCTAACGAAACCCTAATACCAGCAGGAATTAAATTAAATCGGACGAAGGGGGAATCTGAAAATGATACGACCTACAAAGAAAGCACTAGCTATAAAGTTAATGGGCTCAAGCAATAAAGTTACAGCCCACAGGAACGACCCACAAAAAATTCCCACGAAAAACTCCCACAACCGTTTCCCCTCGCAAAACCTCGACTCCTTCCGCAGCCGTTACTGGAGCACGACTACGAGACCACAAGGCGGCTTCCACCGCCGGCGAACCCATGGGAGGCAGAGGCAGAAGCTCGCGCACTCAAAGAAAGCACTTCAAACAGAGCAGAGAAAATGTCTGGAAACGCACCAAACAAGATCCTCCCTCTGATCCCAGCGCCCAGGAGACCAAGGAGAACCAATCTTGGCACCCTTTGGTCGTCGAAAACCCTGCCTTCGACGATTATTACAAGGTTTTTTTCCATTCCGTGCGAGCTTGTATGTTAAAACTGCTTATGTGTATGTTATGCGTGATATTCATGTGCTGCTTTGGCAGGAGCAAGGAATTGTGTCGCCGGAAGAGTGGGATGTGTTCATGGAAACGCTGAAGAAGCCATTGCCAGCTGCTTTCAGGATTAATTCCAGGTCTGTTTCTTGAATAGCCTTGTTCTAACTTCTTAACAGTTGGAACAGACACAGCATTTCGTTCAGACCTGAGAGAGAGACTTGTGGTGAAGTTGCAAAAGTTATAATGGTGTTTTAAGTCTCTATGAAACACTAGGGTTGTGTTAGTAAGTGATTAGTTTCACCGTGGCATTTCCTTTTGACTTCTGCAGTAGCCAATTTTCTGAGGATCTTCGCTCACAGTTGCAGGATGACTTCATGCAATCCCTTCAAGCTGAGGTGCTAGTTGGGAATTGAGATATTTTTGTTGTTATGAAGCTGCTGTTCGTTATTTCCGTAGGGTGATTTTTTCTCCCTGTTGAGTGTCCTTCTCAGGCCGTGGAGGAGGGTGAGGCGGAAGCAATCAAACCGTTGCCTTGGTACCCTGATAATCTTGCATGGCATTCAAATTTTTCCCGCAGGCAGATAAGGAAAAACCAAACACTGGAGAGGTGAGTAAACTTTCAGCTTTTTTGACTAGAAATGATTTAACAGCAGGAGAATGTGGCTAAAATTGAGAAGAATGGCAAGGATTTGCTGCCAGATTTTAAAAAAAAAAAAATTTGGGCTGATTTTGTTTGGTAGTTCAGATTGCAATATTTTTTTTTTTTGTAGTGTGCTCTATCAATAGGACCTTTTCACCTAAAATTTACCAAAAGATCATAAAATATGAAATAATTTGATCTTCTCATTTGCAATTCCTTGAACGTTTTATCCAAATATCTCCATATCAGCTTGGCCTTCATAATCTTGGCAGAAGCGCAGAGCACCATATGTAAAATAATCCTACTCGTCCTACTATGTAACAGTCTAGAGGGCAGTATTCAAGTTGGAGTACAAAATTGCAGACGTATAGGCTTTCGCTGACACTTTTTATCAATGCGTGATTTTGGTGACTGATGTTTCAGGTTTCATGAGTTCTTGAAGCTGGAAAATGAAATTGGAAACATCACTAGACAAGAGGCTGTCAGCATGGTAGGTTGTGGTGTGTGATATATCTCATATTATTGATGGTTGGGTTCAATGTTTCAAAAAGTTTGCACGGTTTTTTTTTTTTACCAATTTATTGATGTTTCTGGTGTGTGATATATCTCATATTATTGATGCTTGGGTTCAACGTTTCATAAAGTTTGCATGTTTTTTTTTTTTATACCAATTTATTGATGTTTCTAACTTATTGGCTGCCTGGTGTATGCAGGTGCCTCCTCTCTTCTTAGATGTACGCCCGGATCACTTTGTACTAGATAGTAAGCAACCTCTGGCTGATTCTGTATATTTACTAGTGGGTTCTCCGTAAAGGAATTTAATTTATCTCCAGTCATGTTCTTTATGCTTTCTTTGTGGCTTGGATTAAGATCTAGTTTTACTCTGCATTGCTTCCAGATACTCTGTTTTTCACATGCTTTCTGAGTTGCAGAAAAGATACTACTGATCCTAACACATCTTTTCTCTGTCTTAAGTAAGAATGGACACGCAGCTTCCTATTCTCAAGCATCAGAAACATAACTTCCATTAATTGATTCTTTTGTCTATCTATTGCCTTTGCAGTGTGTGCAGCTCCTGGATCCAAAACTTTTCAGTTACTTGAGATTATACATCAGTCAACCAAACCAGGGTCACTACCTCATGGAATGGTTTGTGTTCTGTGAATTTTTTATTGTTTTGGGAGAGGAGGGTAAATGAAATTGTTTGTTTTGTTTAATGCAGTTTTTTTTTAAATGTTGCTGTGTATGCTTTAAATGTTAAATGTTAAGTATCTTTATCTTTAAGCTTGCTTGCTCAATGTTGAACTCTTTTCACTGTGTTTGATTCGCTAATTTAAGATTCATATTCTTTTTTCATTATTTTATCTAATACAAATTTCTTTGGTTAGGTTATAGCAAATGATCTTGATGTCCAAAGGTGTAATCTTCTCATCCATCAAACAAAGAGAATGTGTACTGCCAACCTGATAGTTACAAACCATGAAGCTCAGCATTTTCCTGGCTGCCGTTCAATCAGAAATTTTCTAAATGGTTCAGAGATTGCAAACAGAACTGATCCAAGCATCAGTCAGCTGCTATTTGACCGTGTCCTCTGTGATGTTCCTTGCAGTGGAGATGGTACACTACGCAAGGCTCCTGATCTTTGGCGTAAATGGTCTCTCTCTCTCTCTCTCTCTCTCTCTCTCTCTCTCTCTCTCTCTCTCTCTCTCATGCAGAAATGTGCTCCCTAAACTCCCTGACCTCAGGAAACAAAAGGAAAAGAAAATTTCACTTTCTGGATTGGATGTCTCTTTTGATTGTATGATACATGTTGCACTTGGTCCAGGAATTTTGGAATGGGGAATGGCCTGCATAGCCTACAAATCCTGATTGCCATGCGAGGTATCTTTTGTCTCAACCTTAAAAAGTTCCCTAGTGTGAATTCACATGGTTTTGACTGGCGTTTAAGTTGACATTTAAGATTGCTGCAGGTATATCTCTATTAAAAGTTGGTGGTAAAATGGTTTATTCTACCTGCTCAATGAATCCAGTTGAAAATGAAGCTGTAGTTACTGAGGTAATTAGTTAAGCATATGAATCACTAGTTAAATTATGTTCATTTGATAGCCATATGGTGATGGTTTTGAAACAAATTTTTTCTTCTCCTACACAAGAGGGCTGTCCCTTTGTTCTTTTGCATAAGTTTATAATATCCATAGCTTTGAAGGTTGGTGGTGCAACCATGCCACAGACCCCAATTTAGTTTGGACTAAGCTATGGTTTGATTATGATGATGATGATATTGTAGTTGATGGACTTTGACCCTGCTCCTACTGAATGACACCTGCTTCAGTTTTTGGTCCCTTTACATACCATGTCAAGCATGATGTTTATTAGTGTTCTTCCTACTTCACTAGAAATAGAAGAGGTAAGGTTGGACCTAGCCTTGGGTAGAAATAGAAGAAAAAGTTATGCTCTTTTAGGGCTAATAAAACTTGCCTACAGAATGAGAGGAATAGGGACGTAAAGCTTATATAGCCAACGGCCAACATAATTAGTTTTTGGTCCCTTTGCATACCACGTCAACCATGATTTTTGTTAGCGTTCTTTTCACTTGACTTGAAATCTGCCATTTAGTGTCTTCCAATATTCTATCTGTTAGCCACTGGAGAAGAGGTAAGGATCATAAGGTTGGACTTGCCTACAGAATGAGAGGAATACGGATGTAAGGTTTATATAGCCAACGGCCAACCTAATTAGTTGTATTTGGCCAATTATATCCGTATATATGTTTTCCTCTTTTCTTTCTGTTGGTTTTGTATTATTATAGATAGAACCCTTCTCCTTTGATTCATTTCAGCTATTTGCAATTTTCTTCTACTTTTTCTCCCTTTCACCCCAGTTTCTCTTCCTCTTGAACAATTGTTGAGTTCTCTCTTTGACATGGTTATTTGTACTTTCAGATTTTGAGAAGATCAAGAGGCTCTGTTGAACTTGTTGATGTCTCAGATGAACTTCCACAACTTATTCGCCGTCCAGGACTTAAAAAATGGAAGGTTAGTTGCTCTAATTTATTTATCAACACCTCTTTGTGCATTACATGCTGATTTCTCGTTAAAAGTATATTGTGTATATTGTGTTCGTTCCTTGTCAAAACCTTGTTTTGGAAATGCAAGTGACCATCAAGTGGCATGTGAAATCTTTTCAGTTTGTGCTCTCACTAATTGCATCCAAATGTTCACACTTAGGTGCGGGATAAAGGAGTCTGGTTGGCTTCTTACAGGGATGTTCCTGAAGAACGGAAAAGTAGTATTCTTCCCAGTATGTTTCCTTCTGGGAGAAGTTCTATGGATGCTACAGAGAACAATGACAAGACTGAAGATGCTGAAAATATGGATTCTGCTAACGGAATCCAAGATGCAGATGAGCCTATGATTCTGAATGATAGCTCAAAAGAGAATCTTTCTGACCTGCCATTAGAACGCTGCATGAGGATAGTGCCTCAAGATCAGAACACAGGAGCCTTTTTCATTGCTGTGATCCAGAAACTCTCAGCTTTGCCAGGTGATTATAAAGAATTAGGTCAGCATGTAAGCCAGGAGACTGAATCTAATGATGCATATGGACATATAGTGTACCTATTGAGCAATTACACTGTGTTCTTGTGGCTTAATATTTATGTATGATTAAGCATAACTAGAGGCCTTGTATTCGGATAAACTTTAGGCCTATGGTGTCAACATGTGTTCATTGTTTGATCTTTGTCTGCCCCTCTCCATGTTTAGGCCTTAACTGTAACACTTTTTTCGGTCAGTCTTCTTTGAAGCGCTTCATATGTACCCTGTTCAGATTTGCCATTGCACCATTTGTATTTTAGTGCAGTTTCCTGCTTTGAAATCTAATACAATTATGCTAACTTCTCCTGCAGCAGTTCAGGACAATGCCCATCCAGAGGGAACTTTATTTGCTGGACATGAAGAACCGCATGCCAAAGTATCAAGTCAGGTTGTTGAAGAAGCAAGCGGGATGGAAGTTAATCCAGTGAATGATTCTGAGGAGAAGATCTCAGAAGCAGCTTCAAACTCGGATTTAGTTGAGAATGAACCAAATGGAGTTGATAGACCTAATCAATCAGGAGCAGTACCTATGCCTGCTGAAAAGAAAATTGATTCAGGAAATGCTAGAGGGAAAAGGAAATTGCAGAATCAGGGCAAGTGGAAAGGGGTTGACCCAGTTGTTTTCCTAAATAATGATACTGTTATCAACAGTATCAAGACATTTTATGGCATTGATGAATCATTCCCATTCAGTGATCACCTTATCACAAGAAATTATGACACGAGCAGCGTAAAGAGAATTTACTATGTCTCAAATTCTGTTAAGGATGTTCTGGAGCTTAATTTCCGAGTTGGCCTTCCACTGAAGATAACTTCCATTGGCCTAAAGATGTTTGTAAGTATATCTTATATATATATATGTGCTTGTCTGTCTTTATCGCATTTGATAAGCCGTATCCTTGTAAACAGGAGCGTCAATCATCAAGAGAAGGTAGTTCTGCTCCTTGTGCATTTCGGATATCATCAGAAGGGTTGCCGTTAATTCTCCCATACATTACCAAACAAATCCTGTATGCATCCCCAGTGGACTTTAAGCATCTTTTGGAATACAAAACAATCAAATTTGGGGACTTCGTGGACAGTCAGTTTGGCAAGGAGGCAGAGAACCTTATGATGGGTTGCTGTGTGATTGTCTTGAAAGAAGGTATAAATTACTTCCTCCACTCGCCATTTAAAATGCTCTGTGTACGTGTTTGCCAACCTTACCTCTGTTGTTCACAGCTGATGAAGTCTTGACAAACCCATTTCCATCGAGCACACCAAGGATTGCCATCGGTTGTTGGAGGGGCAAAGCCAGTTTGAGCGTGATGGTAACAGCAATGGACTGCAAGGAGCTGCTAGAAAGGCTCATTTTGCGAATGGAAAACGGAAAGGGGAATCAGATGCCTGAGAACATCATTGAGGGAGAGAAAGCACTAGATGCAAATGGTACAGAAAAAGATACGATCATACAGGATCAGGATGGAATTGTTAACCGAGTTAAAAGTACTTGAAGAAAAGTTTTGGCTCTAGTTTTATTCTTCAATTGTGGCACAAACCCTGTTCACTGTAATGCTGTAAGATGAGGACGTGTTTCAGTTTAAGCCTCATAGTAAGTTACTAATGACCCTCTATAAGCCAGATTGAAGATTCAAGTTCAAACTGAAATTTGCAGTATATGCATCTTCAAGGCATATACCGACAGATGAGAAGAGAGCATGTAACTGATGTTTTTCTTTCGGCACAAACTGATGTATCACAGGCTTCTGGAATACTCAATGGATGTTGGAGGTGCATAAAACTGTGAAGAAAAGCATGTTCAGAGCATAGTGTGCTATCAAGTGTACTTCACGCCTCAACACAATTATCAACTGCTCTTGCAAAACTATAGCTTGAAAGCGATGTCAAAAGAGATGTACAAAACAGATGTAACTTCCATTCTTATAATCTGTTCGATTCCCTCAATCGAATGTTACTTCCAATTGTTCATCTGTTGAGTTTTGTTGCTATCACAAAAATATTTCGTTTTTTCTGCAACGGCTAAGAATGCAATAGGTGTCGCTAAATTATCAAGCTTTGCTTCTGCCCGGTGCAACGAGTAATGTCCACTTCTTGAAGCTTTCTCTGTCTATTTTCCATGCTGCAGCGAGGGCCAGTTATTCTCTTCCGTATACTGGGCAAATTGTGCTGCAAGATGGACCATCTCTGATGTCCCAACCAAGTACAACCCTCTTGGCTCCGGCGACTGGCATGAAACATTGATCCCAGGCCCCTTTTTATTTCCATTCCGAGTCCGACCACTCTCCACTCCACATGAGACCGACGTCTGGTGTGCGGGAAACAAGGACAAAGGAGACACAGATCGTGCATGGAAGATCCGTGTAGGCTATGCTAGTGTTCGCTTATGGATTGTGGATTGTTACTGGAGACCTCAAGTTAATGTGGAATTGATGAATCTGACCATTCTCTCTGGTACCAAGGTGTAATAGGAACTTCAGTTGCTGAAGTTGATGAATTTTAAAGTGTAGTTTTTAAGATTAGAATGACATTGAATAGGAACGCAACACATGCAACCGAAGAATGTCAAGAATTGAGCTCTCGTGTCAAAATGGTCGGAATATTTCCTTTTTGGTAGACATTAATTAAAGGTTCCATCTATCTAAACATGATATGTATATTTTATACAAATAACCATTTTAAATGTTTGTAGATTTAAAGACAAAATTGTAGAAATATGAAAGCTGTCATTCATTTTTAGAGCAGACACAATTTTGAATGTCAACTATTAATAAAGATAGATGTTTTTAGATTATAGAAAAATACCAGACTCATTCTGTCTGATCTGACATTCTTTTTAATCATTAGTATTTTCTATTTTGCATTTCAGTCACTAGGTATTAGTTAAAAGATTTTTAACGTCGAAAATGAATAGTGGGTGTGCAACTGTAGGCTAGCTCGAATCATGGGATTGTTTAGATAACTTGAGTAAAATTCATTTATACTTCTTGGCTATATCTAAACTCACCATTTGTCCTTGAGCTATTCAATTCATGTTGCAGAAACAATTTTTGATCATATCCAACAATATGATCTTCTTAACCCGTTTGACGTCGTCCCTAGCTTTTATATAAATTTACAGTGGCAGGGGAACGGAGATAGCTTATGATTGAAAATTTAGGTTATGTGACAATTTTGTGAAATGTGAAAGCAGAGATGACGCCCTTGAAAATCAGTTACTCTTCGGTTATCATACTCATACACAAGGAACAATGTTGGAGAATGGCCCCTAAGGTTTCACAAAAACTACAATTGTTCCTTTGTTATTTTAGAAAGCTACAATCACCCCCTTAGATCTATAATAGTAGTGCCACTAATCATTTGATGGTCAAGTGGTTGACGAAAATAAGATATGAGATTAAAATATTCAGAAGGAACCATTTTCTTATTGATAGTTGCGGAGTTGGCCACAAGTTGAATAAACATATGTGCAGTCCAAAACTTTTATCTGTGAAGCACTGTAGAAACATGTAGTGTGACACATGTTCATTTTCATTCATAATCAAAGAGTTAACATTTCTTATTTGGATGTAAGTCGTATGCCTACCAACCACATTTCAGTTTCTTTCATTTTCTTTACTTTATTTTTTAGTCTCTTCAATTTTATCATTCAAATTCACCGGCAATACTTTTAGTGGTCTTACTTTCAAGGGTATGGTTATCACTCATTTGAAAGGATCATCTCTTCCTTTCCTCGTCAATACCTTTTGTAGTTTTACATTTGTTCTTGTCAGTACCTTAATTTATTGTACTAAAAGAAACACTTGAGTACTTTTAGGTAGCAAGCCTCATAGATCATAAAGATCATAAGAACTACTTTGTTATTAACTAGAATTTAATCCCCTTAATCTGAAGCTTTTTTCAGATTGTTCGTCTATTAAGTTAATTTAGTAGGTGGCATTAAGATATCACTTTATTTCCTTTTGTCTACTTACTTGATGCAGGTAATAGTGAACAGCAAGTTAGAGGTAGCTGCTTTTTGCCATAGCCAATAGAGGTGAGCATGGGTTGGGTAAACCCAAAATCGAAACTGAACCACCCCCATTGGGTTGGGTTGGGTTGGGTAAAAATTGATCATGGTTCTCGGGTTGGTTCCACATATAGGAGAATTGATGGTTTTTTAGTTGGTTCTGGTTCCATATGGAGTCAACCCGAAGTGGAACCAAACCCGATATATATATAATAAAAATTATAGTATTACTAATATATCTATATACACACACACACACATATTTCTTTGAAGTATTATGATTTTATATTAAACTTTTAAACTGATGTTCTAAATTGAAACAGTATAGAAGTTGTGGGATCATTTACGAAATTTCTCCATATTCACTTAAATCACTTTGTTTCATAGACCCATCATTCCTAAGTCATTTTGCTTTCTCCAGACTATTCTTTATGACACAATTATGATATTTTTTTCATTTGAGTCATGCAAAATTAAAAATTTATGACATCAACATATTTTAGGTTTTGATACTAAAGAAGATGGTCTTAAAGCCTCAGTTTTCTATATTGAATGTCATATCAATATTGAAATTACTAGAATGAAATAAACTAGTTGAGATAAAAGATGCCCCACAAGCAACTCTTGTGAACCAATTTTGTAAGAACAACATTTTAAACTCTTTTAAATGTATCTAAGTACTTATATTTAAATATTAATTTAATTGTATATTATGTTGAATATGTCATAAAATTGATAATGGATGTAGATTTATTGAATTTTGGTGTTGTTATAAGTATATGGTATAAACCGAAAAACTTGAGAACCAGAACCGAGAAACCCAAAACCATGATTATGATTCTGTTCGGTTATCGGTTCTGGGCTGGGTAGAAAAATTTTGGAACCGATGCTATTTTGGGTTGTTTCGGTTCCACCATAAAACCGAACCATAAAAATGTTCTTCATACTTGATAAAAGTTTGAATGAATGAAAAACGGGCTCTAAACTAAACTTGAGTTGTTCGTTTATTTTTTCACCTCTAACTATAGCTGGACAAGTTTGCCACTATGAGCTTCAAAAAGCAAAAGCTTGGCCCAAGTATAATGGCAGTGTGGATTACAGTTTTGAATTTTTTGGAGAGGGTTCAACAACCTGAAGCTTTTCCGAAAACTATTCTGATCATGTGACTTGAATTGCAAAGTTTTACGAACCATTGTTTGATGATTTCAATTCTCAGCTTCTATGTGTTTATGAATTGTTGATGCTATTGTACTTTGCTGCTCTTTGGTCAACTTTATTTAGCTGCAAAACTCTGTAGCTTCTTGTGCTATGTGGATGTCTCTAATTATTTTTTTATGAAACGATTTCAAGTGTAACATTTTTAGGATGTCATTTTTAGTTGTATGTTGATTGTTGAGTGAAATTAAGACTGTTGGTGTAGTTGATAACTATTGACCATTTTATGGAACTAAGGTATGGCAGGAACGTCAGTTAAGTTACTGAATACCATGTGTTCAAGTAACATTTTAGGTTATGTTGCTGTTGTTTAAAGGATTATAGGGTCAAGTACTCTAGTAACAATCACTTCTATGAAAGCTCTAATAACAAAATATGGTTTAGTTGCACCACACCCTTGGTGCCTGTTCCACAAACCATTGACAAAGATCTAGTACATAAATAGGTTTCAAGGATATGGCCATTGTACACTTATACCATGAAAGAACCTATTTGTTTTTGTGTGAATGCAATTTGCAGTCTTGAAACCTGAGCTCAAGTGATTGACATTTAAAACATCAAGGTGGAGGTTAGCAGTTGTAACTCTGCCTCCGCCAAACTTCCTTAAAATGTCAGTTATGTTGGGTTGGTGGCTTTTTATATCTAAAAAAAAAATAGACATGCCCTCATTCCCTTAATTACAAAGTACCCTATACTTATACAGATGCTTCTAATTACAAAAAAAAAAAAATGCAAACTGCAATATTGGTGTCTATGGTTTTGAAACTAATTTTTATTTTCTTTGCATTTTATTTTATTTTATTTTTCTTTTTGCTATCCTCAACTATAAAGATTATTTTTTATATCATTAAAGTAAGAAGATGCACTAGAATTTTATTTTTTTTTCAAAATTCAAAAGCCTAACTTTTAATGGTAATGTCAAACATATCGATGATGTATAATTTAAACAAAAAAGGATGTCAACAAAATGTTTACATGATCTATAATTTAAGATGTTAGAGATTATCAACAATATATTTATCTCATCCATAGTTGAACAAGTCAAAAATTCAAGTTGAATATTTTGACAATTTATGTTAAAAATTGTTAAAAAATCCAACCAAAAAATAATTGGTAACTCATAAATAGGTTTCATCACTATATAAAGTTTTTACTACTATATAAAGTTTTTACTACTCACCCCCTCACATGTAGGCTGGATCAGATATGTCATGTGGATTACTTTTGTAATGACTTAGACAATGTCGAACATCAAGCTTTAATATCATGTTAAAATATCTAATTAAGTCAAAACCAATTGACTAATGAAAAATATGCCTCATCACTATGTATAATGTTTTATCTGAAAAGAAAACTCTTTTCATAGTTATATCGGTTTTACCACTTAATAAAAAATTCAATAGTTTGCAACAGTTTTTCAATTGTTTAAATTCAATATTTATTATACATGAAACCTAAACATACTATTTTTCCAAAGATACAACGAATACATATATTCATTGCACAAGTTATATTGCATACTGCAGGTAACTGGTATATGGTATAAATATTTTCATATTTCATCATTTTTTCACATGAAATACCATGGTATATCTTGATGTTTCATGGTATTTTGCACATTAGTAACATTTTACGTACATTTTTGTCAAAATATCATTGTACATCACAAAATATAGTGAGGTAATATCTTATTTTTTGTGAGGCATGTGTGAGTTATTTTTCCTGGTCATTTTATATCAAAACATCATATATAAATATGTAAAATAGTAAAATATAATTAATACGCAAAAAACATATTACTCTCAATTGTAGAATTTCTTGAATCAACCAAAATTTCATGAGATAGGATGAATATATTGTTTTTGTAAAACAATTTAGAACAAGCATCATACTTTGAATCACCTAATAACTCAATGTAATATTAAAAAATATCTTATTATTGTTTCTTTTTTCCCCTCATATATTAATAAATTAGTTTTTTTTCCGAGTAACAGAGTCATTAAAATCACGATCTTGATCATATGATCACACAATTCTACAGCCCTAACATAAAAAACCTTATCAAAATGTTGTATGATTGAAGATATAATAAGATCATGATAGGATCACTCTTAGGATCGTAGGATCAAAGAATCCTACTAATTCTATGCTAGTATTGATTTTTGTTAGGGGCAAATTATATGGATGATCCTTAACGTCATAATTATCATTCTGGTTTTATCCATAGTCAATTAAATTAAATGTTTTGTTTTGATTCTAAACCTATTAAAACTATTTTATTTTGGTTTTAAAGCTATTAAAGATATTTCATTTTTGTCCTTAATTGTACTAAATTTGTTAACTCAATGTAAATGTTTGATAATAATTGTTTATAGCATAATTTAAATTATTTAATAATTATCTTATAGTAAATTTAATATATATATATATTTTTTTACAGCTAATGAATATTCAAATTACCAATTTTTCCTTTATATAAATTAAACTTATTTCATTCAGAAAGAAGAAACTACTAATTTAAGTTATCTATTAACTAGAAAAAATTATTATACATTTTAAATTTACTGAAAGTCAATTGTTAAATATTTAAATTAGAATTTCTAAAGCTTATGTTAGATAATTATTTTGAGATAATGAATTTCATCTTTTGAGGACCAAAGCAAAACAATTTTAATAAGTTTAGGACCAAAATAGAATATTCGATAGGTTAAGGAAAAGTCATGGACGTTAAACTCTCTTTTATTTGTCAATGACGTGTTTGTTTATGAATTTCTTTCATATTTACATTGATTATTGTATTGGTTATGTTGATATGTACTCTATATTTAAAGCTTGAACTTTACTTGTATTGTATCAATAATTCTGTCATACAATTATTATGACACTTAAACTTTACTTGACTTTCTAATATAATTGGTATTTTACATGAATTATATTATTTAGATAAGAAATTTTAAATTTTTTTTGTACGATATTATGATCTACGATATGATCTTACGATTCCAATCTTGCACAATAAAAAACGATCTTGAGTAAGATCTTGATCCTGACAACCTTACTAAGTAATATTTATTTCGCTCTCTGTATATCTAGCATGTTTTATGTTATTTGTATAAACATATCATCTTCCATTTATATTTTATTTATATTTAAAAAATTATGATGAGAAAAATTGAAATACATATAAAAAAGTAAAAAAAAATTATTTAAATTATTTAATCTTAAAATAATATTATAATATTTAATGATATGCGATGCGGTACACTTTTGAATTACTGGATGTAATATATCTAATGATAATAATATTTAATAGCTTGCTTGTAAGTACATGAGCATTCTTATAGTAAGACAACCAAACCATTTCAACAAAGACCGATAAAAAAAATTTCTGCTAAAAAACAACAATATACAAAATCATATTAAAAATTTTCAAAACTAAAGAAGAGAAATAACGGATAATATGAATTTGTGAAAACTCCGCTATAAATTTTGAATTTTTGTAATTCGGCTTTCACATGAATTTTGAAATATCTCTCACTGAAAAAAAAATATCTAAACAACTCATGAACAAACTCCAACGTAGGAATAATCCAATGAGAGAAGTCTCTAACATATAATCAAATGAAAGAATATCGGAGCTTACAAGCAATTACTCAATAACCCTAATTACAAATTAAAATAAGCTCTATACATAAAGAATTAAGGAGCAGAAAAAGAAAGAAACATATTCACACGAAACAATCAATTGAAGGCGGTCCCAAATGTAAACTCAGATCCAGGTTTAAAAACCTGTTGCTACGGGATCTCTCAAACGCCGGCAAGAAATCTCTCGTCACCAGAGCTTTGCTCACTTCCGCCTCCACCACCGCCGCCGCTGCCAACCTGTGCCGCCTCATGTGACCGCCGAGCGCTTGCCCGAGGCTGAACTCCTTCCCGCAGATCGAACACTCATGCGCCTTGTGCTTCTTTTCCGGCAAAGACGGATGACTGTCTCCGTCAATCAGCCTTGGCTTCTTGTGACTAGCGCGGTGGCCTCCGAGCGCCTGGAACGACGGGAACTGCTTGTTGCAGGTCTTGCACTGGAAGAAACGGCCAGCGCCATCGTTGCCGATCTTGGGGAGCAACATGAGGCAATCATCAGATTCTCTAACTCGCTTCATGACTAACAAAACGAAGTTGTAGTGGAAGGAACTTCAAGAACTCTTCTCTGCTTCGAACTTCTGATCAAATCAGATTCAGGTACTCGAACGGTTGAATGGAATGTCCGAGTTCTGACCCGCGTGGCCTATTTATAGAGTTTGCCAGGTGACTGAAATGACAAAAGCGTCCCTAATTCTTGGGGGCTAAGAAAACTGAAAACACGTGACGATGGAGTGTTCTGGTAATTGAAATGGAAGGTGACGTAGCCACCGCGTAAGGCCAGCCGAAAACTAAACGTGGAATTCGAGACTCTGGAGTCTTCTTCAGACTTCTTTGACACTTCTAGACTATTTATTTAACACGTGTCCGCGAGTTCGATTCGGTCTGGTTGACTCTCGCTCGGCTTAGATTGTGAAATTTTAGAAAGGCAAAAATTACGAATAAACCATTAACGTTTTTAATCCGGCTCGAATCGGCTACTAATGTTGTTGAGTTCTGTCTTTGACATGGTTATTTGTACTTTCAGATTTTGAGAAGATCAGGAGGCTCTGTTGAACTTGTTGATGTCTCAGATGAACTTCCACAACTTATTCGCCGTCCAGGACTTAAAAAATGGAAGGTTAGTTGCTCTAATTTATTTATCAACACCTCTTTGTGCATTAAATGCTGATTTCTCGTTAAAAGTATATTGTGTATATTGTGTTCGTTCCTTGTCAAAACCTTGTTTTGGAAATGCAAGTGACCATCAAGTGGCATGTGAAATCTTTTCAGTTTGTGCTCTCACTAATTGCATCCAAATGTTCACACTTAGGTGCGGGATAAAGGAGTCTGGTTGGCTTCTTACAGGGATGTTCCTGAAGAACGGAAAAGTAGTATTCTTCCCAGTATGTTTCCTTCTGGGAGAAGTTCTATGGATGCTACAGAGAACAATGACAAGACTGAAGATGCTGAAAATATGGATTCTGCTAACGGAATCCAAGATGCAGATGAGCCTATGATTCTGAATGATAGCTCAAAAGAGAATCTTTCTGACCTGCCATTAGAACGCTGCATGAGGATAGTGCCTCAAGATCAGAACACAGGAGCCTTTTTCATTGCTGTGATCCAGAAACTCTCAGCTTTGCCAGGTGATTATAAAGAATTAGGTCAGCATGTAAGCCAGGAGACTGAATCTAATGATGCATATGGACATATAGTGTACCTATTGAGCAATTACACTGTGTTCTTGTGGCTTAATATTTATGTATGATTAAGCATAACTAGAGGCCTTGTATTCGGATAAACTTTAGGCCTATGGTGTCAACATGTGTTCATTGTTTGATCTTTGTCTGCCCCTCTCCATGTTTAGGCCTTAACTGTAACACTTTTTTCGGTCAGTCTTCTTTGAAGCGCTTCATATGTACCCTGTTCAGATTTGCCATTGCACCATTTGTATTTTAGTGCAGTTTCCTGCTTTGAAATCTAATACAATTATGCTAACTTCTCCTGCAGCAGTTCAGGACAATGCCCATCCAGAGGGAACTTTATTTGCTGGACATGAAGAACCGCATGCCAAAGTATCAAGTCAGGTTGTTGAAGAAGCAAGCGGGATGGAAGTTAATCCAGTGAATGATTCTGAGGAGAAGATCTCAGAAGCAGCTTCAAACTCAGATTTAGTTGAGAATGAACCAAATGGAGTTGATAGACCTACTCAATCAGGAGCAGTACCTATGCCTGCTGAAAAGAAAATTGATTCAGGAAATGCTAGAGGGAAAAGGAAATTGCAGAATCATGGCAAGTGGAAAGGGGTTGACCCAGTTGTTTTCCTAAATAATGATACTGTTATCAACAGTATCAAGACATTTTATGGCATTGATGAATCATTCCCATTCAGTGGTCACCTTATCACAAGAAATTATGACACGAGCAGCGTAAAGAGAATTTACTATGTCTCAAATTCTGTTAAGGATGTTCTGGAGCTTAATTTCCGAGTTGGTCATCCACTGAAGATAACTTCCATTGGCCTAAAGATGTTTGTAAGTATATCTTATATATATATCTGTGCTTGTCTGTCTTTATCGCATTTGATAAGCAGTATCCTTGTAAACAGGAGCGTCAATCATCAAGAGAAGGTAGTTCTGCTCCCTGTGCATTTCGGATATCATCAGAAGGGTTGCCGTTAATTCTCCCATACATTACCAAACAAATCCTCTATGCATCCCCAGTGGACTTTAAGCATCTTTTGGAATACAAAACAATCAAATTTGGGGACTTCGTGGACAGTCAGTTTGGCAAGGAGGCAGAGAAGCTTATGATGGGTTGCTGTGTGATTGTCTTGAAAGAAGGTATAAATTACTTCCTCCACTCGCCGTTTAAAATGTTCTGTGTACGTGTTTGCCAACCGTACCCCTGTTGTTCACAGCTGATGAAGTCTTGACAAACCCATTTCCATCGAGCACACCAAGGATTGCCATCGGTTGTTGGAGGGGCAAAGCCAGTTTGAGCGTGATGGTAACAGCAATGGACTGCAAGGAGCTGCTAGAAAGGCTCATTTTGCAAATGGAAAACGGAAAGGGGAATCAGATGCCTGAGAACATCATTGAGGGAGAGAAAGCACTAGATGCAAATGGTACAGAAAAAGATACGATCATACAGGATCAGGATGGAATTGTTAACTGAATTAAAAGTACTTGAAGAAAAGTTTTGGCCATCAATCTGTGCTCTAGTTTTATTCTTCAGTTGTGGCACAAACCCTGTTCACTGTAATGCTGCAAGATTAGGACGCGTTTCAGTTTAAGCCTCATAGTAAGTTACTAATGACCCTATAAGCCAGATTGAAGATTCAAGTTCAAACTGAAATTGCAGTATATGCATCTTCAAGGCATATACCGACACATGAGAAGAGAGCATGTAACTATTGTTATTATTTCGGCACAAACTGATGTATCACAGGCTTCTGGAATACTCAATGGATGTTGGAGGTACATAAAACTGTGAAGAAAAGTATGTTCAGAGCATAGTGTGCTACCAAGTATACTTCACGCCTCAACACAATTATCAACTGCTCTTGCAAAATTATAGCTTGAAAGCGATGTCAAAAGAGATGTACAAAACAGATGTAACACAAAACAGATGTAACACACCTAAGAAAAATTGCATCCGTGGTCAATGAGCCAATAAATTTTACCAGAAATTCAAACAAGATCATGTTGAACAGCATTTCCTCTTCTCTGGGATCACCTGTGCAGGGCCTGGGACAAGTATCTTTTTCCCAGAAAGGGATCCAGGGTTGCCGTTGCTCTGACTTTCCACAGCGGGTAGGCTCTTCTTGTTCACGATGTTGAAGATCTCTGTCAACACAGTTAAGAATGCAGTCTCCACATTGGTTGCTTGGAGAGCAGATGTCTCCAAGAAAAACAGTCCTTCCTTCTCAGCAAATTCTTTGGCATCCTCAGTGGCAACTTGTCGCTGGTCTTCGAGATCTGTTTTGTTGCCAATGAGAATTATGACTATATTCTTATCTGCATGGCCACGCAACTCTTCCAGCCAACGCGGTATGTGCTCAAAAGTCTGAGGCTTGGTTATATCATAAACAAGCATTGCACCAACCGCACCCCTGTAATATGCACTTGTGACTGCTCTATATCTGTTCAAGAAACCACAAAAGATCCAAGTCATCAATTGCTGAGAAGAACAAGAACTCATCCAAATCAGCCTAGATGTGTTCCCAAGCATACATGCTAAACTCATTTGAATGGATTGCCTGTCACACCCACAACATAGTAGAGTGCAGAAACAAAACAAGAAAGGGGGGCCGTGATGAAGTACAATTCTGTCCTACTTAACCATTAAACATCAACAAATTCAAATGACCTAAAATTTTAATTGATTGAATTTGGACAATCTGATTATCCATGAACCATGGAGATTGTATCGATATTATAAGAAACGCAATTCAATTTCACATTGAATCAACTATAAGTTCCAACATGCCTACAGCTTGCCTTTGACAGCCAACTTTGTAGCAGAGAGTGGCCGACCTCCATGCACAAATAGAAAAATGATGCTTATGGCAGAAAAGAAAACCATCTTGGCTCGGAATCTTCACATATATTAATTGATCTACGACTAAATAACCCTCAAACAAACCATTCATCTTAGTCAGAAAACTAGTACAAATTAAATAGAAGCAATAGCAAACATATAAGATAGTTCAGTTACAATCCATAAAGATAACCAAAGTAAAGTAATCCCACAAGTGAAGGACTGTTATTAAAACACCCATCTCAATGAAAACCTTGAAATTTGCAACAACAGGTGATAGGCTTAAATTTCTATCCAGCAACTACTCTTCTACTACAATTCTCCGAACCAATCTCCACAAATAGAGAAACAAAGACCACAGATCTATGAGCGAAAACAGAGTGAATAGGTTGGATGTTACCGTTCCTGGCCGGCGGTGTCCCAGATCTGGGCCTTGACGCTCTTGTGCTGGATGACGAGGGTCCGAGTCTGGAACTCGACGCCGATGGTGGCCTTGGAGTCCAAGCTGAACTCGTTCCGAGCATAGCGAGCCAGAAGCTGCGACTTGCCAACGGCCGAGTCGCCGATCAAGACAACCTTGAACACGTAGTCTATCTTCTGGTTAGGGTCGCCGTAGCTGCTCCCCATTTCACACAGTTGATGGTTTCTACTCTTGTTCAGAAATGGAGCTTTTTGGTCTCTCCCTTTCTGATTTTCTCTCGCTTTTCGTTTCTCTTTCGGTCAGAATTTTCTATCCCGGAAATATAGCTGAGAGAGAAAGAGGCTTTTGTTTGTGTGAATTCCAAGTCACAGTTAAAGTTCACTATTAACCATCCAAGTATATGTCCGTTTTTAATTGAGTCATCATGTTTCGTCTTTGATTATGTGATTGCACTGTAATGATTTCACAATCACTATAAAGCAAACAAGCGCCAAATAATATAAAACGGATTCAGTAAGTTGTTATCTAACACTGACTTATATTGTTTCAAATAAGTAGTTATATGGTAATCATGGAGTATAATATTCCATTGTTTTCGTGTTATTTATTAAAAATGTTATTATTATTATTTCTTTAGTTAATATTATTGTTCTTTTTATCTTGTTTGTTGTTGTTGTAATTGATCTTGTTGTTTCGCTATCTAGTTATTATTCCTTTAATTGAAATTATTATTCTCTTTACAATTGTTTAGTGTAGTCGATATTATTGTTCATTTAGTTTATATCGTTGTTCCTTTAACGTAAAATTACTTTATTTTTAGTTGATATTATCATTACTTTCACAATTGTTGTTTTTTCAGTTAACCCTGATGTTCTTTTACCATCTAGTTGTTACATGAATCAAATTCATTGCACTATTTATAATTCATGCATTTAATTGAAATTGTTATTCCTACAGCAACAAAAAAATTTATTCCTAAGTTAGAGCTACAAACTTGTTTACCAATATGATATAGGCTTCATTTGATAATAACGTCTAAAATTAGCATTAAAGATTAAAATACGTTATCAACGCTTGTAACAGCTTTTTCAAATCTTTAATCCTAAAAACTACGGTTGAATAGTTTTTCCAACTATTAACACTAAATATTGACGATGTTCCCAAATGGCCTAAAGCAATTTTTATTCCTTGAACTAGGATGAACCTATGAGGGAACCTTACTTACCCTAATATAGGGTGTTCCCAGGACCTTAAGATAATCAGGATTTACTAATCCTGCTCTTAGTTGTAAATGACTAAGCTAATACTTGTGTTGTTTAAAACTTTATATGCTACTAGTTAATTATCCTATGACATGAATCAATGCATACTTAACTTCGGCATTTGGAAGAGAAGTAATAAACAAAACCTTTCAAAATACTTTCCATGGCATTCATAAAACACTTGAAACATATACCAAAGTCATATAAACATGTTTACTTAAACTTCAAGTATTAGATTATGTACACATAACACTTAACTTATGTACATCCATAAGCAACTATAATGCATATACAAACATATACACTAAATAAGTTTATACATACTAGTCAAACTAGAGACATTTGCTTAGTACACCATTACCGAACATGTACAAAGTCTAAGACTATTAAAATAATTCTCACTTAAGCACATGAGCTCCTGCAATGAGAGGTCCACTTTTCCTTGTGTACTTCACCTGTATTTATAGAAAATCTTTAGGACCCAACATATATAGCATATATACACATCTTAATGTGAGCTCAAAACGTTTTGAGGTCTTAACTAATAGCCACGAGTACGGGTTCTATGACAGGGAACTCATCCTCAACTTAGTCCTTCTTACAAGAGCTTAACTCTTACCTTAGCAAGCTTGACTTGCCACTTACTTATCCTTACTCACACTATACAGGAGTTCTTAATCTTGGTGGCTCATTCTTGCCAAGTTTGGTAGCTTACCTAGGGTACTCTTGAGCCTCAAAACCCATTTTGAATTCTTGGTACCTATATACATATTTAAGGGTTATTTAATTACTTAGTCTTTAAGCCACTTTTTATCCATCTCTTGCTCTCTTAATTAATGCATTGTAAAAAATTCATAATGCATCAATTTTAAATCAAATTTAAAATCCCTTACTGAGAATTTATAATTCTTACACCTTTAAATATCACATTGTGCAGATACTAATAGTATGGAGCCTAACACCCACTGAAGAGTTGTTAAGCAAGGTTTTTTGTACTGGCATTTAAAGTATCATGAATCTTAAATGATTCTAAGGCTCTGTTTTTCGCAAAATTAGATTCAAAAATTCGTGTTAATTCAAAAATGTCGGCGGGCATAAGGAAACGCGCCGGGTCGGGTAAATGTGGCGGGTATGAAATTGTTTAGTATTTTCAATTTTGCTACCCCGTAAAACCTAAAGTCTCACTTTCTCTCCCTTTGGTTCCAAACCAGAAATCCGTGTCGGCCGCCCTTCGTCTGAGGCACCTCCGTATGTCCTCCGCCTCCGCCACATCGCGTCTCTCTATCCAGCGACACTGAGTGTCGTGGAGCTGTCGCCTGAGGTCCGATTGGTCATCCCTGTTGCCTAAGGTCAGTAATTTTTTTCCCCTAATCGTATTTGTTACTCTTCTCTCCGTCTCTGATTTCCACTGTATCTTCCGGCAATCGGTGTCGGCGGACCAATCCCGGTTCCCACCTAGTCGCGTTCGGTGACGCGTTGGCCGGTTCCATCCTGTCTGCCTCTGGCTGGTGTCTGTCTCCCTCCATTTTCTTCTCTCTGCCCCTCTTATCTCTCTACTCAGTGTCGCCGGCGTCGGAGATTGATTCGTGGGGCTGCGGGCTGCTTGTTCTGGTAAGTTCCTCAGTGAAAATCTTTATTGATGTGATTTTGGTTCTTGGGTCCTGCTTTGGTTCTGGTTTATTCTGTTATTCTTGCTCCGATTTCTACTTGTTATTGTGAATTAGTAGATGGTAAGAAGGCTAGGAGCAGAAAAATTTCTGGGTTAGGAGTTCAAAAGAGCTCGATTTTGTATCAGAAAAGGAAGGAAAGAAAAAAATGGGTAACTGAATGTTTGTATTTGGCTTCGTTTTCTGTTTGGAACTTCTGTTTTGATTACTCTCTGGTACATTGATAAGATTCCTTTTAGAAAGGCCATGATTTCCTCCATGGTGCTAAAATTCGTGTATGTAGCTGCCACTAGGGTGGCTTCCACCATGGAGTAGGCACAGGATCCTGTTTGCTTTCAATGTCTAATGCATATTGGATCCCTTCAGAGGTTCATGATATGCCCTTATTATAGGCGCCCACCGAATTCAGGGTTGACTTAGAATCCCTACTGTTGTTTGATACAAGTAATTTTATTCACTAAGATTATATCCTTTCGTGTTTAGATGCATTTTAAGAGCATTCTCTGTCCATTCCAATAGGTAAAGACTAATGTACTTGAAGTCTTGTCATGCATTAAAGTAGAGGCCTTTCTTAAACAAGTTTACTCCACACAAGGTTTTATATCAAAGCTGAGGTCTTTTGCTTAGGATATTCCGACCACTTCCACTCATATCAACTTACATTGCATTACACTTTACATATATAAGACAATAATCAATAAAGATAACTTATAGTAAAATGAATTTTGATGAGCCGGACTGTGTTGAATGTGATTGCAACTAGAGACAATGCAAGAGGACTTGAAATTGTCCATCTGAGGAGGGCAATATTGTAAGAACAAAACTGAAAAAAGAACTACTGAAGTCTTCGGTTCATGGTCTAATCGGTTAGACCGTCAGTCCAATCCCAAGAAAGGTGGTCTGTTGCCTATTTCGGCATTTAACATAGACGAGGGGAGGGGAGAGAGGTAAATTAGAGATTTAAGCAGCAAACATGTGAATATTTTTTTCTATTTTCTCATAATATCTGAATATTGATTCGATTACCTCTCGTTTCAGAATAAGCTGTCATTTTCCTTATTTCTATACATATGAACATACGCATTGGAATACATATGAAATGTTTACCTAAAGTTGAATAAGCAGTAAGATAAATATTTTTCATAAATGCAGTTCTGTCGTTGTGTTATACATTTGTGATGCATTTGATTGTAAAGGTTCATACTCTGGCGTCACCTGAGTTTGTTTTTAATTTTGCGTTACCATTCATTTGCCTTAGCATCTAGCCTTATCTTTGGCTGAGAAAATATGTTCTGTTGCAAAATTGAATATTAGAATATTTTTTAACCATACTAATTTATTTATTTATTTTAACTTCTTATGTAGTATGTATTTTATAACTACCGAAACTTACCCCATTCACATATAAGCTGGAGATTATATGCTCTCAAGATGCCATTTATGTATTGTCTTCGCTTATGCTTTGTTTATGGTTTATCTTTTGACAGTATGATTCTAATGACACGCCGATTGACTAATCGATCAAGCCTGTGGTTTAGAAGCTGGAACCGAAGGTTTGCAGAGGCCATGCTAGGGTAATTATACCAGGGGTCTTACCCTGGTTTGAGTGTACACTCTGCCTTTTTCATCTCTTCCTGAATTTCTTGCCTACTGACATTCATTCATCATTCATTTGGGACTTTCGTCATTATTTTTTTCAGGAATGGGATTGGCTGCTGGGATTGAGTTGTGTTTGTGGTCATTTGCTACACGCCTTGCAAACCTTTACTATTTGTTCTGCTAGATGCTCTGAAATCCCTGTCTCTTCAGTTTTGCTTGCTGCTGGTATATAGGTAGTTTTTTAGCTTTATTCATGTTAAATTACTCCCATATCCATGGACCATTGCTTTCATTTTGGCTGATGAGAAAAGTTGCTCACTTACAGAGAATTGGTTTATATTAGTTGTTAAACATGCGGTACTTGCATTTCTGTGGTTGTGTTATACTTGAGTCCTTCAGAAGGATATGAATTAGTAACTATAAAAGAAATCATTGCCTGGGATTTGTTTTCATTTCCAGTTTTTGAATTGTATGGTACTTCTCAACTAAGACACGTGTTTCTTCTATTGACATTGCTCATTTTGTTGTTGAATATTCTGCTACCTACTATACAGAATATTATGAGCTATTCAATGTCACTTATATACACATCCAGGAGTCCAGATTAAGAATAAGTGGAGGCTACTAAAGAATACCTACAAGGAGACAAAGAAACTACTAGGCGCTATGACTTCTTGAATTTAAATGGTTTCTCTTCTCCTTAATTGCTTACTGTAGAAATGTACCCTTCATGTTATGTACCTTAACCAACTACCTAAGACCAGCTGCTTTGTGTATTATAGCGTACTGTTGCTCATAACATTGCTACATGGTTTATATTAATTTTTTAAAATGCGCTTGTTGCATTTCTCTGGATGTATTATACATGATTGAATAAGAGTGCTTACCAATTATATTTCTGTTCATTGCATCCTGTTACGGCTGTCTGTATATAACCAGGGTTTTTGTTTTAGGTGCTTCTCATTTAACTCTTTGATAGGGTGCGGAATCATAAGCGTGCCTAGGATCTGTCTGAAGTATTATATGAAGCTGCGTAACAGAGTTATAGACTCTTCTCCCAATTGCATTTCTGTTAAAAGCTACTGGGTAATTTCCCACTGTTTGTCAGCATGATTTTCTTTGATGTTATCTCGTACCCATGAATCATACATGCATTGTCCATGATCATGCTGCTAATTAACATCGTAGTTTACAGATTTTGTATTTTGGGTACATCTTAAGATGTCTGTGTTTGTTAATGTTGTGTTATGACTAGTATGCCATGTGACACACATCTATGTGGGTTCCCTTGGCAGTTGAGGAGACGAACTATAATGTTTGGCATCAATGTTCGTGGTCATAATGGGGATCCTGGGGAGATTGTTAGAGGGCCACGGCCTGATTGGGACCCGGCTACCACCGACATTTTCTGTCGGTGGGCTGCAGAAGCTGCTGAGCAGAACTTAATGAAAGGTGGCCATTTAACAAAAAATGGCTGGACCTACATTATTAATGGTTTCCGGAAGGAAACTGGTTTGCCATATAGCAAGGTCCAAATTAAGAATAAGTGGAGGCTACTAAAGAATACCTACAAGGAGACTAAGAAACTACTAGGCTCTATGACTGGGCTAGGGTGGGATTATGAGCGGGGAACCATACTAGCAGATGATGATTGGTGGGAAGCTCGAATTCAGGTAACTTTTCACAAAGAACGATTTTTTTTTTTTAAAGGCTACTGCTATACTGCTTGTTCTACTCCTTCCATTTTGAATAACTATAAAATGACATGTCCCTGTAACTTTTAATTGCAGCAAAACCCACTGGCAGCTACACTCAGGGGTAAGCGGATACCCAACTTGGTTGACATGGAGAGGATGTTTGCTCCTGTTCGAGATTTGTCAGGATTTGGTTGGTCTGCACAGATGGGTGGCAATCCGCGCATCCCTAACTTGATTGGGGATTCAGCGGACTCTGTTGCAGAAGATGTTGGGGATACTGAGACCCAAGAGCCAATCCATCATGTCCCCAATGGTAGAGACCAGCCAGAGGGTATGAGGTCATCAATCCCAAGACGGGCAGCACAGAATTCAGGTGTCTTCCATGCTGCCGGCGCTTCCCATGTTCCTTTCCATGCTGCCGGCACTTCCCATGTCCCTTTCCATGCTGCCGGCCCTTCCCATGTCCCTCCCGTGGGCATTTCACATGAGGAGCCCCGTTCTGCTCGAAAATCCAGCGGACGTAAGCGGAAGTCTGGCGATCGTGAGCAAACAGAAGCTCTTTCAAAAATAAGTGACTACCTCACCACAGGCCGAAAGGAGGAATGGAATGAGCTTGCTCAAGCAATGTCCGATCCAAATGACATGGGAGTCGTTATGAGCAAGGTAGCGGAGTTACCGGGTGTTACTGTTGCGGATCCATTTTGGATGGCAGCGTATGATTTTTTCATGGAGAATGAGAGAGTCATTCCTGTGTTTCTTCGAGGTTGTTGTGGTTCTACGGAGGCTCAGATGCATTGGCTGCGAGCTCAGGTACAAAAACGAGGGGGAGGGGCCCTCTGAGCAGGGCATGTTTAGCTGTTTTCCCCATCGGTTGCCGTAGAGAATGATCCATGTTTTCCTTCAATAAACACTATGTATGTTTATTCATCCCTGTTGTTTGATGAAGTTTGAACTGATTGCTTGTTACTGATACTAGTTAGGATGAGTCCCGTAATGACGGAACGGTCTGAGTTTGTAGCAATGAGTTCCGAACCTGTAAATTACTGATGATTACTGTTGTTTGTAACGTGTTAGTGTTATAGTCACTCGCATGAGCCATGCACGACTCATCATGCATTTGATTCATATCTTTTAAAGTGTCGGCATTCTGACACTGAAGTCATGTGGTACACTGTTTTCAGGTCGAGGTGATTCCGTTCATAGAATCGAAGTATACCTTGTTTGTGTTGCCATTCATGTATTTGGGTTGTTAATTACACCAATGAGGCTGCGCAACATTATACGACGACTTAAAACGTTGTTAAGTAAGAGGAAAGTAACAGAGAATGACACAATATCAAGAGCGGCGATTGAAGATATTATAGCGGATGGATCCGGGAGTTCACAATCAGAGTGACAAACAAATAGAGAACCCATTCAAACAGGGGAACAATTGTTCTGGAAATTAACAGAAAGGCCTGATAATTTTTTTGATGAGTATCGAATGACTGTGCCTTGTTTTTGGGAGTTGCATAATACCTTACTTCAACATTACGGGTTTCATGGATCAAATAGCATGAGTACACATGAGGCATTGGCAATTTTCCTCAGCTTGGTCGGTCATGGAGACACACAACGCAGACTTGGTCGCTGGTATGAACATTCGGCGTCAACAATAAATGTGTGGTACAAAGTAGTTTTGGAGGCTGTATGTAAAATGGCGGAGGATGTTATAAAACCAGCCGCTTCAACATTGGATACTGTTTCGGAATATGTGATTGCAAGATGCCAGCCGTTTTATAATGCCATCGGGGCTCTTGACGGAATGCACATTCCTGCTATAGTTGAATCCGAAGATCTACGTCACTACTACATTGGCCGAAAGGGAGAGCCGACGCAAAACGTTCTTGTCGTGTGTGATTGGGACATGAGGTTCACCCATGTGTATGCTGGCACACCCGGGTCGCAACATGACATGGCTGTTCTACGAAATAGTATGGGCAACTCGACTTCTGGATTCCCATTTCCACCAGAAGGTACATGTTCAAAAAAATGGCCGCCATTTCTACTTTGGTAATACTACCTTTTTTGTCACATTGCTTTATATATAACTGAACATAATAAAAGTGTTTATTTCTCCCTTATCCGGGGAATTACTATCTTGTGGATTCTGGATATGCAAACACCCCTGGCTTTTTGGCTCCATATAGGACAGCTCCATATCATCCATCAGACTTTGACGGCAGACCTCCGATGGGAATGGAGCAGGAGTTTAATTACAATCATGCATCGTTGCGAAATATCATAGAGAGAATAATAGGGGTTTGGAAGAAGAAATGGAAAATTCTTAGACTGATGCATGAATTTGATGCAACAGTTCAGGTCAAATTAGTTGTTGCCACTGCTGCGTTGCACAACTTCATTCGAAACTATAATGCTGATGATGAAGATATTGCAAGTGCAATGCAGGGGAGGTATACGCAACATGATGTGGGAACAGATAATTCACTACCTTCAGAGGAGGTGCATTTGGATGGGAACGTAATGGCTCACGTTAGGGATGAAATTGCACGAACCCTGAATCAAGAGAGAAGGATGCGACGGCAACAGTCACGCGGACGAGGACGACACAGCTTTAGCTGATACACCCACTTTGTAATAAGAAGTGAAAAGAATGCGCAGAGTGTGGTTCCCCGCTCATGTTGTGTGGTTTCTATATAAGCATCAGTGTCTTTGCAGTATGTAATGTGGACATGTAGACCTATTTATGAGACAAAACTGACTTAATCATTTAACAGCATTTTCTATCTACACGCCATTGCTTTCATAACGGTGAATGTATTCATCAGATAATTCAGTCAAATCCATGTACAAACATCATTGGCAATAGTGAACATTGTATCAAATCCATGTACAATCTGATCCGTAACAACTCATTTAAGAATGCCAAACGCAACATAATTGTCAACCAAAAATCCATATATGCCTACAATAACCGCCAAACAAAAAGCCATTTACAACAACTGAATCACTGACACCAGTGGCATAACATCAAGAACTAATATAACCCATAACTTGATCACAATGACTTATGTGTTCTGTAGTACCCCTTTAAACTCTTATACTGTGTACTGTAGTACCCCTTGATCACAATGACTTCTGTGTTCAGTCCGAAAGCAACTGCTTCGAAGGTCAATGTCTTTTACCTCACATCTCCTATAGCTTTTGACAAGAATTTTTTCAGGCTTAAGGTCACAGTGAATAATGCCCATATCATGCAAGTATTCCAGTGCTTCCAGACATTGCCGAGTTATGAACTACATAAAACAATAAATACCAGGTCAGTATTACAGTCACGACAATTACAACATTTCAGTTAACAAAAATGTGGTCATTCCATAAAAAAAGAGCCAACTCATACTCAAAGTTCGCAGAATAGAAGGAATTAAACAATCAAGCAAATAACAGGTGAGCAAACCTGCAACCTGGTCAGAGTAAAGTAAGCTTCACCACCGGACTCCATATTATACTTTTGAAATTCATACAAGTTTGCCATAAGGAGTTCAGTGACAATGAACAGATGCTCCTGAATATGAACACAAAACAAGTTATTGGCAGCATAAATATGGTGGATAATCAAAACAACCTTAACAATCATATTATGTGGTGCAAAAACATCTCAGCTTACAGATAAAATGTTCAACTCTCAAAACCTGCCTCACACCACATGTTTAAAACACCAAGCAAAAGCCTAAATTTACTAATTGAAAAGCTTAGCGACATCATGTAAAGGAGCAACCATCTGTATTTCCCAAAAGAATTGGATACTGCCAAGTATTGCAATGTAGTTGTGCATGCATCATGCACAATGCCACCAGGTTGTTTAAAAGTTAGAGCTGAAGAAGAAGCATGTTCAGTTGTCAACAAAATCATCCAAACAAGTGATCATCCGAAGATCCCGGAAAATTACAGCTAACCAAAATACACGACAGACATTTCTTGTCCACAAAGACAAATAGATCACTTTCTAAATGGCCACTTCTCTAGACTCAAAATAGAGAAAAATAAGCGGGCTTCTTCTGAAAATCAAGAAAAAGGATTCGCACCACCCTAAATGACCAATTCTCTAGACTCACCAGATAACTTGAGCATTTTTCATAATCTTACTGATACAGTCGTGTAGATTACCTGATGATAGAAGTAGTCATAGAGACGCAAAATATGGTGTTCATCAGCAGGGTCATTCCTGCTAACAAGCTTCAGAAGTTTGATTTCATCCAAGCTCTGGTCAAAGAAGTCCTTGTCATTTTTAATGATCTTCGGGCATACATCTATTCCTGTGTAAAGATCATGTGCCTGAACAACATTACTGAAAGCAGTTGAACCAAGGTATTCTGTCACATAATATCTGCCAGCAATGACAGTATTTAGTTTAATAGGCAAATCCTTGTTTTCTTCATACCCAGTCTTGTAGATGGCACAACATATGAGTACACTGATTGCTACTTATGAACCTGCAATTCAACAGCTTCAAAGCTCTATCAAGACTGAACTTTGAGTGAAATGAATTCATTGACCACAGAACCCAAAGAGGACTATGGAAATTCAAGATCGAAATAAGGATTCTAGAAAAAGTTATTACCGGTAACAATTTGGTATACTTAAGCCACATAACATCTTTCCAAATTTGAAAAAGGTAATTACTACATAGCAAACAAACCCAACACAATAGCAGTATCCTCAAATCCCAGGCAATGATTTCTTTTATAGTTACTAATTCATATCCTTCTGAAGGACTCAAGTATAACACAACCACAGAAATGCAAGTACCGCATGTTTAACAACTAATATAAACCAATTCTCTGTAAGTGAACAACTTTTCTCATCAGCCAAAATGAAAGCAATGGATATGGGAGTAATTTAACATGAATAAAGCTAAAAAACTACCTATATACCAGCAGCAAGCAAAACTGAAGAGACAGGGATTTCAGAGCATCTGGCAGAACAAATAGTAAAGGTTTGCAAGGCGTGTAGCAAATGACCACAAACACAACTCAATCCCAGCAGCCAATCCCATTCCTGAAAAAAATAGTGACAAAAGTCCCAAATGAATGATGAATGAATGTCAGTAGGCAAGAAATTCAGGAAGAGATGAAAAAGGCAGAGTGTACACTCAAACCAAGGTAAGACCCCTGGTATAATTACCCTAGCATGGCCTCTGCAAACCTTCGGTTCCAGCTTCTAAACCACAGGCTTGATCGATTAGTCAATCGGCGTGTCATTAGAATCATACTGTCAAAAGATAAACCATAAACAAAGCATAAGCGAAGACAATACATAAATGGCATCTTGAGAGCATATAATCTCCAGCTTATATGTGAATGGGGTAAGTTTCGGTAGTTATAAAATACATACTACATAAGAAGTTAAAATAAATAAATAAATTAGTATGGTTAAAAAATATTCTGATATTCAATTTTGCAACAGAACGTATTTTCTCAGCCAAAGATAAGGCTAGATGCTAAGGCAAATGAATGGTAACGCAAAATTAAAAACAAACTCAGGTGACGCCAGAGTATGAACCTTTACAATCAAATGCATCACAAATGTATAACACAACGACAGAACTGCATTTATGAAAAATATTTATCTTACTGCTTATTCAACTTTAGGTAAACATTTCATATGTATTCCAATGCGTATGTTCATATGTATAGAAATAAGGAAAATGACAGCTTATTCTGAAACGAGAGGTAATCGAATCAATATTCAGATATTATGAGAAAATAGAAAAAAATATTCACATGTTTGCTGCTTAAATCTCTAATTTACCTCTCTCCCCTCCCCTCGTCTATGTTAAATGCCGAAATAGGCAACAGACCACCTTTCTTGGGATTGGACTGACGGTCTAACCGATTAGACCATGAACCGAAGACTTTAGTAGTTCTTTTGTCAGTTTTGTTCTTACAATATTGCCCTCCTCAGATGGACAATTTCAAGTCCTCTTGCATTGTCTCTAGTTGCAATCACATTCAACACAGTCCGGCTCATCAAAATTCATTTTACTATAAGTTATCTTTATTGATTATTGTCTTATATATGTAAAGTGTAATGCAATGTAAGTTGATATGAGTGGAAGTGGTCGGAATATCCTAAGCAAAAGACCTCAGCTTTGATATAAAACCTTGTGTGGAGTAAACTTGTTTAAGAAAGGCCTCTACTTTAATGCATGACAAGACTTCAAGTACATTAGTCTTTACCTATTGGAATGGACAGAGAATGCTCTTAAAATGCATCTAAACACGAAAGGATATAATCTTAGTGAATAAAACTACTTGTATCAAACAACAGTAGGGATTCTAAGTCAACCCTGAATTCAGTGGGCGCCTATAATAAGGGCATATCATGAACCTCTGAAGGGATCCAATATGCATTAGACATTGAAAGCAAACAGGATCCTGTGCCTACTCCATGGTGGAAGCCACCCTAGTGGCAGCTACATACACGAATTTTAGCACCATGGAGGACATCGTGGCCTTTCTAAAAGGAATCTTATCAATGTACCGGAGAGTAATCAAAACAGAAGTTCCAAACAGAAAATGAAGCCAAATACAAACATTCAGTTACCCGTTTTTTTCTTTCCTTCCTTTTCTGATACAAAATCGAGCTCTTTTGAACTCCTAACCCAGAAATTTTTATGCTCCTAGCCTTCTTACCATCTACTAATTCACAATAACAAGTAGAAATCGGAACAAGAATAACAGAATAAACCAAAACCAAAGCAGGACCCAAGAACCAAAATCACATCAAGAAAGATTTTCACCGAGGAACTTACCAGAACAAGCAGCCCGCAGCCCCACGAATCAATCTCCGACGCCGGCGACACTGAGTAGAGAGATAAGAGGGGCAGAGAGAAGAAAATGGAGGGAGACAGACACCAGCCAGAGGCAGACAGGATGGAACCGGCCAACGCGTCACCGAACGCGACTAGGTGGGAACCGGGACTGGTCCGCCGACACCGATTGCTGGAAGATACAGTGGAAATCAGAGACGGAGAGAAGAGTAACAAATACGATTAGGGGAAAAAAATTACTGACCTTAGGCAACAGGGATGACCAATCGGACCTCAGGCGACAGCTCCACGACGCTCAGTGTCGCTGGATAGAGAGACGCGATGTGGCAGAGGCGGAGGACATACGGAGGTGCCTCAGACGAAGGGCGGCCGACACGGATTTCTGGTCTGGAACCAAAGGGAGAGAAAGCGAGACTTTAGGTTTTACGGGGTAGCAAAATTGAAAATACTAAACAATTTCATACCCGCCACATTTACCCGACCCGGCGCGCTTCCTTATGCCCGCCGACATTTTTGAATTAACACGAATTTTCGAATCTAATTTTGTGAAAAAATAGAGCCTAAGTTATTAGTTAGTCATACTAATGTATTAACTAAGTTATTTAATATAGCCTTGACTGAACCAAACACTTAACCCTCTCAACCTTGACTCGATCCAACTCACTATAAAATTGCAAAAATGATACACTTCAGCCTTATTGGCCCTTGTGCGCATCACATGATCTCTTTATGGTGATCATGACAATAGTTATGGCAAATTGTGTGGCATTGTTGATGATCATCTCCTTCTTGGCCGCTACCATAGTAGGGGAGACAGAACCTAGAATTCGAATGTGGATAGCAATAACGGGAAGCAACGGACAAGCAGGTGTAGCTACTACAGTAAGAATAAGGTCTACGATAGCGACAAGACCAACGTGACAAATTAGTGCAAACTAGTGTTCTTCGAGCAGCGGAAGTAATTGGAACTAGAGGATTTGCTGCAAGCATCGATGGAAATGATGGGGAAAGTAAGCTTGGGGACAGTATACAAGGCGGTGCTAGAACAACAACTCCATGTTGGCCATTGAAGTGGATCAAGGACACCAACCCTTGTCCTATGAAAAAATTCGGGAAACACAAATAGAGGAGGTGCTTAGGAAGCAAACTGGAGCAAACATCGTTTTGGCGTAAAGAGGTCACATGATGCACGCAAGGGCCAAAAAGGACTAAAGTGTACCATTTTTGCAAGTTAGGAGACAAATTGGATTGAGTTGATGTTGAGGGAGTTAAATGTCTGATTCATTCAAGGTTGAGGGCTAAAAATGGCCTTAGACCTTTAACGGACCAATTTCTACACGCTGATTATGTTCATCCCAAACTTCTCTTCCGTCTGCCTTAATATCAATCATGATAAAATTATTTTCTTAACATTAAGCTATTATTAGTTTTACAGACTAGAAGGAAAGGTGGCTGTGATAACCGGAGGAGCCAGCAGGTTGGTGAGGCGGCGGTGAGGAGGGTCTTTGCCTTCCACAGCACCAAAGTCATCATCAATCGCCGACACACAAAACGAGTTAGGCCACCCAGTCTGCGCTCCATTGGAATCTTCACTTACGTCCACTGCGACGTCACCAACGGGGACCAACTCAAAGCCACCGTCGACACCGCTGCCCAGGCCTACGGCAAGCTCGATTATGCAACGCTGGAGTCGTGAAGAAGGCGGAAGGCACGGGCGGGGAGGGCGAAGCTGAGGGAGGAGAGAATCGTGCTTATGAATTAATGTTGAAACAGAACTTATTGTTTTAACTGATAGCGAAGTGGGGGAGCACCACTTATATATCTTTGGCCTGTTTCAAATAATACAACACAAATTTTCCTTTTCTTTTATGTATCTTAGTTAACTCCAAAAACAAATATAGCAAAATCCAGCTTGAGTTACTTAAATGTAAGATGTTAAAAAGAACCATACAAAAAGAAACAGAAAGTGTTCATCTTGTGAGTAAAGTGGTTAAATAAATGAAGTTTCGCTTTAGTTTAATAAAAAAAGTTATTTACTTTTAATAAATGAATTTTTTTATGTTAGTTTAATTGATTACAAAAGTTAGTTCAATGAAATAATTAACAAATAAAAGTCTAATGATTCAATTAAAATTAAGAGTGCCCAGTTAGTTAGAATAGTTAAGTTTGGGACGTGGCATGATGGGGTGTAATCATGTAGAGCAAAAGTATATGTTGGGTGAAGTGAAAGAATGGAAAGAGATGAGTTGTCGGCTAGGTTAATTAGTGCATGTCGATGGATGTCGGTTGAGTTGTCGAGAGCCTAACCAGAAATGAACAAAACGTATGAAATCAAATCTTGCAACGACCTGAATAAAATGTTCAACAATGATGGGAGGTTGAACCTTATACAGTTATCTTTAATTATCTTATTTTTAATTGTAGATTATGTGTTATTATAAATTTTTTAAAATCTTTCATTCACTTTTTGGTAATCAGGTTGCATATTAAAAAAAGGATATTTACTTTAAGAAAAGATTCCAACTTATGTTACAAAAGCGATGAGGGGTATGAATATACGTTATTTGATCTTTTTTTTTTTTAGGCAAGCCCTTCTAATCAAAATATTTTGGAGAATTATCACCTGTGATGGCTTTTCTCCCATAAGGTGAGTTGTTTCTGCCAAATTTATGGAAACTTTGAATTTTGAAAAAATTACAATTTACCCCTTGAGATTTAGGTGAAAGTACACTTTGCCCTCTCTTGTTTTAGAAATATACATTTTACCCCGTGCCTGTTTAATATGCTCCTATAGTAACTTTTAAAATCTTAATTTAGTCATTACGATAACCATCTTTCAGTAATTTCAATATGTACGGTATTTTTTTATAGTAAATGGATATTTTAAAATACCATACATATTGAAATTACTTGAAGATGACTACTGTATAATCTAAATTAAGATTTCAAAAGTTACTATCAGACTGTATTAAAAAAAGCAATGGGCAAAGTGAATATTTCTGAAACAAAATGGGTAAAGTGTAATTTTACCTAAACTTTAAGAGGTAAAATGTAATTTTACCTAAACTTCAAGGGACAAATTGTAATTTACCCTTGAGTTTTTATAGACTATTTCTTACATTAACAATCTCACATTTATATGGAGAAACCTTCTTTATGGCAGGGACTTACCATCACCTCATTTTTATCTAGTTGGTAAGTAGTCAAGAGTTTATTACCATATAGAAAGGCCCTGCATCCCAATTTGTCCTTTAGAGGTGGTTAAACACCGATGCCAACAACATACTAGATATTTGACACAAGTGGTGGAAGACTTGTTGACTTCACCCTCATCAAGTTTAAAAGGGAATAACTCATTTATTCAAGCTTATTTTCTACATGAGATTGTATATGCAATTCTTCAGAATCCTATCATGAATAGTGATCGAGGAGTTGATCAACCAATTTGGAATAAGCGCGTTTATATTATTGCACTTCAAGTAAAATACTCTATTTCCAATCTTAACCCAAGCTTAATAATGTCACACAAATGTTTTCAGAAGCTCTTGGGCCTCAAGTTTACTTTATAAGTTTAAAGTATTTTTATGAAAGTGTTTACATAACACCAATGACAGTTAATTTAGCAAAGAAAAGTGGTTTGGTTGATCTAATTTGTAAATGGTGTAATGCAGATGAAGAAAACTAGTCACATCTTTTCCTTTTCCTGCCTTGATTCTCGAGCAATTTGGTATATTACTTTACTTATTCCTCATCCAAACTATGATGATAATCTTGTGAATCTGCTCGTGAGTATTATATAGAAGGAGCAAATCTGGCACACTGACACCATGGACATAGACATCATCACTCTATGGTGCATTTGGATTTTTGGCATGAGATGATTTATAAAAGTACTTCTTTCAACCATGAAAGCACTCTATATAAAAAGAAAAAGAGTCACTCTAGCAAATCAAATTGGCTTGCATTTACTGCAAGCAAGCAAGCTTATTTGTTCATTCATTATTCCCTCTTGTTTTATTCCATTTATGAGGTGCTCCCAAGCCTTGTTTGACACCAACAGTGTTTCTTGTGAGTAGTGCAATGAAGGCATATTTAAATAAAGATGTAATAACTTGGGTATGGCTTGACTGCAATGGACCTCAAGCTAGTCATAAAATGGTCTATTGTCACCATTGCAAGTTGAGCTCAATGTAATTATTATGGCAATTTGGTGGGCCAAGGGTTAAAGTTTTTGGTAAGAGTATAAGGTCTAGGGTTATGTTAAATTCCAGAGGTTCAAGGATTAGGGTTAGGGTATGAGGTTTGGGATTAAGGTTAAGGTATGAGGTCTAGGGTTAAGATTTAGGATTAGGGTTTGATTTAGGGGTTCAAGGGTTAGGGTTAAGGTATAAGGTTTAGGGTTAGAGTGAAAGGCTTAGGGGTTAGGTTCGGGTATGAGGTTTAGGTGCTTAATTTAGGGTTTAGGTTTGGGTTTGGGTGTGAGATTTGGGGTTATTTTAAGGTTAGGTTTAGTGTTTTAGTTTACGTTTTAGGGTTAAGACTAGGTTTAGGGTGTAAATTTGATGATCTTGGTAGGCAAATGTCAATTTTAAATTCCTTGCTATATTGTTATTACTTTGTAAATTACTTTTTATTTGATTTACTTAGTTGATCAGTATACATAAATTTTATATTTTGAATACCATTGGCATATGTATAAAATAATATTTTATTAACTATATTATTCAATAATTAATTTTTTTTACACTGCTAATATTTTAAAAAATATTTTCCTCATTTTTAACAATTTACACATGAAGGTTTGACCCAATGGTCACTTCAAGGTTAAGGCGATATTTAGTGTGAGAGATTAGGGTTAAGGTTTAAAGTTAGAGTTATGATTAAGGTATAGGATTTAGGGTTTAGTGTTTAGTGTTTAGTGTTTATGGTTTAGATATCTGAATTATTTCTAAGAAAAATTACAATTTAGCCGCTAAACTTCAAAATATTTACATTTTATCCCTATATTTTCTTATTCTCACTCAAATCACTCTCAACGTAGTAAATTTACCACTTCAACCACCATCTCCTTGTCTTCCTCTCTAAATATTACATCACAAAAGATTGCAAAACCAATCACTCATAAAATTTGCTATTGTTTTAGCATTGTAAAATTTCCATATATATTAGGTGCTCAAATTTAAATTCCTTGCTATGTTATTGTTACTGTATAAAATACTTTCTATTTCTTACTAGTTGATCAATATGCACAAATTTTATCTTTGGGTACTATTCTTATGTTTGTCTACTACTCATTATTTTATAAAATTTATATGACATAATTTAGTTAACAATTGGAAAAATAGAGTGAACTCCACCCATCGTCTCTAAACTATATCTCATGTTGCTCAATCGTCCTCAAACTATTAAGTGTTACATCAATAGTCCTCAAACTATGACATTGTTGCTTTCTCCTTTCTCCCCGTTTTTTTTTTCTTTTTACACTATTTCCTTCTCTTTCCTCCCTCCTCTCCCTATTATAATTTAATTTACAATTGAAAAAATAAGTATACCTTTTTTTTACATTTAATCAATTCCTATTACATTAAATTTTATTTTCATGTAACATTCATATAAGTTTGTGTATGTTGATCAACTTATACAATAAATGAAAAGAAACATAGCAAGGAATAATAAATTTTACTACCAATCTTGTAACTTTTGTAATGTAAAAAAATTAAAAATTTAATGATCAAATACCAAAATCTGAGACAGATTGTAAATTCATATATCTAAGGTTCAATAAAATAAGGCATTTCTATATTTCTTTAAATTTTCATTATAGTCACTAAAATGTCACTTATAATTCTAAAAAATATAGTTTAATAGAAATCATTTAGATTTTGTTGTGAAAAATATCATTGTTACTTATATAAACTATTTTCATCCAAAATAAGATATATTGTTTAATTTCCTCTCATTTTCTCTTCGCTCCTCTCTCTGCTTTTTCTTGTTTCTTTAGTTTCTTCTCTCTGCTCTCTCTCTCTCCGTTTTTTCAATTTTTTTTCTTTATTTTCTCCTCCCGCTCTCTGCTTTTTCTTCTTTTTTTCTTTATTTTCATCCCGCTTTCTCCACTTTTTCCTTTTCCTTCCTCTCTCCTCTCCCAATCGGCTAGGCTCGTCTGTCCCTTCCCACTTGCTGACATCATCCATGATTAATGCTGCAGATTGGGGGATACTTTACGCCATTTTTCTTGGGTGGGTAATGTAAAATCTCCCCATGGATGCCACCCACTAACTATCATCAGGTACGACAATTCCCACTAAAGAAGATGTCACAATGTCCGTAGATAATGAGAGATAAAGAAGGGACAACTGAAAAAGAAAGAACTCGGCTAAAATAAAGGAAAACTCAAAAGATAATTAACAAAAACTGGTCTACAGACCAGTTCCAGTAAAAGAAAGGAAATGTAACTCTGATCTAGAGAAAACTTGAGAGGGGGAGATAAGAAAGATGTTCCTGGAGAAGGAGGGTTTAGGTTTTTCTCTTGGGACAACAATTATCTTTTATACATCCAATCCCCAAGTGCCATATAGAATTTAGTATGATTTCAGTATATTTAGTTATATATATATATATATATAGAATAGCTAGTTCTACATGTGTGCAAAAATTTAGCACTAAAATCTTTCAAAATTTTGCTTGGTGTAGTTTGATTACATTGGAGAAAGAATAAGTGAAAGATGTTCACCTTCGAACATATATTTAATCATTGACAAATTTTTGTATAAAATTTTAATGCTTAAGTACTAAAAGCAGTGTACAAAAAAATAAATAAATCCCACATGTAAGTATATACTTGAGTGCTGAAGAATAACTGAGTCAATTATTTTACTATGAATCAATGACTTGTGAAATTTTATAGAATTTTTATAGTAATAAAGTTTTAGTGCATTTAGCATTACTTAAAAAAGAATTGCAGATATCAAACAGGCAAGAGAAATTTAGCAGGACGGGAATGGAGAGACGGTGTCGGGAAAAGAAATGCTAAATACACTAACACCTTTATTAAAACTTGTATAAAATTATTTATATTGCGGAAATTAATTAAATGTATAAAAATAACAGTATGTTTGATTTACTAAAAGGTCTATATTAAAACATAGCAAAAATCTCGAGTCAAATAGTTTGATCGACAGTGAAAAAAGCAAGTGGGTCTTGTTAATTTTTATAATTTTTTGTAAAATCCCTTTAGTACATTTATCAAAATTTAAAAACAAAAGTTCTCAATCAGTATAAGGGCCAATTCGTTTCAACTTTAACCAATTGATTACAAAATGATTTTTTTTTATTTTTACATTTTTTTTACTTGAAACTAATTTTAATTAAAAGCTAATATTATATAGCTACAATAATCAATTAAAAATATAATTTTTATAATTTTACTAAATTTTTATGAATTTTTCTAGTTTCAAGTCTTAAAAAAGAAAAATTCATAAAAATTTAACAACATACTAAAAATTTACTTTCAAATTGATTATTGCATCTACATAACATTGACTTTCAAATAAAATTGGTTTCACGTAAAAAAGATGAAAAAGTTGAAAAAAGTCAGTTGACTTTAGACGAAACGAATTGACCCTAAGTAAACGGGATCTAGTACATGACTAAATCCCATCGATGTATGGACTAACACGTTATAAGTTACAATTGAGATTAAGTTTGAGGAGGAGCCCAACTGAGTTTTCAAAATTTAAGGGACACTAACCTAATGTGGCCTTCCCTGTTTTTGTGTTTCGATAAGAGACTAGATTAATTTTTTCTTTATCATTTATAAGGCGGATTTACCAATGGGCTGGCTGCGTTTTGTTAGTGTTTTTGGGCTTAACAAAGGTCTTTTGTGGCGTTCTCTAAACTTGTTGGGCTTTACAAGGCCTTTTGTAGCATGTTCTTAAGCTTTTTGGGCTTTCCAGGTTTTGTTAACGTTTTTAGTAGCATTTTTTTGGGGGCAATATAAGCAAAATCATGTCATCTATCTAGCTTTTTGTTGTAGTGTTATTATGATGTTGGGTAAATTCCACTGGGGTCATTTAATTCATTTTCTTATCTTAAATGGGTCATTTTCCTTCATTTTATCTTGTTAAAGTCTCCTAGATCTAATTCATTTTTCAATGTTGGTCCTTCCATTAGTTTTTCTATTAAGTGCAATGGCAGATGTTGATGTGGCATCAATAACTACACAATAGTTGTTAATAATGTAAACTATTATTTCTATCATTCTTATCTCAAATACCCATACTTTCTACATCCACCATTTGCACCCCTTTCATCCTTCATCCTCAAACTCGATCTAATTGCAATTACAGCCTTCTTCTCAACCACGCTCATCCCCGTTGACTAGGGATGAACAATATTTTGATAAAAATGAAAAAATTGATTATATTATGATAAAATGATTCAGTTGTATTTTTAGTTCAGATAGTTTGGAACTGAATTGCATGTTTGACTATTTGATAGATTGTTGAATTATACGCTTGAAATCAAATAACTTGAATAGACTAAATAATAATAAATATTTTACCATTATCTATGTTGATTTTATGTGTATAAAGTTGTTTCCTACTCATTTTGGATTGCCTATTGTTAATCCTTGTTTAAATTTGGATATAAGATGTAAAATTTTAAATGTTTATCTTATTTTATACATTTATTATGTGTTTAGGTTTTATAAAAAGGAATCGAATAAGCTGATATGTAATTTGGATGATTCGCATTAGTTTGACATATAATTTATATTACTTGGATATACTTGCAAAAATTGAAAACTAGTGAGTAGATTATATTCAGATCAGCTTCAAACCGACGCAATAGAATATTCACTCATACCATTGACAACTCCACAAATAGCATCAACCTTGGTCCCAGAATTGCAAACCGCCCATTTACCTGCTCGTTATATGGGCTCAACCCAAAGTGCACCTTCAATCCGCCTAAAATCAGCTTCTTTTAGTGGCACTAAAGGGAGGTGCATCGACGAGGCCAGTTTCATCGAGTCGGATTTCTTAGACTTTTGAATTCTGCCTTTCTTTTCGGTGCTGATATGGTAGTGGAGGTGAACCTTGGAAGGACAAAGGCTTGAACGAATCCGGGTCGGAGCAGGATTCCGTATTGGTGAATCCGGGCTGGGAGAATTAAGTACCGCTGGTGGCGCGTTCAATAAAGGAGAGGATGGGTTTCAATGGCTGAGAGGGGCGTGGAGATTGGGAGGGGAATGTTTTGATGACATGTGGAGATGGTTCTGGTTGAAGACTTGAAGTGTTTCAATTGCCATTAATTTTTTTCCGTTCTTCAACTCTGTTTTGTGTTGTTAAAAGAAGGGTGTAAATGTGTAATGATATATATTTTATAATTTAGAGTTTAGTATTGGTAGGAGAATTTGGGGATTGAAGTTATTATGTTAACATCCATTTTAATGTTAGTTTTTGAAACATTAGTTTTCCTAATCAGACTTAATGATAAATGTACCAAAAAAACCCAATCATAAGACACTACCTGAGGTAAGAAACTTTATTAAATAAATTCATTTGTGATACAAAAATAAGTTATGTGATCTCTCCTAAAATCTACCCTTATGATATCTCGATACATCAACATATTTCATATCCAATGAAAAATGTATATATGGTGCGATAAGTAACGGACCTAATGGTGCATCTGACCTTGAAATAGGTAATTAGTGTAAACGGTGAAGGACGAAAAGCAAAAAAATTGCTTGTAAGTTAGTTTTAGATTTGGTTAAAGTTTTTATTTAATTACCAATCACCATTTTACGCACTTACCAGTAATAACTGAGCACCGATGGAAGAGGCTATAGTGACTCCTAAAATGACAAACATGAGTAAAATTAAGAGAACCCCTTAATAATGAGCCAGACGGAATTATTAGATATTAGGCTTTCATATCTAACCTTCATATATATGTACCAAAAAATTATTCTAACCCAGGGCCATTACATTTCACACGTCATTTTCTTTTCTAGCTAGCTATTAATCACTCTTCAAACCAAACACCACAAACAGTAGAAGAAACATGATTAAGAGTTGTCTTTGAAAGACACGTGATGAGATATAACCTTGATTTGGTAGTTGGGTCGACTCTTAAGGTTGTGGTCCTAGTGTACGTCTATCAATTTCAGTTCATGTAATGTGGATTTGTGGGAGTGGTAGCCAGGACTTTTGTTACCCTGATTTGTGACTCCCCACCCTCCTCCTAAACTTGACCTCTTTTGTCTACTTCAGAGGAACTACAAGTCCACAGTTTTAATGCCAAAACATGAGCACAACCACCAATTTGTTTAAAGGCAGAGAATTTTCCTTCCTTCTTTCGAGAAATAGTACTACATAACAGCACCCACTTACATGAGTAGTTGGTAATAAGGACAAGTGCACTAAGATAATAATGTGATCCTCAGAAATCCAAATCTTCCTAGGTACTACATAATTTCGATTTCGTGTTGTGAACAATAATCTCAAGGACAAGAAGTATAATTTAATTTGGTTATGAATGATTCACTAGAAAATCCTACTAGAATGGACTCTTCAATGTTGCCAGACTTTATCCTACCCCAACCTGAATTTTAATTTCTTCCTTTCTATTTCATAAATAAAATCTTGTCGTTCTAGACTTGAGAGGATATATATTGTCTGCCCCACAATTAAAATACTCCCTCCGTCCCAAATTCTTTGAACCATTTGACTTTTTGGGCTAGTTTGACTTGAATTTTTTTATATTACTGATTGTTAGAAAAAAATTAAAAAATATATATTTAGAAACTATAGGTCTTGATTTATCATTCACACATAAAATTTTTTCATTTATATGTTAAAATGTCTAAAATAAAAAATCATAGATTAATTGATAAAATGTGAATTGTGTAAAGAATTTGGGACGGAGGGAGTATATTGGTGCTCCAATCACATTTCATTTTTCAACTATAAATATTTCAGCTTCTGATCTCTTTTTCATTAGTCGGCACGAGAACCAAATACTACTCCTAACAAAGTATTGGACATATATATTATAATTGCATCAACTCGAGTAGAGTTGGTTCAGCTGATTCCAAAGCGTTTTATTATTTGTTTGCCATGAAATGAAAATTTTTTTTAATTCTCCAATCGCCTAGAAAGAAAGAAAGAAAAAGAGCTACCCGCGCCCCAGGGGGGGGGTGTTGTTGATTTTTTTGTTTCTAGTCTTTAAGAATAAGGGGAAAAAAATAATAGATTAGCTTTAATTTGAATTCCTTTTGCCTCCGTTACCGTTAGTGTTTTTTTATCGATGACGTGGTTTATTTTTAGTCACCAGAAAAACGTCAATTCATCAAATATTATGTGAAGCAGATGAACCATTTAAAGATCAACGCGTCTGGAGTTTTATGTTTATGGTGGTCAAAGATTACGACGATTATCAGGCAAGTTGCATAGAACTGATGTGAAAAAGGATAATCATTTAAAGTTTTTATGTTGAAATTGACTTTGTCTTGTAACCAGGATAGCGAAGCGAGACTCTGCCGCTCTTCAAACCTTAATTTATCTTCATATTCTTTTTATATCCTTCTCTATGGTCGGCAAATAACTGACCTTTATTACTTGTCCTATTTTTTTATTTAACTCCTTTTTTTTAAATTAGCCCTAAAATTTTGTAAAATATGTTAATGGTTAGTCCTTAATTTAATAAAAATATAACTATTGCAAAAAAAAATAATTTAAAAAAAATTGATAATTTAAATGATTCATTAATTGTAAAAAAAATTGTTGTATGGTTTGAATTTACCCAAAAATAATGACCGAATTGTTTAAATTGAATTTTTTAATAGAAATTTAATGTTAGAAAATGATAAGTTTTAGGACTACCCGTTTAAAATGTTGCAAAGTGTTATAGCTCATTTAGAAAAGTGAACAAGTTTTTTACAGTTCTTTTATTATATACATATGTCTAATTAGACATATTAACCCATCCCTTAATCTTCTATATATAAGGCATAAATCATCAAAAAATTGACAAAAATACCCTTAGTTAAAATATTTTTCTCTACAAAAAACCCTTGCTTGCTACTGCTGTTTTCTCCAATGCTGGTGCCAGCGCCAGCGCCGGTGCCGCCACCGAACTGTCATACATCATGATCTCACCATATACGTCATGTCATGTTCAGAAAAATGAAAAGTGTTTGAATAGATACCGAAAAGTGTCTAAAGAAATATTTAAAAGTGTCTAACCAATACGTAACCAATTTACTCTCTTCAAAAATAATTAATTGAAATAATATAAAAGTGTCTGAATGGATACTGAAAAGTATTTAAAGAAATATTTAGAAGTGTCTGACCAATACGTAGACAATTTACTCTCTTAAAAAAATAACTAATTGAAACAATAAAAAGGTGTCTAAATGAATATGTAAAAGTATTTAAAGAAAAGTGACAAAATGTCTAAAGCAATACACAAATAATTTATTTTCATGATAAAAAAATGTATATGAAATAATAAAAGAAGTGTCTAAATAAAAATTTAAAAGTGTCTAAATAACCATTTAAAAAATTACAAAATGTCTGTAGCAATATGTAAATAATAACAAAATTACAGTCGCCACCTGCCTGAAGCAATCCTCCACAGCCGCCGCCTTTACATCTCGCCACAGTCTTCCATCCCCCAACGCCTGTTCACCTTGCCCCTTCACCTCGTCGGACTCGCCTCGCCCCTTCTCCTCCTCCCTCACACAGCCTCGTTTGGGCCCTCCACGCCAGTTAACCTCGCTACTTCACATCCTCGAACTCGCCTCGTCGCCTCACCTCGTCGCCTCACCTCTGCCCTCGCCTCAGACTTACCTCGTTGTCTCACCTCCACCCTTACCTCGGACTCGCGTCGTTGCTTCCTTCGCCTCCTCAAATCAATGATTTGCATCACCGATCGCCGCTTCTGTGATCGTCTCGCCTCCTACGGTTCTTAGCCTCCTTCGCGATTAGATCTTAGTTCTCAACCTCCTCTGATCAGCGCTCCTACGATCATCTCACCATTTCGCCTCTCGCCGCTCGCCTCGGATAAGCACCGCCTAGTGTTGTATCTGGCTTCACCTCACATCGCACCTCGCCGCTTTGCCTTGTCGCTTCACCTCGACCCTCACCTGAGACTCGCCTAGTGCTTCGCCTCCTCAAATTGTCGATTCGCTTCACCGATCATCCAATCAAAGTTAATAGCGGTGATCGGCGATGATAACAGCGGCGACGGCAATGAGAGGAGGGTAGAGAGAAAAACAGAGCGGTAGTGTGAAAGAGACAGAGAGAGATAAACGTTTGAACAAAAATTAAGGTAAGAGGTAAAAATGTAAATTCAATAGTATGTCTAATTGGACATATGTCTACCATACCCTTGGTAAGTTTTTTAACTAATAAAGTTTTAAAGTTTTAAAATTTGCTTTAAAGGCCGAAAAGTTTTAAGAATGTGCAAAGTTTTAGGAGCAAAACTAGGTGAATTGGATGCATATTCCAGCGCCAATTTTTTGTTTGGGTAGTTGATTATAAATAATCAAAGCTTGTGACTTATAAAAATAGATAACAATATTTTAGGAATTTAAATACTACAAATTAAACGGTCAATTACTCGAAAAAATAAATGTGAAGATCAACAAATTAAAGGGTCAATTACAAATTAAAGGTTCTGTTGTAGCATATAATACAAAATATAGTATAATAATTATTAAATAATAAAGTTTGGGATTAAAGAGAGGAAAGTTTAGAGTTAGAGTAATTAAAACTTGGTTTAATTATTGATAGAATAAATTTTTCCATGAAAATTTAAAAAAAAAAATTGAGATTTGAATTAGTCCTAAAATCAAATCTAATCTTTATACAATAAAGTTTTGAGATTAATAGGGTAAAAAGTGAGATCTTAGGAATTGAAACCGGTGTTTTACTATTGACACAAAAAAAAAGTAATAAAAATGAAATGAATTGGAGGTTTAAACAAAAATCTAAGTAAAGTCTGAAAACAATTCAACTAATAGCCAAAATTAGACAAAAAGGTGATGTTTAAGCATTGACAAAAAAACTAAACTAAAGTTTCAAAATCAATAGAGCAAATAGAAAACCTACAGGTAGTAAGTTTAATATTGAATTTGCACAAAAAAAAATAATAATAAAAGAAGGAAAAGAACCAAAATGATAATCATATAGAATTTATGGACTAAAATGAAAGAAAGGAAATCTACATGGGCTGAAAGAGAGGTTATACAATTACCTAGGAAACAGTTTTTTTTTTAAGAAGGATCACTGTAAATAACAATATCGAAATGATATGGAGCATGCGCACTGTGCCATGTGCAGAACTGATTATTCAGTTGATTCGGTTCAAACTAAATCAAAAATTTCAGTTTATTCTTTTTTCAGTTTTTTGTTATTAGAAGCCAAATTGACCAAATTAAGCTTATAAACCGAACTGGAATATTCAATTTGATTTGGTTTAAAACTGAAATAACCAAAATAAATTACATCCAAACCTAGTGATGAACCTAACACTAAAAAACATAGGTGGCTTAAAAAACTATATAACAATAAATGGTGGACCATTTTGGGGTTGGTGCTTTAACATCAACAAACCAAATGCAGCGGCAGCGATTTTTCGCCTTCGTCAGATTAAAAAGCAGAAGCAGGCAGGATTAGAATAATCTGAATCAGTAGGAGCCGTCCTGGCCGGTTTATGCCTGTGATGAGGTAATCTTGTGGGTCGGGTTGGCGTGGTAGTTGGCGATGCCGAATCTGAAGTTGGGGATCGTCGTTTCCGCCGGTAGCCATCGGAGAAGGTTGGGTCAGATTTCGATCTGTGTTTGGGAGAAATTCGAGAGCAAATCGAATCAACCGAGCATTTGTTGTAAGATTTGGCATTTTGGGTGGTTAAGGTAAAATTGGTGAAGAACAGAGGGCATTACAGTAGTCTAATGTTTTAAGAAGCTGAAGGTGGAGCCGCCGACTGGAACCACAAGGAAGTGGGGTAAATTGCATTCTTGGCCCCTAACTTTTTATTATTGTGTTATTTTGGATCCTATCATCAAAATTTTGCATGAAACATCCTTAATCTTAATTTTTTGTTTCATTTTAGATCTTTAAATGACAGAAAGTGTTAAAAATAACGGAAATGGCTCCAGGGCATGCCAACTTGGGGTAGTTGCCTACGTGGCACAATGAATCACTAGCTATAGATGCCCACAATTAGTCACATCAGACATTTAGGGCTTATATTACAAAAAATGAAGAAACTTAGGGCCTATACAGGATTAGCCCCTATCTCTCCTTCCTCCTCCCTCCTCCGCCGCTCCAACCTTTCCTTGCCTCCTCCTATTGCACGACGTTCTGATGCCTTCCAGCCTCTATCTGCCACCATCAACCCTCCTAGTTGGCCCTCCTCAGTTCGCCCAATGCTTCACCACACATCCTAAACATTGCCCCTCCACTATTCGTGCCAAGCCAAAGGAGAATAGGGGAAGGATAATTCGCGTCCATCTCAGCTGCTTTCGGTTAGCCAATGGCCTCCACTACTCCCGATCATACCCATTTTGTGACGCCACCACTGAAGCCTGAGCAACTGACGTCCTTTATTTAGTCGTTCGGCCAGCGAATTGATGTCCGACCTGCAACCCAACCCATCTCCCACTACGGACCCAACGAAGCATTTGGGTAAATTGCACCAATGACCAAAATTGAGGGTTGGAAGCGAACGAAATCAAGGATTAGAATCGGAGAAAATCGGGCAGCAATCAATCGAGGTTGGAGGAGGCAAATGATGGCTGGAGGTGATGGCGGAGGGAAGAGGAAGGATAGATGTGAGCTAATCCTGTGCAGCTCTTGAATTTCTTCATTTTTTTGTAATATAGGCCCAAAATTTCTGATTTGGCCAATTTTTGGCATTTGCCCCAGGTTGGTATGTCATGTGGTCATTTCCGTTATTTTTAACATTTTCCGTTTTCCAAAGGTTTAAAATGAAAAAAAAATTGAGATTGAGGACGTCTCCTACGAAGTTTTGAGGTTAAGGTCCAAAATAAGACAATAATAAAAGATTATGGGCCATGGGTGCAATTTACCCCAAAAAAGTGTTTTTTGTGATATAAAGCCCAAACTCCATTGGAAGCCATCTATCTTATTTTTTCCTTTCACTCGGCCCCTATTCCTTTTAAACCTGTCAACTTACCCATCAAAACCTTAAATATGACATACTAAAATTTCGGTATTTTCAGTTACAGAAATAACCGACACTCATAACTGAAACCGAACAGAAACCAATATTCTTTCTATTTTATTTCAAACAAAACTAAACTGAAACATCAAATTAACTGAACCAAAATTTTAAATTATTTTAATTATTTAATTTTTTTAATTTTAACCAAATAATGATCACTTTAGCCATGTGAAACATATAACAAAAAAAACTCTGGGACCAATAACACATGCCCCAGGGCCTTCTAATTAACATTATCTTTTGGTGTAGGAATTCCAATAATTTCTATGTTAGCTCGGTGTCTACTTTTTGTAGCAGTCATCCTTCTGTTTATCGAGTTTACCACTCCAAATTGGTACAGTCGTCAAATCACTCACTATAATTTTTAAATTGGCACAGTTTTACTGCTCCACCTTTATCTGATGATATTCTATTCAATGCTTGCATATTCTGTTAAAGGGCGGTGACATGGACTATAAAAACACTGGTTTTCCTGCTAGTTCAGACATTTTTTATTTAGCATTTTAGTCAAAGTTTTAATTAAAATGCGAGAGAGAGAGTAACCACAGTAAAAAAAAAAAAAAAAACCATGCAAAAGCGGATTTGATGAAAATTGCAAACTTAGCAATTGAAAAATGCTTAGATCTTTTTTCCTGTCACCCAATGCTTCTGGAATACAAAAAAAATAAAATAAAATAAAAAATGCTTCGCATAATAAAATCTCATTTTAAAGCTTTTGCGTAAAGCATGCCTCAACAATAATATTAAATACTTCATCTGTTTTATATTTTTTTTAATAATTATTATCCTGTCCCAAGTTTTTTACATCAATTTAGTTTTTTTAACTTAATTTTAATTTAAACTACTTAAAAGGTATAAGCCTTGTAGTTTCTAAATACAATTTTTTTAATTTTTTTTAACAAATATTAATATAAATGAGTTTAAGTCAAATTTAAGTAAAAAAACTAAAATAATGCAAAGAATTTGGAATAAAAGGCGCACTATTTTGGGTTATCTCAAAGCTTTATAACATCTTCATATTTAATTAGTAAGTTACTTTAACATATTACCATCTAAACTATTATTTGAACATTCATTTTTTTTAATTCATGTGCAAAAAGTGAATAATATACTATATATTTTTATTTTTCTAAATCTTCGTGTCAAACCGGATGTTAAAAAAATCTGAAACTAAGGAAGTATAAAACTATTTGCAAAATTTTATACTCCATTTGTCTCTAGTTGGTTGAAACATTTGGATTTAACACATAGATTAAAAAATATAAAAAAGTTTATCTGTAATTTCACATTTGTAATTCACTTTTTACGTATAAATCAATAAAGATAGAAAAAATGAAAATTGGAATGACAATTTGAATGATAATATGGTAGGATAATTTAGTAAATATGAAAATATTGTAAAATTTTGTGAGAAGCTAAAATATAATATATTATATATATATAATTTAAAATTGATGGAGTATAAAACAACAAAACTTCAATTTTACAACTGAAAAAAAAAATAAAGTAGAGACCAAACTTGTATAATAGTATAAATATTACACTATATTCTAAAGATGAACATGGTTACTGTTGGATGAATAGTGGCAATTGTTTTGGGCTGGTTGAGCCTAGTTGATTTTGGGCCATGGTTTTGCATCTTTTTTTTTTTTTTTGCTTTTTTTAGGATGTGATTTGCTATTTTTTTAGTTTCATATCATTTTGCAAGGTGCTTGCCTTTCTGAGGGCCTAAGTTGCAATTTTCTCAATTTTCATCTGTCCCATATTTTTTTCGGTTAAAATGCAATTTCATTCTCTAACTTTCTAATTTTTTATTTTTTGGACCTAAGTTATGTCCTTGTTATATTTTAGTTGCTGAATTTTATAACTATTTAATTAAATTTTCTATTTGTTCTCTTAGCCCCTAAGTTTTTTTTTTACTATTTTTTATGTACTATCTTCTAAAGTAAGACATTGGTGACTATAATTTATTTATTTATTAGTTAAAATTTATTTATTTATTAGTCAAACCATTTTTTTTATCTTCATTAAGTCAATTGTTACATTCTTAATGCCTAAAATTTTTTGATTTATTTTTTCTTGATCCTAAATTTTTTTATTGATTTTCTTTATTGTTGATTTCTAAAATGAAGCTTTAATCATTATTTTTATCATTATTATTTCATTATTGATTATTAAGATTTGAAACATTAATTATTTATTTCAAGCTCTATAGTTTAATAAATCAATTTGTTCCATAATTGTTAAATTTGAGAGTAAATTTTTCTAGATAAATTTTTCATTGATATTAAAAATTAGATTTTATGTTAATAGGAGATGAAAATTTTTATTGAATTTTTTTTAATTAACAGATAAAATATATTTTGAAGTACGTAACGCATTTTGTATCGCACTATTATTGTTAAAATTTATTACAAAAAATATCCACTACAATTTCCAGGTCACCAAATTTCTCCATTTGTTGTCTTGGTCTCTAATTTTTTTTGTCATTTTTTTATTGTCTTCTAAAGTAAATATTGATAACCATGATTTATTTTTCTTATGTCTCTAGTAGTAATATTTTTTACTCCAGCCACTTCCTATCAATATGTAAATATTATTTTGTTTCAAAATTACAATGGCTGAAATTTATGGAATGATCATATGAACCGCCGCAACGCGCGACCTCCTGCACCTCGTATATGCTAAAATTCTAAGTATTAATGTGACGTTAGTAACAGCGCACCACCCTACTATAATATTTTTTTGTTTAGGCTGTTTTTCTTTTCTTTTTTTCATTTGGGTTCCTTTTTTTCCTATATTTTGTTTTTCGCATTTGGTTTTTTGGAACAAAATTTCTTGGTTTTTTTGTATTTTTGGTCTAGTGATTTTTTTTTTGGCATTTGGGTTTTTTTTTGCCTGTATTCATTTTTTAATATATATTTTTTTTTGCATTTGGTTTTTCCGGCCCTTATTTTTTTGTGGGGGAGTTTCTTTTTTGTTTTTTGTTTTTGCTATTTCCCCCCTTTTTTTTGTTTCTTTTTCTGAAAAAAGGATAAATTACAAAATTAATCCTCCATTTATTTGCGGGGATATATTCATACCTCTAGCCCTCATATTCTCAAAATAAGCATTTTACTACATTCTCCTAAACTTTTGATTATTGTGTTTTGGGCTTCCAATTTTTATTAATGACCCTTAATGCTTTGATTTCTCTTAAAAGCTTAAATTCACTACTTTAATCTTATGTCATATATTTTCTATTTACTAAATTTATTACCAACACGTTCAAAACATTTTAATTTTTTAGATCTTTGGAATTGATCATATCTTATTTTTGAATTCATAACTTTTTTTTAATATTTTTCCTATAAATATAATGGGTGTGAAAAATTATATCTTCATCAATCATCCCGCAACAACGTGCGGGTTGCAATATAGTATTGTACTATATAAAGTAACTAAACTTTGATTACTTGATAGATTGTAACTAAAAAAATGAATCATGTCTTTGGCACTGTAATTCGCATACCGCCCATAGACATCTTGTGCATAGGGATAGACAAAATCTGACCAATCTAATGATCTGGTCCAGCCCAATTGAATCCAAGCCTAACTTGACAAAAAAATTCAATGACCTAAACATGATTGTACCTAAACACAACCTAAACTCAATTTTGATTAAAGTGAAACCTAAAAAAATCTAAACCCAAAATGGCTCAAATCTAAATTAACCCGAACCCAAGAATGATGTAACCTGAACCTTAAATGACTTGATGACTAAATCTAACAAGACCTAATTTTAACCCTTACAGTAAATATTAACTTTTCTCTTTCATTGCCTTTCATAGTTATTAAATCTAATATATAGGTGCTCCATATTTAGTAACTTTCATTTTTTGGGTTTTTCATATTCAGTAAGTCTCATATTTGGGGCGGGTGACTATCATAATTAGTAACTTTTTTTTTAACTTTCATGTTAAGCAATTCTCATATTTTGATAGGAGATTTTCATATTTAATAATTTCAATTTTTTGAGGACTTCCATGTTTAGTAAGTCTCATATTTGAGAAAGAGACTTCTATGTTTAGTAAGTTCCATATTTGTATTCTTTTAAAATAAGTAACTTTTATATGTAATAAGTTTAATAATTTTGGTAGGTAATTGTCAAAATTATGACATTCATCTCAAATCTTTTAAATAGAGTGAAATAAAGTATATAAATTTTAAAAAATTTCATTTCAGTCACCTATAATAATTACAACATGGATCCTTGAGCTTTTAAAATTTTTACATTTCCATCCAAAATTTTTAAAATTTTATAGTTTAGTAAGTAATAGTGAATTGGACTTGCATTTCATAAAAATTTCATAGAAAAATCATTAGAATAAAAGCATAGAAAAATTGTCATAATATGTGTTTGAATGATAGCCGAGTAAGGGTCTAGGTGGCTTGTACAAAGAGAGTTGAAGGATATGAGTCTAGAAAAGCAATCAAGCATTATAAAGTATTAAAAACAACATTAAATAACCTAAATATGTAATAAACTATAATAAAGAAAAATTTTATAATTTTTTTTAATTAAACATACTAAGAAAATAAAAATTAACTTAAATTAAATCACACAAAAAAATTAAATTGTTTAATTTAAAATTTTTAAAAAATTTAATCGATTCAGTTGTTTTGCCCAATAGACCAATAACTCAAGTGAATCTGAAAGTCAACCCAAATCAGGCCTAGAACCTAACCTGAAGTTATATGATATTAAAATTGACCTGACTTGTATTGAACTTGAATCCAAATAAACCCAACCCGGCCTAACTAATCAACCCAAACCTAAATAACCTAACCTGAACCTAACTTAGACTTGAATACATACTATCTTAATTAGACCTGAACCCGAATGACCTAACCCAAATTTGACCTGACATACCCAATTGCCATCCCTAGCATTAGCCTGGGTTCAACTCTTATTCTCTCTCACTTACATTTTAAAACAAGTTTCTAATAGTTAAATGTGACGCAACATCCTCTAAATTTTAAGATGTGCATACCAACTCTCAATTTTCATACACTCACACCAATACCTTTTATTGTTAAGGGTGAGTGTTATTTTGGATAAAACTGAAAAAACCAAAAAAAAAAAATTAAGTATATTTGGATAAAATAATTTGGTTATTTTTCTAGTTTGATTAGTTCAAACCAAAACCAAATTTCATATTCGATTAGGATCAGTTATTGGATCATAGACTTTGAACCGAATAAATAATATAGTGATAATATTATACCATTATTCATATTGACTATATATATATATATATATATATATATATATATAAAGCTATTTCATACTAATTTTGGACTATATTTTGTTGATCATTTTTTAATTTTGGATATGAGATGTAAAATTTAGAATATTGATCTTATTTTTTTCATTTTTTATGTGCATAAATCTTAAAAAGGGAACTTAATAAACTAAAATATAATTCGGCCAATTTAGATCAGTTCTAACATGTAATTTGGAAAATTTAGATATATTTTGTTAAACTAAAAGCCAATCAGATCATTGTGTTTATATCGGTTCCAAATTGAACCTCCCGAACGCTCAACTTTATTTATTGTAAATGCTTCTAAGTACCCAGTACATTTAAACTGCAATTCAAGGGATCTCGTGAGAGTGGAAGATTCCAAACGAAATATTGAATTGGCTAACAATTTTCCAAAATAAAAAAAAAACATATTGGAATCAAGTGGAAATTACAATTTGAGTCATAAATTTTTTATATTTTAGCAAATCAGTCTTAAAACTCATCGAATTGCCAAATAAGTCTAAAAGCTTATAACCATTAACTCCATTAGTCCTAAAAGTTTCAAGTTATACAAAAATCAGTAATGAAAACTTTTGTTTCTAACAGAAATTTATGATGTGGCACTTAATGTCATTATCTTTGGTGACTAAATTGACATTTTTTCAAACTTTAATGACTTATTCGAGAATTTTATCAAAACTTAGGATCACTTCACATTTTTAAATCAAAATTTTCAAAATATATATGACCCCAAATAAGGATTCTATTGTTATTTGTTTTCCAATTTTTGCGATGAACTAATTTGATATTCAATAAATTAAAGTGGAACTCAAATATTTAAAATAGTAAAAACTTATTCGATTTGCTTCACAGCATTGCTGGTGATCAGCAATAAAATATACCCTTGCTGAGTAAACCTGATTACAGCTTTGGTAAAGGATGTTGCTATGTTTATTCCATTAGATTTAATTTAATATTTCTAGAATGTGTATTATGCTATGCTCTATATAATTTTTTATTCAAGTCACTTTGTTAATACAAATTCTTTTTATTAATTCACAGATGAAGAGTAAAGTCAGTTTAATTGACTTTTAGTATTTTAAGTAACATAGCCCTGTCCAGTTCATTAAGCTTCAAATTGCTTTGATACCAGTTTTGGCAAATAACAATAAAGCCTTAATTTTTAAGAAATTACAATTTAGTCACTATATATTTTTTTTAACATTAAGTTTACTACCTATATTTAAAAAATACAAATTGATCCCTGAAATTTAAAAAAAAAATTCAAGAGGTCGTGAAAGTTTTAAAATTGACAATTTAGCCATTGAAAATCTTATAGGTGATCATCCTACCTGCTTAACCCACCAAGCCCATTGGCTAGAACTCAACCAATTAGATGGTCATACGGGTATGGTTCAGGTATGGTAGTAAAAATAGAAACTAATATACATGTGGGTTAGTTTAAGTAGTAAAAATAGATACCCGATAAACCCTAAGTGGCCCTATTTATTTATGTTTAAGTTAGTTTAGCCCATCATATCCCATCCCCAAAAAAGCATGATCCCAACTTCAACTTGCTCAATCCTAATCCCAAAGTCTAACTACTATTATTGTCTTTCCTCTAACCTCTCTTTCATGGGGCTCACCCATTTTGTCTCTTACCAGGCTCATTCTCCTTGACTTAAACCTAGAATACAACACAAATCCAACATAAACTCAAAGTAAATAAGAAAGAAAACTTTGTCTTTGAACACTATCGATTAGCTCTAGGGATTTGAATGTTGCTAATGACCTTGCTTTAGATCATTATTTTCTTCATGTGGTATTATCGAACAAACATAGTTTTTTTATTGGTTCCTTAATTTTAATAGTTACAGATTTTTGTTTGTTGGTGGATGAGTTGAACAAGTGAAAAAGGTTTTTTTTTTATCATATTTTAATTTTAGTTCACTTGGTGGATTTGCAATTTAATGTTATTGTTTGTTGTTTACACGTTTTACATATGGAATGTTTTATTTATAGAGGATGTGGAAGCCCAATCATATTGAATAGACCCAAATTGATTTATATGCGAATTAAGTTTGATTGAGTTTTAAAGCCATACGAGTAAAAATGTTTTAGGCTATAGTTGGATTGTAAAAATGTGAAACCCGTAGTTGATGTCGGTAAGGTTGGGTTTTGGTGAAACTTGTAGAACCAACCTCGCCAACACTCCTATTAGAGATATCAACATTAAGCACCACGTTAGCATTTTTTTTTGTATAAAACAAAAGGTTTAGGCTAATTTAGCAAAAGGTGTAACTTTTAGGACTTTTGAAAAAATTGGCTATTTTACCTTTTTTGCCTAAAATTTAAATTAAATATATTCATATCAATTTATATTATAAAAAATATTAAAATTATATTTATAAACTATAGCCTTTAAGGAACCATTTTCATATAAAAAGGAGACAAATTTTACGAGACAAAGAAAGTATCACTTAATTCATTTTAACTTAAGTCAATTGGCTTCAAAACAGTTTATTTTTATTCTTACGTATTTTTTACCCAGAACTAATTTTATTTAAAAGATAATATTATATAGTTGCAGTAATCCATTAAAAAAGGTTTTTTTTATAGATTTTAATTTTAGTTCACTTGGTGGATTTGCAATTTAATGTTATTGTTTGTAGTTTACATGTTTTGCATATGGAATGTTTTATTTATAGGGGATGTGGAAACCTAGTCATATTAAATAGACCCAAACCGATTTATATGCTAATTAAGTTTGATTGAGTTTCAAAGCCATACGAGTAAGGTTGGATTGCAAAATGTGAAATCCGTAGTTGATGTGAGTAAGGTTGGGTTTTGGTGAAACTTGCAGAATCAGTCTCGTCAACACTCCTATTAGAGATATCAACATTAAGTGCTACGTTAGCATTTTTTTGTATGAAACAAAAGTTTTAGGCTGATTTAGCAAAAGGTGTAACTTTTAGGACTTATGCAAAAATTGGCCATTTTACTTTTTTTTTGCCTAAATTTTAACTTAAATATATTCATATTAATTTGTATTATAAAAAATATTAAAATTATATTTATAAACTAGAGCATTTAAAAGACCATTTTCATATAAAAAGGAGACAAACTTTACGAGACAAAGAAAGTATCATTCGATTCATTTTAACTTAAGTCAATTGGCTTAAAAATAGTTTATTTTTATTCTTATGTATTTTTTACCAAAAACTAATTTTATTTAAAAAATAATATTATATAGTTGCAATAATCCATTGAAAATATAATTTTTATAATCATATTAAAATTTTATAATTTTTTTAATTTAAGGCTTTAAAAAATAAAAATTTAACAACATAATAAAAATTTACTTTCAAATGGATTATTATATCTACATAATATTAACTTTTAAATGAAATTAGTTTTAGGTAAAAAAATATAAAAATAAAAATAAATCAATTGATTTAAGTTAAAATGAATTGACCTATAAACTTTAAAAATTATAAAAAATTGAAAAGATTTAGGGCTGATTTGATAAAATTAAAAAAAACATTTAGGGCTGAAACTATACTTTTGCCTTGAAATAAATCACCCACCAGTTTCTTACCGACCTGCTATGTCCAGGCTACCACGGATGCATAATGTGTATTGGAATGTCGAAAATAGCCATGCTTCGGACTGACTACGTGTAAGAAAATGACTTGATGTATTGAACCGGACGATTATCGGATCCCGTTTTGGAAAAAGTAAAGCCTGATTCTTTTCCCTCTACTGTGAAGCTACCTCTCTCTCTCTCTCTCTCTCTCTCTCCTCTCCGATGGAATTTGTGGAGCCCAAGACCGGACAGCTGCTTCGCTGGATTCAAGCTCTTCGTTACTGGTCTTTTATGGGTCTTGTCTGCGTGCTGAGCTGAGAGCCTGAGAGCTAGAGATTCCTAAGTTTTGTATTTTAGGGTGCCAATATTCAAACAGAAACTTCGTTTTTGTTGATTATTAGGCTCGACCCAGTTCCTCTTTTCTCAGTTTTCTGATTTTCTGCTCTTCTCCTTCGATTCTCTCATCATCTGCTGCAAACCACGGGAAAAAGTTCATTGCTTTACAGATCTATTGCCTTCATTCAGCACCACATGAATCTGCTTCCTCGTCTCACTGGAGATCGTTCTGCACTTCGACTTCATGGCCCGTTTTTCAAATTATGAGGTGAGTTTTCTTCCCAGGTGCGGAGGCGGAAGTCAAATGTTGGATCTTCTGGAATATTCAAACAGCTGCTGATTAAAGTCTAAGCTACTGTCCAGGGAAAGCTGAGCTTTGACCAATTCCTACTGCTTTTAAAGTTCTTTTTTCTCTCCCAGTTGAATTACCGTGGCTGTCGCCCTCTGATGGTTTGTTTTAAGAGTATTGGTCCATAAATTTTATGGCTATCTACGGTCGAAAAGAACCGTAGAGGTTGCTTTCCTGCCTTTGTTTATTGTTTACCTCTATTTGATCCGGGGTAGTGAGTAATTGTACCGGCAAGACTTCATTCTCTGAAGAACGTTGGAGAATACAATTCATAACTAGGTTTCTGTTGGCTGTGTTGCTCGTGTCTTTAGTATCGTTAACCATTGGTTTAGTGATTGTTGGGCTCATTTTTGTTGTTCTCGTTCCTGCAGTATATAACTGGCGAATTGAGAAGAAAGGAGCGTAGTTTTCACCATTGGATTTCTTGGTCAAAGCTGTACTGGTGTTGGTCAAATTTGGAGCTTGTGGAGGGTTGTTTGATGAGATGAGGGATGTTATCTGGGTTGATGAACTTGCTGAGGGCCTGTTTCTGGCGGAGGTCCGATCGTTATGTCCCCACGAGTTCCGACTCTATTGGTCGCCAAGATGGCCTCTTGTGGTACAAAGACACAGGGCAACACTTCAGTGGTGAATTCTCCATGGCCGTGGTTCAGGCCAATAATTTACTCGAGGATCAGAGTCAGGTTGAGTCTGGTTGTTTGAGTTTGCATGAGTCAGGTCCATATGGTACTTTTGTTGGCATATATGATGGGCATGGAGGTCCAGAGACATCGCGCTACATCAATGATCACCTCTTTCAGCATCTCAAGAGTATGTGACCTCTCTCTAAACCGAAGCCACACAAGTAGTGAACTTGTTCTTTTGCAGGAAAACAAGAGTATTTAACTTCTGCAAGTAAACCTGTGTTACTTTTCCATAATCAATGTTCCTACTTCCTCCTCTTGATGATGGGGTTTTTGATTGGATTGTTTGACCTTTTTATGCAGGATTTACTTCTGAGCACCAGACAATGTCGGTTGAAGTGATACAAAAAGCATACCAAGCAACGGAAGAGGGGTTTTTCTCTCTTGTTTCCAAACAGTGGCCTCTTAAACCCCAAATTGCAGCCGTTGGATCATGCTGCCTCGTTGGTGTAATTTGTGGTGGGAACCTTTATATAGCCAACCTTGGTGATTCGCGTGCTGTATTAGGGAGAGCTGTCAAGGCAACAGGAGAGGTTTTGGCAATTCAGCTATCAGCCGAGCATAATGTGTGTATAGAGTCTGTAAGACAGGAGATGCAGTCATTACACCCTAATGACTCAGAAATTGTAGTTTTGAAACACAATGTATGGCGTGTGAAGGGTCTCATACAGGTACCTTAGACCGTTTAACATTGCTAATTGAAACTTTTTGCTTTGTAATGAAGTACTTTTATCCTGCTGTATTCTTACTCTACCAAAATCTACAGCAGTTTGTGATCTTTCTCATATGAGAATAAGGCTCCTAAAGGATTTGAATGAACAAAGGAAATTGCTATTCTCTTCACCAGGAGATAAGTCGCACTTTCCTGAGAACAGTTTTAAAAGATTTTGTGAGCACCAGCATAATTTATCTTAGAACAATGTGCGGTGAAAGTTGCTTGCTGCATGTTTTGGTTTCATTGAGCACTGAGTGTGCTGTTTATCTTGTTTGATGAGAACTCCTTAGCTTAATTATAGCAAAATAGAAATTAAAATTGAATTGTTGCATATGATGCTTGATTTATTTTGAAAAATGGTTAAAAGTTCATGTTATTTTAGCATTGAAGACTTGAAGCTATTAGGTTCAGCATTTATTCACTCCGAAATATTTAAGGATAGTGAAATAATGAAGTTGTATTGATGGTAGGAACTGTCTAAACAAGCAGGCATTCTAGGGTCCTTTTTCATTAGATTACAATACAAGCTGAAACAGATTTTCACTCCATGATATGATTGGCATAAAGACCTGACTCCATGATAAGCTGATCTAGAGTTGATTCATAAATTTTATGAAATTCTTACGAATGTTTTGAGTCCTTGCATTGTTTTACTGAAAATCAGAAGTTTTTCTCATTTCAGATTTCTAGATCCATTGGTGATGTATACCTGAAAAAAGCCGAGTTCAACAGAGAGCCCTTAGTTGCCAAGTTCCGTCTTCGTGAGCCTTTTAAGAAGCCCATATTGAGTGCAGAACCTTCAATATCAGTACATCAGCTGCAACCACATGATCAGTTCATTATCTTCGCCTCTGATGGGCTTTGGGAGCACCTGAGTAATCAGGAGGCTGTGAATATAGTTCAAAATCATCCCTGCAGTGTAAGTTTTTGTCTGAGTTCACTGTCGAATCGAACATCTTTTTTCTTTTTCCTTTTTTCCAAAATAAATGTCTCTTCTGGTTTAGTAGATTTGCATACGTTGGAAATCAGGTGACTGAGAAATTTCGATATTTAACAATATAACTTTGATTTGTAACTATGATATGGCCTAGCAAGACCTTGGTTCTGCACTTCTGATTACAATGCATGAAACATTTATTTTCGATTTTCTCATCAGTGCTTGTCCAGAATCTCTCTTGACAAGCTGGAAGCAAGTATTTTGTCATTTTGGAGTTAAATCAGGAACTAGACTAGAGTGAGAAGATTACTCTTTTCTATGCTTGGCAAACGCAGGGAAGTTCAAGGAGGCTGGTGAAAGCTGCTCTACAAGAGGCTGCTAAGAAAAGGGAGATGAGATACTCTGACTTGAAGAAGATCGACCGTGGTGTACGCAGGCATTTCCATGACGACATCACAGTAATCGTGGTATTTCTTGACTGGAACCTTGTGAGCAGGGCTAGCTCAGTTAAGGCTCCTAATTTATCCACCAGAGGGGGTGGGATCAGCTTGCCCCATAACACACTGGCACCTTTCTCGACCCCAATTGATACTGGCCATACCTGATGAACCTCCTATTCCATGCTTCCCTTAGTTGCAGGATTATCATCTGTCAATACAAGTAGCTGCTACAAAGCAACAAACCTCAAGATCTGGAGAAGAAGATAAAAAGAGATAAGGATGTAATAGTTATTAGAGGGAAGTTTGTTATCCATCCACCGATATCTGATTCTCATTCTGGTATTCTAACAGTTGTAACTTTCCAAGTTGCATATATGATATACAGGTTTACTTCTCACAGAACCTTACCAGAGCAGCAAATGATTGCCTCAAAGGTTCTTAATGTGTTGAAGGGTTATTTTTTCTTTTTGGACATCAAGTCAAAACCGCAATTGCTCCAAACCCCTCTAGCTTGGATTCCAAAATCAGGGGACGGGAGGATGGCGATGGTAATTAAATTGCAACAGCTGCTTTCCTCAGATCCAGTAGTCTGCTCTGCACCCACTGTGGCATTGATCACATCCCGGGTGCTCTTGCTTCTCCACAAGCGTCATGTCATGTGCGGCTTCAACCTTTGAGAAGGACATGGTTTACTAACCCATGATTAATAAGAATCATTACTCATTTTCAGAAATGAAAAATAAAAGACATACTTGTGTATTTCAAAACGCTTACTTCTCCCACATTTAATGGCCATAACCTTGTTGTATGGGATGTACAATATTTGAGTTTTTTTTATCCCGCATTGCTTTCAAAATAATAATAATAATAATAATAATAATAAATTCCCTCTTCACCTTCTATCGATACAAACCATCATTTCTCTTGTTTCTGGTCCACAGCTTGAGCCAACTAATTATCAATATCTTTATTGATGAAGACCATAAAGGTCACAATATGTGTCTTGATAAAATAGAGATGACAAAAGACAATTATAATAACATTTGCTTTATTCCTTTTTGTTTGCTAATGTTGTTATTTTTTTTTTCATTATTATCTTATGAGATTTAAATGTGACTTTCATTTTTGCCTTCATCATACTTGATTCCTTGTGCCTTAAGAGTCTCTAAGATACACTGTTTGAAAAAAAAAAACATATATTATTTGGAAAAAAACATTTTTAGTATCACAAATGTGTATAGCAGCACTAGAATCTATTGCACACTTCTTTGAGTTAACAATGAGATATGCCTCTGAAATCACTAGTAATGATATCATTATCATCATTATCATCATCTCTATAAGCTGGGTTTGTCCTTGGCTTTGAAGGATTTTCATTTTGCCTTCTCTTCCCTCACTGTTGAGTATAATGTCTTTTGTTCTCACAAATGAAAAATTGCTTTATCTCATTGCCATCATCATTGACAAGAATAATAAATACAAAAACTCATGCCCAAACAAGCACATAGTAGTAGAACCCTTAGTCATGGAACTTCTTTCTATTTTTCTTCTCAAAAATGTGAAAAACTTTATCAAAATATGAAAAAAAAAGAGGATAATATCCTTAGCGAAGTAGAGTTTGAGATTCTTGAAACATGATAATATTGCAAAGTACAAGTACATTAATGTCTTACCCGAGTAACAAAATCTACTTAAAAGAACTCTGAGTGTATATTTCACTATCTTAATCTTAAACATCCACGCCAACTCAACCAGAAATATTAATCTATGGGTTGTGGAAAAAAAAAAAATAAAACAACAAATTATAACCTGTGAAATAACTCCTTGGTCGTCCTTGCAAGTGGTGAGGATGTAATTCTAGGTGCCAAGTATATCATCTATTGCGACGAGGGTACTGCAGAACCTAGGAGAGGGGTTTGTGATGAGAAATTATACACAAAAATAATACACAATACTACGTCCACGGGTAGTAATAAGAGAATAATCTAACCATGAACGAAAAGAATTGTATCACAGTACGCAAAGTCCTCAAAACTCTTAACCCAATTAATATTTTTCAACTACTATTTAAAGCCAGATTTCTTATTTACGTTTTTAAAACAAATCAACCGGTATTTTGTTTTTCTTAAGAGGCAACATTAGAAACAAAATTTGGAAAAGGAATGGGGCTATTCATGTAAAAAATTTCCATTTCGTATATGCAATTCTATTTGTTTGGTTTTTGTTTTTGTTTCTTTTTCCTCGCTAAATTGTCTATCAAATAGTTTGTGCATTGGCAAAAAGAGGAAGACGGCCCAATTGCTATAACACTCGATCCGCATGATATTAAAGCCTTTAACTCGACTGCGAAAAATCAAAAAAGAAAAAAAGAAGAAAAGAAGAAAAGAAGAAAGAAAAACCTTTTGAGAAACATGGGAACTCTAGAACTTGGAGGAGTCCGCATGGAAAAGACCGGCTCATTTGGGACCAGTCCACTGATAGTTAGAGGTGAGTATAGTTTGGGTTGGTTTGATTTTTTGTGAAATCGAACCATCCCAAAATGGTTTCAGTTTTAAAATTTTTTTACGTAATCTGGAGAACTGAGGACCAAATATAACAAAAATCATAGTTTTGGGTTTTTCAGTTCTAATTTTTGAGTTTTTAGGTTTATACCATATACATATAATAATACCAAATTTCAATAAAATTGTATCCATAGCCAGTTTATTCAATATAATATACAATTAAATCAACATTTAAATATATGTACTTAAATACATTCAAAAAGAGTTTAACATACTCTTACCAAAATGGTTCAAAAAAATTGCTTGTACCGTATCTTCCCTTTCAACCAGTTTACTTCTCTCCAGTCATTTCAGCATAGAAAGCTGAGTCTTTAAGACCATCTTCTTTAGTATCAAAATTTGAAATATGTTGATGTTATGAATTTTCATTTTTACATGGCTTATAAATAAAAACAACACGATGATTGTGTCATAGAGAGTAGTTTGGAGTATAGAGATAGAAAGAAAAATGACACAAGAGTAGTTGGTTTAAGAAACAAAGTGATTCAAGTGAATATAGAGAAGTTTTGTGAATAATCCCACAATTTTTATATTATTTAAATTTGGGACATCAGTTTAACGATTTAATATAAAAACATAAGGTGACCATCATAGTCCTTCAAAGAAATATATGTATATATATATATATCTCGGGTTCAGTTCCACCTTAGGTTCGGTTCCATATGAAATTAGAACTAACCCAAAAACTATCGATTCTCCTATATGTGGAATCAACTTATAAACCATGATCCATTTTTACCCAACATAACCAAACCCAATGATGATGGTTCGGGTTGGGTTTTGGGTTTACCCGACCCATTCTTACCCCAAAATTTATGGTTGAAGGGTATGCTCCATTAAGAAAGATTATGCATGGTTAATCTCCAATCAAGACCCACTGACTAGGTATCGACCTTTAGACCATTATGTGTAACAGTATTTTAAGTAATTGTGGGCTACAAAAATTCTTGAGAACTTCAAGGTCTTCATGTGGCAATGTATCCATAACCCCTTCCCACCAAAGTGGAACTATAGAAATGGGGCATGGTCGATTCAACTATGTGTTCTCAATGCAATAGCGTAGACAAAGATCTAGAACACCATTTTTTTATACTGTTTGGAGTCTCCAGACTCCTTGGCTATTTGAGACTTAATTGGCAAAAGCTCTCCTAAGCCCTCTTAGAAGACTTTTTTAGGGTGGTTACTCTAGGTAACTCAAATTAAATTAGGGTAGATAGTCAAATCCATTTGAGTGCCTTATTGCCTTTTTGTGGTGCATCTGGTTAAGCTGAAATGAAACTAAGTTTCAGGGTTCTCACAAATTTTATAATTGTTTGAGCAGATGCTATTGTGTAGATATTAGGATTGTTGTGGAGTCCAAAATGAGGACACTTAAATTGGCCTAATCAGTACCTCAGTATGCATTACCACCTGGGGAATTCCATCCAAAATTCTCATCATACTCTCTTCTTTGTAGATGGGGCTTAGCATCCTCCTGCTAAAGTTGGTGCAGTGGTGTGGGTGGCAAAATTCCTCCTCAAGGTCTTTTAGGATTCCTACAGTCGCTTCCTTAGGGAATGCCCTTGCCTACTTGTAGTTGAAGTTCATGCAATTTTGGATAATCTAAAGTATGCTAGCAATGATAACTTAACTAACATCAGACTCCTCATGGATTTTGCCTAGGGAATGGCATAAATCTTAGATAGGGCTTCTATTATTCTAGAGGTTGTGGAGTATTTTTGGCTCATTCAGTCATTGACAATATGTTAGGATCTTTCAATTGCCTTTCCTTTTTAGCGGTAAAAAAGAAAGTGGTTGATTGTGCTTATGAAATTGTAACTCATTCCTTTAGATCTTACTTGATGTATAGTTTTTAACGAGGTTATTTTTTACCCACAAGTTGTAACGAGTATTTTCTTGGTTAATTTATCGTTAAAATAAATATCAATAATAATAACTTACAAATTTTAAGTCATAAATTTATGTTCACTAATTAAAATTTTATTTTATCTTAATTTTAGGTTAAGTTTTTTTATGTTATATTCATGTCATTAAAACGATCAGTTATGATCAAAAGATAAAATTGTAAAACATAACACTGTACATTCTTTGAAATGATGGATATATTTTTCGCATTAAAGAATAATTCACTAAAAATGTTTATCTCTTATCAATTTAAATTCTAATTTTTAATATAAATGAAAATTTCATTTAAAAAAATTCACATTCAATTTTAGTAATTATTGGCTAAATTACTTTATTAAATCATAGAGCTTTTAAATTGAAAGCTCATATTACAAAACTCAATTATCAATAATGAAAAAATATGACCGAAACACAAAAATGAAATTTAATTTATTTAAATCAATTAGCTATATAAATCGTTAACTTAAAAAATTGGCCAAAAAGTTTAGGAACTAAGAGTGTAATACATAAAAAAACAACAAAAAAAAGTTTGGGGACCAATAGAACAAATAAAAAGAATCTAGTTAAGTAGTTATTAAGTTTGGGGGACCAAAATGCAATGCAAGTTGAACTTAATGACTAAAATGGGAAAGGATGAAATTTAAGGGGCTCAAAACTCGTTTTAACCACATTCAAAAGTGAAACAAGTAGAGTTTTAAATACCTTACCATACTGGCCAGTACGGTCGATATGTACCGGTACTAAAGACAAAATGGAACTGGACAGACTTATATTGTTTTGTCATATATACCGGCATGTACCAATGTTTTGGTATGTTGTTATCTCAGTCTATATCGTTACCCAAGTGATCATTTCCCTGTAGTATATTCCACCTTCGTCGACAGGTGATCTCCATTCCACCATCAAAACAAAATTCCTCATCTAAAGGTTTATTGGAACCAGGAATAGAGAAGAAAGAAGATGAAGGGACACGGGAGAAATAGAGAAAATGAAGAAATAGGAGAAGAAAGAGAGAATTTGGAAAGGGACCGAATTTGGGATGAATGGAGAAATCGAAGAAAGAAATAGAAGAATGCGAGACCAATAAGACCAAAGAAAGAGATGAAAGAGGAGATGAAAGAGAGAATTTGGGAGGAACAGAGAATGAAGAAAAAAATAGAGTTGTCTGACTAGATCACTTTATCGGAACATAAAAAAAAGTTTCATTCTCACCACTAAAGTTGGCAGTAATTTTGGGTACAACCAATCAAATGAGTTGTCATGTGGGTGGAGTATAGAGACGTTACTCAAGCTAAATATAACACCAACTATGGGCCCCTAACATGTTGACTTTTCCCACTATTGTAGTAATTGTGGGTTTAAACTTCAACCAGTCAACTTAGTTTATTTTTTGGAACCGGATAGAAATAAAAAAGTTTTTTTAGGTCCATTTGCTACTTTCTTTTAAAATTTTTTTTTTGAAAATTATTCTTTTCTTTTTTCATATATTGAACTTTATTTGAATTACAATCTTTGCACAAATTGAATTAGGAATTTTTAAAGCATTACTATATCATGTGTGTGTGTGTGTGTAGATAAATACATTTAATTTTAATATATGTATGCATACCTAAAGTTTATTGAAAACCGATACATACAAGATGTACTGCTAATACGATACCAAAATCTGATATTGTACTGTGCAATTTAAAAAAAATATACGGTAACTGGTACGATATTTAAAACCTTAGGAACAAGATGAAAACTTAAAAAATTATAACATAAGCTCTCAAGATGCAATCACCTCGTGAAAATGAGATCAAACTTAAAAAAATTTCAATCACATTTACAAAAAAAAAAAAAACACTGTTCATGAACATTATACCTGCACTTCATACTATTCATGAATAGTGATTTGGCTTTTATATTTAGAAATATAATGTAATATGTCATTTTGAAAAAATATAGGCTATAAAAGAGAAAAAATAAAATCTTAATGGACTTGAAAGAGGTTTTGACTATTACTTTAAATGCAAATAAATAAATAAATAAATAAAAAATAAAGGAAGCAAAATGATAAATGGCAGAAAAGTTATTGTTCATTGACTAGTAAAATTTGTTTCATGACTAGTAATTTAAGGTACAAAACAGTTCGGTCATCGTGGTGATCATATAATGAGATGAGATGTAATTAAGGAACACATTCATTTTGATTTTATTTTGATTCAGTGCCTGTATTGACATCTTATATATATATATAATAAAAGCAGGATACACTTGAGGGTATATATGACTTTTCACTTAACAAATGTGGCATGCAAGTGACATGTGGCAAAATTAGTATTTTAGGCAAGAATTTTTTTATATCAAAATTTCAAAATTACCCCTGCAAAGCTCTTTACTTTTTCATTGCACAAAATGTGAATGAACTTCAAATTCAAAGAAATGTTAAGGAAAGGAATTATTTTCTTAGCCCAAAATCCACTTGATTTGATTCCTAAATGAAGTCGTTTCCTTTTTAGCTCGGTCAGCTTCTTCATCTTTATGTTCCTTTTTTTTTTTTCAATCTCCTCTCCCCTCTCATCTCTTAAACCTGCTTTCCTGTCTCCGCCTTCTTCCTGCCTCCAGTTGTGTCGAGGGCTTGACCAAGCCACTTAAGGTGAGAAAACGAGGAAGACGATTAATCAAGATTGGCGATAAAGTCATTGGTAGGGATGGTGATTTCTAACAAGATGCAGAAGTTGGTGGTTGTGGCTATGGAACGCCTCTTCCGCGACATGCTCTACGAGTGCTACATCAAACGCACATCCAACTTGATGGCTCATGACGAGCAAAAGTCCTGCAATGTTGGCAACCAGGTGAGTGACCTTAGTGCCTCATTCTTTTTCTCTTTAAATGCTTCAATGATGAGGGTCATCTCACCATGATTCGATTTCATTTTTCATGTCAGATTGGAGCCATCGAGGCCGTTTAGCAAGCACAAGCACTGGGTTATCGTTGAAATTCTTAAGAAAACTTGGATTTATGTGTCTTTATCTGTCGATGGTTTGATTTCTAATGCTGAAGCGCATGTTTTTTCAATTTCTTGAGGTCAGCTTGGACTTGATTTCAATGGTTGATTGTTGGCTGAATTTGTTCTCTGCTCATATGCTCCTCCAATCGGCAAGGCCAATTTTCTTTTCCTTTTCAAGGTTATTTTTTTTCTCTCCCCAATTACTTTATTCTTTAATCATATTCATGGGTATTAAGAAATCTCTCGATGTTAATCAATTTCTTATTTGTGCACGTTCAATTAAATGTAATCATACGTAAGATCTTGTAGTTGTTTGTTTATTTGTTATCTAATGTGCTCAAGATTGCCACATAGATGTTTGAGTTATTTGTGCACAGTTCAAAACAATCAGATAATAATCCAAGTTGAATTACTTTCTACAGGTCCCGCATATAAACCTGATGTTTTCTTGGGATTGTGGGGTCGTTTATGTCTTAATGGCTTTGAGAACCATTAGCATTCACAACTATTCTCTTTGGGATCTGGCAAAGCTATGCTGCACAACTAGGTTCATTGCTTATTTTTTCTTTTTTGTCTATTCATGTTTTGCTTGCTAGCTTTCTCAGATTTTTATATGGAATCATTTTTACTACACCAAATGAATGAGATGAATACGATTGTCTGTGTAATTCTAAAAGAGGAACACAAGAAGAAATCATTTTATGAGTGTACAGCACTTTTACCAAATGGCTTGTGTATTTTCTATCACTTGATCTGGTTATGATTTTTGTTATTCACTACCATTTTATGAGTATTAAGCAGATGACATATTTCTGATTTTTAGCTATTTGTGGTTAATTTTTATGCTGTTGATTAATTCTCAACTAAACATAAAATCATCAAAATTGCTTTTCTATTTTAATTTTGTTGTTTTCTCTATTGCTGTTGGATAGTGAAGCTGTTAGCATCTTTTCTTCTATCTCCCAAGTCTTCATTGTTGTTTGTTGGCGCTCTTTTCTCATTTCTTATGGCCATGAACATTATTTACTACACCAGGTGCCTATTATTTTATTCCTTTTTGATTTGTGTGTTTCTATCATGGGGTTGTGTTATGGTCCCGGGATATGGATCGAGTTATGGGGCGTTGAAGAACCAAGTCCCGCTAGAACTCGGATGAAGAGCTGTATTTGAAAGCGTTTCTTCCATTTTTCCCTATCTTGATGTCGAATGTTAAGGGCTCGTTAAAGAGAACCCTTTAATCTCTTGGAAACCAAATATGAATGGAATTCAACTTTTTCTCTTTTCCTTGCACTCCCTTTTTCCACGTTTAAGTACAGCAAGCGTTTAGGGATAGAGAAATAGGATATCTTAACTGACTCCACTACTAGCTATTCTACCACGTTCTACTAACATGGGATTTAAACGAAAATAAGGATAAACTAAAATAGACATCGTGGTAATTGTTAGCTGCCACTTCCTTTCCCTCCAGCTGCTCCTTTTGGGCCCATGCGTAAACCTCGATAAACCTTAGTATGTTTAGCAGCTGTAGGTGCTGTAGGGTTCGGGTCCGTGACATTACCCTCCCTTTGGACAAAAAGCTTGTCCTCAAGCGCACAATGTAGGTATCGGGCGATCATGTCATCAGCAGCCTCCCAAGAAGCATCAGCTGGGGAAAGGCCTTCCCAATGTATCAAATTCTCACGCTTGCCACTACGAGTACGAGTATCCAGGACAGCCTGAGGGAATGGGCAGGCTTCATCATGTTGAACATGGGGCAGGGTCGGAGTTATTTCATCAGCTGGGGGTCAATGAAACTTCTTCAAGGCAGACACATGGAAAATGGGATGGATTTTGACCGATGCTGGTAATGCCACCTTGTACGCGACCTCCCCGATTCGCTCAAGAATAGGGAATGGACCATAGAAACGAGGGGAGAGTTTCCGATTCGTTCGCAACTCCACGGAGAGTTGCTGGTACGGCTACAACTTCAAAAGCACCAGATCTCCAACAAGGAACTGTACTTCCCTGTGATGACGATCGTACTGTTGTTTGAAGCGGTGTTGAGCTTGTAACAGATGGGCTCGAAGGTACTTCAACACCTCATCTCTAGATCACAGTTCATGGTCCACCGCTTTGACCCGCGACGCACCTGAGCAATAGGCCAATAATTTCGGAGGGGGCCTGCCATACACCACTTCAAAGGAAGTAGCTCGCAACGATGAATGAAAATTGGTATTATAGCAGTATTCAGCCCAAGATAACCACTGTGACCATTGTTTCGGTTTATCTCCAGCAAAACAGCGCAAATACATCTCCATGACCTTGTTCACAATCTCCGTTTGTCCGTCAGTTTGCGGATGATATGCAAAGCTGAAGGATAATTGAGTTCCACTAAGGCGAAACAATTCCGTCTAGAATATGCTTGTAAAAGTAACATCACGATCACTGACAATAGTTTTGGGGAGGCCATGAAGCTTGACAATATTGTCAAAGAAGAGTCGAGCCACACTTATTGTTGAATACGGATGGGACAGGGGGGTGAAATAAGCGTACTTGGAAAGGCGTCCACTACCACCAGGATCATATTTTTTCCATGGGAGGTTGGGTGCCCCTCTACAAAATCCATGCTAACATTAGACCAGATTTGGAGCGAAACCGGGAGAGGTTGCAAGAGTCCTGTTGGCTGTAGTTGCTCCACCTTGTTTGGTTGGCAGACTTCGCATATTCGTACTAAGTTTTGCACCATCTTTTTCATCTCCTTCCAGTAAAAGTCTCTTGTAAGTCTTTTTAAAGTCTTTTGGTAACCTTCATGGCATTGGTTGTGAATAGCTGAAATGGTAGATAAAAGTAAGGGGGAGTTGGGTGGAAGGTATACCCGATGTTTAAAGAAGATCAAACCATCCTTGAATTCCCAAGGACCCAGGGCTTCCCCGTCTTGAATTCGAGAGGCTAGTTGTTGCAATGCTACAGAGCTAGCAACCTCAAAACGAACAGCGTCGAACAAATCCAACTGAGGCATGGAGATGGCAGCCAAAACTTTTCCTTCGAACTGTCGAGAAAGGGCGTCGGCGACTACATTATCCCTTCTTGCTTGGTAGTGGACCGAAAAATCTTAACCCATCAACTTACTGACCCATCGTTGGTGATGAGAAGCTATGCTATGCTGTTCCAACATGAATTTAAGACTGTAATGGTCAGTGTGCACCACAAATCTCTGGCCCCAAAGATATGGTCTCCAATGTTAGATGGTTGTAGCTAGCCCCATCAGCTCCTTTTCATATGCAGGCAATTGCTGGTGGCGGCCTATAACGGCACGATTGAAGAAAGCAACTGGGTGGCCGTCCTGCTGTAACACGGCCCTAATTCCTGTTCCCGATGCATCATATTCGACAACAAATGGTTTGTCAAAGTTTGGTAGCGCGAGAACTGGAGTGCAAGTCATGGCGTCCTTAAGTTCCCGGAAAGCTACTGTGGCCTCCTCTGTCTAAGTAAAAGAATTCTTTTGTAGCAATGAAGTTAATTGTGCAGCGATAGACCCATAATTCTTGACAAAGCGGCGATAATAGCCTGTGAGGCCGAGGAAACCCCGTAAGGCTCGGACACTCATAGGTAAGGGCCAATCGAGCATGGCTGAAATTTTGCTCGTATCTGCGGTAACTCCAGCTGATGAAATAGTGTGGCCCAAATAAGAGATTTCTCGTTGAGCAAACCTGCACTTCGGCTTCTTGAGAACTAAGCTATATTGTCTGAGTAATGCAAAAACCAATCGAAGGTGGTGGATGTGCTCCACCCAAGTTCGGCTATAAATAAGAATGTCGTCAAAGAAGACAAGCACAAATTTTCTTAGGTAAAAAGAGAAAACTGAGTTCATCAAGGCTTGAAAAGTGGATGGTGCATTTGTTAGACCAAATGGCATTACCAGAAACTCAAAGTGGCCATGGTGAGTGCAAAATGCCATTTTCTCCACGTCGGAAAGGGGCATCCGGACTTGAAAATAGCCGGAGTGTAAATCTAATTTGGTGAAAATTTCTGCCCCATGCAGCTCCTCCAACAATTCTTCTATTATTGGAATTGGGAATTTGTCCTTGACTGTCTTGGAGTTGAGGCATCGGTAGTCGATGCAAGACCGCCAAGTGCCATATGATTTCGGCACTAACAGAACTGGAGATGAAAAGGGTGATTGGCTGGGTCTGATTATACCCATTTCTATCATTTCCACACACTGGCATTCAATTTCGTCTTTCTGCTTATGTGGATAGTGATAAGGACGAATTACCACAGGATTTGTCCCTTGCTCCAGAACAATCCGATGGTCAAATTGGTGTTTTGGAGGTAAGCCCTTGGGTTCACTGAATAGATCCTCAAATTCAGCCAGTAAACGGTGAAGTTCCCAGTCCATATCCACTCCGATAAGTGTAGATGAAAAAGTGTAAGTTGGAGAGTAATCCGCTTGCTGGAGTCCACAGAGGGCGATGCTCTTGTCTTACCACTTAAATCTCATCGTAAGTTGGTGAAAGTCCCAAACAATAGGGCCTAATGTTTTAAGCCAATTAACTCCAAGGACGACCCCAATTTGGCTCAATGGCAGCACAAACAAGTCCACTTTAAATTGCTGGTTGTTCAATTCCAAAAGGACTCCTGGGCTTCGAACTCGTTCTTCGTTGGCTACTTGCACCGTAAGGTCATCTCGTGATACCAGTTGCAACTTCAGCTTAGACATGGCAGCCGCGTCAATAAAACTATGCGTGCTTTCGGAATCCACTAGCACTGTGAACACGGTCCCCAGAATTGATCCATGGACATGCATGGTCCAGGCAGAAGACATACCGATGACAGCATGAAGAGAGACCTCAGGAGCTTCAGAGCTCTCAACCAAATTATCTTTCTCTCTGCTTTGGTCGGTCTCTTCTGACAATTCCAACCAAAATAATTTTTTACATTGGTGTCCTAGCGTGAAACACTCGTCGCAGTTGAAGCAGAGTTCTTTTGCTCATCTTTCTTCGAGTTCTCGTCGGTTTAGTTTCTTGACGAACTATGTCGGTGGAAGGCTTTGCTTGGGAAATGACGCATCAGCTCTCTTCAAGTTCCCTCTCCTTTTGTACAGCATGGCTAGGTTCACGGCTGTAGAGAGATTAGTTGGATGATGTAACTCCACCTCTATCGCGATATAATTCTGCAGTCCACTCACAAATATCTCAACTTCTTGCTCCGATGTAAGCGTACTGGCTTGAGCGGATAGTTGTTCAAAACGGCGCTGATAGTCCTTCACTGATCCCACTTGACGGAGCTTGGAGAGTTCACCTAGCTTGTTGCTTTGGATTGGAGGGCCGAAGCGGAGGTTATAGTGCTGCTTAAATTCCTCCCAGGAAAAATTTGGCATGTCCTTCTCTAGTTTGAAGAACCACAGCTGCGCATCACCTTCCAAGTGGAACGAAGCCAATCCTACCTTTTCTTCTTCCGACGTGCGCTGGTGACGAAAAAAATGCTCACAGTAATTAAGCCACCCCAGGGGGGTCAATGTTGCCGTCATAGCGTGGGAAGTCCAGCTTTGAATATTTAGGGACCAAGGTTCTTCCCTCAGGGGGTTCTACTCGCTTCTCCCGCATACCCCGATGGGAAGAGCTACTTTCTATTCCTTGCCCCGTGTTCAATCGACTGCCAGAGAGATTGCGAGAGAGTGCTTCCAGCTGTGCATCCATCTCCTTGTATCTCAACTCCATTGTGGAACTTGCCTGCTGGCGTTCCGCCTTGTCCGTTTCGCGATCGTCGTTGTATTTCTTCATAAACATCTCGAGTTGTTGTTGGAGTCCTCGAATATCCCTCATAGTCTCTGGCTTTGATACCAATTTATTATGGTCCCAAGATACGGATCGAGTTATGGGGTGTTGAAGAACCAAGTCCTGTTAGAACTCGGATGAAGAGCTGTATTTGAAAGCGTTTCTTCCCTTTTTCCCTATCTTGATGTCGAATGTTAAGGGCTCGTTAGAGAGAACCCTTCGATCTCTTGGAAACCAAATATGGGTGGAATTCAACTTTTTCTCTTTTCCTTGCACTCCATTTTTCCACGTTTAAGTACAGCAAGCGTTTAGGGATAGAGAAATAGGATATCTTAACTTACTCCACTACTAGCTATTCTACCACGTTCTACTAACATGAGATTTAAACGAAAATAAGGATAAACTGAAATAGACATCGTGGCAATTAGTTAGCTGCCACTTCCTTTCCCTCCGAGCTGCTCCTCCTGGGCCCATGCGTAAACCTCGTATAAACCTTAGTCCGTTTAGCAGCTGCAGGCGCTGTAGGGTCCGGGTCCGTGACAGGTTGACAACCTTAAGGCTAAGGGTTATATCTTTTGTGCATGTTTTGTTTTGCCAATTCTCAAAAGAATTTGAGAGAACTATATCAATTTAAGGTTTCTACTTTCCTGGTGCTTATGCTGCTTTGTAACTTATCCTAGACATGAAGGTTGAATATCATGCATATTCAAAGTTGTATGTGTTTGATTACTTTTGTTTATCCATATTCAAACCTCTTATCTGTAGGGTATTGCTACCCCTAACAGTTTATAATAATTACTATAATGTTTACTTTTGAATCTTGATTAAATTTTCTTTTTTTTTGACTTGATCATACAGGCCTTGGTAATTGATGTTTTATTGAAAATAATGAGATGCTAGTTTTCCATAATTCAGGTCTGTGTACCTTTTTTCTGTTATATTTCCTGTCTAAATGGCTTGGTCAAGTTTGCAAAATGAAGTTGATTAAAAAAATTAAGACGAAATATAGCTTAAACAATATTACACTTTTCATAAAATTGTTCTGGTTGTAATAGGATGCTATTGGCCTATTGCTCATTGGGTTTAGTGTGAATCAGTTATGCTCTTTCCTTGAAGGTAACATTGCTTTGGGTCTTGCAGTCATAACAATTGCTTATGTCTACACATTGATACTTGTAAATAGCTTTGTCATTAATCTGTTACCTATGATGATGATATAGATATTCACTTTTAAGTGTTGCCTTTAAGAGTTTAGCTATTATATTTTGTGCCCTTTTTCTTCATTATGGACCATTTATAGAGGATACCGTTATAGCTTACATTTCATCATTGGCCTTTGTCTACAAATGAATACATTCTGAAGAGCTAATATGAGAGAAGCATCTATTGGCCTCTGTCTACAATGAATACGTTTTGAAGAGCCAATATGAGACAAGCATCTATCTCTAGGTTATATTTTATCTATAAGTGTATGTTTTCATGTTAGGGCATAACCATGAAATTCTGCAAATTCCTTTAGTCTAAGTTGTGCACTTCTTTATTTTGTTTGCCTTTTGTGATGTTCAGTTGATGCTAGCACCTTTTTTTCTAGGACTTGTGTAGTATTGTCAGTATGTTGTCGCTCATATAAGTCTGACTTAAATGTCAGTGACGACTAGGGGAACTTTCATTTCCCAGCTTAGTCTAAGGATGTTTATTATAGTCAAGAGTGGTGCTATATATATTTGACCATGAGAAGATATGCATAACCAGCACACAAAGTTTTCATTCAATTAGGAAGTGTTAACAGTTTCATAAGTGGTGTTTGTGCGCTCAGGTTTTTGCCTTTATATTTCTCCTTTAGCTCTGAAAGCATTACATTTTATGTTTCTATTTTGACGTCTCCCTTTTTGTTTGGATTATATTAAAGGTAACTTTTACTCTTGGTACTAGGTTGATTTTGTTAGCCCTGGGATTTATCAGGAAAATAGTTTTTTTCCTAAGGTAACTTCCCTTTAGGTTTCTTTTGTTTACATGTTAAGTCTGGTTTGCTTTCACCTTCATTTGTAAAGTTTATTTTGTTTGTGAACATGATATATTTTGGGGAATATTTTTGAATCTAGCTGTTTTATGAAACAATAGTGGAAGAGAAAGTATGTGAATTTTTTTCATATATTTTCATTATGTATTACTTATAACCCTTGTACATTACAAACTATATAACAATTTTAAGCCTTAGGGCTGGTTATTGGACTTAAAAATTGATCCTACGAAACAAAATTTGTAGATACTGTAGTGGGTAAGTGTTTTTTTAGGAGCTCATTTGCAGTTAAAGAATGTATCATCATTAACTATTGCAGGTTTCCCTCAGTTGCAGTATCTGAGTATGAAAGAGTGTTTAACCCTGTAACCTTTCAAGACATCTGTGCAGAGGAAGGCGGAGTATGGCTCTAAGCAACCCATTGGGAGGGAGTAAAAGATCATGCAGGTGGTGAGCGTATCATATTGTTAGTTCATATCATAATCTTTTAAATTCTAAACTAAGATTGGGGTTTCATTTCTCTATTTTCCCTTATTCTTTCAACAACTTATTAGCAACTATTGGCTTATCGCCATTGTTCTAACAGTGACAGTTGACCTGAACCATTTCTAGAAGCTCTTGCTCCATCGGTTACCTTGCTGCTGCTTCGGCCCTTGGCAATGTCTTCCATGTACAAATGTGTGCTTGTGAATTACAAATTCTTCTTGGTTATGGTTTTTATGCTGTAGTTAAAAATGGATATATGGGTATGGTACGGTAACTTCAGAATCTTAGTCTAGAATGTAAACTAGTGCTTGGTCAAAATTGTGTTTGAAACGTGCAAATATTGTCTTTTTTTTTTTTTATAGAAAAGTATATTCTTTTGTTTTTTACATCAAATAAAGTTGGAACTTATAAAAGCTCCGACTTGATAGAATTTTGTTGAATAGAGAAATGGTCAATTCTGGTACAAATGTCATATATAACAACATCCAAGGGGAACAGAAGCTGGCTGTTTGTGTAGGAACTCATTATATGTGACCCTATTTTTTCGAACCAAATTTTTATATCTTTTGCATGGAGTTTGATCTCATCCTTGGCTAAATATGTTTAGTTACTCCATTTTTATACCCAGTTTCCAAGATTTATACCATACAAGATGTTTTCAGAAAATTTCTTTTGTTTTGCTAAAAATGATTACTTATGTTATTCTCTAAGTATGAAATTTTGAATAAAAGGGTTTTTATATTCAGTTTTAGATTTTATAAAAGGGCAAGTAAAAGCATTGGTTGAGATTAAAAAATATATAAAAATTTCTCTTATTTTTTTTCTCTTAAGATTGCTAGAAAGAAATACTATTTCATATGACAATGATTAAATTTAGTGAATACAATTATTGTTTCAATGATAATAATTTTTTCAATGATATTTGTTTAGCACTAAAATATATATTACTTTTTCATACTTAATAAAATTTTGAGCCCGTGGCAACTCCGGGTATGTAAACTAGTTTATAACCAATGCTAGTAGCATCATACATAACATAAGAAAGATGTAAAATGAAGGGAATCAGAGTAGTTGCATGGGCAACTGATTTGTTAGGCAATTCACATAATATTCAATATGCATAACTTATATAGATATCTGATGTAAATAGTTTAACTGCATATGTAAAAGGTACATGATCATAACATAAACTTGTGGAAAGAATAAATTAATTTGTGGAAAGAATCAAATACATGAAGGAATCAATTATTAATAATGAAAAGATATGATCAAAATACAAATTTGTGTTTAATTTAATGTTAATCAATGAATGACTTGACCATTAACGTAGTAAAGGTAAAAAGAAAATAAAAGAAATAATTGACTAAAGCGAAATCAACCAAAATCATACAGAAAATGGATAAATCATAATGACTAAAGTTTTTCTGAGAAAATAACAATGAAAAAAAATAGTTTGGTGGCCAAAAGAGAAAATGTAAAAATTTAAGATATTAAGGATTTAACAATTAACTTAATAAAAGTTAAGAAAAAAACTCTATTTTACTGAAAAAACAAATAAACCATGGTAACCAATGTTTTACTTTATAAAATAATACATCATAAAAAAAATACAAAATTGTATTTAATATATGTTAATCAATGAATGGTTTAACCATTAATGTAGTAAAGGTAAAAAAAAAATGAAAAGAAATAAATTGACTAAAGTGGAATCAACCAAAATTATACAAAAGAAGACAAATCGTATTGACTAAAATTTTGTTTGAAAGAACAATAATGAAGAAAAACAAAAAAAAATAGTTTGGGGATTAAGAGAGAAAATATAAAAACTTTAGGCATTAATAGTTTAACAATTGACTTGATAAAAGTTAAAAAAAATTTATTTTACTAAAACAAACAAACAAAATATGGTGAATTACTATAATTAAGTAGTTATTAAGTTCAGCAAACGCAAAACTGATCAAGTCTAATATGGGAAATGGAAATAATGTAGGACTTGAAAATGTGTTTGACCAAAAAGAAACTTAAAACAAAATGATAGTGGGACAATAGCAAGATAGGCCCTAAAAAAAGCTACTTTTTTTAAAAAATCTGATTAAACTTTCAAAAGAAGCAATCACATAAAAAAGAAAAGGATTGCCACAACCCAAAAGGATAAAATGGTAAGGATACTAGTAGTTTTCTATAGAATGAACAGTAACAGCCTGACGAGCTTTATAAGTTAGTAGTAAAGTACTAGTAATTTCCATTTTCATACTCGAAAGAGATCGAGAGAGAGAGTGTGTGTGTGTGTGTGAGAGAGAGAGAGAGAGAGAGAGAGGGGGGGGGGGGGGGGGGGGGAGGGAGAGAATCACAAGAACTTAGGGCTATCGGTAGCTATTTAAAATACAGGTGCTAAATTTATATGCCCCTAAAGGTTAGAGGACAGTAATTTCTTTTTGAAGGGGATCAAAATCTAGTTATCAAATCCCTCCCAAGTCCCGAACTGTCTCGACCACTTCGGGGGAGGGAGAGGGCAGGCGAAGATGGATGAAGAAGAACACGAGGTGTACGGCGGAGAAATCCCCGTCGAGGGGGAGATGGAAGGGGACTTGGATGGAAATAACGGCGACACGTACATGTCCGCCGCCGACGAAGACGCTGTCAAGGTCTTAGCTCGAAATAAACTTCCGATCGAGATCAATAAGAAACTCTCAACCTATTCCTATGAGCAGGCTTGTCTGTCCTCTATTGATATTTGTTTTTATTTTGATTGATCGCCGTAGGAGCTTGATGAGATGAAGAAGCGGCTTAAGGAGATGGAGGAGGAGGCCGCTGCTCTCCGGGAGATGCAGGCAAAGGTCGAGAAAGAAATGGGCGCCGTTCAAGGTTCATTCTCTATTCCTTTTCACTTTCCAGTCTATGATCCTGGTTCTTTCTCTGGTGTTGTTATATTTTTATTTTTCTACTTTTTTTTTTGGGTTTTAGGGTTTCTAGATTGGAACTTATCGACTTCGTTTGTGTACAAAAACTTATTTAGATTATTTTGTTGTTCAGAATGCTATGGCCCTTCCCCCTGTTGTCTGTGATGTGAATGGAAGGAAGATCGAATATAACAATATTATAGATCGCATCATTACTACGTACTTCTTGACTTTACCTTAATAGTGGGTTTGAAAGACGTTGAAAATACAAAGTGAATTTGGACTCTGGAGTCTGGAGAGACTTTTTCATCCCTGTACATTTATCATTAGCGTTAAGAACGTTGGTATCCGAGTATCTTGGAACTTTTTCATCCCACAATACTGCTCACATTTAAAAAAAAAAAAAAATCTTATTTTTCATCAATCTGTTATAGTCTCTCTAAATGAGTGTGTGTGTGTGTATGTATTTGTCTTTTTCTATGCAGATCCTGCCAGTACAGTGGCTAACCAAGCTAGCAGGGAGGAAGCAGACTTGCGATCTGTTTTTGTTGGCAATGTGAGGACACAACTATCCTTTTAATTTTAATTTCATTTTTCATGTTCCAAAGTAGTTTTACTTTTTGGCTTGTGGTACTTGTTGCCTGTCTTGTTAAAGCCTGATTGATGTGGTTCATTAGGTACTGGCAGTTTGTTTGATTCACTGGCATCTTGTAAGAAAATTTCTTTGGGATTTTGCTTCATTATCATGCTCCTTTAATGTTGGAAATTATACTTTGATAATTCTGCGGGATGAAAGCTCGGTTCTCTGTTTCTATGTTGCCCTCCACAGTCTTAGTTTGTGCGCACTTTCCTTCAACTCATGAGCTTGTTTTTTGCTTGATGCTTGTATCTTGTCCTACATCAAGTTCCGATGCTTGTTAGAGATGTGAAGTAAAGGAAGTGTAATGCTTCCTGCTGTCATGAGATATTGAAATGTTTATGGAGATGCTTACAGCTGACTGTTTAGGGGACACAATACATTATACATGCTAAGTTGACTTGAGAGGGACAAGTGGAAGATCCAGAAAGGGAGAATATAAGGAACATCTGAACAAACAACCATCTGACTGTGAACTTATGCGAGAAGTTAGGAAGGGGTGAAGTGCAATAATTCCTCTTGGTCATAAATAACTTTTCATTGTGGGACAAAAAGGATTCGGGATACGTGTAAACACTTCGTAACTAGTAATGATTAGTATAAAACGGTTGGAAAGTTATATGGTTATGAAAACGGCTTTTAGGTTATGAAATCAACTTCTTGAAGAGCTGGATAGATAAATTTTATCAGTTTGCATTGTCTGTTATGGATTTGGCTTTCTTCTCATTGTTTTGAATTCTGCATCTGACTATGATCAAAGGTTGTATAATTGCTGGCTTCCATGTAAGAGCTGGAATAGTTCCAACCTTAGGGGCCACAAGCAATTTATGCATATTTATTATAATAGAATTGGTATTGGACCAGTGGAAATATAGACTAGTGTTATATTGTGCAAAGAAAACTATGGGAAAAAAAAACTACTGAAAAGGATTTCTGAAGGAACAAATAGTGAAAAATATTGAGATGGGGAAATGAAAATATAGAAAAAGAGTGAAAAAGGAAAAGAGCCAAACAAAAAGTAGAAGGAAAAGAAAGATTGATTGCGAGTAGACGGGGCAAAAGTATAGTAGAAAAAGGAAAACACATATATTAGGGCAGTGGATGCACAAAAATGTTGTACATAGTTAGAAGAATGCATGCTTATGAAGGGTGTCAATTTTCTGCTATCCTATTGCTGGTTTTGCGTTTTGCTTTGTCACTATTTTCCCCCTAGCTTCTTAGGTAGCTGGATGAATTCACTTTGATTAATGCGTTTCATTTGCTAGTATAGTTTGGTTTGGGTGGTAGTGTTTTTCAGCTTTGGAATCATGGTTTGACTCCTGTGTGTGACTGATCGCAGGGTCATATAATCCCCATGTATAAGCTGGAATAGCTTCACTTTTTCTTAAGGCGACACAAAGCAATTGCTGTTTTTGTTTCAAATAATGTTTGTATAGAGCAGTGTGTCTGCAAGCTAGCGTTATATATTACAGAAAGAGACATGAAAGAAGGAAAAAAAATGTGAAAAAAGCATCCTGAGGTGGTCAAAATAAAAAAAATTAAAAGAATGGAAAGATGGGAAAATTTTCAAAAAAAAAAAAAAAAAGAAAAAGAAAAGAAAAGAAAAGAAAATTTTTATTTTGGGTAAAGAAAGGAGGAAGGTGAAGGAGAAAAAAAAAGCAGGTAGAAGTTAGAACAAAGGAGAAGATTGTTTGACATTCATAAGGTGGAAGCACTTGAACTTTGTCCATAAATGTTTAGTTTTCAATGATGGAACTCTCGGTTGAATTACCTGGTTTCTTCCCAATAGCAAATGCCAGCCGCCTGTGCTATCTAATTCCCAGGAGCGATGCTGCTTTGCTACTGCTGCTGATGGTCAGATGAGCTTCAGAAGTTTTAGTTGTCATTGTGGTGAGAGGAATACTTGTAATTCTTCACAGCATTTAATCTTATGTTCGCCCTTGTTGGTGTGAACCTTACTTTTGGTTTGTTTCGGGAGTAGCTTACTTTAGCTTTAGTGTTAATTTATCATTTTGTTTATGAGGTCCTCAGACGAAGAATCATCACAATGTCTATAGCAGTTTTATGCCTTATAAAGAAAAAAAGAAATGATGATCTTAAAGTTCACTATCAGTTTATTTGTGTAAGAGAAGTTTGTTTTTGGGTTTCTTATTTGTAAGTAACCTGGACACATGGGCACTTACTTTGTGTACCTTTCTGTCATGATGAGGAATGGAATTGGTGATAAATAGTGTCATTCTTCTGATCAGTTGGAACATTCGTTATCTGGTAGGAGTTTTGCCACTCTGGTTGAGTCTTTACTGCATGTATTCAGATTACTGGTGGTGACAATCGTAGTTAAGAGGGAAAAGTTTGGAAGGGGCTGTTAGAGAGAGCATCTATTGTATCATCTCTCCTTATGGAGGGACCACTTGTTCAAAATTTTGTGTTAAGAGGTGTTAAATCTTTTGCTGGTTGGGACCAAGAAACCAAGCACTAACGATGACAGTGACTTTAACTTTGACTTCTCCAAGCATAAGAGGGACTTCTGGTTTTGTGTCCTATCAGAACCCACTGCTCACAGGACATAGTTGCAGTGGGGGAAACTAATGGAGCACGGAGAATATCTCAACACTGATAAGCTGAGTTGTCAAACCTATGATGCAGTTCCTGAGACAGAGAGAATTGTTGGTGTCAATACAGAAAATTAGCTTCTCTGAATTTGTGCTCTGATGTTTGGAAACTGCGGCATATTGTATATGCTTAAGAATGGAAACCTAGTATGGGATTTGGGTGGTTGTGAGTTTGAACAATCTGGAATCTTGATGTTGAGTTATCTGTGTGCTTTGGTATTGATTTCTACCAGCTTTCGGTCTAACTGTGTCATCAGTTCTCAGTTTTTCTGTTGAAAAACCATGGGTGAAACTTATTTTGCAGGTTGATTATGCATGCACTCCTGAAGAGGTGCAGCAGCATTTCCAGTCATGTGGTACTGTCAATAGAGTAACCATTCTGACTGATAAGTTTGGCCAGCCAAAGGGTTTTGCATACGTTGAATTTCTGGAGCAAGAAGCTATCCAGGAAGCTCTGTCCTTGAATGAATCTGAATTACATGGCCGTCAGCTGAAGGTAATGCAATTTCTTATAAACCATGTTTGCAGGAAGTAGGATTCTTTGGAAAAATAACATTGACCTTTTCTATTTTCCTACGCCAACTTTTCTCAGTCATAACATGGTAAACTATGGAAACACCGACAGAAAATAGGGCATTCTGAATTTGTAAAATCTTAGCTGTGGATTTATTTTAGGAAATCTTTGGAGAAATTCTCCACAAACAGCCCTCAAATGTCATGGAGGGGCTGTTTTAGATTGTGGAGGATTCATGATTCCTTCGTTTGGCTCAAAGTTAAACCACTGAATTGGAGTTGAATGTGAGGAATCTAATGCAATCTCTCTCCCCAAAAGATGATTCAGAAGAACAAATGAGGAAAGTGGTCTTTAGGCAATTTCACACTGATTCCATGAACGAAGTGAGCATGGAATAGTGTGGAAAACATCTGCTATTATAACTTAACTAGGTGCTACATTGCAATGCATGTCTTCACATTTCCTTTTCCTTCCCCCCTAACATCTGTAGTATCTGTATATATGCAATGGTCAGGTTATGCCTAAAAGAACTAATGTTCCTGGGATGAAGCAATACCGTCCCAGACGTTACAATCCATACATGGGATTCGGTTTCAGGAGGCCATATATGCCACCATATATGTATGCTCCTTATGGTTACGGGTATGTGGATTCAGTGCATTGACTTGTGTCCCTTTGCATTGTGGAATTGCACTGTATGTCGTCCTCCTGATCACTTTTCTTCACAAACCTCCTGCAGGAAGGCTCCTAGGTTCAGAAGGCCAATGAGATACATGCCTTATTATTAGAAGATCACCTGCTGTTTGATGTAGGTGTTGGTTTACATCCAAGACTTACCATCAATTTATGGCAACCTACCTAGCTAAATGAGTGTAGTTTAACTTAGAAAATTGATGAGTGCGACAATGGAGGGAGTTCATCGTGTTGCAAGAGGGAGGGGACCTGTAACCTGTTGCTTGTTGATGTCAGAGACGTACGCTGTTGTCAGCCTGAAAGATCACGCGTGCCTGTTTGGTATAGAACTCGATTATTAACGTCACCCTCAAACAGAAACGTTGTTTTATCGATTAGGTTTTACATTTTCACTTCCTTGCTGTACTGGGCTCAGGCACTCGCAAAGTTCGTGGGGACCTATAAATAAATTGGCTGAATTATGTTACGGCTTTTGTGATTTATTTTTTTTATGCTGCAATCTGCTAGCATATATGTCATCATTTCCAGGAAAAAATCACTGACTGAACGATGCCAAGAAAAATAGTTAATGGCTTTTTATTACTGTAACTTGTATGCTGCATCTGGTCTATAGTCACTCAGAATGTCTGAAAGTGAGAGTGAGAGTGTGAAAGTATCAATTTTAAAATTTAATTAAATAAAAGTGTTATAAAAATGATAGAAGAAGCATGAGTTGAGGGCCAGAGCAGTGACCAAAGTAAAAGAATTTTGTGGCTCAGCATCTACCCATTCTTAAATTGTGGTCATCATTAAGAAAATGAGTTTCTACTTGCATATGAAATTCAAGATAGCAATGAATCCCTCATAGCGTGTTTATCACTTTTGATTTATTATTTTAATAAAATTATGGATGTTACACCACAATCGTACAATGCAAAGGCTTTCAAAATTAGCCTTTACTTAATAGTATAGTTGATGGCGCGGCGCGGCATCATTTAGGCTCGTGATGGTGCGGCACGGCCATCATAGAGGTTCCCGCAGTGACTCCACGACGGGAATAACCAGGACCTCCTGAGGTATGTCGCGCGGGACCGTCTAGTGGTGGATAGTAGTAGCCGAGAGAGTTTTCCGGTGCTGGAAAGAGCCTGAAACGGGAATGTCCCCAAGTAGTCATCACCTGAAACACGCAGAAAACAGGGGTCAGGAGGTCCCCGGAGTGGTTTTCCGGGGAGGAGCCCTCCGACGCCAGAGTCAGTGTTTCTAAATGGTGACAAAAAGTAAGCACAAAATAGGCTTGCCGAGAACGTTTATCTGATATGCTCAGAAGGGCAAGAATCTCGCCGGAGGCTTTTTCCGGCAAGTCTGGAGGAGAAAAAAAAGGGGGGGAAGCCAGCCATTGACCCCAAAAAGCTCCCCTACTATAAATAGGAGAAAATGAGCCCCTCGGATTGTGATACGTGTATGGACGGATGCTGTCCGTACCTCTGACCCGAAGAATGGCCAGCCACCTGCAGGCTTTCTCGGGCAGTGGCTTATCGAGAAGTGTGTCGCAGCGTGTCAGAGTGCAGACTGCAGTGGCCTGTCAGAGTGCTTTGAGGTTGACGTCTAGTGTGTACGGGCGAATATGTCAGAGACTCCTTCGTGGCACCCATCGCTCCTCCGAGGTCCCTTCAGCCGACGTTATATTTTAGGGTGAACGAACAAGGACCTTTTCCCGAGGTGATATTGTTTCTTCGGGGTGTTCTTATTCTTCCGAAGTCGGTTCATTCGTCCTCTAATGGAGAGGCGATATGGTAATTTCCCGAGGTTGGTACGATGGGGCTTCCGAGGTCACATACCTCATGTGTTTGGCTCCCTCTTTCTTCGAAGTCAGTGGATATGGCGATAGCACTTCGGCTATCACATGCCCTCCTACGGAAAGCCGAAGTTAACCTTTTCAGGAGCACTTTCAGAGGATCCGACTTATATTGTTTGCAAGGAAGGTACTTCGCCATTTTAAGCGCGTAGCTTGTTTGGGCGGGTGTCGCACACCTGCCTCTCGGCGTCTTCGAGATTTCCAATCCTATTTTTTCCGTCTTAAATTAGTGGACTGTCATGCCTTGAAACTGGGCGTGTCAACCTAGGGATGCACCCATATCTTCAGGATGTCAGAAAACATGCCCTAGTTTTTCGCGATGGTCGACACGTGGCAAGCGTTAATTGGGATGGCATGTCTTTTTGCGTGGGAAGAGTAATTACGGTGACGTTTCATTCCCACGTAGCAGTTGTGACGCCTTTTCAGTTGCCCTTACCTGCTCTATATAAGCCTCCTCCTACCATTCTTTTCCTTTATTTTTTCTTTGCTCTCGCCCTTGCTCTCGTTTTCTTTCGCCTTTTCCATCTCTTCCAGCGACGGTCTGTATGGCGGATAGATTTCCGGCCATTATTTACGACGGCATCCAGGAATCCTAACTTTGGCAAGGCTTTTCGTGAGTGCCTTTCTCGGGAATCGTTCGGCTTTTGTTTTCTTCTCAACCTCCCGAAGTCGTATTTTTTCGGTTTTTGCTGACGTTTTCCTTTCTTCCTGAAGCTCCTTTTTGGACTGTTTTTGGACTCACATTTTCAGCTTCAGTGCCTTTTTGGACTCATGCTGATGCTTTTCCCCATTTTCAGAGATGGCTGACGATTCTGCCGCCTACTACAAGAGTCTCTTCCTTGGTCAGGTAGAGAAGGGAGAGCAAGCAAAGAAAAGTGGTTCCAAAAGACATAAGTCTACTGGGAGTGGACCGTCTTCCGCCAAGAAGTCAAAGAAGAGGGCCCTTACTCCACCTTCGGAGGATGTGGTGGAGGTCGATGAAGTTATTGCTACTTTCACCAAGGTTGCTATCTTAACCGATGGGATAGCCATTTCCACCAATGCTATTGCGACCTTCGCCATGGTTGATGTCACTCCGATATCCACCAGGGTTGCTGCCCCCTCCGAAGTAGCTGCGACATCTTCTCAGGCTGATACTGCTGTAGCCGAGGTGGCGGCCGGAGTAGTCACCCTTTTCACTCCGTCGAGTCCTGTCTCGTCGGTGGAGCTTTTAGGCTCTTTGCCTGAGAGTCCTACTGTTAAAAGGCTGGAGAGACGTCGCAAGGACAAAGGCAAGCATATTCCGGCTTTTGTGGAGGAGGGTACTAGGGTTGTGCCAGGTTTGTGTCGAATTCCTTTTTTGACACCTCCTTTCTCATGACTTGTGTTTCCAGGGAGCCCTTCCTGACTTGCGCCCCTCCATTTTTGCAAAGGACCGCACAGCCTCAGAATGGATGGTTGACCATGCCCGGAGAGCGAAGACGGGCTCTCCGGGACTCCATTTTCCTGAAAGACAAGGTTCCGAGGGAGCCGTTTTGGTCTTTCACGGAGGACATGAACTTGTTCTCCAGGGATTGCCAAGAGATGGCTCCCCAGATAGCGAGGGGTGTTCTTACCGAGGCTTCTTCCAAGGCCGTTGCCGAGGAGTGTGCTTCTGGGGATATCCTCGCTGCTAGAGTTTCTGAGCACGCCGCTCAGGTGATCTTTTTGGCCTTCTCTTTTTTGCCCAAGTGTTTTGCCTTCCCTTATGCTGCTTTCGTTGAGGATTTTCTCTTTCTTCTTCGCAGCTTTTGGGGTATAGTGAGCACCTCCGAGTTTGGGTGGCAGAGCAGTCTTCTGCCCGAGCTCGGGCTGACAGCGAGTTGGAGAAGGCCAGACTCTTCTGTATTAACTCAGACATAGCTAATGTCGAGTTGAGGCGCATAGCCAGGGAGAAGGTGGCTCAGCTCCGGGATGAGTTCCTGATAGGTCAATCGGACCTCTTGAAGGACTTTTCCCGCAAAATGCGAGACCTTGGCGAGGAGGTTGTGCGCTTGACTTCGGCCAATGAGGTTATTCAGAAGGAGAAAGAAGAAGAAGCTGCCCTTCTGAAGAAAATTCATGCCGAAAAAGCGGCTCTTCAAGCCAGGGTCTATTTTCTGAGGAGGAGTACGATGAAGAGAAGGAACACAAAAGGACTGGTGAGGAGGATTGCCGGTCTTAAGGAGGAGGTCCTGGGTCTCAAGAAAGAGGTTGCTGGTCTTGAGAATGAGGCGGACTTGCACGACGTGGACAAGGACAAAGCCGTCCAAATGTCGAAGGTGTCCTTTCAGGACGGCTTCTGTCTAGCTCGTCATTAATTTCTACAACGATACCCGGACCTCGAGACCTCCTTTCTTGCGGCCCTGGACATTCCAGAGGGTCATCGGTGGACTTGGTCGAAAGCTGATCACCTCAACCTGCCACTTGTTCCTCTACTTGCGCCGAAGGCGACGACTAGAGACACGGGAGCCGGAACTTCTCGCGTCGCTGGGGATCCTTAGACATCCTAGGCTTTTTCATTTTCGTGCTTCTCTTGTACTCCTCTTGTACGAAAAGACCTTCTTTAATGGATTCTTGTTCATTTCTTCGCTCTGTCTTACTTGAGCAATTTTTTGTTTTCCAATTGCCCTGGCTACTTTCGTTTAGGGGATTTCGGAAAGCCCATCCTTGCTCTTTCTGCTAGCCGATCTGGCTTTTTCGGCCACTCTGATTTGACAAAGACTTTTCAAGCGAACACTAGTCTGTCCTCGTTGATTGCCTTTGATGGACTTCGTGCTTTTTTTTTTTTAGAAGGAAAACATATCATATCCTTCAGGCACGTGTGCTTCAGCTTTGTTCGGCGGGTAACCTGTTACAGGAGGGAAGAGAAATTTTTCTAAGTATAGCTTGTTCATCTAAAAATTCTAAGTATAGAATAAAATTCTAAGTATAGAATTCTTCTAGGATATTTCTCAATTTTCTCCCATTGATGCTGCCAAGCAGATAATCTTCTCTTTCGGACCTCGCCCTGAATCAAGCGGGGTCCTTTTTTCATAGTGGCCGAAGTTCTCCCCTGAGGTAGTTCTCGGGGTTCTGTGTTGGCCTTTCGGAGAACGAGATCTCTTTTTCGGCGTTCGGCGCAATTTTGCGCTCACGGTCATCTTTTACGGAGAAAACACTTCTCCTGAGCTCGTTTATGCTTCGGGGAATGGCTCGAATTTGGTTCCCCAATACGAGGCTATTTTTTCCTTTATCGAGCATCCCTCCCAAGTTTGTTCTTCCATCGATGCTTGGCTATCCGGTCGATTTCGGTCGTCAAACCGAGAAGCGAGGTCCTGTTTCCTAGTGGCCAAAGTTCTCCCCTAAGGCAGTTCTTGGGGTTCTGTCTTGGCCTTTCGAAGAACGAGATCTCTTTTTCGGCGTTTGGCGCAATTTTGCGCTCATGGCCATCTTTTACGGAGAAAACACTTCTCCTGAGCTCGTTCATGCTTCGGGGAGTGACTCGAATTTGGTTCCCCAATACGAGGCTATTTTTTCCTTTACCGAGCATTCCTCCCGAGTTTGTTCTTCCTTTCATCGAATACTTGCGCTTCACTCGGTAACTATATTGCTCCAAGTGGGCACTGGTCTTTCCAGGCGAGTAAAGAAGGTTTTTTTCTCCCTGTGATTTTTCGGGAAGTTTGTCTGATTATTCCTACAAGGAATTTTCTCGGCCATTCTGGACCTTCTCCCCATTTGCTTCCCCTAATTTTTTCGTAGTCCCTCGTGTACAACTCTATTCGGGGGCTCTACTTGCTTGTTACTTCATAACTAAGCTGGTGGACCGAAATGTCATTCGACTCCGGGGCTAGTGGCAAATTTTTTAGTCTCCTTCGTCCAAGGACTGAAGCTATTATGCTACCGGCAATAATATGCCATCTTCGTACGTCATGTTCCTTTAAGCAGGCTTTTGTATACCTTTTGCTTGCTTAATCAGTAGGGGTTCTGTCTTATCTCGCGAAACGAAGTAGTTTACTGCTTTCACCTAGCGTTGTACTTTCAGGCGTTGTTAGCAGTGGACCGTATTTGCCCTTTTTTGTAGAGGGCTGAGGGCGGTCTCTCGGGGTTACCTACTCCGACATGAGTCTTTCGGGTGCTGGTGTATTTTTGGCCATTCTCGTCCTTTTTTGGACGCATTTTTGCTCGCACCTCTTTTTTACGGGCTATTCTGCACCTCTTTCTGCTGATGCCTTTCTATAGCGAGCCTTAGCTTCCCTATCGATATCCTTCCTCTTCAATCAAGGAAGACTGTCTGGAACTTTTTTCTGTACTTTCCGCCATTTCATGAAGATTTTTCAGGCTTCCTGGGAGATGCCACTTTGTGGGGCATTTTTTGCATTCTTCACCACTTTGAGAGGGTTTTTCGGGACTCATGGGAGATGCCTTTTTGTGGGGTTCTTCCTTCCCTTGTGCTATGTTTTCATTCCTAGCCAATGCCGAGCTTGGGTGGTCTAACACTTCATTAACCGAATATGCTAAGTCAAGTGACTTCCCTATCCTCGGGCCTCCGAGGTACCATTCCCGCGCCACATTATTTTTTGCGCCTGGGATTTCTTCGGCTGGGGGTTCCTTCTGATTCCATCTATATTCGGTCCTCGTTGGATTGCACTTTTTCTGTTTCTGGAATTTCGGCAATAGTCTGCTAGCGTCTGGGGTTATATTGCCCCTCTGGCCTCATGCGCGATGTAATATCTTTGAAGTTTGGTGCACTTGCCCGATTACCCTATTCCCCCTGATGTCGTGCCGAGGCGGCTCGTTTTTGGACGATAGTAATGTGTCTGTTGGAGTAGGATCATAGCCTTTTGCCTGTTTAATATCAAAGCGTAGGCGTCTTTTCAGGGTAGTGGATTCGGTGTTGCTGCAGGGGGAGCAACAACCTTTCTTTGGCCCGAACTCTTTCGACGAGAAGGTTTGGATAGCACCGACCCTGCGTTTTCCGTCCATCATGTTCCGCAGGGAAGCGCACCCTTTGGATACTCATTCCACTGCTATTTGTTTCTACCCCTGAACTCTTGGGTCACCACTACTTCTTTCGTCGAAAGGATTGAGAGAGGGGACTGCGGCTCGAATTTGCACACGACCATCTTTGGTCTACCCGCTGCATTTACTTCGACCACGGCGATGCATGGAAAACTATGCAGAAAAATCACGGCGATATCCAGAGGAGGAATCATCTTCGGGACGGGAAGTCCCTGCGCTTAATTGTTCGCCCGCCAGGCAGATTTCCGGCGCGGACAGGGGCCTCAGGGAGCCTTTGTCCTTAGAACGCCGAGTTTTTCAACCACAGCTGTCCGGAAAAGTTCCCACAGACGGCGCTAAATGATGGCGCGGCGCGCATCATTTAGGTTCCTGATGGCGCGGCGCGACCATCATAGAGGTTCCCGCCGTGACTCCACGACGGGAATAACTAGGACCTCCTGAGGTGTGTCACGCGGGACCGTTCGGTGGTGGATAGCAGTAGCCGAGATAGTTTTCCGGTGCTGGAAAAAGCCTGAAACGGGAATGTCCCCAAGTAGTCATCACCTGAAACACGTAGAAAACAGGGGTCAGGAGATCCCCGGAGTGGTTTTCCGGGGAGGAGCCTCCGACGCCAGAGTCAGTGTTTCTAAATGGTGACAAAAAGTAAGCACAAAATAGGCTTGCCGAGAACGTTTATCTGATATGCTCAGAAGGGCAAGAATCTCGCCGGAGGCTTTTTCCAGCAAGTCTGGAGGAGAAAAAAGGGGGGGGGGGGGGGGAAGCCAGCCATCGACCCCAAAAAGCTCCCCTACTATAAATAGGATAAAATGAGCCCCTCGGATTGTGACACGTGTATGGACGGATGCCGTCCGTGCCTCTGACCCGAAGAGTGGCCAGCCGCCTGCAGGCTTTCTCGGGCAGTGGCTTATCGAGAAGTGTGTCGCAGCGTGTCAGAGTGCAGACTGCAGTGGCCTGTCAGAGTGCTTTGAGGTCGACGTCTAGTGTGTACGGGCGAATATGTCAGAGACTCCTTCGTGGCACCCATCGCTCCTCCGAGGTCCCTTCAGCCGACGTTATATTTTAGGGTGAACGAACAAAGACCTTTCCCCGAGGTGATATTGTTTCTTCGGGGTGTTCTTATTCTTCCGAAGTCGGTTCATTCATCCTCTAATGGAGATGCGATATGGTAATTTCCCGAGGTTGGTACGATGAGGCTTCTGAGGTCGCATACCTCATGTGTTTGGCTCCCTCTTTCTTCGAAGTCAGTGGATAGGGCGATAGCACTTCGGCTATCAATAGTCATCATAAGCACAGTTTATAAATTTTACATAACGAAAAGAGTATATGCTGAGAAAAATGTATAAATATTAGAAAATGGCATTTTTTATAACCAAAAATAAAAAAATAAATAAAGTTGACAAATGTAAGAAAAGGAACATCATTTGTTTCAAACACATCAGAGTCTGATGACTCTGATCCTCGCAAAGAATCAATGCAGCCGGTTAGTTGCAATAAACGGAAGGAAGTAGGCAATTGGATTGCCGGCAAAAATATACAAACGCGATTTACAGAGGTATAAATCAGTTTTAGTGGGAGAAAGTGAATAATAAACTTAACAACCCCCTTTTTTTTATAATTTTTGTCTTAGAAGTTAGAACAGGTTGTTGCCTCAAAAAGGGCCCCGCTTAAAGCAAGACATGCCAATTGCATTTGGAGCCAATTGGCAATGCTTTTACCAACCTGGATTTGTTTTACGAATTAATCAATGAATAAATCAATTCATTCCAAAACAAATACATGAATAAAAATATGATGATATGAATAAAACATTCTTTCAGTAAGACCTTTAAGTATACAAGGATTGCAAGAAGCACTTGAAACTTCCTTTCAACAACAATACCTTTAAGTATACCAGGATTGCTTTCTTGGGTTGATGTGGGTGCTTAAAGTTTAAACTTTTAAAATAGACTATGTTTAGCCCATTGCAATATACAATTAATTTTAAGAAAATTTTAAGATAACCAACTGTCAGTCGGAGTTACCATGGTGCCTTAGTTTGATACCCTATTTCTAATCTGCTGGACACTTTGGTCCCATTTTGAAATAGCTTATATTAAAATTTTAGATATTTTATTAATGTTGGAGATGAAATTGTTAAAATTTAAAGTTAAAAAAATTAACCATAGATAATATCTTTTTAAAATTCTAACGCTTATGTTTGCCAAAAATACTAAACATACCAGAAATTGAGAAATATACAAGCTTATTAAAAACTATACTAATCTTAACATAATCTACATTTGCCAAGTGTTTCTAATACTAGTTATTACCAGCTAATATAAGAAGAGAAGTTCTAAGTTCCAACGAACGGAAATTAACCATCATTCCAACCAATGAAGAAAAGCCACGTCAGAAATTGGAGCTAGTTGACCTCTGTTTTCTATGTTCTAGCCTCTGCGTCTTCTCATGTACTCTGTACATTCCTTTGGGATTTCTGAAATTTTTTGTTAGAATTCATCTGAGCACTTCCACAACTGAGCTTGACCCAGAAAAATATTATCAAATGCCCAAGTGGTTCAGCCTCACCGCCGCGCGGAACCACTTCTTCCGGCACAGCTTTGTCAGAGCTGGCCTTCAGTCATCGTTCACCGACCTCGGCGACGGCACGACTATTCACTGCTGGATCCCCCGAAATCGCGCCCTATCCAAGCCCACGCTCGTCCTCATCCACGGCCTCGGCACCAACGCAATGTGGCAGTGGAACGAGTTCCTTCCCCCGCTCATCGCCCGCTTCAACGTCTACGTCCCGGACCTGCTCTTCTTCGGCGACTCCCACACCACCCGACCCGAGCGCTCCGAGCACTTCCAGGCCCAGTGTGTAATGCGCGTGCTGGAGTCGCACGAGGCCGCCCGTGGGCTCTACGTGGTCGGAATCAGCTACGGCGGTTTCGTTGCTTATAGCCTGGCGGAGCAGTTCATGGGGAGGGTGGAGCGACTGGTGCTCTCATCCGCTGGCGTGTGCTTGGAGGAGAAGGATATGGAGGATGGGTTGTTGGGAGTGAAAAGTGTGGAGGAGGCTGTCGAGATTTTGCTTCCCCAGACGCCTGAAAAGTTGAGGGAATTGCTGAAGATTTTGTTCCACAAGCCCGCAAGAGGTGTCCCTTCTTGTTTCTTGAACGATTTTATCGATGTAAGTTATTGAAATTAGTCTATGAAATGGTGGCTGAGTTGGTAGATTTTCTGAGTTCAAATTGTCTATTACTTCTCTTTGATGTGTCATTTTGGCTGAAAGGTTCAAGAGGGTTCATATAATTCATGTATGTGGCAATCTAATTTAGTTTGAGGTTAAGGTTCAAGAGGGTTCAATTGACCTGTGTTTGGCTGTCTGATTTCTGTAACGTGTCTGAGTTATAGATGGTAGGGTTCCAAAGATCGATGAAACTTAACTAAAAAAAGCTGTGGTTTTGCGTGACATGTTACATGATCGTATTGCAGTTGCATCACAATTTTTGATAGATCATTAAGAAATAACTTATTGAAGAATTGCAACATAATGTGGTCAAGTAAACATGTTCCATGGTCAAGCTGGAATGCAATTTGGACAAGGAAATTAGGAGTGCGCTGGATTTTACAGATGAAGTTACAGAAGTTGCTGCTTTGGTGTTCAAGTTGGTTTCAGAAAGACTTTATGTTGTTGATAGATGCACTGTTGATTTTTCCTTAAGGCTTGTGTTTCTTTCTGTTTTTTCATGATCGATTTGAAGCGATGTTAATTGATGAGTGGGGAGTTTGCTTAGACCCTAATATCTGATCTTTCGAATGAATCATATTGCAACTCGGCAGGTAATGTGCACAGAAAACCGCCAGGAAAAGAAAGAAATTATCCAGGCATTGCTCAAGGACAGAAAAATGTCTGATCTTCCAAAGATAATGCAGGTTTTCTGGGCTTTTAAACATCTCTATTAAGCAAATAATCTTCTTCTCGCAACAACAATTAGAACTTAAGCTTTTTATTTGTGTGTGTGTGTGTGTGTGTTTATTTTCTTTCAAATGACTGAAGTGCTTTTTAACTACTCAAATGCAGCCAACACTAATAGTATGGGGAGAACATGACCAGATATTCCCCGTGGAACTAGCACGCAGACTCAAAAGGTTACCTAATTTCTTGCTCAATTTGCTTCAATGCTCAACACTTGAGTATTTTTATGTCTTCATGTTTCTATATTCGATTCATTCTAGTTTTGGGTCCTTCGGTTTGAGGAGTTTGCTCCATCATCTTTTACTCTAAAATGATGTTTGTATCTTCTTCTTTTCTTTCAATAAAATCTTGCATCACCGTTCAACAATAAAATGTTTCTATATTAGATCGGATTTCTCATTTGAGCATTTGTTAACCTCCCTATTTTGTTAAGTGTAAGATGTCATGTTGAGGTGTGCAGGCATCTAGGAGAGAATGCTGAGCTAGTGATCATAAAGAACGCTGGGCATGCTATTAATATAGAGAAATCCAGAGAATTGTCCAAGCACTTAAAAGCTTTTCTTATCGACGCACTTGCAGCTTCAGAAATAAATCACAGCAATGTCAGCAAAACAGATTGAAACTCAGGTAAAAAAAAAGAAGACACACACACACACACACATGCATGGTTCTAGCTTTTAGGATTCTTGGCTTATCAGTTGAGCCTCTGTTAGGAGATGTATTGAGGGCTGTTGTTGACCAATTTGAAATGATCTGGGACATTTGACTTTTGAGTCATTTGGTTTCTTTCGGCCTAAACGAGTGTGTTCAAATTGCAGGTAATGTAATGTGTGAACCGAGGCTAGCCAGCTACCATGAAGATTCTGATGACTGATGTAGCAATCGTTGAAGGAACTGTTTTGTGGGTGCCTGCTCTGGCCCAGCTGCTTCCCTCACTTTCGCAGATTGGTACTGTTTCAAGCCCTCGATGCATAGTTTTCTACCATTTCCTTGTATCGTGAATGAATGTGATGATCAAATCCGAAACAGCTCTTAGGCATAATTTTTTTTTTTAATGTAATATAGGAAAGATTAGCTCTACTTAGGTTCCTTGTTTGAGAAGAAATCTTAAAATGACCGTAAATAGTTACAAAAATTACTTGAAATGATGTGTTTACTTATTTATACATTTATATATTTGAAATTTTAATTCTTCCAATTTTTAAAAGATAGAATATGTAAAGGAGGATTCCTCATCCCGTCTAACCTAAACTTATGTGGAAATTTCTTATACAGGACAAAACTTGAATGTTAATTGATCATGGATATTTTTAATCTTCATGCTAATTGAGTTGAGACGTTACTTGTAAATTGAATAATTGATGCTAGAAATTTATTCATGTACTTGAACACACTGCAAAGAATAGTGGCCCTAGAGGCTTTAAGGCTGCTCTCAAATTTGACATGCGGAAAGCCTACGATAAACCCTACTGGAACTTCATCGAGTTGGTTCTATGAATTATGAATTTTTCATATGCCTCAACAGTTTCTTATTCTATTCTGCTCAATGGCTGCTCAACCAATTGGTTCACCCTAACAAGAGGTATCTGCCAAAACGATCCACTGTCACCTTATATGTTCATTCTATGTGTTGGAACGTTGTCTAGCTATTTTTCTCATCAACAATTGCTTGGTAACATACTTGGGTAGAAAGCTAGTTTTGCCAATACTCCAATCAATTGTATTATCCTAGTGGTTTCACCATTGCCTTAGAGTCTATCTCCAATGGACTACTCAATATCGGAAGGTTCATCTGATGGGGTGTATTACACAAAAAAGAGTCATGTCCAAGCACAAATGAACCTTCCTCATTCCCATCGGCATGGCTCTCACATGCTTCTTATATAAAAGCTCTTCAAGTGTCTTTGGCAGCACAAATTTCTACCAAATTTAAGACTTTTCCATGGCGATGCCGTAATAATGCCCTCCCTACGGGCATGGAACTTGCCAAGCGTGATGGTTGAATTCCGCCTCGTTGTTCGTGGTGTTGCTTTGCCCTTGGAAGGCATTTCCCATATATTCCTCCATTGCATAGAATCAAGGTTGCTGTGGGCTTTCACAATACCTTTCCTATGGCTGAGCAATGAGGATTTTAATTGGTGGCTTATTCACACTATGTCCCCTTCCTCTACGTAGCGTTCTGTTCATCTAGATTGTCTCCAACCACTCTTTGCTGTATTTGGCTTAGTTGAAATAATATGGTTTTCAATCAAGCCTAAACTAGTTGCTATATGCAGAGTAGTGAAGTCAGGAAAAGATATGTTACTGTCTGCAAGCATAGATGTCGAATTCTCGACTTCACCCAGGAACCCTTGCCTGCTTGCTTCAAATCTTGGGGAGACCTCGGCTCTTTAGCCAGCCCCCCCCCCAACAACACACATTTTCCAGGCCTATGATGAATGATCCTTGGAGTCCAACCTTTAAAGTTTGTGCAGTCAGTTGCAACTGTCTACCCTCCTTTCATGCAAATAGTTACTTATACTCTTTATTCCTTGGTCTCAGCCCGTTAGTCCTCTATACAAAGATCAAAGCCATTTTAGAGGTCCTTTGTTTTGCTTCAACTAGCTCCCTTTCTAATATCATTATTCTCATGTACTATCTTCAAGAATTCCTTCTAATTACCAATGAATTAGCTATACACAAAGATGTGGACAAGTTGCTCTAGGAAATCCAAACCCTCGTTCCAAGGTTCATGAAATCATGTTAGTGGTAAAAAGAGGGATTGACGGGGCTCCCCAACTAGCCACCATACTGCCTTTTCTCATTTTCTATTCTGAGTTTTTAGTTTCCTTTCCATGTATAAAAAAATATTGAAAATCTTAGATAACTTGAGCAACTTAGCCCATGATTGTGTTTAAAGGACATATATAAGGAATATAGAGATGTGCCTACAGGATTATCGATATGTGTGTGAAGGATTATGGAGATACTAAAAAGCAATTGACCTGGAACCCAACTCAGATATATGTCTAAATAACTATAGAGATATGTCTACATATTGGTAGTGTCTACAAAATTCATAGACACATATGCCTATTACTTTAGGTATGTCAACTATTTTATGCACATATTCACTTTTTATAATTTATGATTCCATATTTTCAATAATGTTATAATGCTTATAAAATGTCTCAACATATCCAGATATTAATTTAGACACAATGTCTATGGTTTTGAACACTCTTTTTATTATTTCAGACACATTTTTAGTTTTTATGAGTTGTGATTCAATACTCTTTACAATGTCATAATGTTTATAGTGTACTATATTTTATAGACACATTAACTTGTTTGTTTAGACACATTTTTTTGTAAATTTTAGACACTTCAAGATGTTGTTTTAGGCACATCCTTTTTTTTTTTTTATGACTTGACACACAGGAGAAAACAATTTATTTACATATTTATTTTAGACAATTTTATATATTTCTTCAGAAACTTTAATATATTATTTTAGACATTTATGCATATTATTTTAAACACTTCTGCAGATTGTTTCTGTGCATAATCTAGTAGCAAGACAACGAAGGTAATCTAAAAATTGAGTGCGATCGGCGTGATTTTGAGACGTTGATGGCCCGATTTAGAAGTGACTAACAACAATGAGATCTAGAGACGAGCATCGGCCAATGACCACTCGACAATTGGAAAATGTGGAGGCGACTTTGGTGGCAATTAGAGGCTTTGATTGCAATCTAAATGTGAGCAACAGCGGTGCGATCTAGAGGATATGAGAACGTGATCTAGAGATGAGTGATAACGGCACAATCTAGAGGCAAAATTTGATAGGAGAAGTTGCAATTTGAAGGCTACGTGGGAGGAACGGAAGATAGAAGGCAACGAGAGATTGGGTTACTGGATGGAGAGAGATTTTGCCTAAAGGTAGTTTTATCTAAATTTACTAATTTTTTTTTTCAAAAGAAAAATTTAATAGTTGGAGGATTATACATGGAGCGTTAATACATGGGAAAATTACAAAAATTACCTTGAGGTTTGGTGAAACCTATGATTGTGTCCTCACTGTTTCAAAAACCTACACTTATCCCCTAATTCCGTTATGATAAATTGCACCCGTGGCCCATAACCTTTTATTATTGTCCTATTTTGGACCCTAACATCAAAATCTCACATGCGTAGTCCTTAACCTCAATTTTTTTAATTCCATTTTAGACATTTAAAGGATAGAAACCGTTAAAATAGATAGAACTGGCCACGTGGCACACCAGTGTGGACAATTTGTCATGGTGGCACTATGAGGCACTATGAATCACCAACTATAAATGATGTGAAAAATAATAAAATAATAAAATAAGGTATGAAAAATGGTGAAAAAAATGTCTGGTTGTGTTCATTGCCCCTCTCGCCATCTGCCCAACACCCCTTCGTTGCCTCTTTTCAGAGGCCTTTCTTACCATCCACCCATCTCCTCTTTGTTGCCATCCTCCACCGCTAATAGCCCTTTTGCACGCTGTCGAATCGTGCCTTTGCTTGCTGTCGAATCACGTCTCTTTTGCTCGTTGTCGAATCGAGACTAATAGGCGGCCAATCAAGCAGTGAAAGAGGAAGATCGGGAGATGATGAATCCCTAGAACCTTTGATTTCGCCATAGGGGGATCGAAAGTGTTCGTGTTGGAGGATGCGGAAGCCTTCAATTTTGTCGGGGAAGTTGAGACATCACTGGAGGATGGGGAAGCTGCTACTGTCTAGGTTTCAACAATTGGAATGATGCGTGGGAGGATGATAGACATGCGACTCTTCTCCCGTTCGTTCACGCCGAAATCAAATGCCCCTCCACCTCTGACCACCAATTCCCTCCCCATTCTTTGGCGAATCAAACGACCCCTCCACCTCAGTTTGAACACCTCCCCATTTTCATCCATTCAAATTCGTCCGATTGGCCTAGATTTCATTCGAACACACTCAAATTTGTCCAAAGACCTTCAATTTTGTCTGAACGGTGACAACGACAAGGAGAGAGGGAGTGAACGCCTTCACCTACTTTTAAAAAAAAAAATTCATATTTTCTTCCTTTATTTATTAGTTTTCTTTATTTATTTATTTTTTTAATTACTTTTCTTCCCTTTTATGCCATTGTACATTGTAGCAAATCTCTCATCGCTGGCGTGCCACAAGGTTAAGGATTACCCTTGTGAGATTTTGAGGTTATAGTCCAAAATAAGACAATAACAAAATATTAGGGGCCATGGGTGCAATTTACCCTATTCCGTTAACGACAGGTACTTAGAAAAGGAAAAACACCTGATTTAGCCCTCCAAACATTCAACCCTATAAACTATGCCCCCCAACTTCTTCTGCCCCAACTTCTTCTGCATCTAAAGAAAAACAAAATCAAAACAAAGACGGCAGATTTGAGAACAAAATCAAAACAAAGTTCGTCCGGTGGTCCTCGTTCGTTCTCCTCCCTCGCCGCTCGTACCAGGTATCGCTCCTCCTCCGCTCACCCTCCTTCCGTCGCGCCAGTTCTCACCCTCCTGGACTCGACTGCCAGCACCCCGTCGCATCTGATTCGGAGCCTCTTCCGTCGGATTCGGTCTCAAATCGGCCACTGGGTTGCAGATGGTCATTTCCTCGAATTTGGTCTCCGATCGTCGTTTCCTTGTCCCAGACTTTTTTCGGTCTCAATGGGTTTGGCGTAAGCACGAGCGGCGGCAACGGGCTTGGAGTAGGAGTGAAATCGAGGGTCGATCGAGGGTCGCGAAAGAGATTCGTGAAATCCGATTCGCGAAACAAAGAAGCGAAATTCGAACCCCTCGTCCCCGACGCGGTCCACAATTTGCGAAACAAAGAGAGAGGACTTGGGGAGAGCGTTGTTCGAACGAATCGATGGGGGCATCGGGGACGAGGGCGTTCGATTGCCGAATCCAGAGGGTCTGAGCGGTGGAGGACGAAACGTGGCGAGGAGTGCAGAGGGCCGTCCACGATTCGCCGAGGTTCTTCTCTGCCTTCTCTCTAGAGGTTTTGCTACACGAGTCGTGGGAGGGCGGTAGATGGGCACAGGGAGTGATATGGGCGGTAGATGGGCGGACAGGAGGATGGCGAGGAGAGGGTCAGCCGCGGCGATGGCTAAGGGAAGAGAGAGAAGAGAGGTTTTAGTAGTTAGGGGTTAAAGTTTTTAAGTAAGAAGGTTAGGGGGACAAAGTCAGTAATTTCCCCCCTTTTTATTAATGGTGAATGATGGATTTAACTTAGCAGGGGGTAAGTGTATGTTTTTGGAACATCGAGGATACGATCGTAGGTTTCGACAAATCTTATGGGTTTTTGTAAGTTTCCCTTAATGTGTATATATATATATATATTTGCGTCTGGCGCACTTTGACCTTAACGAAACCATTGTCTGCTAACGTACACCGATCAAGTCCGCACGCGCCAAACATCGAACTCATCGCCACTCTCCTCTCTTTCTAGCTCTTCGATACTTTCCGATATTCCTTCGAGCTCCGATTTGTTACGCCATTGAAATGTGCTCAGCCTGAAGCTGATCAGGAACCCCAATAATGTCTTCTTCTCCCAAACCCTAATCACGAAAACCATAACTAAACATAATGGCGCTGGTTTCCCAAAACCTTATCTCCAACTCACTACCTCGCGTCTCCATCCGCTTAAACCCATCATCAGGTCAATACCCTATTCCTTCTCCTCTTCCTTCTCTCTCCCGACGTAGTCTGAGTTCGATTTCCCAACTTTCTCTCCTGATTGGCCCAATTAGTAGCTTCAGAACCCACCATTCCAGCTTTCTAGTCAGAGCCCACGATTCCCGCGCCAGCCCCGCCGCTGAGCAAACCCGGAATTTCGATTTAGATTCTTTCCTTTCCGCCTCGGAATTATTGTGCATTTCTTCTTCGGCCGTTCTTTCGGTTGCCTTAGCGGTGAGTTCTGGGTTTTCCGGTTGGACGACGGGTTTTATTGGGGTAGTGTGGAGGAGGGTTTTGGCGGCGAGTGTTGTGGCTCTGGCGGTTGGGGTTTTGCTCGGGGCGTGGATTAGGAGGCGGCAATGGAGGAGGATTTGCGTGGAGTCTGTGACGGGCGGGGACAAGAGTTTGAATGTTGTGGAGAGGATTGAGAAAATGGAGGAGGATTTGAAGAGTTCGGCGACTATAATTCGGGTTTTGTCCCGGCAGCTCGAGAAACTGGGAATAAGGTTTCGGGTTACGCGCAGAACTCTGAAAGATCCGATTGCGCAGGTAAGCCACCTTCTCTTATCTGGTGTTGCTTTTGCAGTTTCCTCAACTGGGTTTTGAACCTTTGGTTCGTGTATCTAATGCTAGGAATAAGTAGTCATGTAATCGTTGTTCAAATGTAGAAGCTCGAGAGACAACTTGAGCCATGTTCTTGGAAGAAAGGAATAGTTTCGATTCGAAGTTGGAACCATGACTGGGAGCATAATGGTGGTACTGTTTACACTGGTAATCCAAATGGTAGTTACGTGAAGGATGCTAGAATGTGGAAGATTCAGAAGTAACTTGAATGCTCTTATATTCGCATTGGTGCCTAAATAGTAAAAATTGATAAATGCAAGTTCATTTTTAAATACTAATGAAAAGACTACGGATTTCCTTGTGGTTGGGGTTAAAACACTTCCTAATTACTTATCTCTTGGACAGTGGACTTCCTTGCGGTGACAATTTAGTTGATTTTTTCTGCTACCTCTGGCTGTTCTGGCTGTTCCTATCGTCAATTTTTGACAGCCTAACCATACTTACATGTGTGTGAAGGCTGCAGCTTTGGCTCAAAAGACTTCTGAGGCAACTCGGGCACTAGCTGTGCAAGCAGATATACTTGAAAAGGAGCTTGGAGAAGTTCAAAAAGTGTTGCTTGCAATGCAGGTGATTTTGATAACCTGGTTCAATCACGAAAGTTGTATGTTGGTTTTTCCCTTCCTCTCACTCTCTTCCATGTGTAAAGGTAGGGACGTCGTAGAGTAGTCTTCTGACCGAAAAGAGCTCCTGAAGTCTCAAATTGGACATCTGAAAAAACTTAAATTAATGTTTTAAAGTCAACAGTGACCAATTGTTGTATAGAAGTGCAGTTACTCAATGCCTAGTGTTGCGTTATCCATGAAGTATGCAGTTCTTTCGTTTACTTGGCTAGAACAAGATAAGAATAAACCAGAAACGAATCCTGAAAGAATTTTCAGAGTTCTTGGCCCCTTTACTCTCTCCAGAGACCTCATCTATTTTTGTACTGCAGGAGCATCTTTTTAATGTAAATATTATTGTGTTGTACACTTCTAGAAAAATTCTGAAAAAGTAGCCCCATGTTAAGGTCCTCAGGGGGAATTCTGGGGAGAAAGCTACAGAAGACTTGAGTTTCAATTTTTGCATTTACTTCTGATGGACTGACTTGCTATGGTTTCATGATGCTTTCCTCCTTTGTGTGCATAAACCCCTAGATTTGTAATCTAACTTGATGCCCTCTGATTATTCAGTATCAGCAACAGAAGCAGCTTGAGCTAATACTTGCAATCGGGAAGTCAGAAAAGTTGTTGGAGAGTGAGCAAGAACATGATCAAGTGCAAGACACCCTCCAAACATCTAAAGCTACTGATGAGGCAAAGCAAATGGAAATCCATGAAGCGCAAGCTTCAGGAATGAGTAATGACAGACCATAGGAGTCTGCGGCATCAGATCAAGCTCAAACAACTATCATCTCTTTGTTTGATGCGGGTGTTTTTGTTGATGAGACAGCTGCACCCTGGGACATCTAAATGCCATTGGAGCATGTCCCAAGTTCGGCCAGAAACTTCTGAGTTCCCGAAACATTGCTCTGAAAGTATGAAAGACATTCAAATGCTCATACTTGTAATTCCAAAATGTATTTTAACCTAATCTCATCAGTATAGATTTGTGAAAAAATTCTCTAATAATGGGTTCGATTAAATAAACATATATCCGAAGTCATTACGGAAAATCAATTTGCAGTGATATGAGCATATCCTTTGCAGCCAAGGCCTTGTGTTCTACTAAAGAGTTGTGGTTCTAGTACGCTGTGGTTTGATAGTGGAATCTCTCTTATGCTATTTTCTTTGATTTGCTTGACAAATACAAATTTGGTATGACATCAAATCAATGGCTGGTTACCTGAATAATGTAATGAAACAGTTACAATTGGAAGATTGGATGTGATTAGTAGGCTACAATGTTTCCGATGCCTTGAACATAAAGCAAGCAAAAGCAAATCCACACAATTGACTTTTCATATTTACTTTCTCCAACCACAAGCCAAAAAGAAGCATCACAAGTCAAAAGATACAATCCCATCACACCAATCAACTAATTTGAGATTCTATATTATCACCACCATGACAATTATTGCCGGGGGGGCACAATACGGGGCCAGCTTGATACATAAAATACTTGTATGTCCCTGCATCTCTGGCTGGCTCTATCGAGTTGATCCGTCCATATGCTGCTTTATGGAATACAAATGGGAGACTCTTTAGTAGTCATAACTGCGATTCTATTTGGAGCAGTCCGCAGCAACAGAGCATGTCACTTTCATCAATTATAACATACTTGCTTATGGGGCCTTATTCCTTGTTTGCTGCTTAAAAGAGTTCCAAGATGTTCTCTTCCACCACGGCGACAACTCGCATTCAATGTCACCGCTGTCCTGTAAACCTTGTTTGATAGGTCCAGAACTCCAATCTAAACCTTAGACCATATCGAGGATGAAGCGAACAAGATTTAGAGAAATGTAGTGAAATAAAATGCAATTTGGAGTTGGTGCAAGAACTGAAAATCACAGGACTCAGCAGCAAATCAACTTTTTACCTCAAGGAGAGAGTGGCCAATCTGACGCTGCAGATTCAAAATCAAAACCATCGTAGAACCTCATTTCTACATCCTCCATACTATGGTCATCCCAATCCCCATCTGATGTTTCATCATAATAATCATCATCAATTTCTCCAGCAACAAAGTCCCAGGGTAAGTAACCTGATGAACCTGAGTAATTTGAGCAATCATCCCAGCCTCTCATTCCTACGTAATCTGTGACATGAGGTCCAATAACCTTCAGCCTCAAGTACTTCTTGATCAAATATTCATCAAGTTTCACATTCCAACATCCCCGGACATCCAAGAATTCTAGCTCAGGACAGCTTGCAAGTATCTTAAGCACACCTTCTGTGCTCACAAGTAAATAAGCTATCTCGAGTTGCCTGAGCTTTGGCATTGTACCTGCAATGGCCAATGCTTCATCATCTTGAGTTAGCTTGTCGATTACCTCCAGCGGATGCATGGTTCTCCTTAACCCTGACAGGTATTTACAGTTGATCCCAAATGCTTCGAGAGCAGAAGCTCCAATATTTCTGCAGTAACTCAGATCGAGGAAAGTTACTGAGGAAAGCCTCTCAGCAACCTGTTCCACTATTGAGTTACTGATTTCACTTCTTGGCAGCCGTAGAATCTGCAGCGATTTAGCACTTGAAACACCCCGAAGAAAAAGAAAATGAGAGAGAGAGAGAGAGAGAGTAATCAACAAAGTGATAAACAATTCACCGTGTTCATGATTACTGGTGCACTCTATCTTAGTCAAAGCATTCTGACTGCCTCTTTTTCATAAAGAAAGAACAAAATTTTATCATGAGAAGAAAAAAGGTGTAAATATCATGCAAAAAGTCAGCCTTTCCAGTACCATCAACTCAAACTAATTAAGCTGTTGGTTATTCCATTTACAACATCATACTAAGGTGGGAACTCAAGAATATGGTATGCTGCTTACACTTCCTTTTGTCAATGCACAAAAGATGATGCTAATCTATAGTACCAACCAAAATGAGTGTTAAAGATGAAGCAATGCGGATAAAGCCATGTGCTTGAGAAAAGAAAGAGAAAGCTGGATTTAGAGGCCAATGAGCTGTTCTTACTGGTCTGCAATGAAAGAGAAGCACTGGTCACTTGGCAGACCAGTGACACAGAGCTTGCGCAGTGAACCGGAGCTTCTAATTATCAACATCTGGAGCAGTTGATCAAGGATTTCAGGCCGGCAATTTTGGCTCCACTGCTCAATGTCTATCTCCTGCCAGCAGTATGGCCCTGCAACAGCTCTCTTCCATGATTTGCAGACTCCAGGAACTACCGTAAGTATCTCCTGAAGCGAAAGGCTCTTGAAGATTAGCCCAAGTGCATCAGGAATCAACTCATCCCAACGCCTGAACTCAGAATCTTCTTCCATTTGCTTCCTCTCCTGCCAAACAACCAAATCAAACAAGAACCTAAGTCAAACAAAGTAAGGCTTTGGGAGCAATTAATAATCCACAAGTAACTGATGCCAACTCCAAGGGTAAGAACATTTACACTCCTGACCAATCCCTTGGAAAGTGATGGACATTAAAAACAAAGAAATGGACCACAAAAGTTATTTCTTTGCTTCACATAAAAAACAAAAAAATCAATTCCTCTTCAAAGCTCAAAAATCAATTAAAAAAACACGCTTTCAATGTAGAGAATTCCGAGCAACCGCAAAACACATTGATGAGTCAGAAGCTATCAAGAACGCCAGCACGAACCCATATGGCGATATAGTTCAAAGAAACAAATTAAGCCAGAAAAATAAGCTCACAAATGGAAGAAAATGGCAGGGTGTTACCCAACATACCAATGCTCAAAATGCACAAGAAATGCCAAATTGAAGATCCACTAGAAAACCCAATGTCGCCATTTTTATCTTCATCAAGATCACGAAGGATCCAGTTTATTCAATTTTGGGAAAGAAATAAAAAAAAAGAAACTGAGTAGAGAATGAGAACGTAGAGGAAAGAGAAGCCAAAGAAAAGAGGAGGAGATGCGAGTGCAGGGAGGGATGAAAAACGTGAGAGGGGAGGAGGAGGATGGAAAAAGAATGAGAATAAAGGGATTACCAGTAGTTGAGATATCTGGATCTGCAAAAGACCCGCTTCCTCCGCTGAAAATATATATTTAAAGGGAGTGAGGGAGCAAAAACGTTTTTAAGTGCACCCGAATTATTTTTAACTCCATCATAAAATTAAGGTCGAATTCCTTTAAGTTTGATTAATTTCAAATCCGGAATCAATATTTTTTAGAACATGATATTTAATAATTTTTTGAACAATAATTTCTTAGTATAATTAACTTTTTTAGCCATACTTGCTCAATTTAAAAAATAAAATTTAGGTTTGAATGCTAGTATAAGTCGAGTATGTCTTGTAGCTACAGCGTATTTTGTTTTACTGGAGCACAACAATAGAGTATATCAGCAGCAAAGCAGCAAAGGAGGACAGCTGAGGCAATTGTCCAGTTGATTGTTCATTCTATCCGCTTTAGGTTTTCCTCTAGTATAGATGAGGTTTTTACTTAGCTTGTATACATTTGATTGTGCTGCGAAGCACAAATGTTAGGGTTTGTTTTACTTTGATTTTCAATCAGGTTTTACCGGTTACTCAATGTAGGTTCCTAATCTTTATATAAGTGCCGTTTGGTTTTTTTTTTTTTTAATGAAAATATGCCCATTGTGGTATTTTTTAAAAAATAATAAAATTTAATAAAATTTAATTGCATTATAAAAATATTAATTACTCCATCTGTCCTATATTCTTTGCACTATTTATTTTTTAGCAATTAATCTATAATTTTTTATTTTCAACATTTTAGTATATAAATGAAGAACTTTTATATAAGAATTATAAATCAATATATATAGTTTCTAAATATTTTTTTTTAAAAAAATTTTTCTAACAAATACTAATATGAATAAATTCAAATCAAACTATGTAAAAAGTCAAATAGTGCAAAGAATATGAGACGGATGTAGTATTATATTTATATAGTATTAACTTTTAAATGAGATTGATTTGTGTTAGTTGTGTAAGCCAGCTAAACCAATTATAGCATTTTACTTAGTGCTAGAATTTAGCAAGTATACTAGGAACAATAAACATAATAACATCCAACTTAAGAAATTACTTTTAAATAACTTCTCCTAATTTTACATACTAATCATTAATGTTTTAGGAAAACAGACACAATTAAAATTATCTAATACATTATTTTTATTTTTAGCGACTATTTGCTCAACTTGTATAGCAATTGAAGCTCTATAAATTAAAAAGTCTAAAAATTATTTTTAAAATATTTTCTAAAACTATGTTTTGTTGATTTTTCTTTTATTGGATTGGGTATGGAAAAATATTCATTACAAAATTAACTACTTTATTAAAAAGTTATTCATATCATTATTATGTAAATTAAGTATTAGCTTTTAAATGATATTAATTGTAAATAAAAATTAATTAAAAATTAAATTAATATATTAATTACTTTTTATTGTGATTCAACCATCCCCTCCCTTTCCCCAAGTATATAAAATGTAACTTGGTTTGAGTTACACCCAATTCGTTTTAATTTTAGTCAATTGATTACAAAATGATTTTTTTTTTTTTACATTTTTTTACTTGAAACTAATTTTAATTAAAATCCAATATTATGTAGCTGCAATAATCAATTGAAAATATAATTTTTATAATTTTACTAAATTTTTATAAATTTTTCTAGTTTCAAGTCTTAAAAAAAAAATTCATAAAAATTTAACAACATCCTAAAAATTTACTTTCAAATTGATTATTACATCTACATAACATTGATTTTCAAATGAAATTAGTTTCACATAAAAAAGATAAAAAAGTTAAAAAAAGTTAGTTAACTTTAGACGAAACGAATTGACCGTTAGTGTCTTCCAAATTTCGGACAAGCTGTCATTTCTCTCTTTAAATACTATAAACTAACTAATTTAAATTTTGTCCGGCATTCTCATCTCTAAATATTACTACAAACTAACAATTTTAAGTCATGTACACTTATATGCTTGATTCTGAGTAAAAAAAATAATGCAGGAAATAAAATAATTTTTGCTTATTAACGTGCTGAAGTATGAGTACAAGACAACAGAAAGAACAAGAGGTCGAGAGAGACGTGCGACCAGAGTAAATAATTGAATCAATTTAAGAGAAAAGGAATGATATGCTTACGGTCTATCACCAACATTTCATAACATTTTCATAAATGCCACCTAATTAACAAGATGTTGAAATCACAGACAAACGTGCCTATGTTATTTCTAGAAGTGTATTATATAAATAAATGTAACAGGATTAACCTTTTAATAGAATTAGAACCAAATGTAGATTTCATATCCTGCACCGTCAGCTCAGTTGGTGAAAGTACAAGAATTTGAGCTCCTACAATCTCTTAGTCCTAGTTTTGAGCTTCCTCTAGTCCTCTTCACTCTTTTTCCTCCTAATACCATTAAACTTATAGAATAGAGATTCTAAGTGAAAAAAAAAATGTAGGATTCGAAATTGAGCCTTTGTCACATAAGTTTATAAAATTTTTTCACATAATTTTGCTTTTACTTTCTTATTTTTGTGTCCTCTTTACTTAAAAGTTTTATTCCACCCATCTCAAAACATTTTTTACTTTAATTTATTTATACAAATTCTTCCTAATTTTATCCTTATCGTAACAAACTCATATACATGAAAGTGTTTTGAAATAGAAGAGAAGAAGCGTGCAAATTTGGGCTAGATTTCTAGTTTCCGAGTTAATTGAAATTGAATTTTAAGATGTGTATTATTAGATATAATTATGGACTTTTCATCTAAAAGAACGACGACTTCTTTGGCTTCTCATAAAATTTAAGAAAATGTTGTTTGTAGTGAGTTTATAGAAAGGACAAATGAGTAAAAGTGACATGTGTATATATTTTCACTTTTTAGTTTCTAATGAAAGAGAAATAGGTAAGTTGATACTTCCCACAAAGAAAAAAAAAAGGCTGGGTAAAGCGAGGCAGAAGTGCTTCGTAAAAGAATGCTGCAAGTTGGGTAAAGTTGAGTGGTAAGTTTGAAATCTTTTGTCGTTGGATGGTTTTAGTGAAAGTTGTACAAAAAGTCAGTGACAACAAAAACAAATACGCGTGTTTACCAAAACAAAAAGTCAGTGACAATAAAGCATTACTACCTGAGTATTATTTATTGTTTCTTCTGCCCGCAACATTGAGTTAATACGAATTCAGACACAGACGACACGAGTCTCGGAGTCTGGACATGCACGAACAAATAGTGTTTCGTCAACACGTGATCTTATCATCTATTCTATGCTAAGCTAAGCCGACAAACAAAATAATTTAGCACAGAATTAAACTCTTAATGATATATAGGGTTCTTGTCATTCTTAAAACAATCTTATGTCAGAGATCGAATAAAATCTGGATTAATCGCAGTGAGAATAGAGAATAAAAATCTATGTGTTTTTACACTTAGTAACACTGTTAGGTATACTAATGGGAATCATCCTTCAACTTAATTTAAAACGTATATGGAAGTAAACATGATGGGAGCGAGATTTATGGGATTTCCCCCATTCCATACAAATTCATCCAAAAAATCTCTATCATACCATAAACCCACAATTTCATTCTTGATCGTGGCTCTGCCATCTCAAATAAACTTAAACTTGGGAGCGGAGAGCCATTTGGGAAGGCTAATCAGGACGGTGAAGAGCCATTTGCGAAGGCTGATCGGGACGGCGGTGAGGTTTTGAAGGAGGAAGACGATGATGCTGATCAAGATGAAGGCACGGCGGGGGTTCTGTTAGAGGAAAATGATGACGGTGATGCGCACCCCATTCCAGCGGCACCGAATCACATGTGAGAGAGGATGACATGGGATGGCAGCGCTAGTGAGACAGAGGACGTCGGCATTGACGGAGGATGGTGAAGAGAATACCACCAGGGAGAACACGATTCAACAATCGACAGAAGACGTAGATCTTGGCAAAAAAAAAAAAAGGTGTGTATCATTTTTTGAGATTCACAAAAAAACATCTATGATTTGTGTTCTATATTGCAAAATAACATGGATTTGTATGTATGTATGTTTCTGGGTCTTAAATGTATGTTATTGGTTTGTAAAGAGAACAGATGTATGTGTATTTTTCTGGGACTTATATATATGTTATGGGTTTGTAAAGAATATATGTATATATATGTATGCTTCTGTGATTTATATATGTCCTTATGGATTTATAAATAAATAAATATATATATATATATGTGCAGGATACGTCTCACAAGCTCATCAATTATGGTGAGACAAGTACGGGGAAAAAAAGTTGTAGCAAATCTATAATGCAAAAGGATTAGAACAAGGATAAAACTAGAAACAGTGTGAGAAATGTATGAAACTGTGTGAAATATATGTTAAACTGGATGCGACATGTATTAAACTGTAAATGAAATGTATTAAATTGTGTGAGTTTATATATTAAACTGTGTTGGATATATATTGAATTTGAAGTGAATTATGTTAAACTACGTGAATTATATATCATACTGTATCTAAAACGTATTAAACTGAAAGTCAAATGTATTAATCTATGAAAAAAAAAACCGTCACACGAGAAAATGACATTGTCATGAAAAAATAAAACCACCAAACTTATCGTCACCACCAATATCATAATCAATGCCATCATCGCTATCAACAAGAATTGGATGCCAAAATGTATTAAATTAGAAGTGAAATGTATTTAACTGTGTGAGATATGTATTAAACTTGAAATGAATTGTATTAATGTGTGTGAGATATGTGTTAAACTGGAAGTGAAATATATTAAATTGTGTGGGATAAGTATTAAAAAGGAAGTGCATTGTATTGAACTGTGTGAGCTATGTATTAGATTATATGTAAAACATATTAGATTGGAAGTCAAATATATTAATCCCCACTTAAAACCGTGAATATAATGACAATTAGTAAAAAAAAAAAAACAAATAGAGATATGGTGAAGTCGACATGGAGAATAAGAAATGAAGATGAAGGAATTAAATAAAAAAAGAAACGTATACAAACTAAATTGCCATAATTATAAATTTTGAAAAAAATTAATTTCCTAAAAAATCTTCTAATCAAATGAAGACTTGAAGACGATGGAATTTAAAAAAAATAAACGTTTACAACTAAGTTTCCAAATCTTACATCCCTAATAAACAAATCTACTATAAATAGCAACCCAAACAGAAATTGCCCACCTTCTATCGCTATCTACTATGTGCACAAATATGTAAGTATATTTCAGATTTCACAGTTTTTGTTTGCTTCACTAATTAATCAATCAAATAAGATCGAATCCATGTCAAGTTAATAATTCCTACTTATGTTTCTTTTAGTTTGTTTTTGTTTTCTTTCAGAAGTTGTATCTGTGAAAATTGAAAATATACATCCAATACACCAATGTGGGATTTTTTTTTTTGTGTGCTGATTATAACTTACGCCTGATACAGACTGGTATCACTTTTCTATTACCTACAGTTACCCAGTTGTCCTTGTCCCCTCCCCACACAACTTTGTTGGGGTTTTAAACTTTAAGGGAGCAACCAGGTTAAAGTAATTTAGTTTAGGGAATACGGTATAGAACATAGAGCCCAAAGAGAAGTTGTTTGGTGAAAGAAGATTGGATTTTGATCGAACCTTCCTTCACACTAAAAGCCTGCAATTGCGCCCATGAATAGGTGAATAATTTCGCACTGAAGCATGACTCCAGGTTCAGTTTCAACGTGGTGCTCTTTTTCTTTTTCAAACACACTTCGATTTAATGATTTATAAAACATATTTTCTTCACATTCTATAGCTAACTTCGATTCCCTTCAATTGGAAACCTACTTAGCTCCACCACTTCACTCTGAGGTCGGAAATGAAGTCGCCAATTAATGCTTGCTGGGAGTAAGCATGGATTATTGGCCATAAGATGAGAGCAAGACCAAAGAGATTATTGATGAACATCTTGCATATCATTGGTTGCTTACTTGTAGTTGTAACCAATCAAACTGAATTTTAAGTCTAAAAAATAGGTGAAATGACAATGCTTTATTTTTCCATTTGAGAGTTTATAATTCAGACTTCCAATTAAATTTAGTTAGCATTCTTATGCTTTCTAACAACTAAAATCGTATTCTACTTATTAAGACTTTATAATTCTTACTTAGAAATTCAACGTTCAATCATCTACCACATTTTCAAAACTTGAGTATAGAAAATAACTAAAAATAATACTCTCTATCTCACAAATGTTGCTCCATTTGGTTTGATATAGAGATTAAGAAAGTGAAACACGAAGGTCGGTTTGTTTCTCATTAATGCGATTAATTGGTCAAGGAAATGGGATTGGTCAAAAGGAAACATGTAGTGGGAGGTAAGCAAAAAGGGGTTGGGACTTGGGTGAAATTACTCTAATGTGCCACCACATCTCAGCAAGAAAGATCTCTCCCCTTTCTTGCTTTGTCCTCTGCCAGTTGCTGTCGACTATGCGTTCCGACTTGTCCTCCACTATCAACTCCCGATCCAGTCCCCCGTAGCCCGCCTCACCTTGTCAAATCAACTAGTGTAGACATTGGTTGGCGACAGTTAAGATTTGTGCCCAGCCACTAACCGCATTGAATTTGAATCCCCATAGTTGAAATCTCTGCCCTCCGTCACTATTGCCATCCGCTTGCGACATCTTCAAACTGAGCTCATTCAATTCGCTTACCCATGCTTCTGTCCCAACTTGTGATTGGATCCAAATCCGAATCCACCACGAGAAATAGGACAAGGTCGGCTTTGCTGCGGCAAAAATGGAGTGCCTATTTAGTGGTCACACAAGGAATTGGAGCGCATGGGGGATGGCGGACGTGGCTTGTGGTGGGTTGTAATGCATCAGGGTTGGGCAAATGTCGGTGTGTGCTCATGTGAGGGAAAGGAGTGTCGTTCGAAGCAACAAGTCAACGGTGGGTGAGGATAATAACTATGGTAGTAGATGTAATAAATTGTACCTTGGGGGTTAATGAGTAAAAGTCACACGCGGGTCAAACTTAACCGCCCAAGACCTACGTGTGACACTGTGACCTGAGATTAATAAGGTAATTAAAGATGTTAATGGGAAAAGAACTGTTTCTAACTTTTTACATATAAATAAAAAAATTAAAACAAAATAGATATTAAAATGATACTAGTTTGAGGGATAGTAAGTCAAAGTAAATTACTTAATATAAAAATATTGTAAAATTTGAAACAATTTAAAAAAAATTGAGCAAAATATATGATAGGTTCAGTAATTGCTATGAGCATATTGCACTGAACCGATACGAATTTGTTCATTGGCATTGCGGTTCGAACTTCGAACATTTGACATTTGTGGTTGGTAAAGCCGTTGCAACAGTTGGGTCGAAGCAGCCATAGCCACACAATTGAGTCCACCCGAGTTTCTGCCCCAACTCAAAACCATTTTCCACTAAGCCCACCACTTTCCTCCCTGCAGGCACTCTCTCTCTCCCATGGCGGCTGCTAGTAGCTCTACGCTTCTCTTCTCCCATCCAATTCGGTCCGCCAAATTCTCTTCCTTCAGTCACAAGCCCCTCCATTTTGGGCCCCGAAAATCATCGAATTCGAAGCCCAGATCGCGCACTCTCGCTTTCTCCATTTCGAATTCACTCCAAGCTCTCATCTTCGACTGCGATGGCGTCATTCTGGAGTCCGAGCACTTGCACCGCCAAGCTTACAACGACGCCTTCTCTTTCTTCAATGTCCGTTGCTCCGACCAGCCTCTCAATTGGGACCCCGAATTCTATGACGTGCTCCAGAACCAGATTGGCGGTGGCAAGCCTAAGATGCGATGGTTTCACTTTTGTTTCCTTCTTCCTTGTGTTCATTTTTGTGGAGCTTATAACTGTGCTTTTATGGGTCTATGTTTCAAATGCGGTTTTGGGTTTTCACAGGTACTTTAAGGAGAATGGATGGCCATCTTCCACCATATTCGAGACGCCGCCAGAGAGTGATGAGCAGCGAGCTCAATTGATTGATACTTTGCAGGCAGGGCTTGTTAAACTTCGGTTTTCTGACTTGAAATTCTGTTCATTGGCGAGATGTTGTGAATTTCATTTCTGAAGTGGTCATGTTTCTGCAGGATTGGAAAACAGAAAGGTACAAGGAAATAATCAAATCAGGAACTGTAAGGAAGGATATTCCATTTTACGTGCACCGTGATTGGTTTGGTTTGGTTTGGTTTGGTTTTTTGAAGAATGGGACTACGTTATTGCAAAAAATGTAAAAGACTTCAAACGTTTTGATTAGGTGGATCCAAGGCCAGGAGTTTTGCGATTGATGGACGAGGCTAAAGCTTCCGTAAGAATCTTAAAATTTTCTATTTATTGCTGTATTTCTATGCTTGAGACCTTTCCTTCTTTCCCATGTCTTTTGTTTGTAGACATTATTCATTTCTTGTATTTTCTTTTCATATTTTCATTTCTGGTTCTGATTGTTATCCGCTTTCTCATTCCTTCTGCAGGGGAGAAAATTAGCTGTTTGCTCTGCTGCAACTAAAAGTTCAGTCATACTTTGTCTTGAGAACCTTATTGGACTTGTAAGTTGTTTCTTGCGTGATGCAGTTTCTAACTTAAATTCGTTGCAATTTCTTTAGCCTTGATTCTTTTGGTGGGATTTGTAGGAGCGCTTTCAGAATCTCGATTGCTTTCTAGCTGGTATGTTTATGGTAACATCCACATGTATCTGTTATGGTTCAAGACTTCAGTTAACTATTCTATATTGGTCTTAGCGTCAAATCTTCTTGGAGTAAGTCTAGGTGGAGTGTTCAAAGTCAATTTAGAAAAAATAAATCAAATTCATATGATGATGCTGTTTTCTTTCTTGAATAAGTTACAGTAATTGAGTGAATATTTCTGATTTTTTCTTTTGTGAATTCTTTGGTCAGTACAAAGTTCCCTATGATTCTGTATTCTTGTGCCTTGAATGAAAGAACAAGAGAACCAAACAGATTCAATTCTAAATCACTGTAAGTGCCAAGGGATGAAACTATCAAAGAATTGCTTTACTTTTTGGGGGACAGGTTGGTGGGTTTATATGAGCAAAAAAATGGGCAGGATGGGGTGTTGAACCTTGGGCCCTTATGTTAAGCATTGGTTGTTTAGAATTTGCTTATTTGAAAACCTCATAAAAGCTAAAATGTATCATTTTCACTTTCTTTCTCATTGGTCATACTATTATTTTCTACTGTATTCTAGTTTATTAAATCAACATATGGCTTTTGTTACACCTGTTTGAATTTTTTTATTAACACTTTAGGCGATGATGTGAAGGAAAAGAAGCCTGACCCATTGATATATGTGACAGCTGCCAAGGTACTTCAATTCAGCACTTTGAGTTATGGAATTCTCTTGTAAAAGTAAACCCATTATCTTCCAAAGTTGTTTCTGCTTGCATTTGCTTCCTACTTTATTTGACTCATGTATTATTTGCAGAGATTAGGAGTCTCTGAGAAAGATTGTTTAGTGGTGGAGGATAGTGTAATTGGACTACAGGTAAGTTGTACGTTTTGTGATTCTCATTTATAGTCATATAAGTTAAGCTTTGACAAGGTTTGCACTGTTTACCTTGTATGTAGCAGAGCATGCTTGTTCTTTTTCTGGACTTTTTCATCTTGGTTTCAAATAATCGTGGGCAACAGTTCTGTAACGAACTATTAATTTTTTTAGCATACTATGGACTCCTTTTAAGTCTTCTACTTGTTTGTAGTTCAACACTGAATCTGATTTAATTGGCAACATATAAAAAACTAGGCACTTTTCCGTTATAGCCCCATCCTTTTTTTTTGGTACATGGGCAAGAAGTCGAGGCAGGAGTGATGGATTGAACCTTAGACCTCTTCGTAACAGCTACAAGTCTTGAACAGTAGGCCAAGGCGTGGTTGTTGTTATTTCTCCATCTTAGACTGATATCATTTGGGGTTTTTCTTTAAAACATTGTTATCTGCTAATTTTGTAGCTTAGACTCAAACAAATTGAATAAAAAAATGTTATTTTCCTGCTTAGAGAGTCTAAGCCAAAGAACTGAGTTGACTTATGTAGGCTGCAACTAGTGCTGGGATGCCATGCGTGATCACCTATACATCTTCAACAGCTAATCAAGTGAGAATTGTACCTTTTCATTTTTATGGTACTTCACAGAATACTCCAATCGGAGACAATGTAGTAACTAATGAGTTGACTGCTTTGTAAGAACTGTGATTTTTTGCTAATCCTATACAGGATTTTAAAGAGGCTATAGCCATCTACCCGGATCTGAGTAATGTAAGGTATGTAATCAGATATATGGAAGATTTTAGGGTACCAGATGTAGAAGATGTTTGAATTCATGCTAAACCATCAATTTCATACTGGATGGTTATTTTCTTGTACCAGCAACTAGTCATAGCGAACATAAGGCTTTTCCATTTGTATGGAAAAATGATTGTTTGGCAAGAAAAGAAAAAAAATTGGATTACTTTTGCATACAATGCTTTTTGATTTGGTAAAGCAATGTAAGGATAATGTTTTTCTTTCTGCCCTTTCCTATCATCTTGTTTTCCTTCCAATGATGCAGATTGGAAAACTTGGATTTATTACTTCAAAATGCTGTTATTGCCAACTAGGCAAGCTATCATATTCTTCGAATTTGAAAGAAGTGCAGGTGGACAGGTAACAATTCATAGCATTTTAAGTTCTTAAAACCAATGAATGTAGCTATAGGCCCACGTTCTTGTTTGGTTCTCTTTTATCTTCTTATTCTATCTTCTATCTTCCATGGCTAATTTGTCATTTGTTTCACCTTCACCTATGTTTCCCTTATCTGCATGCAAATATGTAAAGTTGAATTTTGAAGTGGATTACTCTGAAAGAAAAGGGATGGGTCCTTTGATATAATGAAGCTTATCATTTATTCTCTGTCTCTGTCGCTGTTTCTCTCTCTCTTTCTCTCTCTCTCTCTCTCTCTCTCTCTCTCTCTGTAAAATTAAGCTTGTCCTGAGAATATGCTCACCATCATGTGGGTGCTACAATTTGGCTCAGCAACAAGGGATTAATGGGTTACTTTCATTTGTTTTTGCATGAACTTATAGTTTCAACAAGATTCAGCAGCCAATTAACATTATGAACTTGTTTTTATACCACTGACCCCAACATAGTCGGTATCTTGTGTAATATGACTAGAACATGGATTTGTGAAGTCTAGAAAATCTTTGTTACCTTAGGCAAATGAGACATTTTTCTGTTTCTGTGTAGTGCCTAGACAAGTTCATTCCTCTCTTGGCAGTCTTTTGTGATATTATCAGCCAGGTTGCAATGCATTCATGCACAGGATCAGATACCAGAGCCTATATGAGTTCTCCTCTAGTATCATTTAACATCAATTTGAAAAGAAAATTGACAGAAAAGGAAACTTGGCATATAGCTTGATTTAGACTCGACCTAAGTGCATCTAATTCCCACTGGTTTTGTCTCCTTGAAGCCAACATGAACATTGCACACAGCAACTAGATTATCTGATGTGGTAATCACTTGAAATGTTTGATTTCCCATTTCTATATTCAGTTTACTTGTGGACATTTTAATCCACACCTTATTTTTCTATGTAAGAACGGAAATTGCTGCTGCAAACTTCTGAACGTGCATCTCCAGAACCCAAACCACATCCTTTTCTTCTTCATCAAATTGCTTTCTGATGTGAACTTAGAACATATTTACCTGACTGCAATGCAGTGTAATACTTTCGTACTTCCAATAAATTCATTATTGCAATACATATGAAATACAAGTTCCTTTATGTCTCATTTATTTTCAGATATAAAATTGCAAATATCATTAATCTCAGGACAGAGTATTTTATAAGTAGTAAAAGTTGATGTGAACAAAGACTATCTTGTAACTTCAGCTCCCTGGTTCTACAAACTATCAGTCCACAAACCCCTCCCCCGACCAGAAAAAAAAAAACGGAGAAAGAATTTACTTCAGTCACGGTCCCACAAATATGCTTCTTGAATTATCCATATGTCTTTATCATTTCAATACCCAACTTCCTGGACATTTTTAGTTTGAGCTTTCTATAAATATATTAGGCTGTGAAACAGCTTGTGACCATTTCAAGCATCATAATCCACTTCTCCTAGCTCGGCTAAGTAACATGGGTTCAGATGAAGCCAAAAAGCTACATGCAGTTTTGCTTCCATTTCCGGCCCAAGGTCACATAATCCCCATGATGCAACTGGCTAAGCTCCTACATTCCAAAGGCTTCCACATCACCTTTGTGAACACCGAGTTTAACCATAAACGGCTGCTCTGTTCCAAAGGTGAAGAAGCCATCAAGCGCCTGCCAGATTTCTGGTTTAAGGCTATTCCTGATGGCTTGCCGCCTTCAGCTAAAGATGCAACACAGGAACCTGCTTTAATATGTGACGCAACAAGAAAGAATTGCTTGGCTCCATTCTTGGAGCTGCTCAAAAGGATCAACTCCACACTTGGTGTGCCTCCTGTCACCTGTATTGTCTCTGATGGAATGATGAGCTTTGGCATTAAGGCTGCTGAAGCAATTGGTGTTCCTGAAGTTCAGTTTTGGACTGCCTCTGCTTGTGGCTTCATGGGATATCTGCAGTATCCTGAACTAGCTAAAAGAGGCATTTGTCCATTTAGAGGTATATTTCAGAACCATTTCTTTTTCTTTGTTAAACACTACCATTTGAGTTCTGCCTACCTGAGTAGTCACGTTTCCAGATGAAAGTTTCATGAATGATGGAACTCTTGACTTAACAATTGATTGGGTCCCTGGCATGAGCAATATGCGGCTTAAGGACTTGCCAAGCTTCATCAGGACAACCGATCCAAATGACATCTTGTTTGATTTTCTGGGATCAGAAGCCCAAAATTGCTTGAAATCCTCTGCAATACTTTTCAACACATTTGATGAATTCGAACAGGAAGTGCTTGATGCAATAACCACCAAATTTCCTCATATCTACACAACTGGCCCACTTTCTTTGCTCACAAGGCACCTTCCTGAAACCGAGATCAACTGCTTTAGTTTGAACCTGTGGAAAGAGGACTCAAACTGCATTGACTGGCTGAACAAAAGGCAACCCAATTCGGTGGTTTATGTGAACTATGGAAGTTTGACAATGATGTCAGAAAATCATCTGAAAGAATTTGCGTGGGGGCTCGCAGATAGCAAGCATCCATTTCTGTGGATAGTTAGGCCGGACATTGTAATGGGGGAATCTACTGTTCTTCCAGAGGAATTCTTTATTGAAATCAAGGACAGAGGACTGCTAAGCCCCTGGTGCGCTCAAGATAAGGTGTTGTTGCATCCCTCAGTTGCAGTTTTCCTGACACACTGTGGGTGGAATTCGACAATGGAAACAGTTGGTGCAGGGAAGCATGTGATCTGCTGGCCATTTTTTGCTGAGCAGGTGACAAACTGTCGATATGCTTGCACGAAATGGGAGATCGGAATGGAAGTTGATCATGATGTGAAGCGCGAGAATATTGAAGCTTTAGTTAGGGAAATGATGCAAGGAGAAAACGGGAGGAAAATGAGGGAAAATGTTCTGGAATGGAAGATGAAAGCTGAAGTGGCCACTGATGTTGGAGGATCCTCTTATGAGAATTTCGAAAGGTTCATAAAAGAAGCTTTGCTCAATAAAGGTTGACATAGACCACAGTGGACTCAAATCACAACAGGTAGCAACTAAGGTCGTCGTAAGTACTATTATCTGAAGCAAAATAATGTAGATGCTCACAAAATTGTTCTCTCATAATTATGTTGCATCTTGAGTAGGTTTAATTCGGTCTGGTGCTGTTATAGAACTTATCCACATGTGGCATTTATCCAAATATGTATTGTAGTGGCCAACTTATCAAGAACAGAAGTATAATAAGAGCTGCCACTATTTTATTGTAATGATGAAAAAGAGGCTAATTAGGAGGAAGTCCGGATGACGAACTCATACACACCGCTAAATAAATATGAAATATCTCTATCCCATAGGCCATAGCTAGTGACACGTTTCAAAAGATCTTTTGTCCCAAAACAAGTGACACATAGATTATGACATATTATATTTTTATATTAACAGAAAACTAAAACATATATATTACAGAAAATACACCTACTTCATTTATTTTTTAGAGAGATAATTACAAATGTCATTCATCTGTAGCGTACACAGTATAACATTCCGTAGCCAAAACAAACTTTAGTTCCATGAGAGAAGACAACGGTGGAGCTGTCTTCAGTCAAACCTTGAAGGTAATTACGTAAAGACCACAAGAACAGAACAACCTGCATTTCCATCTGTCGCTGTCTTTATTAAAACACTTGGAGAGTTGGAGACTAGAAATGTCCATGTCCATCTCATCCTAGAATATTATTTCCTTTTTTATTTTTTTGTTGGGTATCGTCTCTTGAAGTTCAAGTTTTCTCCAAGTATCAGTAAGCTACAATTTCAGACTTCAAAAGAAAAGAAAAAAAAAAAAAGGCCACTTCTCATATCTCTGGCAAGTAATATGGGTTCAAAGGATGGCAAAAGGCCCCATGCAGTTTTGGTTCCATATCCATCACAAGGCCATATCAACCCCCTGATGCAACTGGCCAAGCTCCTACACTCCAGAGGCTTCTACATAACCTTTGTGAACACCGAGTTCAGCCACAACCGCCTGCTCTGTTCCGAAGGCGAAGCAGCTCTCAAGGCCCTGCAAGATTTCCGGTTTGAGGCGATTCCAGACGGCTTGCCACCTTCGGATAAAGATGCAAGGCAAGAGGTTGCGCGATTGTGTGACGCGGTGAGAAAGAACTGCTTGGTTCCCTTCTTGGAGCTGCTTGCGAGGCTCAACTCCTCACTTGATGCACCTCCCGTCACTTGCATAGTCTCTGATGGAGTTATGAGCTTCGGCATTAAGGGTGCTGAAGAGATTGGCGTCCCTCAAGTTCAGTTTTGGACTGCCTCTGCTTGTAGCTTCATGGGATATCTTCAGTATAGTGAACTAGTTAGACGAGACATTGTTCCATTTAGCGGTATATTTCAAACCACTTTCTTCTCATTATAAAAGTTGCCATGTCGGTTTTGCTGATCAGATTAGTCACTTTTCTCCAGACGGAAATTTCATGAATGATGGGACTCTTGACTTACCAGTTGATTGGGTTCCTGGAATGAGTAATATTCGGCTTAAGGACTTGCCAAGCTTCATCAGGACAACCAACCTAGATGATGAGATCATGTTTGATTTTATGGGATCAGAAGCCCGAAATTGCCTGAAATCCTCTGCAATACTCTTCAATACATTTGATGAATTCGAGCAGGAAGTGCTTGATGCAATAGCTGCAGAATTTCCGTGCATCTACACGGCTGGCCCCCTTTCTCTGCTCACAAGGCACCTGCCTGAAACCCAGATCAACTCCTTCAGATCAAACCTGTGGAAAGAGGACTCAAACTGTATCGATTGGCTGAACAAAAGACAACCCGATTCAGTTGTTTATGTGAATTATGGAAGTGTGGCAGTGATGTCAGAAAATCATCTGAAAGAATTTGCGTGGGGGCTCGCAAATAGCAAGCACCCGTTTTTGTGGATAGTTAGACCAGACATTGTAATGGGTGAATCTGCAATTCTTCCGGAGGAATTCTTTAAAGAAATCAAGGACAGAGGACTGCTAATTCCTTGGTGTGCTCAAGATAAGGTGTTGTCACATCCCTCAGTGGCAGTTTTCCTGACGCATTGCGGGTGGAATTCGATAATGGAAACAGTTGGTGCAGGGAAGCCAATAATCTGTTGGCCATTTTTCGCTGACCAGATGACAAACTGTCGATATGCTTGTAAGAAGTGGAGGATCGGGTTGGAAGTTGATCACGATGTGAAGCGAGAGAATATTGAAGCTTCGGTTAGGGACATGATGGAAGGAGAAAATGGGAGGAAAATGAGGGAAAGTGCTTTGGAATGGAAAAAGAAAGCTGAAGTAGCCACGGATGTTGGAGGATCCTCGTATGTGAATTTTGAAAGGTTCATCAAAGAAGCTTTGCGGCCATTAACACTACACTGGAGTTGAATCGGACCTAAAAGCAACTAACGTTGCAAGCACTATTACTTGGGAAACACGCTAGCTAGACATGAATATCTCAATCTAAATGTTGTTGTTTCCAACTAGGAAAGCTACCATTTTCTTGTATGAGTAAAGGTCTTGTGTGTAATTGGTGCACAGCATACACCATGTATATATATATATATTTTTTATCAATTTGTTTGTGTTTTTTTATTAAATATGTTCTTTTATAAATATTGTGTGTTTTTTTTATGTATTACTATTTGTTCTCTTTTAGTTTTTATGTGTTCTTATTGATGTCTGTTCTCAGATTTTCTATTGTTCTATTATTGAACAATATTTATTCTTTTTGTTTTTGATTGATTATTACATGTTATTTGTCTAACATATCTTCATCTTAAAAAGAACATATGCTTAATTTAAAAAGAATATATACTCAGTGAAAAAGAATATATTTAGTGTTCTATTTATTTTTATACTATCAGTTTTCATACTCTTTTATTTATGCTCTTTTTCAATTTCTATACATTTTTTATGCATTTCTATTTATTTTTTTTTCATTTCCTATGTGATCTTTTATTTTTATTATTTTTACTGCACTATAACAGTTGTAACCCAAGTGTAGGTTGTCGCAAGTAATAAAATCTTGGGAGTCCGAGTGTCAAACCACAGGGAAATGAATTAAGAAATACAAGTTAAATTTTTAATAAAGAAAGTTTTGGTGGAAAGTGTGAACAAGTGTGAATTAAAATTGGAATTTAAATAAAATAGCTAAGGTTAGGAGATCCACTTTTAGTATATCGGTTATGATTAATTTTAGCCCATCTTACGACTCAATTAGGATTCACACATAAAGGAGGTCATAATCGGGGAATTTAGTTAGTATTAACGTTCATTGATCTTAAAACACCAACGCTTGCTAATAGGTTCAAGTATCCATCATGTCAACATTTGTCGACAATAACTCAATATTCCAATATAGCCGGCGGAGCCATGTTCTACAGAGGGAATCAAGCAGCTTTTGTGCCAATGATTTGACTATGATGAATCAAGACTCCGACTTAACAAGGAAGGAAGTTAAATAGATTAAGGAAGAAAATACCATTAACATTGTGATCCATTCAAATCAATCATAACCTTTATACCAAAAGCTTCACCCTTTCACCTTAGCAAAAAGAAGATTAGTTAGCCATAATAAAAGTAAGCAACACGTAGAAAGATGAAATAAATATGGATTGAAAGATCAAAAGAAGAACAAGAACAAGAACGAGAAAACACTTGGACAGAGTTTCGGTATTAAAAACAAGAACAAAAACAAAGAAGAAAAGCTAAAGAAAATACAAGAACATAAAGGAGGCCTAAGAAATGGCAACCTTCACCCTCCCCCTCCCCCCAAGGTGCATATTTATAGAGTTTTGGGGTGGGTGAAATGGTAAAAATAAAATGGTAAAATATAGGTAAATGCAAATCAATAATGGAAGGCTGCAACTTCTTTTAATTTTTTGGCCATCTTAGACATCAGATTAGCTCTTCCTCAAAGCACAGAAGTTGTAGATCTCCTCTTTATTTTCGAATCGATAGCTTGCTCATTCAAATCGGACATTCATAGCTCAAGTTATGATTTTTCTACCGAAACTACTCTTCAGCACACGAAATAACAAAGGGTCTCATCTATAATCAGATTTTGGTAATGAAAACGATCAAACTAGCTTGCGAAATGAAGCAGAGTTGAAGATCTATATGTTGGCTTTCAGATGAATTTGGAATCACTCAGTTCCAATGCCTACAGCTCTAGATATAATTTTTTTCTCGTGAAAGACTGTCAAGTGATGATTTTTACCTACATAAAAAATAATTATTTAATATATATATTTTAATATTAATGAACAATAAACTGTGTATGAACAGTAAGCCGGTGAATAGTAAAAATGTGTGTGAATAGTAACCCGGTGAAAAAATGCTCAGAATATAGAAATTAATTATACTCAAAGTATATAATGATGATTTAAACCCTTAATAATAATAAACTTATGAGTATTCATCACTTTTTCAGTTCTTATATATTATTTTATGCATTATTGCTTGTCCTTTTACAAAAATATGTACTTTTTCAGTTTTTATATATTCTTTTATTTATGTTCTTTTCAGTTTCTATATTTTATTTTATTTGTTGCTATTTGTTTTTTTATAAATTTATTTTTTTCAATTCTTGTGTTCTTTAGCTTTTTTTTTTCAATTTCTATATGTTCTTTTACTATTAACTCTTCATTTTTTTGTTCAACTATTCATTTATTTTTTTATTAGTTAACAAATTTTAAAAATTAAGGAAAAATAATAAAATTAGAAACTAAAAACAAATAAAGTTAAATATACAAAAAAAAAAAAAGAAGATGAAAACATGGAAAGAGAAAAAGAACAAAAATAACAATTGAAAAGAGAAAAGTGGAAAAATAAAAATGACAAATGAAAACAAAAAAATTTTAAGAAAAAAGCTGGAGAAAGTGAAATATCATAATAATAATAATAATAATAATAATAATAATAATAATAATACAAAAAATGAAAAAAAAAAAAACAGAAACATAAAAGTTTTAAAAAGGGAGACTATTATAAAAGTAGAAAAAGAAAAACGAAAACAATGAAACAAGAAAGGAAAAAAAAAAAAAAGGAAACATGCAGAGGTTGGTCCAATGCAAGTCTTTTCCCAATGCAGGTTTAGCCAAGCATAAATTTTCTCGGAAAAGTAAACATGAAGTTCAGTTGGTCCAAGTTGGCTGCAGTTGTGAAGATTGAATGCACATGATAGTCTTAAAGTTTGTTTTATGTTGATTATAGAATATGGCTGATGATAACTTTTATATTAACCAAAAGCAATTTCTTGAAAATTTTCACACTTAATCTTATACATATTTACTGCTACCCCATTCACCTGGGAACAAAGTATCATACAATTAACCAAGTTTTAATCCAAACTAGTTATCACCAACCATATGAATCATCCATCTTCACTCTGCTCGGTCATTAGCAAGCTTTTTGTGAAAATCCTAACAAGATAAGATCATATAATAATAAATTTGTCTAAGTGAGTTTGGATCTTGTATTGCCTTGTTTACCACCACCTAAATCTATTTTATTTCTCTTACTTAGCGTTCGAGTAATAATGTAGATTTAGAGTCTAAAATTAATTTTAATTTCATAAAGGAATTATGTAAAAACTATGGAAGACAGAGAAAAATGCATATCTTCATGTCACTTTCTGCAACGCATGGAGACAAGAGAAATGTACGCAATGAAGTATCCAACATCTATATCATTGAAATGTCAAAACCTACCTTCTTGGACAAATTTTTCAATTGGACATCTTGTTTTCAAGTCCAAGTTCCCTATAAGTATCATTAGGCAATGAAACAGCTTGGGACCATTCCAAACTTCAAAATCCACTTCTCATAGATTTGCTAAGTAACATGGGCTCAAATGAAGCCAGAAGGCCCCATGCAGTTTTGCTTCCACTTCCTACTCAAGGCCATATCACCCCCCACATGCAACTAGCCAAGCTTCTGCATTCCGGCGGCTTCTACATAACCTTTGTCAACACTGACTTCAACCACAAACGCCTCCTCCGTGCCAAAGGTGAAGAAGCTATCAAGGGCCTGTCAGATTTCCGGTTTGAGGCCATTCCTGACGGGTTGCCGCCTTCGGATAAAGATGGAACCCAGGAGGTTGTGCCATTGTGTGAGGCGGTGCAAAAGAACTGCTTCGCTCCATTCTTGGAGCTGCTCAAACGGCTCAACTCCTCGCTTGATGTGCCTCCCGTCACTTGCATAGTCTCTGATGGAATGATGAGCTTCGGCATTAAGGCTGCTGAAGCGATTGGCGTTCCCCAAGTTCAGTTTTGGACGGCCTCTGCTTGTGGTTTCGCGGGATATCTGCAGTATGGTGAACTGGCTAAAAGAGGCATTTTTCCGTTCACAGGTATATTTCATTAGATTTTCCTTCGATTAAAAGTGAAAAAGAACTGCCATGTAAGTTTTGCTGAACAGATTAGTCACTTTTTCCAGATAAAAGTTTCATGGACGATGGAACTCTTGACTCACCAGTTGATTGGGTCCCCGGCATGACTAATATGCGGCTTAGGGACTTGCCAAGCTTCATCAGGACAACCGATCCAAATGACTTCATGTTTGATTTCCTCGGATCAGAATCCCAGAATTGCTTGAAATCTTCTGCAATGCTCTTCAACACATTTGATGAGTTCGAGCAGGAAGCGCTTGATGCAATAGCTGCAGAATTTCCTCGTATCTACACGGCTGGCCCCCTTTCTTTGCTCACAAGGCACCTGCCTGAATCCCAGATCGACTCCTTCAGATCAAACCTGTGGAAAGAGGACTCAAACTGTATCGATTGGCTGAACAAAAGACAACCCAATTCAGTTGTTTATGTGAACTATGGAAGTGTGGCAGTGATGTCCGAGAATCATCTGAAAGAATTTGCGTGGGGGCTCGCAAATAGCAAGCACCCATTTTTGTGGATAGTTAGACCAGACATTGTAATGGGTGAATCTGCAATTCTTCCAGAGGAATTCTTTAATGAAATCAAGGACAGAGGACTGCTAATTCCTTGGTGTGCTCAAGATAAGGTGTTGTCACATCCCTCAGTGGCGGTTTTCCTGACACATTGCGGGTGGAATTCGATAATGGAAACAGTTAGTGCAGGGAAGCCAATAATCTGTTGGCCATATTTTGCTGAGCAGATGACAAATTGTCGATATGCTTGTAAGAAGTGGAGGATCGGGGTGGAAGTTGATCACGATGTGAAGCGAGAGAATATTGAAGCTTCGGTTAGGGACATGATGGAAGGAGAAAATGGGAGGAAAATGAGGGAAAATGCTTTGGAATGGAAAAAGAAAGCTGAAGTAGCCACGGATGTTGGAGGATCCTCGTATGCGAATTTTGAAAGGTTCATCAAAGAAGCTTTGCTCAATCAAGGTTGCCATTAACACTACACTGGAATTGAATCGGACGTAAGAGCGACTAACGTTGCAAGTACTATTACAATTTACTTGGCCAACAAGCGAGCTAGGCATACATACCTCAATCAAAATGCTGTCGTTTCCAACTAAGGCAACGACCATATTCTTTGACGAGTAAGTTTTGTATGCACTAGTACCAAGGTGTAAAATAACATAACCTCACCCCAAATTTTTATACACCTTATATTATTACTGTTTTCGTAAAAAAATAAATGTTAGAATATTATTTTAAACTAACATACATTTAATAATTTTTTTTACACATTTTATATGTATTCTAATTTTTCTCATAGTAATTTGTCAAGCATAAATAAAATATATATGATTGAAGATATTTTATTAATACAAAAAATAAAAAAAATGTTATATATATAGAGAAAAATAAATAATACTAAAAAAGAAACTAATTTATTGATATCAGAAAAAAATAATACTTTAATAATAAAAATACATTTTCTAATACGACATTAAGTTCCTTGGTGGCTCAAAGTAACTATTCAATTTTTATATTAGCTAAGAAAAGAAACCAAAGGAATAAAAGGAAATATTTATTTTATGATATGTGTATTCATTATATTTTAATATTTTGTATATTTATGATATTTTGATGTAAAATCACAAAAAAAAATATCTCCCACACATTCACAAAAAATAAAATGCTGCTATATGTACATTGCGGTATATTACAAATTTCAGACAAAATGTACACAAAAGATTAGTAGTGTATGAAATACCATAGTATACCGCACGGTAAAATGATAAAATGTGAAAATATTTGTACCGTGTATCGTTTATCCGCAGTAAGCAGTATACCACGCTATTTAACTCTATGGCTAGGGCACGACATTCACTATATTTCATTTTATTTGTTTGAATGTATTCTTTTATTGAATAGGTTCTTTTATTAATGATATGGGTTCTTTTTTATATCTGGTCTATTCCCATTTTTTTCATTGTTCTATTATTGAAAAATAGCTATTTTTTTTTTGTTCATGATTGATTATTCCATATGATCTTTTATTTTTATTCTTTTTCAGTTCTTATATATTATTTTATGCATTATTGTTTGTCCTTTTACAAAAATATTTACTTTTTCAGTTTTTATATATTCTTTTATTTCTGTTCCTTTCAATTCCTATATTTTATTTTATTTGTTGCTATTTATTTTTTTATAAATTAATTTTTTTCAATTCTTGTGTTCTTTAGCTTCTATTTTTTTTCAATTTCTATATGTTCTTTTACTATTAACTCTTCATTTTTTTGTTCAACTATTCATTTATTTTTTTATTAGTTAACAAATTTTAAAAATTAAGGAAAAATAATAAAATTAGAAACTAAAAACAAATAAAGTTAAATACACAAAAAAAAAAGATGAAAACATGCAAAAATTTTAAAAAGAGAAAAAGAACAAAAAAAAACAATTGAAAAGAGAAAAGTGGAAAAATAAAAATGAAAAATGAAAACAAAAAAATTTAAAAAAAAAGCTGGAGAAAGTGAAATATCAAAATAATAATAATAATACAAAAAATGAAAAAAAAATGGAAACATAAAAGTTTTAAAAAGTGAGACTATTATAAAAGTAGAAAAAGAAAAACGAAAACAATGAAACAAGAAAGGATGAAAAAAAAAAAAAAAGGAAACATGCAGAGGTTGGTCCAATGCAAGTCTTTTCCCAATGCAGGTTTAGCCAAGCGTAAATTTCCTCGGAAAAGTAAACATGAAGTTCAGTTGGTCAAAGTTGGTTGCAGTTGTGAAAATTGAATGCACATGATAGTCTTAAAGTTTGTTTTATGTTGATTATAGAATATGGCTGATGATACTTTTATATTAACCAAATACAATTTCTTGAAAATTTTCATACTTAATCTTATACATATTTACTGCTACCCCATTCAACTGGGAACAAAGCATCACACAATTAACCAAGTTTTAATCCAAACTAGTTATCACCAACCATATGAATCGTACATCTTCAGTATGCTCGGTCATTAGCACGCTTTTTTTGAAAATCTTAACAAGATAAGATCATATAATAATAAATTTGTCTAAGTGAGTTTGGATCTTGTATTGCCTTGTTTACTACCACCTAAATCTATTTTATTACTCTTACTTAGCGTTCGAGTAATAATATAGATTTAGGGTGTAAAATTAATTTTAATTTCATAAGGGAATTATGTAAAAACTATAGAAGACAGAAAAAAACGCATATCTTCATGTCACTTTCATCAACACATGGAGACAAGAGAAATGTACGCAATGAAGTATCCAACATCTATATCATTGGAAATGTCAAAACCTACCTTCTTGGACGAATTTTTCAATTGGACATCTTGTTTTCAAGTCCAAGTTGCCTATAACTATCATTAGGCAGTGAAACAGCTTGTGGCCATTCCAAACCTCAAAATCCACTTCTCATAGATTTGCCAAGTAACATGAGCTCAAATGAAGCCAGAAGGCCGCACGCAGTTTTGCTTCCATTTCCTGCTCAAGGCCATATCACCCCCCACATGCAACTAGCCCAGTTTCTGCATTCCAGAGGCTTCTACATAACCTTTGTCAACACTGACTTCAACCACAAACGCCTCCTCCGTGCCAAAGGTGAAGAAGCTATAAAGGGCCTGTCAGATTTCCGGTTTGAGGCCATTCCTGACGGGTTGCCGCCTTCGGATAAAGATGGAACTCAGGAGGTTGTGCCATTGTGTAACGCCGCGCAAAAGAACTGCTTCGCTCCATTCTTGGAGCTGCTCAAACGGCTCAACTCCTCGCTTGATGTGCCTCCCGTCACTTGCATAGTCTCGGATGGGCTTATGAGCTTTGGCATTAAGGCTGCTGAAGCGATTGGCGTTCCTCAAGTTCAGTTTTGGACGGCCTCTGCTTGTGGCTTCCTGGGATATCTGCAGTACGGTGAACTGGTTAAAAGAGGCATTTTTCCGTTCACAGGTATATTTCAGACCTTTTTCTTTCGATTAAAAGGGAAAAGAGAACTGCTATGTAAGTTTTGCTGACCAGATTAGTCGCTTTTTCCAGATGAAAGTTTCATGGAAGATGGAACTCTTGACTCACCAGTTGATTGGGTCCCCGGCATGAGTAATATGCGGCTTAGGGACTTGCCAAGCTTCATCAGGACAACCGATCCAAATGACTTCATGTTTGATTTCCAAGGATCAGAATCCCAGAATTGCTTGAAATCTCCTGCAATGCTCTTCAACACATTTGATGAGTTTGAGCAGGAAGTGCTTGATGCAATAGCTGCAGAATTTCCTCGTATCTACACGGCTGGGCCCCTTTCTTTGCTCACGAGGCACCTGCCTGAAACCCAGATCGACTCCTTCAGATCAAACCTGTGGAAAGAGGACTCAAACTGTATCGATTGGCTGAACAAAAGACAACCCAATTCAGTTGTTTATGTGAACTATGGAAGTGTGGCAGTGATGTCCGAGAATCATCTGAAAGAATTTGCGTGGGGGCTCGCAAATAGCAAGCACCCATTTTTGTGGATAGTTAGACCAGACATTGTAATGGGTGAATCTGCAATTCTTCCAGAGGAATTCTTTAATGAAATCAAGGACAGAGGACTGCTAATTCCTTGGTGTGCTCAAGATAAGGTGTTGTCACATCCCTCAGTGGCGGTTTTCCTGACGCATTGCGGGTGGAATTCGATAATGGAAACAGTTGGTGCAGGGAAGCCAATAATCTGTTGGCCATTTTTCGCTGAGCAGATGACAAATTGTCGATATGCTTGTAAGAAGTGGAGGATCGGGGTGGAAGTTGATCACGATGTGAAGCGAGAGAATATTGAAGCTACGGTTAGGGACATGATAGAAGGAGAAAATGGGAGGAAAATGAGGGAAAATGCTTTGGAATGGAAAAAGAAAGCTGAAGTAGCCACGGCTGTTGGAGGATCCTCGTATGCGAATTTTGAAAGGTTCATCGAAGAAGCTTTGCTCAATCAAGGTTACTGTTTATATTTATTATATTTATTTTTTTCATATTTAGTATGATTTAATATGTTTTGAATCTTAAAAATGTATTTTGAGTATGTTTTGTAGCTTAGAACATATCTGGACTCAATTGATTGAAAATGGATTTAATTTGTAATTTTATAGGTCTTAATTCGGTTGTGTTCTTTTAGGATTTTGACAGATTGGCGATGTTCCGGTAGAAAAATTATATCTTGAGCTAAAGAAATTAGAATTGAGTGACTCTTGATTCATTGAAAAGCTAACATTTGGAGCTACAAATCGTATGCAGATCATGAAACCCAGTTTACACGTTAAGAGGGTCAAATTCAGCTTCAAAGTCGCAATTTTTGAGTCATCGCTGGTTCAAAAGCAGGTGCGATATTTTGGTTATATCTTTGGCTGTAGATGTCTGTTTTATGCAATTCAGTTGTCGTTTCGTAGCTAAGAAAGATCTCTACAACTTTCATGTTTTGCATTTTAAGAAATCATGGCTGTATCAAGGGTTAATTTCAACTTGAAGTTGCTGCTGCTGTTCTGGAGCATTTCTTGGTTCACAACTTTGAAACCTTCTAGTTAGTTTGAATCTCTTTATTTGTGTGAGGTAATTTTGTAATAATATAGAAAGTTTAAGAAAATTTTATGAATTTAGCACATTAGGTTACAATTTTTTTTCGTTTTAAAGGCAGGGGCCTCACCCCCTCAAGCAAGCTCCTTTTCAACAGCCTTGGGTTTTTTTTCGGCCAAAATACGTGGTTAGTCCTCCAACTTGGCAAATTTGCGCGAGTTAGTCCTTTATCTTTAACTCAGTGCAAGTTAGTCCTCTAACTTAGTAAATTAAGCATTCTGGTCCCTCAACTTTGCTAAATTAAGCGAGTTAGTCCTATGTGGGATGGCAAGTGTCCATGTGAGGTAACGCCGTGTGGGGGGTTATCAAAAGTCCTAATTTTGCAGAATCGATAATTTTCGGATTTTGCGAGCGGCGGCGAATCGGCAAAGGTGAGACGGGATTGCAATGCGAGCAGCGAGCGACGGCGAATCGACGAGGAGGAGAGGTGAGATAGGATTACAGCACACGAGGGCATATGAGGGTGGTGGTGAATCGGCGAGAGGTGAGAAGTGGCAAATCGCAAAGGAGGGCGATTTGACGGTGAAGTTGGACTCGACGGAGGTGTGGAGCGAATCGGATTCTATGGAGGCAAAGAGGCGAATTGGATTCGATGGAGGCGAGGAGGTGAACCAAATTTCACGGAGGCAAGGAGGCGAATTAGATTCGACGGAGGAGTCAGATTTCATGGAGGCAAGGAGGGGAATTGGGTTTGATAGCCAAAGGCTATCGCCTCAATCTGGCCGAACACCCTGCCACAACAATGGCCAGAAGAACTGGCGCTTCCCGGGAACAGGTGGAATCATGCACCTCGGGAGATAGCCGGAGAGCTCCGAGCCTCGGCACGCCAGTAAAACTTGAGGACTCCATTCGCCCCCCCAAGGTTGTGAACAGCGCGTCTTCGGAAAAGTGGCACCAGACATTGCTGCCCGAACATGATATCCCCGAAGGCGGAACTCCCTGGAACTGGGAACCCTCGAACTGAGGGTATGATTCCCGAAGAGGCTCTGTCCGAACTAGAGGACGACCTCGCCCAGGGACCTCGGGAGTACGGCAGGAGCATTTATGGAAGCATTTAAGGAAGCCTCTGACACGTCCCACCACAGACGTAAAAAGTCGCCCTGACGCGCAGACGCCATCAGAATCATATCATGGCCCGTCTCAGCACAAGGCTCGAGGCCATCTAGTTACCAACTATCTGTCCCCTACGCCCAGACGTTCAGGAGCATCCGACCGCACACGTGTCATGATCTGAACGGGCTAGGTATTCCTATATATACAGGAAATAAATACTTGACAGGAGGTTGGCAGGCCGGATATACAGCTCCCACACTCTGAGAAAATACCAGGCGAGACTTTTCTGCCTTTCTCTTTGAGCTAGTGACTTTCTCCTTCTTCCGGCCACCACTGACTTGGGCGTCGGAGGCTCCCCCCCCGGAAAAACACTCCGGGGGCCTCCTAACCCTGTTTACCAGCTTTTCAGGTACTCTCCTTGGGGCGATCCACCTTCCAGGCGTTCTTCCTCCTAAAAGTCTCCTCAACAGTCATCATGACTCACAACGATGAGGCCTTAGGCCATCAGGGTTCGACAGAGGTCTGATTCGACGAAGGAGCTAAATTCGATAGAGGCGATGAGGCAAATAGGATCTGTCGGAGGTATGATTCAATCAAAGGGAAGAGAGACGGTGATGTCGATGGAGGTAGGAAAGGAAAACGGAGATGCCCCTGTCACATCAGCAAAAAATTAACATCGTCTGGCCTACCATCCATTTTGGACTAACTTGCTAACTTTTTCAAACTTAAGGGACTAACTCGCACTGAGTTAAAGATAAAGGACTAACTTGTGCGAGTTTGCCAAGTCGGAGGACCAACCACGCATTTTGGCCTTTTTTTTATTCTTCTTTGTTTTTCGGCCAAAATGCGCATATGGTCCTCCAACTTGACAAACTCGAGCGAGTTAGTCCTTTTTGTTTGACTCAGTGCGAGTTACTCCTCCAACTTTCCAGATTAAGCGTGTTAGTCCTTAAAGTTTGCCTAACTAAACGATTTAGTCCATCACCTAACGAAAAGCATCTAGCTCAGACTCTTTTTGACTTAACGTCGTTTCGTAGATGAATAGGTGGATTAAAAACTTGTAGGTCCCGTGTTTTTGTTTCCTTGAGCGCGAACGTCTTCGCGAAGGAAGCTAACGATGCGGCGGAAGGCGTTGACTGATTCGGTGTTTCGCGATTCAATGAAGTCTTGATGGAGTTGAGGACGGCGGAGAAGGTCGCGCGATGAAGTCACGATTCGGTGGAAGGCGTTGATTCGGCGAAGGTTCAAAATCCCCAAAAGTCCGTCGATTCTGCAGAAGGCATTAAGGGTGGCGGAGCAAGTCTTGTGGCGGGATTCATTGACGAAGAGCCCATCGATTCGACGAGGATAGATGCGACGATTCGTTGATTTGGCAAGGATCCATTCAGGGAAGGTCGATGCGAGGATCAATTCATCAATTGGTCGAGGATCGATGCGAAATTCATCGATTCGACGGCGAGGATAGATGCGAAATCCGTCGATTCGACGGCGAGGATAGATGCGACGATCGTCGATTTGGTGAAGATTGATGCGAGGATTGATTCATCGATTTGAAGAGTCTGTCAATTGGTCGAGGATCAATGTGAAGAGTCCGTTGATTTGGCGGCGAGGATCACAGCGAAGAAACCGCCGCCCTTAATGACCGGGATGATGTGGAAAAAATTTGCTTATGTGGCGGACCAACTCAGCACAGTTCCATGCCACATCAGCAACAAATCTAACTCCATTTACTTTTCCATCTAATTTGGACTAACTCGCTAAAATTTGCAAAGTTTGGGGACTAACTCGCACAGAGTCAAAGATAAAGGACTAACTCGTTAGAGTTAGCCAAGTTGATGGACCAAATGCGCATTTTGGCCTTGTTTTTCTTCCAAACATGAGTGAGTAATTTTTCTAATTTAGTTCTAGGGACGATTTCCATTACCAACATCGGTTATAAGGATTGATTTTACTTACTTAAATTTTCTTTAAATTCAAGTGTTTACTTCTTCATAGTTGTCATTTATTACAATTAATTTTCTTGTTCTCACTTGTTGAATTGGTATTGCGATTGCAAATCTGCTTGACTTTCTTTTAATCGCTTAGGTGAAGAACTTAATTTAAAAGTAAGTGAATTGACTGGGATTACTTTTATTTCTGGTTAGTTCATTCTGAGAAATAAGACAAGTTAAATTGTTCAAGTTTTTGGATTATTGCATGGAATAAGCTTTTGTTCATTGTTTTTAATACTGATTTTGAGATAATTAGAAATTGCTTTTCAATATCTGGTGACTCAAAATTAAAAATTTAATCTAAAGATTTTTCTGGTTAATTTTACTGTTGAATTCATTGGGTTCTTTTTAGCTTTAAAAATAGTCATGTTTATTTGCTTAGATTGAAGAAGTACTTTTCTTCGATGATCAATTGCGTAATTGGAATGGATAATCAACCCTAAATTGAACATTTTTAATATTTGTTACTTTTATTTTAATTTTACAGTAAATTTATTTCAGCTTTTAATTCAAAAAACCCCCCTCCCAATCTTTTATGTCAGTTTTCTAACATGAAGCTTTCGGTAAAAAAAAATTTCTTAGGATTCGACCTGGTTTTCACTACTATATTACAAATTTATTTATTCTGAGTTGTTAATGATACCAAAATTATTTTTGGTGGTTTTGACGATCGACCAGTTGCCATTAACATTACATTGGAATTGAATCGGACCTAAGAGCGACTAATGTTGCAAGCACTATTACAATTTACTTGGCCAACAAGCGAGCTAGGCATACATAGCTCAGTCAGAATGTTGTTGTTTCCAACTAAGGCAATGACCATATTCTTTGATGAGTAAGTTTTGTTTGCACTAGTATCTGTTAGTGTTGTGCCCAAAAAGCCAGTCATGAGATGATTGTATTTTTGCAAATTGAGTCATGATATTTTATTGAGACATTAATCCAGCAATTTTGTTTGTTGTTTTGTTTCTGCGTAACGTAATAAACATAATTGTAACCCTAGAATAATGATATTCTTAAACGTCCCTAGTATAGTATTATTGTGGAGCGGGTTGCAATAATACATAATGACTAGCATATGTGGAGACTAATATGAGATATGTAGTCTACATATGGGTACAAGTTGGAGAACTTGTGTACTGGACCGACCCACCATGAGAACACTTCATGGATCGTTATATGAGTGTCATAAGTGATTCTCATAGTGATCATAGTATATGTAGTCCTTCGACCTAAGATCATCAAGGTTCCCTACATGTGAGTCACATACTTTGATACTTTCCTTTGTTGCTCGTAACTGAGTGAACTTGAAGGAGGTCATTGGGTATGTCACACATCATGCGGAGGGATTTGTATGATCAAGATGGGATTTGTCCCTCCTATGTAACGGGAGTGATATCTTTGGGCCCCTTGATAGAGTGAGACTTAGAAAATGCATGGCCATGCTCCGATGAGTTGATATATGATATCAATGTCATCAGTTTAAGTTAGTCTACTCGGTAATCAAGAAACCAAAGATTGGGCTATACGAGAGTGACACATTCCATGTCTCGTGCTTAGTCTTGATATCTTGGACAAAGGGACAATGGCATATATCGGTGATGATCATAAAGGTTTAGTCGATTCACCGACAATCTTGTCATTTGGGTAGCAATGATGTGTTGCTAGACACCGCTCATTGCTTATGATCATAAATGTGATTTATGATCATTGCCAACATGGCAAGAGCCTATTGGGTCGCACACGTAGAGTTATTTGGATCATTAGAGTGCATGGGCTAATTATTTGGGTTATGGTTTCACTTTAATTTCGTATTAATAATGGGCCAAGGAGTTGAGCCATTATTAAGCCCGAAATTAAATCCTAATTGGATTAGGGCTTTGAAACCCATTAGGCCTGGAAGTTGAGTCTCACTATAAATACAACTTTTAAGTGAGAAATTCGCAGGTCTCCTTGCCCTAGCCTCCCAAAAGGACAGCCGCACTCTTCTCTTGCAATTCCTTGGAGGACGCAAGCTAGCACTGCGAGCGCAAGAGAAATGCATCTGCCGGGACGTGGTGGAAGCGTGGTGATCCCGAGAGGCTCGTGTGGATACCATAGAGAGCCTGAACACGTCAACTGTTCAGGTTTTGTGATTCGACTCTACAGTTGAGTGAGAGATCTCAACCGAAAATTAGGTATGAAATTTTCGAACACCCGGTTTACCCCGTTTCACTTGGATCCTGGAGGGTTTCGGTTAAATTCCGCTGCGCTGTTTGGCTCCCGAAACCCAACAGTATCAAGATATTAAATACTATTACCGCTAGGTATATCATATCTCAAATTTTTAGGTTATACCGCATAGTATATCGTGCCACATACTGTTACCATTTTCGTAAAAAAATAAATGTTAGAATATTATTTTAAGATAACATAAATTCAATAATTTTTTTTACACATTTTATATGTATTCTAATTTTTCTCATTATAATTTTTCAAACATAAATAAAATATGTATGATAGAAGATATTTATTAAAGCAAAAAACATAAAAAATTACATATATATATATATATATATATATATATATATATATATATATATATATATATATATATATATATATATATATATAAGACTTGAAAAATAAATAATACTAAAAAATAAACTAATTTATTGATATAAGACAAAAAAAATAATACTTTAATAATAATAATATATTTTCTAATACCACATTGAGTTTCTTGGTGGCTTAAAGTAACCATTAAATTTTTATTTTAACATAGAAAAGTAACCAAAAGAATAAAAGTAAATATTTATTTTATGATATGTGTATTTATTATATTTTAATGTTTTGTATATTTATGATATTTTAATGTAAAATCACAAAAAAAAATATCTCATACTCATCCGTAAAAAATAAAATACTGCGGTACGCACTTCGCATTATTTGCAGTATATCATGGTTTTCAAACAAAATGTACACAAAAAGTGAGCAGTATGTGAAATACCGCAGTATACTACACCGTAAAATAATAAAATATGAAAATATTTGTACCGCTTACCCGCAATAAGCAATATACCGTATGATATACCACGATATTTAATTCTATGACTAGTACACAACATGCACTCTATGTCATTTTATTTGTTTGTTTGTATTCTTGTATTGAATATGTTCTTTTATAAATGATATGGGTTTTTTTTTTGTTCCTATGTGTTTTAATTGATATTTGGTCTCTTCCCATTTTTTTCATTGTTCTATTATTGAACAATATCTATTCTTTTTGTTCACGACTGATTATTCCATGCTATTTGTCCAACATAGTTTTATTTTAAAAAGAAAATATGCGTAATCCAAAAAGAATACATACTTAGTGAAAAAGGACATATTCAATATTCTGTTTATTTTTACACTACTAGTTTCATGCTCTTTTCTTTACTTTTTTAGTTTCTATACTTTTTCATGCATTTCTTTTTGTTCTTTTATAATTTTTTGGCCAAAATGCACCTTTAGTCCCTTAACTTTGCTCACTCAAGCGAGTTAGTCCTTTAACATTGACTCAGGATAACTTAGTCCCTCAACTTGGAAAAATTGAGCGAGTTAGTCCCTTGTTATACGGAATAACAAACGGCATTAGTCTCTCCTCCCCTCGCCACCACCTGGGGCCATCTCCGTCGAATTCGGCCCCGCCTCCTCACCGTCGGCCTCACCCCTCTCCATCACCTCTCTCTTTGTCGAGTCCGACGTCGAATTTGCCTCTTCTCATCGCTTCGTCAAATCCAACATCGCCTTTTCCCCTCGCCCTCACAATCAAATTCGGCCTTTCCGTCGACGTCTCTTGGTCGATTCCGCCATCAGCCTCTTCTACTCCCTCTTCCCGACATCGTTGCCCTTTTCTCTTCCATTCCTTCGCTCCTAGCCGCCACATGTTCTTCATCAAATTCGTCGCCCATCACCCGTCGCCCGTCACCCGTCACCAACCGTCACGATATCAAATTGCACTAGCCAGTCATCGCTAGATCCGATTGCGCTCGGCAGTCGTGGCCAGATCCTTCATCTGATCGCTTTTCTCCTACGCTAGCCCACTATGCTCTCCCCGATTGAACGACAAGCAGCCTACCAACATCGTTTAGGTCACGTGACTCCTCGTGCGCTCTTTCTATCAACCAAGGGACCAAGTCGCGTAGTTTCTCAAAGTTTGAGGACAAAGTCGCATGGTTTATCAAAGTTGGAGGACTAACCCATACTGAGTCAAAGTTGAGGGACCAACTCGTGCGAGTTGGCAAAGTTGGAGGATCAATAGTGCATTTAGCCCTAATTTTTTTTAAGTTCCTGTATATTCTTTTATTTATGTTATATTTTAGTTTTTATATGTTTTTTATGTATTTTTTAATAAAAATAAGTACTTTTTTAGTTGCTGTATGTACTTTTGTTTCTATTATTTTTTAGTTCCTATATAGTTTTTTATGCCTTATTATTTGTTCTTTTATAAATTTATTCTTTGTCAGTTCCTAAGTTCTTTAGCTTCTGTTTTTTTTTTCAATTTCTATATGTTTTTTTACTATTAAATTTTTTTTTTGTTCAACTAGTCATTTATTTTTTATTAGTTAATGAATTTAAAAAATAAGGAAAAATAAAAAAAATTAGAAACTAAACAACAGACAAAGTTAAATACAAAAAATAAGATGAAAATATGGAAAGAGAAAAAGAACAAAAAAAAAAGATTGAAAAGAGAAAAAAAATAAAAAGTGAAAAAAAATGGAAAAAAAAAATAAAAGAAAAAGCTAGAAAAAGAGAAATATGAAAAAAAAAAACAGAGAAAAATAAAAGCTTGAAAAGTGAAACTATAAAAAAATGTAAACAATGAAACAAGAAAGGATAAAAAAAAATGAAACATGAAGAGGCTGGGGGCGGTGTGATCGAGCCCACTCCACTCCTCTTCCCCCTCCACCAAATCCAAACACAAATATCAAAGCATATACGGTGTTGCCATGCCCCTGATGCGAGTTGCAAGCAAGTCTTTTTCCCCAGATTAGGCTTAGCCACACCTAACTTTTCTTGGAAATGTAAACATGAAGTTCAGTTGGTCCAAGTTGGCTGCAGGTTTGAAAATTGAATGCACGTGATAGTCTATATATATATATATATCTTCACGTCGCTTTCTTCAACACATGGAGACAAGACAAAATATACGTAGTGAAGTATCCAACATCCATAAAGTTGGAAATGTCAAAACCAATCTTCTCGGACAAACTTTTCGATTGGACATCTTGTTTTCCACTTTAAGTTGCCTATAAGTATCATTAGGCAGTGAAACAGCTTGTGGCCATTCCAAACCTCAAAATCCACTTCTCATAGATTTGCCACGTAACATGGGCTCAAATGAAGCCAGAAGGCCGCACGCAGTTTTGCTTCCATTTCCTGCTCAAGGCCATATCACCCCCCACATGCAACTAGCCCAGCTTCTGCATTCCAGAGGCTTCTACATAACCTTTGTCAACACTGACTTCAACCACAAGCGCCTCCTCCGTGCCAAAGGTGAAGAAGCCACCAAGGGCCTGCCAGATTTCCTGTTTGAGGCCATTCCTGACGGGTTGCCACCCTCCGATAAAGATGCAACACAGGAGGTTGTGCCACTGTGTAACGCCGCGCAAAAGAACTGCTTCGCTCCATTCTTGGAGCTGCTCAAACGGCTCAACTCCTCGCTTGATGTGCCTCCCGTCACTTGCATAGTCTCGGATGGGGTTATGAGCTTTGCCATTGAGGCTGCTGAAGCGATTGGCGTTCCTCAAGTTCAGTTTTGGACGGCCTCTGCTTGTGGCTTCCTGGGATATCTGCAGTACGGTGAATTGGTTAAACGAGGCATTTTTCCGTTCAGAGGTATATTTCTGACCCTTTTCTTTCAATTAAAAGGGCAAAAAGAACTGCTATGTAAGATTTTCTGACCAGATTAGTCGCTTTTTCCAGATGAAAGTTTCATGGACGATGGAACTCTTGACTTACCAGTTGATTGGGTCCCCGGAATGAGTAATATGCGGCTTAAGGACTTGCCAAGCTTCATCAGGACAACCGATCCAAATGATTTCATGTTTGATTTCCTCGGATCAGAATCCCAGAATTGCTTGAAATCCCCTGCAATGCTCTTCAACACATTTGATGAGTTCGAGCAGGATGCGCTTGATGCAATAGCTGCAGAATTTCCTCGTATCTACACGGCTGGCCCCCTTTCTTTGCTCACGAGGCACCTGCCTGAAACCCAGATCGACTCCTTCAGATCAAACCTGTGGAAAGAGGACTCAAACTGTATCGATTGGCTGAACAAAAGACAACCCAATTCAGTTGTTTATGTGAACTATGGAAGTGTGGCAGTGATGTCCGAGAATCATATGAAAGAATTTGCGTGGGGGCTTGCAAATAGCAAGCACCCATTTCTATGGATAGTAAGGCCAGACATTGTAATGGGAGAATCAGTGGTTCTTCCACAGGAATTCTTTGATGAAATCAATGACAGGGGGCTGCTAATCCCTTGGTGCGCTCAAGATAAGGTGTTGTCACATCCCTCGGTGGCAGTTTTCCTGACGCATTGTGGGTGGAACTCGACAATGGAAACAGTTAGTGCGGGGAAGCCTGTAATCTGCTGGCCATTTTTAGCGGAGCAGCAGACAAACTGTCGATACGCTTGCACGGAATGGGGGATCGGGATGGAAGTTGATCACGATGTGAAGCGAGAGAATATTGAAGCTTTAGTTAGGGAAATGATGGAGGGAGAAAATGGGAGGAAAATGAAGGAAAACGCTTTGGAGTGGAAGCAGAAAGCTCAAGTAGCCACTGATGTTGGAGGGTCCTCGTATGCGAATTTCCAAAGGTTCGTCAAAGAAGCTTTGCTCAGTGAAGTTTGACTCCAATAACTGCACTGGAATCGAATCAGACCTGAGACGGAGTCCAACTTTATGTCACATGTACGTAGCATTCGCAGTGAATGTAGTATAAGAGAAAAGGTTCTCATTCTCTGTTTGTAATTTAGCAAAAATACAACGATATTTGACCTGAGTGGTTTTAACCTAACGACCCACAAGAACGAGTGCCCAGTGCCCACCCCAGGCGCTGCTAAGCCCCCATGCGAGCTCCTCCAGCTCTCGGGCTGACAAAACTGTAATGCTCCCTCGCAAACAGGACAGAGCTTTCCTGTTTCCGATTCAGCCATTCTTACACTAAATTGTATAATTCTTCTATTTTGGGTCATCACTTTCACTTTTGCATTCCACTCTCGCTCTCAACTGCTGCTCCTGCTCCCACTTTTACAACCTTTTTACTTACTTAAATTAAAAAAAATGACATTTTCCTGCTTTTACTCTTGCTTTCAAGATGTTTTGTGTAACTTAATTCCTACGTGTGTGTGTGTGTGTGTATTCAGAATCTTCCCGCCATTAGCCGGACCTGAGGGTGAAAGCTGGAAGAGGTTGCTTGTCGAACTAGGGAAGATGGCCGATTGTGTAAACATTGTTGGGCCAGGTTGGATATTTGGTTGAGCACTTGGCCTTCGGGCTCGTCCAAGGTGTTCAAGATTACCGCAGAAGATTTTTAAGCTTCATGGGTCAGGATGTAGAGCAGGACATCGCCAGGATCGGTGCTATCAAGGATGGCCTCGATGGCTCGAACTGAAAATCGGGCAGGCTCCCGACAAAATCCGGCCCAGTGGACCGGACCTGACGATTGTGGTTGAATTGTGTGATGACAAAGGTAATCTGGAGTGTAGGAGCTCGGCCAGTTGCATTGATGGGTTGGCAATGGCATGGCCTTGTGTCGGGCAAGGAACTAGAACTGCATCAGGCTTGTTAAGGCTAAGATCTACCCATGTTTTTGTTTTTTAGAGCTCAATCAAGTACTACCTCCGTCCCAAGTTTTTCGAAACAGTTGACTTTTGGCTCTAATTTGACTTGAATTTATTTATATTATTGGTTGTTAGAAAAAAATTTAAAAAAATATGTTTAGAAACTAGAGGTCTTTATTTATCATTTATATAGAATTTTTTTTTATTTATATACTAAAAATTGAAAATAAAAAATTATAGATTAATTGCTAAAAAGTGAGTGTTTCAAAGAATATGGGATAAAATGAGTATTATTTTCACTCTTCTAGAGTTATTTATAAGGAAAATGTTGTACCTTTTATTATTACATATAGGGTCCAATGTTCTTCAAAAAATATCAATGCTTGATGGGTTTTTTTTTATATAAATAAAGCAATGCCCGATTAGATTTTCAGCTTGTTGATGAAGTTGCAAAAGGGACACAGTTAGTTTGTTGGTAGGTTTCTAGCTTTTTCAACGCAGGTTTTTCCGGCTTGGCTTTTCTTCTTTGAAAAAAATGTAGTATTCTTTGTACAAGTGAGGGGAGAGAGAGTGAAAAGAAGATTTAGGAGAATTCTTTACCATTCTTTGTAACAAGTATTTGCACTGGTACTTCAGTGGTGAACATAGACTTCTGTGGAGGAAGAGAACCACAATAGTTCTTGTGTTGATGACTTCGGCCACAGAAACCTGGTACAGAACTATGATCAAGGGCTTAAAACCGTAGCCAAAAGATGGTTTTTAAGAAAATGAGGGAAGCCTTGTGTACCAGCAAAGAGCTCATCAGAGATCAGAATCTTCCTGCAGCTGCCTTATAATCTCAGTTCACACATTACCCTCATTCGAACATGTATACTTTTCTAAGCAGAAACCATACAATCTCTGCGACTAAATCATTTAAAGTTGATCAATAACAGCTACTGATGCAACATCTTGCAGCCGAGGCTCAACTGAGGAACTGACTACCCCATAACAATCATCCTGACAGTTTCTACATGAGTTTCAATCAGTTTTGCTACCATTGCAGTAATCTACTTTCGTAGCTGCTGGTGCGTCAATAAGGAAAGCTTTCAAATGCTTGTAAAGTTCTTTCGACTTTTCCATATTCACAGCATGCCCTGCATTCTTTATGATCACCAGATGAGCATTCTCTCCTAAATGCCTGCACAGGCCGGCACAAGACAGTTGTTAACAAAATCGGGAGGTTAACAAGTGCTCGAAGGAGAATCGTCAAGAAAACTGTGAAGTGTTAGAAAATGGAAAGCAGTGTAGCCAATTTTAGTGGTTGAAAGTAACCTTTTCAGTCTGTGAGCCAGTTCCACCGGGAAAACCCGGTCTTGTTCTCCCCAGATAATTAGTGTCGGCTGCATTCAAATAGTTAACGCTTGCGACTTACAGTCATTCGGGAGACAGACGATAATTGTGCAAGAATGTAGTAGACTAATCGCTGAAAACCTGCGTTATCTTGGGAAGATCAGACATTCTCCTGTCCTTGTGCAGTGCCTGGATAAGTTCTTTCCTCTCTTGGCGATTCTCCGTGCACATTACCTGCCAATTTGCAATACCATTCATGAACAAGATCAGATCTTCAGAGCCTACAAGAATTCTTCTCAGTTACTAGCATTTTACATCACCTGAAAATGAACCCCGGGCTAACTCCTATCGTGTACCCCAAATAAGCCTTTGGGGTCTCCAATGAACGGAAGAAAAATCACATTGAAATCCAATGAACGGAAGAAAAATCAAATTGAAATCCAACAACTCTAGTCATTCTGAACCCAACCTGAATCTAACTTGGTAACAAGCAATGTTTGGTTCCTCAATTCTACTAATTTTAGTAGCCCAAAATTTCAGACCAAAATGAATCAACGAGGGGGATAATTATAACGAAATGCTATACAATAACTAAAAGGCAATCTGCTAGCAAACCATAACTCAACATTAACTTGGAACTAGCTCAGATTATTTACATGAATCTTGTCCTGTGTTTCGGTCCGATCACAACTCACACACCAAATGAAAACAAGTGGTGGGCAAGCATTTCAACAGCTAAATGTACAAAACATTTCGAATATTTCAAATCATGAATTGAGACATACCAGTTAAGCCACTATTCGATATACTAGAATTAGCTTCAGCCAAGCTACTTACGTCGATGAAATCGTTAAGAAAACAAGATGGGAGAACTTTGGCTGGCTTGTAGAACGTAATCTTCATCAATTGCCTCAACTTCTCCGGCGACTGAGGAAGTAAAATCTCGACGGCCTCCGCCACACTTTTCACTGGGAACAAACCATCATCCATGTCCTTCTCCTCCAAGCTGACGCCCGCGCAGCAGAGCACCAGTTTCTCCACCCTCCCCTTGAATTGCTCCGCCATGCTGTACCCGACAAAGCCACCGTAGCTGATTCCAACCACGTTCAGCCCACGCGCCGCCCCGTGAGACTCAAGCACGCCCATCACGCACTGAGCCTGGAAGTGCTCGGAGCGCTCGGGTCGGGTCGTGTAGGAGTCACCGAAGAAAAGGAGGTCTGGAACGTAGACGTTGAAGCGGGCGATAAGCGGAGGGATGAACTCTTTCCACTGCCACATTGCGTTGGCTCCGATCCCGTGGATGAGTACTAACGTAGGCTTTGAGTGGGATTCGGCTTTGGGGATCCAGCAGTGCATGATCGTACCGTCGCCGAGATCGGTTGTCGATGACCGGAGGCCGGCAGTGGTGAAGCTGCGCCGGAAGCAGCTGTCGCGGGTCGCAGTGAAGCTGAAACACTTTGCCATTTGGAAATTTGTTTCTGGGTCAGGTTTGATGTCCAGCAGCGGAATTACTCAAACGGGTTCGAAGAAAAGATTCCAGAAATCGCGGGTAAGAAGTGGTACAGACAAAAGACAAAGAGATGCCGGAGTCCATTGTGTTTCAACTTTTTTTTCTCTGACGTGGCTCTATCTCAATGGTAGCCAGAAAGGACAGAGATTTTGCTTAGACTTTTCTTTTTTGTTTTTTTCCCCCCTTTTTCCTTCCTTATGTGGAGTAATAAAATAATTAAAAGTTAAAGGCCTAAATCTCCGTTCGCCCCTAAACTTTTCCAACTCGGATCTTTACCCTTAAACTTTGATTCTTGTTCACTCACTCCTCAAACTTTAGAAATTGGTACTCCCTCCATTTAGCAAAGGATGACCCTTTTACATTTTTTTACTAAAGTTAGATTTAAATACGTTCATATTAATTTTCATTATAAAAAATTTAAAAAAAATTTAGTTATAAACTATAGTATTTAATGTATCACTTTTATATAAAAAGTGTATATTTCTATAAGAAATTTTGAAAAAAAAGAAAATCATAAATTAATTTTTTTAAATAGTAAATAGAATTAGCTTTGCAAGACGGAGATAGTACCTTTTACCCCTCAGTCTACTTAAATGGATATTTAGCTTATATGAGGATTGAAAGGAAGATAAAACAGAAGATGAATAATTAACTAGCTATTTTTCTCATATAAATCTCTAGTTTTGTGAATGAGTTTTATACTAGAATTAAATAAATTATATTTTGATGCAGAATGCTTGTTAGATTGTGTAGATAATCTAGGGTTAGTAATTCTCTGAATTACTTGAACGAAGAAGATTGAAATAGATAATTGAAATAATGTAAAAACCCAAGTGAAATGGTTAGCCAGCCTCTTATCTTTCATTTTATCTTCGTTTCAATTCTCATATATTTTACAAAGTCATTTAAATGGGTTGAGGAGTAAAAGGTAATAATTTTCAAAGTTTGAGGAGTGAATAAATCCGAGTTAAAATTCAAAGGTAAAAGGTCCTGGTGAAAGGTTTTCAAGCCAAAGTAAAACTATCTTTTTGGCCGAGAGCTATACCGTAAATTTTGAAAAAAGTTAATAAAGTATTAATCAACTTGGCAAACCTGTTTTAAAGTAATTATCAATTGTGTGATTGATTTTTAATCTATAAATTTCCAGTACAAGTGCAGTGACAGACGTAAATGTTATATTTTAACATTTATCAAATATTTTTAAAATAATTTTAAAGAAAATAGTTTATATAACAAACTGTTATCTTCGAGTTAAAACTGATAAGTTAAACAGTCAGTACAGTTGTAAACCAAATTTAAAAAATTAGTATATACTACTAAATAACTTATGTAAAAGTTTTGCATTCTAACTTTATTCTTTTCTGTTTTGTTATAGATTTTTCACTTCATTTTAACTATGGTTTAATTACAATTTCTCCCCTGAGGTTTAGGTAAAATTACACTTTACCCTCTTTTATTTCAAATATACACTTTACGTCCTACCATTTTAATACAGCCTAACAGAAACTTCTGAAATCTGAATTTAGACTGTATGGTCATCACCTTTAAGCAATTTCAATATCTATAATATTTTTATTATTAATTGGAATTTAAAAAATACTGTTTTAAAAACTGAAAGAAATACAAAAATAAAAAAATGATGATTTAAAATGTCCATCAACTATTAAAAAAAATCATACAGATTGAAATTACTAGAACATAACTATCATAATGTCTAAATTAAATATTTCAAAAGTTACTAACAAATTGTATCAAAAAAGACATGGGCAAAATGTGTATTTCTGAAACAAAAAGGGTAATGTGCAATTTCACTTTAATCTCAAGAGGCAAATTATAATTATCTATTTTAACTATTTGCAATTTACCAGTTGGACGGCCAATGAGGTCTGCAGATGGAAATCATGCTACGAATGAAGATAGTAACTTCAAAAACAAATTTGCAGCTTCTATTATTGTATGGACAATCTTATAATATAAGATATAGCTAAGGGAGAAATGGTGAAAGTTTACCTTCGTTTACCGTCTTTTTCTTTACCACTTACCTTGGGCTCCATGAAAGGAGATGCTTTTGGCTGCTAATTTAAAATTGAACCAATACAGCATGGATTAGAACTTAGTACATAAAAGCATAATAAGCAACTTAAACATTGGTAAGAAGAAAATCTGGGAATTTTTGTCGAGGGAAAACCGAAGAGAAATTTATAGCAATAGAGTATGTGCACACTTTTTCTGAATTATGCAATTGAATTTTAATAGTTGAAACTTTTCAATAAAAATGCATTTTTCTAAATGAAATTGTTGGAAATTTTTAGTTGACTTAAAACTCAAAGATCGTGATCGATATGGGTAAATTTTTTAATCTAATGGTTCACTTAACATAATTTTCACTTAAAAAAATTTTGATACATTTTTTCAAATATTATTTAATAATAGTGTATAGTTTATTTTAAATATATCAAAAATATTATTTTTTAAAAAATTTAGAAAACTCATGTTAAATTAAAAAAATCTTATTGTTTTTCATTTTAATACATGATTTTTTCAAAATTTAAAGAATAAGATTTTTTCTATTGATGATTTACAGTTGATTCTATAATATCCCAAAACTAAATAAAGCACCTAAGTGTAACAGCAAAGGAAGCTGGGGGTCTAAGTGTGTGCGAAAATAAAGAATAGAAGCTATGACTTAGTTAACTCCTTTTATTGTAGGAAAGCCACTAAACATAGACCTGATTTTTTTCCCTTGGCTTGACTTGGATGGTGCAGCAATCATAGCAAGAAAGGGGAAGAGGGTGGAATAAAAGGGAGAAGCAGAAAATAAGATCCCAAATTGAAATTCAAGATAATATACTAACTTTGTTCTTAAAATATAATTGTTTATGAGTTGTTTATTGAAAATTGATGATTGGGTAATGCTCATAAAGGTGATATAGTAGGATAAGAGTGCATCTTGATTATCAAAATAGATTAGGTTGGGAGGAAACCAAGAAAGAAACAAATTTTCTTACACCATTTTGGTTTGAGAAATTTCAACCGTAGATCAAAATATTTTTGTTAGTTATATGCTAAAATGTGATTGGAACCTAGGCTTATAATATACCATTACAAAGATCTATGAGTCTACTTTAACTTGAAAGAAACAAAATTCAATTTGGAGACTTAAGTAAGGAGTTGTGTTGATTCTTGCAAGCCATCATGGAAATGGCAGGCTTTGAATGAGTCTGAAAATTGAGGAATAAATTGTATCGATTGGATGGACCAAAAAATTTGAATAAAATATATATTATAGCTTGATAAGTCCAGTTTAATGAAAATTTTATAGAGTGGTTTGAAGTTTTCTACAGAGAGTTATGGTCATTCTCATAAGAATGCGCAACTCTGTCAGTTTTATTAGTGGCAGGTTTAAGATAGATGTTATGGTATTCAAGTTGAACCAAGGTCTTTGGAGATTAAATCAAGCTCTAATAATAGTTCATAATATTTTAATTAGGTTCTTGAACTTAGGTGACCATTGGATTGATTCTAGAATCATAATAAAATAAGTGGCATCCTATATACCTTGTATTTCACTCATACTTCACTTGAGTTACATATGATTTTGATTGTTAAAATTTCATAAAATGATTGCTATTGTGTGATGATTTTTTTTTAATTTCTTATTTTTATAAATGGTTTATGTTTGTCTTAGTTAATGATTGAGCATGAGATGGTTTATAAAATTCTATTTAATTGTCGATATGTTGTCACTTGTTTTTTTATCATGGATCCTATGAATAATCTCTTAATAGAAAAAGCTTATATTTCAACTATGTTCAAGCTTAATTTGATGTTCAAGATTAATTTAGCTTAATTTTTTATCATGGATCCTATGTATTGAGCTAAAGGTATATCACATCAACGCCCAACCCCATCAACGGAATAATAGTTGGTAATGAATGGATGAAGTACTAAATGTCAATATAATCGCTGTCATCAAAATAATAATGATTGTAACTATAACCCTGTCACGGGAATAATAGTGACCCTTCAAATAACCTTTGACCTATGAATGGTTTCAAGTATGAAACTACAAAAAAAGGACTCATATTTCCGTTTATGAATGATATATGCATTTTTATGAACGTGTGAATGTTTTCTAACAATAGTTTGATTTTTTTAATTTATGTTTTACCTAGGGAAAAGTACAAAAAATGTGATCATACTTTTGGCTCCAAACACATTTAGTTACCAATCTTTCAAGTGGTTCCAAATTTATAACTACTATTAATGGAGTGGTAAATTGACTATTGAGGTGGCATTTCTCATCCTGCCAAAAGAAGAAGATAAAGAGTCTAGGGCTACGGATGAAGCGGCAAAAAGCAGTGAAGAATCAGTTGCGGAAAATCAGCAGAAGGCATCTTTTCTCAAAATCTTTCCTTCCTCACATCTCTACTCTCATCTTTGATTCCACCTCGAAATCTCTGCTTGAAATTGAATTGTTACTTCCTTGAATCGCGACGGTTACTTCCTTCAAATCTCTGCTCAAATCGCATTTGAGTCAATCGGACTAAATCGGACCCAATCCCCACTATAATTCCTCATAGAACCTTCAATTGCAACAAATCCCAAATATCCAATTTTAAGTAGCTTAAACCCTAAATCCCAAATTTGATTTCCATGTCATTTTGGCTTCTTTGTATGTCATTTTGCCATAAAATCATCCTTAAATTACCACCTAATCATTTTGTGACAAAAATATTCTGTCATTTGACAATAATTTTACACCGTCAATTACATTGGTCAAGTTATTGGTACCATTTTCAAAACATTTATACCTGGTTTGGCACAAATTTTTATCTTCAATAATAAATTTGGCACCACTTAAAAGATCGGTAGCCAAATTTGTCCAGTGTTAAAATTTTAGTTACTTTTTTTGTGCTTTACCCTTTTACCTATAAAAAACTTATGTTTGATCCGGTAAGATGTGTGAGATGCCATTTACTGGGCTGTAAAGCTCACCCCCCCTTAATATTTTTTCCTATATGCATAAGGTGAAGTAGAAGAAATGAATGTCAAGCTCATGATAGCTAGCATGAGGATTTGAAGGCTTCTTTATTTGGATTTAGACTTGTCAAAAACCTTTTTATTTAGAACTATGGTTAGGGGTGTGCATTATTCGACCAAAACCGAAAAACCGAATCATTTTGGTTTTTTGGTTCGGTTTATTCGATTTTTCGGTTCGGTGTCGATCAAAATCGAAAATGTGTAAAACGGTTTCGGTTATGGGAGTCGGTTAATTCGGTTACCATATTAACTGAATTACTTTAAAGGTGTTTGGGCCCTGTTGGTGGCCTGTTGACTGTTGTGTCTGCTCAGTGCCCAGCCCATAAGCCCAATGAAAAAGAACCAGGTCCAGGTCCTCCCTTCCCTTCGCACGGCCCGCGCTAGTCACTAACTCTATTTGCTCCTCTACCCCGGTCCCTGGCTCATGCTCAGTTACTCACTAACTCTCCATCTCTCTCTTCGCTCCATTTCCTCTTTCACCTGCTTGCTCGTTTGTGACTGCGGAAGCCCTCGCCAGTTGCCTCACCGGCCACCGCCACCAAAGCGCCACTCATCTTACGAAGCCCAGTCGCCGAATCAGTTAATCATTGTGTTCTTGCGAAGGTGAGTTTGGGATTTAGGGTTTATTTTAGTTTTTTAGTGGTGTTAGTGTGCTGAACATTAAAAGCAGAATTCCTTTGCCTTGGTTCTCCTGACTCTTAACCAAAATCGGCCGGAGCCGCCCTGTCTTTGTTTAGTCACTCTATTTCACTCCTTTTGGAATGCTAATGATTAGGATTTCGGAAAAGGAAAAGCTTGGTTACAGGTTTTTGTTATGTGATTTCATTGTTTACTGATTAAGCTGTTGGTCAATTAACTTGCTTGTCCAATCATTGACTGAAAACTGGAAAATAGAAATCTTTAGTAGCTGATGACGAATTTGTAACCAACCCTCTGTTCTTATTCTTCCAGATATTTGTCTTTTATGATTTTGTGAGCCATGGATTTGGCAGTAAACCTAGGTAAGGGTTGGGTATTCATAGTATGAATTCTATTTGCTGTGTCATTTACTAAAAATTTTACTATTTTCCCAACTGTGGGTGGATAAAGTCTTTTTCATAGATGATGCAATCGCCACTTTCTGCATCATAGGGTATGGCAGATTGAAAGCCAAAGTCTCTGAGAAATCAATAAATCTCCAAGGAAATCAATAATTCGGTTATTTTGATTCGGTTCAAACCAAACTGAGAAATTTTGGTTTCGGTTTATTTGGTTTTATCAACGTATTCGGTCAATTTGGTTTATAACGATTAAAAATCAAAAACCAACTAATTCGGTTCAGTCAAAGTTGAATTAACCAAATGCCTAGCCCTAACTATGGTTTTAGTATTCCTGAAATGTATTTGAGACTTATATATTATATTTGATTATGTGATCTTACTAGTTATATATTTTTAATGAATAGTATGAGATATGAGGTATTTTATATGTTTTATTCTATATGATATGTTATATTGCAAAATAAGGCTTCGTCTTACCCAAGCATAGGCTAGGATAGCTTGGCCATGTGACACTAGGTTTTTTGGTGTTACAAATTCACAATCCAAAATCAAGGTATAGTTACCTACTAGCAATAACTGAATTTAATGAACTGAAGACTTAAACTTCAAACTTGGCAAGTAGGAGCATCAATGTCTAACCTCTCAGGACAAGAATGGTTGATAAAATAATGGAAAAATTACCAAAACCAACTATAAGGTTTAGGCAAACCTACACTTGTTTCTTTTATTTATCGAATACCTACCCTTACCCCCCTCAAAAGTTAGCATACCTACATTTATCCTCCCCTAAAGCTAACTCCATTAACAACCTTTAAGAAAAAAGAAAAAAAATTCATTTTAACCTCCTAGCCTTTATTCAATTAATAATTTTAACCCCAAAAATTTGCACTGTCTTACTATCCTTGATTTATCATGACACAAAAGCACATAGACCATCCAAATTTATCATAACTTCAACACAAATCAAAGCCTACACACAAATGATAAAATTGGTGCCCGTGGCAACCAAATTGATGCACACCCAGGAGAGAAGAGTCGAGATTTGGATGGAGAATCAAAAAATTTGCAGTAGCCGTCTCCGGAGCCTCAACGGAGTGTTAAATCGTTCGTGGAAAAGCCGTCTTTGGAGCGTTGCGAATTAGTGCAGTTGTCTCCAGAGCTTGATGTTGCCAAGGAGGATGCAACGAAGCATTGCTAGCGCAATCTCCACTGAGAAATCGAGCCTTCCCTCCTCCTCCGTTCGCGACCCCGATTTCTCGAGGCTAACGTCGTCGATTTCTCTCATTCTCCTTCTCTAACCCCAATTTTTTTCCTTATCCGTTCACGAGGCTATATCACTGATTTTGAAGTCAATCTCCGACACCGTTTCAATCTTGCTACGTTGGCGATGGTGGAGAGCAGAGAAGGGAGTGAAGGGATGGAGGAAGATAAGGGCACACAAGTGGGAGAAAGGGATCAGAGGGGAGAAATGAGAGCACGCGAGGGAGATGAGAAGACCCGAGCGAGTTCAGACTTTAGATTGCTAGATGCAAAAGCTGGGGGCAAAGTTTTTATGAAAGAAGACTGAGAGGGTAAAACAAGTATTTTCTCTTTTTTGTTGAGGGGTAAGTGTAAAGAGGTTAAATGTAAAGATTTTAAGCTTTTAACGGTTGTCAGAGTGGGTTTTTGAAACAGTGAAGGCAAAGTGCAGGTTTAACTAAACCTTAGGGGGTTCTAAGTAATTTTCCCTAAAATAATATTTACATACCCTTAAAACAAGTTATACAATCAAAATTTTGTCAAACCAAGAAAAAGACATTGGCACCTAAACACCACCTAAATTGTATAAGAGTTAAATCAGCATAGACGAATACTTGGCTTTTTATTACTATTCGAATGATAAGAGTATTTGTTTAATGAATAATTTATGTGATATGGTCTAAAAATGATAAAGTCAACCAAGGTACCCAAACTTATTTTTACGTCATAAATGGGTACCAAATATTTAGATTTATTCTATCGAACTATATAAATTCATATAGTGCATCATAACTGGGTACTCTACGTTCATTTAAATCTTAACTTGGATGAAAATGCTGATGTGACATTAATTAACATTAAAATAAATTATAAAATAACAATTTTGGACCTCAAACTTTTTTAATTACCAATTCTAACCCTTAAACTTCCATTAAAATCCAGCCTACATGGGTATTTCTTCAAACATCTGATATGCATTTCATGATTTGATCCTTCAATGGACCAACTAGTTCAAAAAACCAAATCACCCATTCATACAAAAATTCAATTTTAAATCCAAGAGATATACAACAATGACTAAAACCTTTAGTTCAACAAAAAAAATTCTAACACCAATTGAACGGGGAAGCTGGACTCGATTCTGGGTGAGACTTGATGTAGGAAAGGCTTGGAGCTGACAGTCTCAACTGCTGAAAAGCATTGCAGAGGTAGACTACTCATACGAGTTGTTACCGGAAGAGCTAGAGAAGAAGATCGTAGGGTGCGACATGTTGATTGTGAGAAGTAGGACCACAGTCATGTAAGAAGTTTTTGTAGCTGCCAAGGGACGGCTTAAAGTGGTGGGATGAGCGGGAGTTGACTTACTCGGACTTAATTCTAACGAACATCATAGCTTCCTGTGGAACACAGAATTGCCTTGCTCAGACTCGATTTAGGGTGAGATGCAATGGCAAAGGATGAGCTATAGTGGTAGGGTGGTCAAAAAAGGATCATGAAATGCAACGTCACTCAAATCCACATTTAAGTCCACTTACGACCTTGATACAATCAAATTTTTGTTAAAGAAATTTTGAGAACCAAGAAAAAGACATTGACAACCAAACACCACCTAAATCATGTAAGAGTTAAATTACCATAGACAAATACTTGCTTTTTTATTACTATTCAAATGTTAGAGGTATTTGTTTAAGGAATAATTTGTGCAATATGGTCTAACAAGGATAAAGTCCATCGAGGGTATCTTAATTTATTTTCATGTCCTAAATGGATACCAAAATTTAAATTTATTCTATCAAACTACATAAACTCATATGGTGTATCTTAATTAGATACTTTCCATCGATTTTACCCTTAACTTTGATGAAAAAGCTGATGTGGCATTAATTAACATTAAAATAAATCATAAAGTAACAACTTTGGCCCTCATACTTTTTCAATTACTAATTCTAACCCTTAAACTTCAACTAAAATGAATTTTGCAACCTTCACTCGATCTAGCCCACATGGGCATTTCTTTGAACATCTAACATGCATTTCATGATCTCATCATTTAAAGAACCATCCAATTCAAAGAACCAAACCATCCTTTCCTATCGAAATTCAATTTTAAATCCAAGAAACATACAACAATGACTACAACATTTAGTTCAACAAAAGAAATTCAAACACCAATCGAACGGAAAAGCTGGACTTGATTCTAGGTAAGACTCGACACTGGAGAAGCTTGGTGTTGACGGTCTCAGCTAGGGGTGATCACTATTCGGTTAAAACCGAAAAAATTAAAAAACCGAAATAGTTTTAAAATTCGGTTTGGTTATTTCGGTTATTCGGTTCGGTTTCGGTTGAAACCGAATAAAAAAAATTTTGGTTCGGTTCGGTTTCGGTTAGGAGAGCCGATTATTTCGGTTACCGAAATAATCAAAATTTGTTTTATGTCATATTTGGGATTTTGGGGGGCAAGTTCACAAATTTAAAATGAGTAGGGGCTGAATAGAAGGGGAATAGAAGGTTTATGGCTTCTACTGGGGTTTTTCCTTCACCTTCATCTTCAACGTCTTGCACATCTTCCTTGCCACAACAACCACCCCAAAACGCAACACTGTGCTTCAAGATTTGGTCCACTCTTCATGTGTCAAGCCAGCTACCCTTGAAATCTGCCTTTGCACGTTATCCTCGTACTCGGTCTCGCCATCACCACACGGTAGCTAAGTGGCATAAGCAGCCGTTAAGGTTAGCGTCACCCGAGCTCGGCGAGTTCTGGCGGCTTTACGATTTTCCGGTGGCGAAATGAGCAAGTGTCAGAGCAACGGCCTGTGCGGCTTTATGAAGCTGCTGGGGGAGTCGGTGGATGAATTGGGTTTACAGATTGTACATCCGGAGAGTGGGATCACAAAGGCAAGAAAATCAAAAACCCTTGACTCGCCTGAGTTGCTTCTGGTTTGGCCATGAAAGGAAAAGTAAAATGTTGCTAAAACCTGGACTTAGTCATCTATTTCTCATTAAATGGTTAATGAAGATATCCATATCCTTCATTTTGCATTTTAGTCACTAGATTGAAACATAGAAGTAGTATTTTGGTTATTTCAGTTTGAAACCGAACCAAAAAATTCAGTTCAGCGTTGCTTCGGTTTCATAATTCAATTCGGTTAATTCGGTTTTGTTGTAATAAAAAATTGAAAATCGAAAAAACTAAAAATTTCAGTTCGATTTTAACCGAATAATCACTCCTAGTCTAGGGATGGCAATTGGGTGAGTCGGGTTAGGTCATTCAGGTTCGGGTCTAGTCTGGTTAGCATGAATTCGGGTCCAGGTCGGGTTCAGGTCAGGTCATTTGGGTTCGGGTTGATTTTCAGGTTGAGTTGATTTCGGGTTCGGGTTGGGTTGGGCCAGGTTTATTTGGATTCGGGTTCACTTCAGGTCAGGTCAATTTTAGTCTTAGGTAACTTCAGGCCAACTTTCGGGTCAAATTCAGGTCTACCTAGGGCTGTAAACGAACACAAACAAACCCTGTTCGTGTTCATTCATTTAATGTTTAAAGAACACGAACACGAACACGAACAATAAACGAACACATTTTCCTTGTTCATGTTCGTTCATTTAGTTTTAATATGTGTTCGTGTTCGTTTGTGTTCGTTCATTTATACAAGCTTAAACGAACATAAACGAACACAAACGAACGAACACGTTTGTGAACATAGATAATAATAAGTTATAATAAATATATAATCTAGTGTGTAGGGTGTACGTAGGGTAGGTAATAATAAACATAAATAATAATAGATTAGAATAAATATATAATATACGATATATAAAATATATATAACAATAAATATATAACTAGACACTAATACATAGATACACAAACAAACGAATATAAACGAACGAGTAAATGAACGAACATAAACGAACACTAACCGAACAGTTCACGAACATAAATGAATGAATGGGACTTTGTTCGTGTTCGTTCATTTAACTAAATGAACATAAAAATCTGTTCGTGTTCATTCGTTTAACTAAATAAACGAACATAAATGAACTCCCGCCGAACCGTTCACGAACAGTTCACCGAACGTTCTGTTCGTTTACACCCCTAGGTCTACCTTTGTGTTCACGTAGGTTACTGGTGTGAAGTCAAAATGATTGAATTTATTCAATTTATTTTAAAATTTAAATCAAATAATTCAATTTTTTGTGTGATTTAATTTAAATTAAATTTTCATTTTTTAGTATATTTAATTAAAATATTTATAAAAATCTTCTTCATTATAGTTTAGTACATATTTAAGTAATTTAACATTCTTAGTAATATTTAATTGTTTTTCTAAACCCTTACCCTTTAACTATCATTGTACAGATTATTCAGATCTTCACCCAGCTATCACTCAGGCATACAGAATGATAATTTTGTTATGCTTATGTTTCAATGATTTGTTTTTGAAATTACATCGAAAAGCAAATCAAGTTCATTATCAGTGACTAAATTATAAAATTTAAAAAATTTTGGGTGAAAGTGCAAAGATTTTCAAAATTTTAGGATCCATGTTGTAATTATTATGGGTGACTAAAATAAAAATTTTTAAGATTTAGGTACCTTATTGCACTATACTTAAAAGTATAGGGATGAATGTTGTAATTTTAATAATTGTCTATTAAGATAATTAAACTTACTAAATATAAAAATTACTTTTGTTGGAAAAATCCAAATATGGGATTTACTAAATATGGAAGTTTTTTCCCCAAATAAGATACATGCAATATATAGAAGTCCTAAAAAAATAAAAGTCCTAAAAAAATAGAAGTTACTAAATATGGAAATCTTTTCTCAAAATCTGAAAATTATTAAGCATGAATATCTTAAAAAAAGAAATGAAACTACTAAGTATGAAAGTCTTATCTCCAAATATGAGACTTACTAAATATGGAAGTACAAAAAAATAAAAGTTACTAATAATGAAAGTCACCATTCCTAAATATAAGACATACTGAATATGAAAGTCTCAAAAAATGGAAGTTACTAAACATGGAAACCTCCATATTTAGGACTGACTTAATATGAAAAATAATGAAAGAGGAAAGTTAAGGTTTAGGGTGAGGGTTAAAATCGGGTATTATCAGGTTTAGTTATCGGGTCATCTCGGGTACAGGTTAGGTCAATCTCGGGTTTGGGTCATTTCAGGTTCGGATCAATTCAAGCTTGGGTCATTTTGGGTTCCAGTATTTCGGGTTTGGGTCATTTGGGTTCGGGTTTTCTTGGGTTTTCCTTTAATCGGGTTCAGGTCGTTGACTTTTTTAGTCAAATCGGGTCAAGTCAGGTTTGGGTTTAGGTGGGTTGGGTCAGGTCATTGGGTCGGGTCCGATTTTGCCATTCCTACCCTAGTCTCAGCGGTTAAGGAGAGTTACGGAGATGGACTACTCGTACAAGCTATTGCCAAGGGAACTAAAGAAGAAGATCTTAAGGTGCAATGTGCTAATCATAAAGAGTAAGACCATGGTCACACGGGATGTTCACAGCTGCCAAGGGATGGCTTAAAGTGGTGGGATGGGCAGGAGTTGGCTTACTCAAACTTAATTCTTGCAAACACCATAGTCACCTGTAGAACATAGAATCGCCTTGCTCGGACTCGATTCAGGGTGAGATGCTATGACCAAGGATGAACTGCAGTGGTAGCTGTGGTGGTAGGGCGGTTAAAAGAGGATGGTTAAATGTGGTAACCTTGATGCGATGTCACCCAAATCCACAATCAAGTATGCTATTGTTGCCTTGATCCTACGCCACACCTACAGGAAATAGGCAACACCAAAGAGAGTCAAGTCTAACACCGATAGAGAGGATGAGTCAGTGGTGTGTCCAAATGATCGAGTTCTTCTAGGTTTTGGGATTTGATCATGGGGAGAGATGATGATGAGTCAGCGGTGTGTCCAAAGTTGTTATTTTATAATTTATTTAAAATTTTTAATGTTAATTAATTTCACATCAACATTTTTTATCTGAGTTAATTGTGTAATTAGCAAAAAGTACCTAATTATGACATACTATATGAGTTTATACAGTTCGATAAGACAAATCTAAATATTTGACATCCATTTAGAACATAATAATAAGTTAGAGTATCACTAGTGAAATTTACTCGGTCTGAAAATGAGTCGGTCAATTTTGTCTTTCAAAACATGCTAGCGTGTTTTGTAATAATTATAAGCCGATGATAATGAATTGCGATAAGAATCAATGTTAATGGACTATTAACAACTACGACCGAGGTTGTTAAAATTATGATTCTAATCGTAGGATCAAACGATCCTACGATCCTAATATAGAAAACATTGTCAAAATGTTGTAGGATTGAAGACACGATAGGATTGTAGTAGGTTCATGATTATGATCGTAAGATTGTTGGATCAAAAGATCCTACCAATCCAATCCAGATATTGATTTTTGTTGAGGTAAATTACATGGATGATTCCTAACATTTAATTATCATTCTATTTTTATTTATAATCTATTAACTGTTCTATTTAGATCCTAAAACTATTAAAACGCCTTATTTTAGTTCTAAATTCATTAAAAATATTTCATTTTATTCCTCAATTAGAGAAAGTTTGTTAACTTAAGATAACTGTCTAATAGCAACTTTTTAGAGTATAATTTAAATTATTCGGTAACTGTCTTACTATAAATTTAATATATATAATAATTTTTTTTACAGTTAATAGACATTCAAATTACTAGTTTTTCCTCTCTGTAAGTTGAACTCATTTCATTTAGGAAGAAAAAAGTACTAGTTTTAAATTATCTACTTATTATAAAAAAATTATTATATATTTTAAATTTATTAGAAGTTAATTACTAAATATTTAAATTATAGATATTGTACTCTCTTTTATTTGTCAATAATGTGTTTGTTCATGAATTTATTTCAGACTTGTGTTGATTATTTTATTAATTATGTTAATGTATACTCTATTAAAGTTTGAACTTTACCTGTATTGTATCAATAATTATTTTGTACCATTGCTATAACATTTAAATTTTACTTGAGTTTATAATATAATTAGTCTTTTACATAAATTATATTATTTAGACAAAAAAATTTAAGCTTTTGTTAAGATCTTACAATCTATGATCCAATCTTACGATTTCTATCTTGCATGGTAAAAAACGATTTTGAGTAGGATTTCAATTTTGACAACATTGACTGCAACTGATCTGATTTTTGTCTTCCAAGTTCATGCCTGTTCTATCAGCTTATTTGGTGTTACAGGAATTTTCAATATTATTTTTTTCATCAGAAAATTGTAGTTTGTATTTTGATATATATTTTTCATTTTTGGAGAAAAAAATTGAGGAAGTTGAAATATTTTTTAGGGCATTTTAGGTTTTAAAGTCTGTAAAATTTGACCAACGAAACTTAATACATTAACGGGCAGCAATAATTTGTATTAGTTTTAGCTAAAGCGGATAGATAATGAGGTTGATCAGGAGGCCAAAACAGATCTTCCGATTACCAAAAAAAAAAAAAAAGATCTTCCATGCAAATTTGTGGCTTTATTCGTCTTACTTAATTTCTGATCATCCACTGAGACCTAGCTACTTGCCTCTTGTAAAAGAAACATACCTAACAGAAATTAACAAAAAAAAAAAAAAACCATATAATGGCACAACGTTTTTTGTACAATTAACAAAAAATGTATGATATTGGGTCTGATCCAGGCTCATATTCGAAGCCCAACTTTGATGTCATAGGCCGACAAGAGGGCTGAGCCCATGTTTGAGATCAGGCCCAAACTGTTCCAGTCCTGGCTCAGCTTTTCTTTGACTGCGTTTGATGGATTTGCATTGGCTGTTTGCCTGGAACGGATTAGTCTTGCACACTTGACACTTGTCATGGATATTGTAGTAGTTTTCAGGACTAAAAAACAGCTCTTCGTTTTTAACTTCAATCAAAGTTCAAAAATTTCGCAATTTTGAAGTAATATGATCAGTATTGCATTGTGGCAGATAGAAAAACATTTTTAAGTATAGAGTTGTGTTACGGGACACTGAGACGGGCAAGTATCTTCCAAGCATGAGAAAAAAAAATTAAAAAGGAAAAAAAAAAGAAAAGAAAAAGGGAACAGTGAAGTGATCTAGAGAAATCTGAAGACGGAATTATGAGTCATGGTTTCTGAACTGATCACGATCAACTGTGGACCAAATGGACAAATAGAATAGATGATACGGCCATGTTTGGGGTTTGGGGAGTTAAGATGACTTAGAATCTTTGAAATTGTGACAGGTAATATCATAGAGATTTGGTAGTAGCTCGTAAGGATTGGCATGACTTCAGTAGAACCAAATGCAATTCAAATTATTTCCATTGAATTGATTTAAGCAGGTAAAAATTGATGATTGGTTTTACTATAGAAACATTCTTTGGTTTTTAGATTGGTTTCAGTTCGATTATATGGACTCAATTTGAAATAGAATCGAACCAGAAGTGTATGTTTAAATATATTACTATAAAATTTATGTTATTACATATTTACTTATACATTTATTGATTTAATTAGGACCATATTATGAGTGCGTTTTTATAACTTAGAAAATATGATAAGCGTCTCCTGAATGAATTTTTAATTTAATGTGCAACTCTCTTCAATTGTACTAATTAAAACTTGGATGTAATAGTGAATCATGCTAAATATTTCTTTACATTATGAATGTTGATAGATCTAATTATTTTTATGCTCTTCAACTATTGTCTCTTGAATTGGATTTTGCATTTGTTATAAATATATGATTCGAATAAAAATAACTGGTAGCTAGAACCAAAAAATCATTTTATTTTATGAAAGGAGATCCTTTCATTTATCGATTCTTCGGTTAGATTGATTTTTTATGAAACTATAATTATTTAGGGCTAGTTCAGTTTGACCAAAAATCCGTTCAACTGTAGTAGTTGGTCCTCCAATTTATATTAAATTATTTAATGGCACCCCTTAAGATTTGATTAGTGGCAAGACATGATTATTAATTAAATATTCCACCAATTAAGGTCAGTCTATGTGGACACCAGAGTGAGTAACTGTTGTGAATTTGGCACACATCTCATAATTCCATTACATGAAAATTATTTTGGTAATCAAGTACTGATATTTGAGCCATCCCACTAGTATAATAGGATATAGGATAATGGTGCAACCACCATTAGAGGTGGGCATTGGGCCCAAGGGGGAACGGGTAGATAGTAGGTTGTCCATGAGCTTGGGAAGGGGATGAAAAAACCGGGCTTGGAGCCTGGTTAACTGTTGCCCAACATCTCCAATGCCCCAAATTTTTTCTTTTTTTTTTTTTATAAAAAGGATAGATTTCCCATATTGTCTATTGTTATCTAAGAGATTCTAGCTTCATCGATCGCAATTGTCGATTATGAGTTTGCTCTAACTGTAGGTAAAATGGTAATATAAAATAAACGAGTAAGGTTTATATCTGAGGCAGTTGAGGTCTGTGTTTACAATTGTGATTGAGGTCTTGCTGTTATATGAAAACAAGATTAGAAGAGTTCCAATAATGAGGTGCTATCTAATGACAAGGCATGATTTCCTTTTTTAGTGTGTCATTTTCAATCTTAGTTTGTATTTGATTTGAACATATTATTAAACACAAATCCTAGGTTGGTTTTTTTTTTTTAAAAAAATATTTTGTCATTTTCTCATTTGAGATACATTCCGATTATTGTAAGTGTCGTTAGGCTTTTAAATTAATAAAACTTTACACTGGTGGTAGTGTTTTCTTCTTCAAAAAAATAGTACTAATACAAATCAACTAAATATTTTACAAGTCAATTTTTATTTTATTTTAAAAAATTAAATAAATATCCAACCCGGCCCAATCCACCTTTATCCGAGCATATCTAGAATGACAATACCCAACCCATGCTAGGCTCACTACCCATCCCTAGCTGCCATCAAAGAATATTGTCAGATTTGTAAATTTATTTTTTTCACCAATGAAAATAGCTTTCCATTAGAGAACACAACATTTTCAAATAAATTGCCTTGATTTCAAGATTGAATATAAATGTATCATCAATGCCACCATGGCTTGACAATCTCGGAATCTCCATATAGAACTGTAAAAAGAAATATAATTTTCATATACATCTTTTAGAAAACGGGTAAAATCTAAATATGATTTTTTAACTTTAAAGATCATTTTAAAGTGATTCCATAACTTTTTTTTTTCATCCTCTTAAAGTCCCCTAACTCAACTGTCTTGTCCTATTTTTATAACCGTCATTAATTTAGGAGTTGTTTCAAGCGGAACTTGCCTACATGACACCTAAACTGTCACTTGGCTTTCTCTTTAGCTAAAATTGATTACCGTATTGCACAATAATGAAATTTCAGACCCAAATTAACACAAAAAATAATTTTAGGGACTTGAAACACAAATAATCCAATCCCTCATCTTCCCAAATTCTAGCCACCCCACTCCAGATCCTCTTTCTCCTCCACCCTCTGGTCTGACAGTCCCTATCCTCCGCCCTCTAGTCTCAATCATCTCCACCATCTATTCCTTCTCCGATAATGGGAAATCGTTCAACCCATTGTCTATTCAATCATTGATCAAGAACATTGTCACGGCAAGAACGAAGCCGCTTCCAATAAACCTAAAGAGCAGCTTCTCTGATAAACCCAAAGAACGACGGAAAATTGCTCACCTCCGACGACGTGTACGTACAGGATTTCTAATGGTGATTTTGTTTGGTTGTCCTTAGGGAGTTGTCGCCCTTCCTCCGACGCCTCCGTCTGCTGCGGCAGATGGTCAGCCTCCACCTCCACCTCCACCTCCACCTAGCGGTGGCACATGAAGGGGAGAAAAGAAATCGAAGGCCATACGCTACTGAAATTGAAAGCCGAAGAAGAAGATTATTGGAAAATTTGCTTTCTAAGTCCTTATAATTTTTTGTTGTTGTCAATTTTAACTTTAAATCTCTTGTTCTTTTAGTATAGTCATCTACATGGTAATTTGGGACCCACCGTGGGGTAACAAGTGTCACGTATGCAAGTTCCATCTGAAATAATGTAAACTAATGATATGGACTAAAATAGGACATGTTAGTTAAGTGAGGGAACTTTAAGAGAATGAAAAAAATTATGATACCACTCTTTAGGATGGTTTTTAAAGTTAAAGGACCATATTTGCATTTTATCCTTTAGAAAACACTTCTCATACATAGTCCACAAACTTACATATTATTAGAGTGTTTATGGTGTGTTTTATGCAGTTTGGGGTTAGATTCATAATCACACAGCAAAATAAACGGTTTCACAATTTGAAAACTATAATCATACTGCTTTGTATACAAATCTAGAAAAAAACTACACCATATAAATGCCGCTCGATTGTGATTTGGTTGCAGCTTTTCATGTCACAAAATCCATCTATTTTTTCCTTTTATCAAAAAGCTCTATCTCTTCCTTTTTATCTCAAAGCTCTTTTTTTCTTGGATCCGAAAAGATCACTTCTTCCCTTTTTTTCATCTCAGAGCCCATCGTCAATCTTAATCCTGCCATGACCAAGTTCTTGGATGATAAACGGCCAAATCTGGATGATAAGAGGCCATAGCAAAAGGTAAAGATTACCTAGATGAGGTGTAAATCTGGAGGTGTCTCAGAGGATTTGAAGGTGAAAAGGATAAGGAAATTAACAATCTTTTTATCTAAATCTTAGAACTTTTTTAGTTTTTTTATTTAATTTTATTGAAAGTTGGTTTCTTTTTCTTTCATTAAAAAAAAAAGGGTTGAAGATACAGATAGCTTTTCTCCATAATCCCCAAGCTTCCCGCAGGAGAAAAGATGAGTTTGATAAAAAAGAAAATAGGGGTGAAAGATGTTTGATGCACCAAATGATCAGGTTTCACGACTAGAAGGCAAGAGTGATTGGTAATTTTGTTCTTGCTGTTACTAGCATTATGTCATTTGAACTTATATTCTATCCTTTAAGAAAGGCACATGCTATTATTGTCATGAATGTGGCTGTGAGGGGCAGATTGCACTTGGGGGCATGAATTTGAAAGTAAGAACAAAGGTTTGAACTTCCTTTCCTAAGAGTAAGACACAAAATGTAGCAAGTTATAATCCTCGACGGGAGTATGAATCTAGCAAGTTATAATTAGCAGTTCCAAAACGTAGCAAAGAACTAATATCACTTAAAATGAGGTTTCCTAATTAAATGAGCCTAATGATTAATTTGTTTATGTCCTACAATACAATATAGTCAACATGTATTAAATGTTCAACCCTATTCTTACTTGTGATTGCAGATAAGGCTTTCAATCTTTAAGAGTGACTTTATCGTTACTTTGATTTCTAAACACTCTAGGCATTTTGTTGGAACACGGTCAGTTCCTTGTTGATGTTTGTTTTATACATGTGCATGTGTGTTGGAAGCTCCAGCACTGCATCAGTTAAGTACACTTAATTATTTTTGTAAGGCATGTAAATCATGTAGTTATATTCTTTGGTCATCTAAAAGTATATTGTGCTTGAAAATTTTTCTTTATATGTACCTAGTTTGCTTGCTTACCTCTAAAATGTGGTTATGTCGCTAAGAACTTAAGCAGTTTTACCCTGTTTTGATGATTTTATGAAACTATTGTAGATATTAAAGTTCTATTTATTGTTCTTGGAGCTGAATTTGACCAAATGTACTCCTGGTCTTTTGAAGTAGTTTAAAGAAACCTTATCACTAAAAATGAGGTATTAAATAGGCAAATTTTCATTCTTGTAAAAGATCCATTTTTTAATTAAAAATTCCATTCATTTTTCACCTTCTACCTTTTGTAATTATCCATGATGAAATAAAAAATTGGTAATGTGGATTTGTTCTCTTTAGTGGGATATAAATTTATTAAGTAATTGATCCAAGACTAAAGATAAAAAGCATATTTCTTTGCTGAATAGGGAATGTGATTATACTAGCCAGTAATGTTGCATTCTACATTTGATTTCTCCTCATTCTTTAAACTATTTATTTAAAAAACTGTAAAATAGGAACCATATGAAACAAGAAAAGGAAAAAGAATGAAGAAAAAGTAGGTGGAATAAGGGAAGCATGGAAACACACACCTGTAAGTATAAAATGATCTTTGGATCCATGATTCTGTATAGGGAGATGGGCAAAATACAATTTCTATAGCATAATTGTGTGTTGAAAATTATCTTCATTGTCAAGATTTATAAACAATCTTGAAAGAACTATCATGTCATAAACCACTTTTTTGGTCATTTATTTTTTCCTTTGTCTCCATTATACCACATAGCTTGACTTTCAGAATCTTTTATAATAACATCATTGAATTATTTATATAATAAAGACTTCTATTGAGGTAAGTAATTTTTTGGGTTGATTTTTTTCTTTTTTTTTTCTGTAAGGTTCAGCCTCAGTAGAAAGAAGCATAAAATTTTGTGAGATGCCTATTTTTTTTTAATTTCATTTTTAAGCTTTTGGAGATTGCATGCTTAGTGCAAGTAAATAAGTTACTTTACTTTATGGAATAGTTCATTTGGTCTTTACTAACAAAATATTGTTCAACACATGATATGTTTACACAAAAATCCAGTTAATGCAGTATTGTTTTGATACCACTACAGTCCAAGGCTAATGCAAAAAGTGCAAATATGAGGAGATTTCTTTCTGCTTAGGCTTAGATTTGTTTGACATTACCAAGGGAGAGAAAAGGACAGCTTGGTGATATAATTATGTTTTCTCGTACGAAATGAGAGTCATGCCTAAGTTGGGCTATTTTTTGGTTTGTTGTAACTCATTCCTTTTTGGACCTTGATGTTTTATGGAGCAAAAATGATCCATGTCTATCATCATATGTTCTTATAGTCCTTATGTTGTCAAGTGGTTCAAGTCCTTTCTTTTCCTAGTAAGACATTGATAACTTCATCCTGTCATACATGTAGCCCAGAGGCACAATCAGCATGTTTTAGCAGGTCCTGCTTTGAATGAGGACTACGAGGGCAATAATCCCATAACGAAGTAAATAAACAAGCCAATAAGTCCTTTCTTTTCCCAGTAGGACATTGACACATTCATCTTCTAATGCATGCAGCCTAGAGGCACAATCAGCATATTCTAGCAGGTCCTGCTCTGAATGAGGACTACAAGGTTGATAATCCCACTGCAGAAGAAATAGATGAGCCAATAAGGCAATCTAGTGTGCCTTTGGTTGTTAGGGTGACAAAAGGAAGTGGTTTGTGCTTGGAATTTGGTGCCACTGCTTTTTCAAATAAGGTATCAATTAATAGTTTGTCTTTCAAACAACCTAAAACTTCTGAAAAACAGCTTGCATATAAAAGGCCTAAATTCAGGTAAAACTTTTAACTTTGATTAATAACTCTTTGATCTGTTGTTAAAGTTTCCTTTGTGTAGGTTAAGATTAATGTTCTTTTTTGTTTTGTTTTTCAGTAATCTAGATGAGAATTTGCAAAAGTCTTTCAATAACTGTCTTGAGATCAAAGAGTTCAACCCTAGCACAATTGAACTCTTGATACAGTACATGGTGGAGAAGTAAAATAGAAAGTACTTGTAGTAGTTGAAGAACTTGTGGAGAATTGAAGTTCGGTAATATACTTTACAGCCGACCATCTCAATTCTTCTTGAAGTTGGTATTTGTTGTCTCATTGTTAGGGAGGTCATGTTCATTACCTATCTGTCTCATAACTCAGAAGGTGGAACTCAGTACATGGCCATCTAGAATTCTAATGGTTATTTAGGTTAATCAAATGTTGTTGTCCTTTTTTTTTTTTGTTAATGTAAATGTTATGCAACCATTGTTTTCCTTTACGGGGTTTCAGTCTTAAGTTATGCTATGGTTGTAAGCTGAGAGTGCTATAAACATCTATGTTAAACACATTATTAGGTAGTCTAAGTGCCTTACAAGTGCTCCAATTGGTTATGCATTTCAATGTTCGAATGTCTATCATTCTATAAGACTTAAACATTTTTCTTATACTTAATTAAATGATTTTGTTAGATGGATTCTTAGTAATATACCTCCTCATTTTATTTATTCATTAGATCAAAGAAGCAATTAAATTTTTATAAGGAAATCTATGTCCACATATAAATTGAAAGTTGGAGACTCTTATTACTTCTTGAAATCAATTACTTCCTATTCTGTGTCTTATAAGTTGTTTGTGAAAAAATTAGAAATTTGAGCTTTGTTATTGCCTAAAAATCACCCTTTGTCTATTTTGTGTACTATTTTAATAGACTAAGTCAAATATGCTTAAATTGTATCAATAGACAATAGTTTTGAAAATCATGGTTTTCTATTATATATTGTTTTATACATTAGTAGACTAGACTCATTCTAGGTATTCAATTTTTTAGTTTTTCCAATTTTTTTTCATTTTCTTTATAATTTGAATATAATATATTACTTTTGAGAATTAAAAAAAAATCCTGATACAACACTAGGTACATAAACTATTAGAAAACATTTTTAGAAGTACAAAAAAAAATGATTAGTAGTACCCCATAGTACAATCAATATAAGGTATTGATACTTTATTATTTAACATGGTTATAAGCTTTTAAAATTTTATTTATTTTATTGTTAATATCATATTGAGATTGAAATCCATTATATATTCTACGTGCAAAGTAGACTTTATTTTTTAGGACTATAAGTGGAGACACAAGTAATGACCCATTGAATACTTTGTTATAACAACATTTTTTATGTGCTAATGTAATGTGAGTATCACATCTTTGTTATATACATTTATATGGCACAATTTTTTGTTTTGAAAAACATAATCTTTCCTGTGATTTAGTTGTAATGGATTGTGTGATCATCCAATAACTTCTCTCACAAATGCTTCACAGTCAAATGACCAATTGATTGAGTTCTTTCACAAGTTTAAATCTTCCCCTTAAAAAAAATCGATGCCCACTATATTGCGGTTGGTTACATGCCGTATGATGCATTTCTCTGTTCCAATAATTATTGTAGTACATTACTGGATGATCAAACTAGAGAAAAAGATCTGCACACCGATGATATGATTACCTGAAATCTTTGTAATTTAAACCTTAAGGGCTTAATTACACATACAAATTTCTTGTTGCTATTTTGTTGAGATATTTTATTATAATATTCTTGAATTATTGGTCTTATTGTAATATATTTAATAGGAATAATTTCATAGCATTTAAAATATTTATGCTTTTCGTGAACTCAAAACCATTTAGAACCTCGTGGCAACACTGGGTTTGTGAACTAGTAAGTATTAAATGATAACAAGGAGAACAAAAGGAAAAAAAGATTATATTAGATTGGGCCTCTTTTATTGAGTTGATACTGTTTTTAACTATATATGACATTTAAAGCCACAACCACACCATAAAGTATTTGGTTTTAAAATTTCTAAATTCGGACTGTAACCATAATAGCATAAAATCACATACCATTTAGTTTAGTGTGAACTAATTTATGCGGTTTAAAGATTGATCGGATTCGGTGCACACCGCTACATATCATTCTCTCAAGTCTTTTCTTTTCATGAAAAAAACAAAAGAGAAAGAAGGGTTAAATAAAGATGTATTGTGGCTCAACAAAGAAAAAGTTCATGTTTCACGATGTGTTGGTCAACAGGAAGATTATTACAAGCATTGAGCCACTGAGAAAAAGGACGACACGATAACTTACCAATTAATTCGTCCTAAAATATGCTTGAAAATATCAATTTGTTGCACTTTGACCAAATTATTTTCTAGTCTTCAGATATAAATTAAGGCCTTAAAAGTCATATAGTAGTGATATGTAATTGTCAATTTAGAGTCAATTCATTTTAATTTAAATCAACTTAATATAAAATAATTTATTTTTATTTTTATATTTTTTTTATCTGAAAGTAATTTCATTTTAAAAGTCAATATTATGAAAATGTAATAATCCATTTGAAAGTAAATTTTCATGAAAATTCACAAAAATTTAGAAAGATTATAAAAATTACATTCTCAATAGATTGTTGCACCTATAAAATATTGACTTTTAAATAGAATTGTTTTTTATAATTGTCTTAATTGAAATACAAATATATGGTGACGGTCTCGCCTTATTAGTTTAAATTTTTTGGAATATGTGAGAGACCACTGTTACATGTGGTGTCTCAATTAGTGAATCTCTATCTCATTGATTCAAACCTTACTAGCGGATTACAAAAAAAAAACACACACACACCAGCGAGTTTTCTTTTTAGTCTATTGCTTGGTTATACCTGCTGTTTTGTTTTTTCGCTTATTTGTTTGAGCATTTCTTGTCAACGTCTCTTGTAGGCATGCATATATGCTATGCCGATTATTCTGCAAAAAAAAAAATTAAAAAAAATCCATAGTTTATGGATGGAGCATTGCTATTAGTTCAACAGTTGTTGCCACTGGAATCATATGTTGAGTATTATTTCAGTTAATGCCTCCATTTGGGTGCACGTTCACAAAGTCCCCCTTTTAGTTTCTTACTAATGCCGCTATGCGATTAGGAGAACTTGTGGGTGTGGTTACATGAATTGATTTCAATCAAAATTTTTAAAAATTGGAATCCCACATGAAAATTATTTTTGGTTTTCTATAAATTATGATTGTAGTATTGCATTAAAATCGTAATCATACCTGCAGAATATAATAAGATCATTTTTTTCATTTAGATCATAAAATTATAAAATTTAGATTGATATTTTGGTAATCTTCAACACAGCTTGTGATCATTAGCATTTTTTATGGTTAGTAGTGGTCATTGATGTCCTTAAACCATTGCTATCTAGCGGTCACCTTAAAGATGGTGCTGGTAATATTTATTTGGTTAAGTTCAAATTTGAAAGAATGAATGGTTATTGGTCATTCAAGGCCACGGTGTAGAAATAGACAAACAAAATACGGCACGTTAGCACTCCTTCAAAGAGCAAGATGCTAGATACTGTTATTTTTAAATTTATTACCAATGCCACCATGTCTATACAATTTTCATATATATATATATAATGTGTTATTAGTATTTCTTTGAATCTGAAGATTTGGTGGCTTCCCTTTTTAAGGAGAAGTTATGTCTTTCGATTCTACTTTTACTGCACTAAGATAATTAGATGCACATCTGGGGTTTCTGGAGAAAGAATAACAAAATAATTTTTTATTATTTTCTTTTGACTAGTTGAAGATGGTTTGGAATTATATATATATATATATATATATATATATATATATATATATATATAAGAAAACACTAAGAAATAATGATCAGAAAATGCCCCATAACTTTTAGAACCTAACATAAAAAAAAAAAAGCAAAAGTTTACGGAATGAAACTATTACAAGAAAGTCTAAAACAGTTAAGAGCCCAAAATAACACCCAAACTTAGAACAAAGCCAACACGCTCATATCTATAACCGAGAACCTTCAAAAAAAGCTATATCTCAAAATATCATTGCCGCAAATTCCATTTCATATGTAAAGAAAGAGTCCATAAAAAAAATAATAATAAAGTAAGAATATCAACGTATGATGGCTAAACTAAGAACAATAATGCTAGTGTCTTTCAGTGACTATGACGTTTGTCGTTGGGTTGGTCAACAGCAACAGAAGATCTAACCCCTGCTCGATTATTTCAGGCATGGAGCTAGCCTTCGATCCGCTAATGAATTTTATACTCCCTCCATCCAATTTATGTTGCTTCATAGTTTTCATTTGATTTGATGCGGATATTAGAAAAATAAAAAAAAATGTATATTTTTTTCCACTTTTATTATTGATTTTGTATATATAAATAAAAAATAAAAAAATAAATATTAAAATAAAAATTTATGGTTAATATAAGTAAAGTAAGTTAATTAATATAGAAATATTGAAAAAATTTTGGAATGTTTTAAAAAAAATATATTACAATAAGTTTAGGATAGATAAAGTAAAGAAACTATTCTAAAATATGCTTGCAATTTTCAAACTGTGGCACTTCAACCAAATTTATTCTCTAATTTTTAATATACATAAAGGCCTTAATTAAAACTAAAAGTCACATGAGAGGAGTGACATGTTGTGGCAACGTCGGGTTTTCTGGAGTCGCCACCAATCAGTTTTCTTAGGTCGATTGGTCACCTTAAAATTGGTCTGCGAGAGTTCGGGGATCGGGAGTACGGTTACGCTAAAACAGTATTGTTAGAGCGCCCAAAATTGGCACCTTAGTTAATTTTAATTTTGTTTTACTTTGCTTTTAAATAATTTTCAGTTAATTTAGAAATTTTAACTGAATCAGTTAAAATGTGGATTTTTAAGTTAATTTGTATAGAATTTTATACTTCCGAACCATGGACTCTGCCGAGTCATTTGGACACGGAAGATTTTCATTCCGAACCATGGACTCTGCCGAGTCATTTGGACACGGAATTTAATGAAATTTTAATTAATTTAATCCATATCGTAAATATGGATTTTTATCTTTTTATTTAGTTTATTTATCTTAAAAAGGTTGATATTTTTCAAAAAAAATGTAAATTCTGCCGGATCATTCGGATATGGAAATTAATTTAATTTATATAATTCTTATTATTATGGAATTAATCATTAGTTTAATTACTAATTTATAAGTCTTTTGTTTATGAAATTTAAGATTTGTTAATGATCTTTTAATGTAAAAATTTCTTTTCTTTATTTATATTTTATTATTCTTTTATTTCTTTTATTTTTTACTCTTATTTACTTTTTATTTTCACTTTTTTTTTTTTTAGTTTCTTTTCTTTTCTTTCTTTCTTATTCTTATCTTTAGATATTCATTAAGTAACACATATAAATAAACTTATCTTTCTTTTCTTTTTGATTCACTTTTTAGTTTTTCTTTTTGATTTTTACTTGTTTAATGAAGGATATTTATTATTTAAAAAAATAATTTTTATTTAATAAAAAGTTACTTTAAAGAAATCAAAGAGTTTAAAAAAATCTTGACATTTATTTTATGTTTATTCCAAAAAAATTAATCAAGGTTTTAATAAAAGAAAAGATGTATATTTCATGTTATGTTTATTCTTTTTTAAAAGTTGAACCAAAAAGTAATTATTTAATCAATAATTGATCTATTTAATAAAAGAACCAAAAATTTATATGTGTATTTTAAGTAAAAGAAAAGTCTTAATATGAAAAAAAAGTAATCAAAAAAAAATTTATTTATTTAATGATGGTTCCAAAAGTTTATATGTATATTTTAAAAATAAAAGAAAAGTCTTAGTATTTATTGGTTTTATTTTTAATAAAAAAAATGATTATTTAAGAAAAGAAACTAAAATTTTTTTTTATGTATGTTTTAAACATAAAAGAAAAATTTTGATATTTATTTGTTTTTGATAAAAATAATTTAATAAAGAAAATAAAAATTTATATATATTTTTTTAATCATAAAAGAAAAGTTTTGGTCATTATTTGATTTATTATTATTTTTTTTGATAAAAGTGATTAATAAATCCAAAATTTATAAAATTTATATGTATATTTTAAAATAAAGAAAAGGTTTTGATATATATATATATATATATATATATATATATATATTTTGAAAATTAACCAAAAAAGTGATTATGTAATAAAGAAAACTAAAGGTTAATATTTTAAAATAAAAGTAAAGTCTTGATGTTTATATAATTTATTTCTTTGAAAATTAACCAAAAAGTAATTATTTAATTCTAAAATAAAATACATCTAGTTAATAAATTCAAAAATATTTAAGAGAAATTTAATTTTTACTTAATTACTTTTTATTTATTTTGTTTTTGTTTTTAATTTTTGAAATCATTTGGCTTAGATTTTTGTTTTTTTGTTTAATAAAGAAATAAAAAGTTATATTTAAATTTAAATGAAATAAGTAAAATACAAGGTCTTAATTTTATCTACTTCTTTTGTCAAAAGAAAGTTTTGTTTTTTTTATTTTTTTTTTACTTTTTTTACTTTTTTACTGAATAAAAATCAAAGTAACTATTAAAATTAATTTATTCTTATTTTAAAAATATTTTATTCTCCAAACCATTGGATCCTGGCGGATCATTTGGACATGGAGTTTAACTTTTTATTAATTATTTAATTAATTAGTTACTAACTTTAATCTTAATTTTATTAGATTTTTATTAAATTTTATTAAATTTTAATTATTACTTTTAAATATATATTTAAAAAGAAATGATTTGTATTTTTGTAATTATTTACTTATGTTTGTTTAATAATTTTAATAAAAAGTTAATTTTTTTTTGTTTTTGTTTTTTTTTTTTAAGAAATTATGTTCCAATAATAAAAGATAGTTGGTTTCTTTTAAAAAGATTTACTTATTCACATAAAAGAATTTTCTTTTAATAATAATTTTTTTACTCATTTACTTATTTATTAAATAAGTGAAATAAATTTTATCATAAAGTAAAATTTTGGCATAAAGGAAAATTAAATAAAGGGGAGTTTTTTTTTAGTTTTGACAACCAATTAAAAGTAAATTAAATATGCAAATAAATAAAGGGCAAATACATGAAGAAATATTGAAAGAGAATAAATAAAGTGGGGCTTTTTTTTTTTTTTTTGGCCATCCACTAAAAAAAATTAAATAAATAGGAGGTATGACCTTCCATGAATTATAAAAGTTAGCAAAAGTTAGTAAAGTTAGATGTCAATAACAATAAAAATAAAAGTTAGTAAGTTAGTTGAGTTAATTGTTAGTAACAATAAATTAAAAGTTAGTAATGTTAGATTAATTAGTTGTTAATAACAATAATATAAAAGTTAATGAAGTTAGATTAATTAATTGTTAATAACAATAATAAAAACAAAAGGTTAGTAATAAAATTCAGTAATAATAACAACAATAAGTAATATGTAAAAGAAAGTTAATAATTCTTTAATTCTGCAGAAAACAAAATAAAAAAAGGTTAGTGACCAAATAGTAAGAAATTGAAAAATTGAAGGATGAAATGAGAATTGAACCTTTGAAGACAATTTTTTTGAATTCTGATAACAGAGGACGCGCGAAGGAGAGGGAGGCGTTGCTGGCGGCAGGGAAGGAAGGAAGGGCAGGGTGGTCCGGCGCGAGGCGGAAGGGGAGGAGCTGGCGAGCACGGCGGCGACGCGACGGCCAGGCACGGCGAGGCAGCGGACGGCGAGGGGCGGTGACGGCGGTGAAGAAATCCGTAGAGGAGAGAACGCAAAACGGACGGCGGCGGGACGGCGACGGAGCGACCGGCGGCGACGGGACTGCGACGGTAGGCGTGTCTGGGCCGAACGACGGTGGCAGAGCGAGGTAAAACGAAGCAAGAGAGAGGAGAGAGAAAGAGAACAAAAAGAAACGGATGAGGGAAGAAGATGGTATATTCGTCACAAAGGAAGAATTTTGGGATTTATGGAGAAATAGAGGAGAGGCTGAGGGCTAAGGCTGCATTTTCTTCTTTTTTATAAAATGGAGCTCTAAACTTTTTTTCTCTGATTTTTTTCTGTGTTCAGCACAAAATTTGGGGGGCTATTTATAGAGGAAGTTTGGCTGAACTGTTGATGGATAAATTAATAAAAAATTTCAAACTTATCTTTTAAATTGGTAAAATGACAATTTTAGTCCTTTACGTCTCTCAGCCTCTGGATAAGTTCCTGAAGCTTCTGATTTTGACAATTTTGTCGTTTTCTGTCAATTTGAGCCAAAAACGTCGGAAGGCTCAAAATTTTATGTGACAAACTACCAAATGCTCCTGGAACTTTTAGAATTTGTCAATTTTTTCCGAAACTTCTCAATTTTGTCATTTTTACCTCAAACTTTTAATTTTTTGTCATTTTTTTCATGAAATTTTATTTTATTTCAAACATACACATATTCACACATATATCATTTTAAATCAAATTTTCACAAAACAAAAATATATTTTAAACTAATTAAATTTTTTTTAATAATAATAGTAATATATATTTTTTTTAAATTAATTTTTTTTAATAAAATTTTTTTCAAAATTTTAAAACACCCGGACGAAATTGGGTGTCAACAGCTGCCCCCCTTTGCATGCTTCATGGGACATGATGTATGCAAAGTCGTTACCAAATTTCGTTCGGCTTAGGTAGGCATTGAGAATGTTCTCGCCGCCCAAACAGTAAGGTTTAAGGAAAGGTCCTTAAAACCTCTAACGATAGGAAAGCTCCTATTGTTGTAAGATGGACTGATTGATTGATTATTTGTTTGAGGTTAAGGAAAGGTCCTTAGAACCTCTAACGATAGGAAAGCTCCTATCGTTGTAAGATGGACTGATGGATTGATTGTTTGTTTTAGGTTAAGGAAATGTCCTTAGAACCTCTAACGATAGGAAAGCTCCTATCGTTGTAAGATGGACTGATTGATTGATTATTTGTTTTCGAGGCAAAGGTTCCATCCTTAAAACCTCGGATTGATTGATTGATCTCGAGGCAAAGGTTCCATCCTTAAAACCCCGGATTGATTGATTGATGTCGAGGCAAAGGTTCCATCCTTAAAACCTCGAATTGATTGATTGATGTCGAGGCAAAGGTTCCATCCTTAAAACCTCGGATTGATAATTGATCTCGAGGCAAAGGTTCCATCCTTAAAACCCCGGATTGATTGATTGATCTCGAGGCAAAGGTTCTATCCTTAAAACCTCGGATTGATTGATTGATCTCGAGGCAAAGGTTCCATCCTTAAAACCCCGGATTGATTTATTGATCTCGAGGCAAAGGTTCTATCCTTAAAACCTCGGATTGATTGATTGATCTCGAGGCAAAGGTTCTATCCTTAAAACCTCGGATTGATTGATTGATCTCGAGGCAAAGGTTCCATCCTTAAAACCTCGAATTGATTGATTGATGTCGAGGCAAAGGTTCCATCCTTAAAACCTCGAATTGATTGATTGATGTCGAGGCAAAGGTTCCATCCTTAAAACCTCGAATTGATTGATTGATGTCGAGGCAAAGGTTTCATCCTTAAAACCCCGATGATGAAAATTGATGTCGAGGCAAAGGTTCCATCCTTAAAACCTTGACGATTGATTGAGTTCGAGGCAAAGGTTCCATCCTTAAAACCTCAAATTGATTGATTGATTTCGAGGCAAAGGTTCCATCCTTAAAACCTCGAATTGATTGATTGATGTCGAGGCAAAGGTTCCATCCTTAAAACCTCGAATTGATTGATTGATGTCGAGGCAAAGGTTTCATCCTTAAAACCCCGATGATGAAAATTGATGTCGAGGCAAAGGTTCCATCCTTAAAACCTTGACGATTGATTGAGTTCGAGGCAAAGGTTCCATCCTTAAAACCCCGATGATGATTGATTGTTTTCGAGGCAAAGGTTCCATCCTTAAAACCTCGATGATGAAAATTGATCGTTTTCGAGGCAAAAGTTTCATCCTTAAAACCTCGGATTGATAATTGATCTCGAGGCAAATGTCCCATCCTTAAAACCCCGGATTGATTGATGTCGAGGCAAAGGTTCCATCCTTAAAACCTCGGATGATGAAAATTGATTATTTTCGAGGCAAAGGTTCCATCCTTAAAACCCCGATGATGAAAATTGATTGTTTTCGAGGCAAAGGTTCCATCCTTAAAACCCCGGATTGATTGATTGATCTCGAGGCAAAGATTTCATCCTTAAAACCTCAGATTGATTGATTGATTTCGAGGCAAAGGTTCCATCCTTAAAACCTCAGATTGATTGGTTGATTTCGAGGCAAAGGTTTCATCCTTAAAACCTCGGATTGATTGATTGATGTCGAGGTAAAGGTTCCATCCTTAAAGCCTCGAATTGATTGATTGATGTCGAGACAAAGGTTCCATCCTTAAAACCTCGGATTGATTGATTGATGTCGAGGTAAAGGTTCCATCCTTAAAACCTCGAATTGATTGATTGTTTTCGAGGCAAAGGTTCCATCCTTAAAACCCCGGATTGATTGATTGATCTCGAGGCAAAGGTTCCATCCTTAAAACCCCGGATTGATTGATTGATCTCGAGGCAAAGGTTCCATCCTTAAAACCCCGATGATGAAAATTGGTTGTTTTCGAGGCAAAGGTTCAATCCTTAAAACCTTGGATTGATTGATTAATGTCGAGGCAAAGGTTCCATCCTTAAAACCTCGACGATTGATTGAGTTCGAGGCAAAGGTTCCATCCTTAAAACCTCGGATTGATAATTGATTATTTTCGAGGCAAAGGTTCCATCCTTAAAACCCCGATGATGAAAATTGATTGTTTTCGAGGCAACGGTTCCATCCTTAAAACCCCGATGATGAAAATTGATTATTTTCGAGGCAAAGGTTCCATCCTTAAAACCCCGATGATGAAAATTGATTGTTCTTCAAGGCAAAGGTTCCATCCTTAAAACCCCGATGATGAAAATTGATTGTTTTCGAGGCAAAGGTTCCATCCTTAAAACCCCGATGAAAATTGATTGTTTTCGAGGCAAAGGTTCCATCCTTAAAACCCCGATGATGAAAATTGATTGTTTTCGAGGCAAAGGTTCCATCCTTAAAACCCCGATGATGAAAATTGATTGTTTTCGAGGCAAAGGTTCCATGGTTCCATCCTTAAAACCCCGATGATGAAAATTGATTATTTTCGAGGCAAAGGTTCCATCCTTAAAACCCCGATGATGAAAATTGATTTTGAGACTAAGGAGCTTTCCTTAGGACCTCGAGCGAAATTTATATGAAAGCAATTGAAATTGGAATAATTTTCTTCGAAAGTGTGAATTTTCATAATAGGCGAGCGCAAAGAATTAGGCTTCGATAAAACGAGTGAATCTTGATGATGACAATAACACTGACAAATTATGTAAAGGGAACGGATGTTTGGAATCAATATTCAAGGTTCATCTAACATTTTCTTCAGTAAATATAGATTCCCTTGTGAGATATGTCATCCGAATAAGGTTAAAGCTTAGCTACCCCAAAATGTTATGCCTAGTAGACCTAATAAGATGCGTCTCAAGAGTAACAAAAATTACTCTTTACTCAGCCATTCCAACCTAAAGGCATTGTCCTATGGTTTTAATATCAGCATGGACGAAACTATCTTATAAAAAAAGAAATTCCCTGAAAAGAAAAACTGAAACGTGAAAGAAAATGCTGATAATAAAACTAAAGGACAAGAAAAACGGATCAGATCGCTTCTTTCTTCCACAATACTTCAACAGGGTGAGTAGAGGACCATTATGGGAGTGAACTGGTCGGGAAAGACTGTCGTGTCCAGTCTATCTGAATCATTGCTGGATCTGGTTCAGGAACAAAAGCTTGTATTTTATCTAGCAATTCTTCAGCAGTTGTTGCGGATATTATGATTCGCCGTGCCACTCTTGATATGAAATTCTTCTGCATAGCATAATCCATAAAAGCTATCAGACCTGTAAAGAAATTATTAACATTTAAAAGCCCAATGGGTTTCTTATGCAAATTAAGTTGGGCCATGGAAGCAATTTGAAAGACTTCTCCCAATGTGCCAAAACCACCTGGTAGAGCGATAAAAGCATCAGCATTTAAAAGCATTTGTAACACACGCTCTTGCAAATTTTTAACCACTAATTCTTCTCCAATCGTGCCCCCAGAAATAAATTTCAGAGGTCCAGGGATAATGCCCAGAACTTGACTTCCTCCTAGAGATACTGCTGATGCTACACCTCCCATTAATCCGACACTACCTCCTCCATAAACTAAATGTATTTTTCGCTCAGCTAATACTCTACCCAAATGGTTGGCTGCTTTTAAATACTCTTCATCTTTTCCAGGAAAAGCCCCAGAAAATACACAAATACTTCGGGATTTACGAGTTGGGGTTTTCTCCATTCCTATCCTTACCCTTGTGAGAAAAGAGGATATATTTATAGAGATGAAGAGATAAGGCAATAATTTTATTTTCAAGAATGGATACATTATTGCCAGCTATTCACAGTAGTCACGAGTATGACTTTGGTCAGGTATGGGTACATTATCGTTAAAAGAGGAGGAAAATTTTTAAAATAGCTGCTAGCATGTACAGTAGTCACTACTGTAGCTTACGTCAGGAGTAGGTACGTGATTGTTGGAAGAGAATGAAAATTTTAAAAAGTGGCAGCTATATACAGTAATCATAACTGTATCTCATGTCAGGAGTGGGTACATTATTGGGAGGATAATTTCAAAAGCGACAGCTAGCATGTACAGTAATCATGACTTTGGTTCACGTCAGGAGTGAATACATTATTACCAAAAGGGGAGGAAAATTTCAAAAGCGACAGCTAGCATGTACAGTAATCGTGACTTTGGTTCACGTCAGGAGTAGATACATTATTACCAAAAGGGGAGGAAAATTTCAAAAGCGACAGCTAGCATGTACAGTAATCGTGACTTTGATCCTCGTCTTCCACTGGCTTCGCGTCCAGTAATGGCTTTAATGCTTTCTATGAATCGGTGATTTGCATCTCATCTAGCTTTCTCACAAACTGGCAAACAGGGTCGTTTAGGGTCAGATTCCCAAGACTGTAACGATCTCGTTCTTTTTGGAAAATTATCCATAATCCAACAACCTCAAATTGCACTATTCCGCAAGAATGCGCTTCAAGAACCTCTCGAATATCTTCTAGAGATTCCTTACGCAAGCCATTCTTAATGAATCTTATTCTATCATTACGATTTCTGGTGATCACTCCTGGAGAACGACATTTATTGCCGCAAATCCACCATCCACAATTATGACAAACGCCTAGCCTCTTTGCTCTTCTTTTTTTGGCATAAGCGCTTTTACCAAAGCCGGGCATACGGGGAAAGAACGCTTCTGGAACTTCACCAGCTGAATGAACCTTAGCTTCAATTAGCCACCGCACATTATCAGGAATGCCTTTGTGCATAAATACTCTGAATCGTTCACATCTAGCTTGATAAATCTTTTTAAGAACATTTATTGGGAAGGAAGGAAAATACTTTCGTAGGGCGGAAAGAGAAGACTCCATTGATGAAGGAGGCAAAGAAAGAAATTAGTGATTGTAGGAAACGAAAATAACTAACACATATTTATAGTGATGAAAGGGATAATGCGTTAATTACACTTACAGAAGCAAGTACATTATTGTCAAAAGAAAAGACAAATGACAGCTTATATGTACAGGAATCATGACCGTGGCTCTCATCTTCCCGTGATTTATGTCCAGTAATGGCTTCAATGCCATCTATAAGTCGGGGATTTGCTTCCCATCCAGTTTTCTTACAAACTGACAAACAGGATCGTTTAAAGTCACATTCCCAAGACTGTAACGGTTTCGTTCTTTATGGTAAGTCCTCCATAAACTGATAATTTCACCTTGCACTTTTCCACAAGAATGCGTTTCAAGAGTCTCTCGGATATCTTCCAGAGATTCCTTACGCAGGCCATTCTTAATGAATTTTCTTTTATCTTCACGATTTATGGAGATGTATCCTAAAGAGCGACATTTAGTAATACAATTCCATCGCCCACATTTATAACACACGCCTAGTCTCTTTGCTCTTCGCCTTTTGGCATAACGGCTTTTACCTAAACCGGGCATGCGGGGCATAAATGCATCTGGAACTTCACCCGCCAGACGGACCTTAGCTTCAATTATCCACTGCACATTATCGGGAATGCCTTTGCGTGTAAAAACTCTGATTCTTTCACATCTAGCAAGGTAGATCTTTTTAAGGACTTTTATTGGAAGGGAAGGAAAGTATTTTCGCAGTGCAGAAAGAGTAGAATCCATTGATGAGAGAAGAATTTGAGAGAAGAGAGAAATGAATCAGTTATTGTAGGAGACTGGAATAACCGACTTTAGAAGTCACGGGGTATCTTATCCGCTGCTTAATCAGAAGGAAGAACACGCATTTATAGTGATGAAAAGGGATAGTGTGTCGATTACACTTAGGGGAGCATGTACATCTGTCAAAAGAAAATGCAAACTTTTTCAAATATAACAAATTGTATGTACAGTAATTGTGACTGTGACTCACATCTTCCACTGGCTTTACATCTAGTAACGGCATTAACGGCTTCTATGAGTCGAGGATTTGCTTCCCATCCAGTTTTCTTACAAGCTGGCAAACAGGGTCATTTACAGTCAGATTCCCGAGACTGTAACGGTTTCGTTCTTCATGAAAAATGCTCCATAAACCAAGAAGTTCACGTTGCACGGATCCACAAGAATGCGTCTCAAGAGTCAATTGGATATCATCCAACGAGTCCTTACTCAGGCCATTCTTAATGAATCGTATTTTATCTTCTCGATTATCAGAGATCATCCCTAAAGAACGACATTTAGTATTACAAGTCCACCGTCCACATTTATGACAGACGCCTAGCCTCTTTGCTCTTCGCTTTTTGGCATAAGCGCTTTTACCAAAGCCGGGCATACGGGGAAAGAACGCTTCTGGAACTTCACCAGCTGAACGAACCTTAGCTTCAATTAGCCACCGCACATTGTCAGGAATGCCTTTGTGCATAAAGACTCTAATCCTTTCACATCTAGCTTGGTAAATCATTTTAAGAACATTTATTGGGATGGAAGGAAAGTATTTTCGCACGGCGGAAAGAGTAGAATCCATTGGTAAAAGAAGAATTTGAGAGAAGAGATGAAGAAATCAGTTATTGTAGGAAACTGAAATAACCGATTATGAGAGTCAGAGAGTATTGCATCCGCTACTTAACCGGAAAGAAGAACACGCATTTATAGCGATGAAAGGATAACGTGTTAATTACGCTTACAGGAACAAGTACATTATTGTCCAAAGGTAATGCAAATTTTTCAAATATGACAAATCGTATGTACAATAATTGTGACTGTGGCTCACATCTTCCACTGGCTTTACGTCCAGTAACGGCATTAACGGCTTCTATGAGTCGAGGGTTTGCTTCCCATCCAGTTTTCTTACAAGCTGGCAAACAGGGTCATTTACAGTCAGATTCCCGAGACTGTAACGGTTTCGTTCTTCATGAAAAATGCTCCATAAACCAAGAAGTTCACGTTGCACGGATCCACAAGAATGCATCTCAAGAGTCAATTGGATATCATCCAACGAGTCCTTACTCAGGCCATTCTTAATGAATCGTATTTTATCTTCTCGATTATCAGAGATCATCCCTAAAGAACGACATTTAGTATTACAAGTCCACCGTCCACATTTATGGCAGACTTGTAACCTTTTCGCTCTTCGCTTTTTGGCATAAGAGCTTTTGCCTATACCAGGCATGTGAGACACAAATGCCTCTGGGATTTCACCTGCCAGACGAACCTTGACTTCGATTAACCACCGCACATCTTCAGGGATTCCTTTGTGCATCAGAACTCTTAATCGTTCACAGCGAACTTGGTAGATCTTTTTGAGAATGTTCATTGGGAGAGAAGGAAAATATTTTCTTAAGACAGAAAGAGTAGGATCCATTTTCTAGAGGGAAGTAAAAGACAGAAGAGAGGAAAGAATCAGTTATTATGGGCAACTGAGAGAACCGACTTGAGAGTCACGGAATACTGTATCCGCCGTTTAACCGGAAAAGTGGATCCTACTTTATTTTGATGTGAATGATATTTCTTATCTTTGATATTCCATCCAGCTGACGTCGATCGAGTCCTTGATTATTGAATCTTTTGTCCGCTTTTGACAAATTTTCAACGACAATATTTCTTGATATCTGCCTTATCTTTGACCACAGCTATCTCTTGTCTTGGATGCTACTAAGCTGGCATCAATCCTGTCCTTCCAGGTGTAGCCTTGATTATTGAATCAATTGCCAGGCTTTTGACAATATTGTCTACTTTATATTTTTTTTTATATCTGCCTTATCCTTGGCTATAGCTATCTCTTATCTTGGATACTACTAACTGGCGTCAATCCTATCCTTCCAGGTGTAGCCTCGATTATTGAATCGGTAGCCAAGCTTTTGACAATATTGTCAACTTTATCCTTGAATTCCTGATGCGGGTTGGTCCCGCATATTAGCTGTGTATCCAGTGATAGATTGGTAAGAGCTGATGACATTGAGATCTAAGCTTATACTGCTGTAACTGTGCTGTGAATGTGATTCCCGTTTGGTCCTTGTTATGTAAAGGCTATGTATGCATGATATGAAATGCATGAATGCAAAGCATGTATAATTGATGGTTCTTTTTTATTTTTATTTTTATTTTATTTTTTTATTTTTTATTTTTGGTGAATCTAGTTCTTCATGTCTTTGCTTTACTGGATCTTCTTTATGATTGCCTTCTTGGACTATCATTGAATCTCTTTATGCTTTTCAGCTTTTGTTCACTGCCTCAAAAGCCCAACTCTTTTCAAAATCCTCTTTCTTTGACTTGTTCTTGAATTTTGGCCTCAATTTCTTTAAAGTTGGCCCGCCTCATAATTTATATCTCTTTCGGGTACTCATCCATTGTCATGGATTTGATACCATCAAAGGCTTTACTTTCAATGTCTGCTTTGCCCCTTTTCTTGTGACCGTGCCGACACTTACTTATTCCCATGTTATAATCTGAATGATTGCTCTTCCTTGAACTCATGTTTTGATCCATAAGACTTGCCCCATTGTCTATTGAACTTCTTTGTTGGCGGTACTCCTCTTACGCTTCGTAGAGACTACTTTGCCCCCCTGAATATGGTGTTTATGTGGAAAGAGATATCATCTCGCCTTTGATTTAACAGAAGGTCGAGCATTTCTAGACCTTTGTGATGGCACTTGATCGTAAATTTCTCTTACAAGAACCACATCTTATTAAAGAAAGACTCAAGCTATGTCCTCACTTTTAAGTCTACATACATTAATGAATAATGGTTTGGCCTTAAAGAAAAACTTTCATCAATTTGCAAAGCTTGACAAAGTAATTTACGGTCTTTGTTTTTAATTAAAATATCCTGCCATTCTTCCCTTTCCAACTCGAAGACATAAACTGTGTAAGGCAATAAGGTAGAAACATGATTTACAATGATAGTCTTTTGACTGAATGAGGATGATGTCGAGAGGTAACTGTTAGGTGTGAGGAAAGTTAAGTTTGAATATTTTTTTTTGTGGCAGTCTTTTAGCTGAATGAGAATAATATTAAGAGGTAAATATTAGGTCTGAGTAAAGTTAAGTTTGAGTGGTGTGAAAGAAGGGTATTTTAATACTACTCGTGAGCAGTATTAAATAAGGTAGAAACATGATTCACAATAATAGTCTTTTAACTGAATGAGGATGTTAGGTCTGAGGAAAGTTAAATTTAAGTGGTGTGAAAGAATGGTCTTTTAATACTACTCGTGAGCAGTATTAAATAAGGTAGAAACATGTTTCACAATGATAGTCTTTTAGCTGAATGAGGATGATAAGTCTGAGGAAAGTTAAATTTAAGTGGTTTGAAAGAAGGGTCTTTTAATACTACTCGTGAGCAAATTTGATTATGATGAAAAACTCAATAGTGATAACCTCAAACTTGCCACTCTTTCCAGAAAGTTAGACCTCATCTATTGCCCCCCAACTATTGTGATCTTTATGCATGCTTGGTTTGAGGGTTGCTTTTGTGTTCTAAACCGCCTTTGCAGGTTTTCAGTCTAGAATCCATAGCTCACTTTTTTTGTTTTCTTTCTTTTGCTCTAACTTGAGCCCTTTTTCTTTTTCTCTTTTTTTTGTTTTTGTTTTTTTTTTGTTTCCCTTTTTTTTTTTGTGAGCTATGGTGATGACATACTTGATAACTCTCTTGAAGTGAGATGACTCAAGTGGCCTTGCTTGCTTGTGCTTGTTCTCAGTTCTTTTTGGTTTTGAATTTTCCCTTGTTGGCTTTTTTATGGAAGGGATGAACTTTTTCCTTTTCGGAGTTTTTGTTACAGAGAACCGAGATCATAGCCTTCTTGAAATGAGATGATTCAAGTGGCCTTACTTGCTTGTATTTGCTCTCAGTCTCTCTTTTTTTTTTTTTTTTTTGGTTTTGAATTTTCCCTTGTTGGCTTTTTGATGGAAGGGATGAACTTTTTCCTTTTCGGAGTTTGTGTTGCGGAAGACTGAGAACCTTTTTTTGTATTGAGCATTTGTGAGAATTGGGAGGCCACTGAAGTCATTTAATATGAGAGCTACCTTGTTTGGAAGCTAACCCCAGACTTCTTGCAAGGATGTTGATAACCACTATGAATTCTTTTTTTTTTTTTTTTTAGAGTTGGGGTGCAACATATGAAATCCTTCTTACTAGATTTGACAGCACTTTCAAGATCGCCACTATTAAATCTCCCTTAACTTTTTATTTTCACCCACGAGTAGTATCATTTAGAAAGCAAAGTATGATGGCAATAATGGAAAGTATAATGGAAAGGAGTGAGAGATGGATGTAAAAACGGAATTTTTGGTAAGAAGTGGTAGAATGTGTTGGTGTAATAATTGAATTTTTGGTAAAAATTAGTAGAATGTGTAGAAGTAATAATGGGATTAAAAAGTGGTAGAATGTACACATAACATCTTTTTGTTAGAGAACAAAAAGAATTACCAGTTGTCAAAAAGTAAAGTGTGATGGCAATAATAGACAGTATAATGGCAAAGAGTGTAAAAATGGAAAGTAGTAGAATGCACGCATTACATCTTTTTGTTGTACCAGAAAAAGAATACCAGGTGTCCATCTAACAAAGACTACACCCTAGATTCTGGACTAAATCTAGGAGATTTTTACTATTAGATTACTTTTGCAAGCTTTCAAAGATACAAGTTTATTCAAAGGATTCCCTGTCATTCGAAAATGTATGCGGACTGTTAGGTCAGATCTGACTTGGAGGCCTTCCAAAGTCAATGTAATTCTAGCTCGAAATCTTCACTTTTCAATTATCAATCACATCGGGCCTAGCAACTTGGACTTGGTTTTGCTTGATGAGGCGGCAATGGATTGTGGGTGACATTTGGCTCATCGGAAAAGTCCAACCACTTTGACTCGATTAATTGTTGAACTATACGCTTCAATGCCATGCAGTTTTCCAAGCCATGGCCTGGAACGCCATCATGATATGGGCAGGTAATGTTAGGGTCATACCACCTTGGATATGGGGGTTTGAATGGCTTTGTAGGAATTGGACAGATAAATTGTCTTTCGATGAGTTTTGGGTATAACTCAGTATAAGTCATGGAAATTGGTGTGAAAACTTCTCTTGGTCTTGGTGCAGGTACTGGAGGAGTAGGAGCAGGTGGCCATGACTGATTAGGTCTGTTAAAAGGATAATTGTGGGGCCTATTGGAAGGATAATCATTGGGCCTATTTGGAGGATAATTATTGGGCCTATTCAGAGGATAATCATTGGGCCTATTTGGAAGGTAATTATCGGGCCCATTGGCAAAATAGGATAGGCGAGGTCCGATAGCCACAGTATCCACGAGGGGAATCCTTCTTCTGCGTCCTATTTGTTGTACTTCGTCATCTTTTCTTCTAGATGGTCCTCCTCTTTTCATAGGATTATTAAAGGATTCAGTAATATTCCCAGTCCTAATCTCATGCTCGATTCTTTCTCCAGACATGACAATGTTAGAAAAATTAGTTGCCGAATTGCCAAGAAGTTCGTCATAATATAGGTACTTCAGTGTCTGGACAAACAAAGTGACCATTTCTCTTTCTGTCATGGGTGGCTGAACTTGTGCTTCTTGAATTGCTTTCGCCTTGATTAACTCGATCAATTGTCTCATTTGTTCGGCCATACTTTCTATCTTGGACTCTATCTTTATGAGACGTCCTTCGATTTGTTCTGCCATTAATCTTATTTGGAGCCGAGTTGAATATCAGTGTCGAGGTCCAATTTTATCCTTTTAAAAGTAAGATATATTTTATTAGATCCTATGTGTATGTGATTGATGCAATGGATGCATGTAGGAAAAATGAGATTATGTTTTTATCAGACTTTGTATGCACATGATTGATGTAATGGATGTATGCAACGAGATTATGTTTTTATCAGACTTTATATGCACGTGATTAATGTAATGGATGTATGCAATGAGATTATGTTTTTATCAGACTTTATATGCACGTGATTAATGTAATGGATGTATGCAATGAGATTATGTTTTTATCAGACTTTATATGCACGTGATTAATGTAATGGATGTATGCAATGAGATTATATTTTTATCAGACTTTGTATGCACGTGATTAATGTAATGGATGTATGCGATGAGTGAATTTGATTATCCACTATCGTGAAACTTCAAAACTTTTAGTTGTCATTATAAAGACAAAAAAGTTAGCATAATTTGATGCGTGGTTTTAATGCATGAAGAATAATTGCACAAGAAAGATAAGGTTATTAATAAGTTAAATAGCAATTAACAACTCATGAAGTATTATGGAAAAATGAATTAAAACCATAAATATAAGACACGAAGAAAATAAAAGTGTAGAGCAACAACATAGCATAACAAGGACGTGCTTATGGCGTTGGTAAAATGGTAGAAATTCTATGGTCAGTTCTATGGTTAAGTGGGGAGTTCTATATGCATAAGGTGGCTTATCAAAAAGGCAAGGGATAGTTCCCGAATCCCGTCACTAAATCATAGTGACGACCCGATTCCTTACCCTCTAGGGTTAATGTAAGGAATGGATTAATTCGAGTCGTAGCTTTTCGTGGGCCCATGCAGAGACTAACCGTCTCAGAAGGCAATACACTACTTTGCTACTTTGAAACCGGTGAAGGCTTGGAGACCGTGGCCTCACAAGGACAGCAACACCAATTCCGCTTAGAAAGAATCGCGTTTGATTTAAGGAAGCTCGGGTATAGAGCTTCATATTGTGAATGCATTATGCATGTTTAGAATAAGTAAATATAACATATAAATCCACATAATAAGCAAAGTAAATCAAAACAAATCAACTTTAGGCTCGACTCACTAACGTGGAGTCCCCAGCGGAGTCGCCAAGCTGTGGCAACGTCGGGTTTTCTGGAGTCGCCACCAATCAGTTTTCTTAGGTCGATTGGTCACCTTAAAATTGGTCTGCGAGAGTTCGGGGATCGGGAGTACGGTTACGCTAAAACAGTATTGTTAGAGCGCCCAAAATTGGCACCTTAGTTAATTTTAATTTTGTTTTACTTTGCTTTTAAATAATTTTCAGTTAATTTAGAAATTTTAACTGAATCAGTTAAAATGTGGATTTTTAAGTTAATTTGTATAGAATTTTATACTTCCGAACCATGGACTCTGCCGAGTCATTTGGACACGGAAGATTTTCATTCCGAACCATGGACTCTGCCGAGTCATTTGGACACGGAATTTAATGAAATTTTAATTAATTTAATCCATATCGTAAATATGGATTTTTATCTTTTTATTTAGTTTATTTATCTTAAAAAGGTTGATATTTTTCAAAAAAAATGTAAATTCTGCCGGATCATTCGGATATGGAAATTAATTTAATTTATATAATTCTTATTATTATGGAATTAATCATTAGTTTAATTACTAATTTATAAGTCTTTTGTTTATGAAATTTAAGATTTGTTAATGATCTTTTAATGTAAAAATTTCTTTTCTTTATTTATATTTTATTATTCTTTTATTTCTTTTATTTTTTACTCTTATTTACTTTTTATTTTCACTTTTTTTTTTTTAGTTTCTTTTCTTTTCTTTCTTTCTTATTCTTATCTTTAGATATTCATTAAGTAACACATATAAATAAACTTATCTTTCTTTTCTTTTTGATTCACTTTTTAGTTTTTCTTTTTGATTTTTACTTGTTTAATGAAGGATATTTATTATTTAAAAAAATAATTTTTATTTAATAAAAAGTTACTTTAAAGAAATCAAAGAGTTTAAAAAAATCTTGACATTTATTTTATGTTTATTCCAAAAAAATTAATCAAGGTTTTAATAAAAGAAAAGATGTATATTTCATGTTATGTTTATTCTTTTTTAAAAGTTGAACCAAAAAGTAATTATTTAATCAATAATTGATCTATTTAATAAAAGAACCAAAAATTTATATGTGTATTTTAAGTAAAAGAAAAGTCTTAATATGAAAAAAAAGTAATCAAAAAAAAATTTATTTATTTAATGATGGTTCCAAAAGTTTATATGTATATTTTAAAAATAAAAGAAAAGTCTTAGTATTTATTGGTTTTATTTTTAATAAAAAAAAATGATTATTTAAGAAAAGAAACTAAAATTTTTTTTTATGTATGTTTTAAACATAAAAGAAAAATTTTGATATTTATTTGTTTTTGATAAAAATAATTTAATAAAGAAAATAAAAATTTATATATATTTTTTTAATCATAAAAGAAAAGTTTTGGTCATTATTTGATTTATTATTATTTTTTTTGATAAAAGTGATTAATAAATCCAAAATTTATAAAATTTATATGTATATTTTAAAATAAAGAAAAGGTTTTGATATTTATATATATATATATATATATATATATATATATATTTTTTGAAAATTAACCAAAAAAGTGATTATGTAATAAAGAAAACTAAAGGTTAATATTTTAAAATAAAAGTAAAGTCTTGATGTTTATATAATTTATTTCTTTGAAAATTAACCAAAAAGTAATTATTTAATTCTAAAATAAAATACATCTAGTTAATAAATTCAAAAATATTTAAGAGAAATTTAATTTTTACTTAATTACTTTTTATTTATTTTGTTTTTGTTTTTAATTTTTGAAATCATTTGGCTTAGATTTTTGTTTTTTTGTTTAATAAAGAAATAAAAAGTTATATTTAAATTTAAATGAAATAAGTAAAATACAAGGTCTTAATTTTATCTACTTCTTTTGTCAAAAGAAAGTTTTGTTTTTTTTATTTTTTTTTTACTTTTTTTACTTTTTTACTGAATAAAAATCAAAGTAACTATTAAAATTAATTTATTCTTATTTTAAAAATATTTTATTCTGCAAACCATTGGATCCTGGCGGATCATTTGGACATGGAGTTTAACTTTTTATTAATTATTTAATTAATTAGTTACTAACTTTAATCTTAATTTTATTAGATTTTTATTAAATTTTATTAAATTTTAATTATTACTTTTAAATATATATTTAAAAAGAAATGATTTGTATTTTTGTAATTATTTACTTATGTTTGTTTAATAATTTTAATAAAAAGTTAATTTTTTTTTGTTTTTGTTTTTTTTTTTTAAGAAATTATGTTCCAATAATAAAAGATAGTTGGTTTCTTTTAAAAAGATTTACTTATTCACATAAAAGAATTTTCTTTTAATAATAATTTTTTTACTCATTTACTTATTTATTAAATAAGTGAAATAAATTTTATCATAAAGTAAAATTTTGGCATAAAGGAAAATTAAATAAAGGGGAGTTTTTTTTTAGTTTTGACAACCAATTAAAAGTAAATTAAATATGCAAATAAATAAAGGGCAAATACATGAAGAAATATTGAAAGAGAATAAATAAAGTGGGGCTTTTTTTTTTTTTTTTTGGCCATCCACTAAAAAAAATTAAATAAATAGGAGGTATGACCTTCCATGAATTATAAAAGTTAGCAAAAGTTAGTAAAGTTAGATGTCAATAACAATAAAAATAAAAGTTAGTAAGTTAGTTGAGTTAATTGTTAGTAACAATAAATTAAAAGTTAGTAATGTTAGATTAATTAGTTGTTAATAACAATAATATAAAAGTTAATGAAGTTAGATTAATTAATTGTTAATAACAATAATAAAAACAAAAGGTTAGTAATAAAATTCAGTAATAATAACAACAATAAGTAATATGTAAAAGAAAGTTAATAATTCTTTAATTCTGCAGAAAACAAAATAAAAAAAGGTTAGTGACCAAATAGTAAGAAATTGAAAAATTGAAGGATGAAATGAGAATTGAACCTTTGAAGACAATTTTTTTGAATTCTGATAACAGAGGACGCGCGAAGGAGAGGGAGGCGTTGCTGGCGGCAGGGAAGGAGGGAAGGGCAGGGTGGTCCGGCGCGAGGCGGAGGGGGAGGAGCTGGCGAGCACGGCGGCGACGCGACGGCCAGGCACGGCGAGGCAGCGGACGGCGAGGGGCGGTGACGGCGGTGAAGAAATCCGTAGAGGAGAGAACGCAAAACGGACGGCGGCGGGACGGCGACGGAGCGACCGGCGGCGACGGGACTGCGACGGTAGGCGTGTCTGGGCCGAACGACGGTGGCAGAGCGAGGTAAAACGAAGCAAGAGAGAGGAGAGAGAAAGAGAACAAAAAGAAACGGATGAGGGAAGAAGATGGTATATTCGTCACAAAGGAAGAATTTTGGGATTTATGGAGAAATAGAGGAGAGGCTGAGGGCTAAGGCTGCATTTTCTTCTTTTTTATAAAATGGAGCTCTAAACTTTTTTTCTCTGATTTTTTTCTGTGTTCAGCACAAAATTTGGGGGGCTATTTATAGAGGAAGTTTGGCTGAACTGTTGATGGATAAATTAATAAAAAATTTCAAACTTATCTTTTAAATTGGTAAAATGACAATTTTAGTCCTTTACGTCTCTCAGCCTCTGGATAAGTTCCTGAAGCTTCTGATTTTGACAATTTTGTCGTTTTCTGTCAATTTGAGCCAAAAACGTCGGCAGGCTCAAAATTTTATGTGACAAACTACCAAATGCTCCTGGAACTTTTAGAATTTGTCAATTTTTTCCGAAACTTCTCAATTTTGTCATTTTTACCTCAAACTTTTAATTTTTTGTCATTTTTTTCATGAAATTTTATTTTATTTCAAACATACACATATTCACACATATATCATTTTAAATCAAATTTTCACAAAACAAAAATATATTTTAAACTAATTAAATTTTTTTTAATAATAATAGTAATATATATTTTTTTTAAATTAATTTTTTTTAATAAAATTTTTTTCAAAATTTTAAAACACCCGGACGAAATTGGGTGTCAACACATGTAATTGTCAACTTTACATTCCAAAACAAAAATAAACGATTAAATAAAAGAAGAAACAAATGTACTTCACAATCAAGGGCATAATTTACATTATCTTTTATAAATGAAAGTCACTACTTGAGTGGCTCAGTGAAGTCACCAAACATCTACCTCACAATCTCAACATCATCATTCATGCTTCTGATATAACTAGCGGGCCAGGTAGTTAGAATTTAATTAAAGCCTATTAATGAATTTCATGTTGTTTGTTTGTCTGAGCTTTTTATTCATCTAATTCATTAGGATTTTTTTTTAAAATATTATAATGCTATATCTCATTTGAAAATTATCTGGGGCGGCGCCGGCTAGTTCCTTTTAATATGTGCGTGCATATTTTCTCATAAAATTTTGACGATGTTATATTATATTATTTTCAGTGCAAGTTTTCTCGTAAACTGATCCTCTTCATCCTATTTTATTTTTTTCCACTTCTTGTTTTCTTATGGGTCCATGTGTTGGACAACCTCTCTAGTCTCTACTTCCACAAGGATTATGTCCAATTCCTTGAACTTAAGTTAGATTAATTTAACTTATTTTTATTATATATTTTTTTTGTTCGGAATCAATGTCTTGAAAGCTAATATTACATGGGTTTAATAATATATTAAATAACATTTTTTTATAATGTGATCAAATTGTTAATTGTTTTCCATTTTTTATGTTGAATTCTTTTTTTTTTTATGTTGAATAAGTAAAAGTTTATGAAATTTAACTATATTATGAAAAATGTTATTCAGTAGATGATTATACATATATATTATTAGAAGTAAAATGGCATTGGTTCCACAAGAAAAATTCCATAAAAATAAAAATAAACTATTTTAAATGAATTAGACCTTAATATGCTTAACTTCGCCTTTTGGCTGTCGTCTAGCTTGTGATCTTTTTAGTATGCATTGTTCGCTTTTATGCTTTATTAATAAATTTTATGAGTGTATTTTCAATTAATATTTGTGTTTGATCATTCTGTTTGTTAATACCTGGTCTTACTTTGACATCAAATGATCAAAATCATGTTTATTGTATGTTGTGTGTTTGCTTCTTCCCAGTTTAATGCATATGTATGTTTGGAATCCTTAGATCCTTAAGTGTAAATCAGATAATAGTTGAAGGGTCACTTAGGGCTCATTGTTAGTGTAGCTTTAAGTTTGGTTTCTTTTTCTATGATTAAAAAATGGATCATTTAATGTGTTATTTTTATTTTTAATGATTATTTAGTCAGTAATTATATATTTTAAGAAACCTAAAAAGTACTTAAAAGTACTTTTTAAAAGTATATATTTCAAATAATTTTTTATTAGGTTGGACATTGAAAAAAATAAAAAAATATTAATTTTGCACTTTCTGTTTTTTTCTTTTTTCAGAAAATTACTAGAAATGGATAAAAGATATATATATATATATATATTACCTACCCAATTACTTATTTGACCCCTATACTATGGTAACTTGGTCATTTGCTGCGCTAGACTTTTAGGGAGTCATAATCTAACTCTGAACTTTAATGAGTGGGATACTTTGCTTCATTTACTTAACTTTTGTTTATTTAAAAAGGAAAAAAATCACATAATTGCCACTTAAGTTTTCAAATTTTTATCTTTTGGTCCCAATTGTTTTGACTCTTCCTTTTTTAGAACTCCCTTTGCCTCGTTTCCCAATTTCATCCCTCCTAATCATCTTGTCCACCGCCCTCGTCCATCAGTTGTCACCCATCCTTTCGTCGCTCCACCTCCGTCCATTCCTTAATTTGTCTAGTCTTCATCTAGTCCATCACTCTTCACCTTCGTTCATTTCTCAATTAGCCGACCTTGATTCGCCCTGCTCAATTATCCAGCCTTGATTCTCCGGCTTGCTTAATCCTTGATCGCATTGGAATCAAGACCATCAACAGTGTTGAAATTATGTCGGATTAGAGACCGTTAGAATCACATGAAATTGCATCAAAACCGAAACTGTTAGATTTGCACCGGATAGCATCAAAATTGTGCGGAATTGCACCGGGATTGAGATTGGAACCAAGACTATCGGAATTGTGTCGAAATAGCGTCGAAATCTGGTCGGTTTCTGATTTCTATGAGTTTAATTATAGTTTAAGTCCCAAATTTATTGATTTGTATAATTAGAAGCTTGAAATTTTAAATTGTACAGTTAGATGCACTTCTGTTACATAAACTGACGGAGAACATTCGATTTATTGAATCAATGGAGCAAAGTGCCCCAATCATTAAAATTCAAGGCTTGATTATGACCCCTCAAAAGTCTAAGGGAGTAAATGACCGAGTCACCATAGTACGGGGTTAAATAGGTAATTAGGCCTATATATTACATCGTATTGGATTAACTTTTAAGATCCTATATAATATTTTCCTAGTAAACTTAAATTATATAACAATATTTAGATAATTAATAAAAATTTTAAATTATTAATTTTCCTAAATTCAAGACAATCTTTTTCTGTATTGGTATTGGAAATAGGGGATAAAATTAAATTTTTATGTATTGTTTGTTTTTTTCTGGTCAGAAAAAAGGGACTCTTTTGTAAGATAGCAATATTTACAAAATATTAGCCGGAGAAAATAAGTACGAATAACCGCTAGGATTAATTACACTTGCCCCTAAATTTTAGTTAAAATTGCATTTACTTCTTGAGATTTTAATATATACATTTAGACTCTATTTTTTTTATAGTCTAATATCAACTTTTGAAATTCTAAATCACTGTTTTTTTCGGTAAAATCAAACTGTTTTATGTAAATGCAAGAAATTTATTTTCTTTATTTGTTATGGAAAAAGTATAAGCCTAAATTTTAAAACCTGAAGGAGGTAGATGTAATTTTGGTTAAAGTTTTAAGTTTAGAGGTGTGAGTGTAATTGAACCTTGTGATCGCTCCACTGACCGCTGTAATAATTACGGTTACAAATAAAAATTTCTATCGCTCCACGAATGGCAGTGCCCTGAAATAAAGACAGAAGCTTCTCCTTGGATTTTGGCATTTTGCAGTGTTTTGTTCTTTTTCTTTCTTTCTCACAAGCACACCAAGCCAGCTCAATCCCCTTGGGAACAAACGGAAGTGGAGAAAAAGCAGAACTCAATTGATTCATCCATTCTGACACAGTTCGTTGGAGTGAAAAGCTCACACTTTTCTTTCCTCAAGCTCATCCCTTTTCTCAAAGGTAATCCCTTTTCTTTCTACCCTCTTTCTGTTTCTGACTTCTCCTAGATTGTATTGTGCTTGCTACTTGTGATTCTGGAGCTTTTCTGGTTTCTGAGTTTCCTGTAAATTTTGTTTCCGGCGGCTTTTCATGTAATTTAGTTTTTAGTTCTACCATCGTTTTGGGCATTTTCAGTGGAGCTATTCCGCGTGCAAATTGAGTTTGGATTAGGGGTTTTGGTTGCTTCAAATTTCTGAATTATTTCCCCTGTGTCCGCTTAGTTCCTCTAATCATTTTTTCTTGAATCGAAGTTTACCATATGTTGCAGTTCATATTGTTGGCAATTAAATCACTTAGCTCCTGTCCTGTTTCTTTTGCAGTGGATCTCTTTTGATCAGTTGAACATTGGCAGGACATTTTTCTTGATGAGTGAAACTAAAGATTTAGCGGAACGCATTTGGTTCGTGTTAATCATTGAGGAATTTTGTTTTATTTTCTCCTGGTTGATGAAAAATGTATTCTTGTCATAGCTTGTTACTCCAAATGGATGTTAACTGCTGAAATAATGATTTGCGTAAACATGTAAATGATGTCCAATATATCTTTCAATTTGTTGAGGTAAAGCTAATTCCCGAGAATGCTGTTTGGGGTTCTCCTCTCCTCTTAGGCTTACTGCTAATTGTGATCATAGGATTGAAAAGTCAAACTAGTTTCTGTAGTGAATGATTACTGTACTACGTTTGAGATGAATACAAAGACGACCCAATGCTGTATGCTTCTGGAGGCTGTCAAAAATAGAGGAGTCTAGGTTTTTAGTCCATTTGTCTTTGTTATTCGATTTATTGCATTCCGTACAACTGATATTGAATACTGCTTAGATCCCACTGCACTTCCATTTTTTATATTCTCCTTTTCACTTCAGTTTCAGCAATTTTGGACTAATTAAGCAATGGGAAGTGATGTAGAGAAGCTCCGTTGCTCATATCTAATTGTGTACTTGCTTTCTTAGTTGAATTTTTTAGATTTTTATTTGCTTCTTTTTGTAGAGATGGAAGTCACTCGAATAGATACCAGAAATTTTGTGTTTGCTGATCATTGGAGTTGACGCTGGTGAAGATGGAACTGTTTTTTGTTGTTCTGGCACTTTTTAGCTTGCAGTCATTTGTATCACCCAATTCCCAAGGTACTGAGTTGTTATTGTCAGAGATGTGTTTGTCAAATAGATAAATCATTCTCATTATATTGCCAGGCGTTGCATTTCTTAAACTTTCCTTGTGCTTGTTTTCAAATTTCTATTAGTGATCAGGAGAATACTTCCTCTTGCTACAGCTAGTACCTCAAGTAGAAGACTTTAAAAAGGAGTGGTTGCCTTTGAAAACTCTAGTTGAAGTAGAATAGCGATTTAGTTCACACATGGTACAAGTGAAATCCAAATACAAGTATCTAAGTGAGGATTTCAAAAGGTGTTTTCAACATTGTAAAATCATAGGAGAGATATTTTTTCTTTTCTATTTTTCCTTCTGTCCTTTGCTGTTAGTGGGTGCAGCAGGGGAGCAGGGTAAGTATCACTTAATTTTGGGTTACACAATTGAGGCCGTTTTATGTGTTCGGAAAGTGCATAAGCATATGATAAGTTCAAACTCCTTGTGTTCTGCTTTTTTAATATAGGAACTTGTCAACATGACAATGGTATCCTTTGTCTTTATCACATGAGCCATTCTAAACTGAAAGGAAAGGAAGCACAGTTTTGAAAGCATCAAATCTGAAAGTTGTCAGCAGGTGGTTTTCTGGTATCCACATAGTGATAGTTTTGGAACAGGGGCCATTTGTTTTCTCTTTCAAAAGATTATACCAATAATGTTGCATAGGGACATACAAAAGCTAAAGTATTCTGCAGATGGTAGTTGGTTGCTTATATCATTTACCCTGAAAGTGGGTATTAATGATGCTTTTGGCATGGGTCTTTTCTTTCATTTTGGAAGGGTGCTTGTCATTACTAATTTCATTTATCATCTAACTGACTAGACTGTTTATGATACTTGGTTTCAGGAGATGCATTATATGCATTCAGGATTTCTCTGCGTCCTTCAGGAAATCAATTAGGAGATTGGAACCCGGACCTAGTTAACCCTTGCACATGGTCGAATGTTATTTGTGATGGGAATTACAATGTCATTTCTGTGTAAGTTATCCTTTGATGTTCCACCCCTACCTGACAGCTTGAGGGGAGACTCGTACGATTTGCTTGTTTGTTATATATGGTGTTTTACTTGTACTCAAGTTTGTGTTGCATATGCATGCTTATATTTTGGTATTCAATTGCAGCACATTGTCATCAATGAACTTTTCTGGAACATTGTCCCCAAGGATAGGTGTTGTGAAGACTCTTACATCACTGTATGTATTGATATATTGGAGCAAATAATTCTTTCTCTTAGTTCAATTGTAATACATTACATTATTTATGCTAAGTTTTCTGAGGCTATTCCTGTTCTTTCAGCAGAGTGAAAAAAGAAAACGATTTTTCTGGTAAAATTGAGAACTCTTGTTTTGTTGAAATGTTTTGTTACCTCAATCATCTCACTTTTAGCTTGGGAGGACTGATTCAACTTGTGAGGAAATTTTTCCTATGTTACTTTGAAATTGAATTTGGAAAATTTTCTTGAACTGGAGCCATGACTTTTTCTTTCCCTGCATGACATATCTTTTGCTTCTCTGGAAGTTCTGAAATATCATTAACATTCTACAATTAAGTGGAAAATAACTGCAGATATGATCAATAAATCTTTACAATTAAGTGGAAAATAACACCCTTAGGTCTCTATTTTTTCTATATCAAACAGTTTTTTGCTTCACTAACTTGGCTATAGGGAATGATGATTTGAAAGAACAAAAATGAAAGGAAAGTGGCCTTTTCTTTAACTAGCATCTGGATCATTAAACCAAATGTGGCTCCATGAAAGGCTCGAGAAGAAATCGAAAAATGAATAAAAGAATGAAAAAGTGAAGTGGATGCTTGGTATCTAAGAATCTCTTTGGCCTTACTTATTGCAGTACACTGAAGGGAAATGGCATAACTGGTGGCATTCCAGAGGAGTTTGGAAACCTATCAAGTTTGACCAGCTTGGACTTGGGAAACAACCGTTTAAGTGGACAAATTCCATCCTCTCTTGGTAACCTGGAAGCGCTTCAGTTTTTGTAAGTTATATCATTTTTATTATGTGATATCTTTGCATTTATTTTCTTTATGTTTCTTTTCTAAGTGCTCCTTATATCACATGCAGGACATTGAGTGAAAACAATTTCACTGGGACAATACCTGAGTCATTGTCAGGCCTTCCAAACTTGATAAATCTGTAAGTGATTTTATTTGGTGACATTGGCAATGTACAAATAATTGACATCTAGATTTCAAATCCTCGACTCTATTTCATACGCTTTTCTTTTGAGGTTTTCACTCTATTTAACTACGAAGATTTTGACATAATTACTGTTTCTTGCCTTGCAGTATGCTAGATTCGAATGATCTTACTGGCCAAATTCCTGCTCATTTGTTTGAAGCACCAAAATACAAGTATGATCATCAGCCTGCTTGATATTATCTCTTCACTGATCTCAACAAGTAAAATGTTAAAATATTGTTATTTTTGAGGCACATGCAATCCAAGCACGTTTTGCACACCCACTTGTTTTGTTTTTGGCTGCCCAAAACATAATATACATGCATCTCGTCTTTTCAGCTTCACAAATAACAGATTAGATTGTGGTCAAAATTTCCCACATCCCTGTGAGTTCGGCGGAGATGATTCAGGTACTTCATATTTATGGCAACTTCTTGGAGATTTTTTATGGTCAGCTATTTAGTTTAGCTTTCTTTTACCGGCTCTTTGCTAATATATCTCTGTACTGGCAGGGTCTTCACGGAAGCCCAAAATTGGCATTATTGTTGGAATTGTTGGGGGAGTCTTGATCCTTCTGTTTTGTGGCTTGCTGTTTTTTCTGTTCAAGGGTAGAAGAAGAGGGTACAAGCCTGAAGTGTTTGTTGATGTTGCAGGTTTGTCAGCATTTGACTGTACAAAGAACCATACCTAGCAACTGCTGTTTCCTCGTTTCATTTTCCAAATATTCTTTTTAACATTTGTTAAATAATTGTCAGTTATTTCCAAGTTGAGAGATCAACTTGTATTGTTAGCAACTCTTTTGTGCTTGAGGTGGGGTTTGACAAATATTCACTGAGTTGTTGGTAAAAGCTTCACGTGTTTTGACATTGCATAATGACTTACTGCTAAAAAACATGAAAAATGAAGAATGTAATGAACAAAGATCCTGAGAATTCAAGTGCACTTACAATAACTGATGCTTACGTTTCTTGCCACTAATGAATTCAGAACATGACCTCTTGAGCAGAAGGCAGGAGTAAAATGAATTACTTCGTAGACGTTCAAATAAAATCTATACCGTGTATGTTTGGTATTGCTAATTTTGATATCAAATCAATGATGTAGTATGTTTCATACCTATTTGTTGGAGAAAAAAAGAAAGGTGCTGTTTTATTGGAGATGTGTGTGGAAATTCTATATGTCAGCTACTCATCTTTCATGACATTCGAGTTTGCTGAGGTCAGGAGATGAATGATATTTCTTTTTTTAGGAGTGAGTAGTTAACCCACACATCTGTGCATTATTGGTTCATTCCGTCATACATGCTACATATTTGATAAAAGAATGGGAATATATTTTAGCAGATCTATATCTACTATAATAATCAAAGATTTCAAGTTGTCTTCCAATATACTCGGTGGAAGCTGAGAATTTAACTTATTCAACATGATAGAGACATGATCACACACTGAAAAACATACTTGATATTTTGTGATGTTTGTGAGATGCAAGAAAAAGTCATCTGCATCATGTTAATATACCTTGCACAACTTGAGCTATTATATATAGAAGAAGTCTAATTTGCTTTGTCTTGTACTGTTTAGGAAATTCATGTGGAATTTCATGTGTTCAGTTCTGCATATTGTGGAAATTTATTAATAAGAACTTTAGCTTCCCAGCATTATTTGAATTGAAACTTCTTACACTGTTTCCTCAGGTGAAGTTGATCGAAGAATAGCTTTTGGTCAATTAAAAAGGTTTGCATGGAGAGAATTGCAACTGGCTACCGACAACTTCAATGAAAAAAATGTCCTTGGACAGGGAGGTTTTGGGAAGGTTTATAAAGGAGTGCTTGCTGATAACACAAAGGTTGCTGTCAAGCGATTGACTGATTTCGAAAGTCCTGGTGGGGATGCAGCTTTCCAGCGTGAAGTAGAGATGATAAGTGTAGCTGTCCACAAGAATCTGTTGAGGCTTATTGGCTTTTGCACAACTCCCACAGAGCGCCTCTTGGTATATCCATACATGCAGAATTTGAGTGTCGCATATCGTCTACGAGGTAGGAAACTTCGATTCATCTACATATCTCCTGCTCTTTTTTATTCTTTTGAGCTTTTTTGTGTTAATTGATTCACGTCCATTTCTGTTAAATTTTCAGAGCGCAAACCTGGTGAACCTGTTTTAGATTGGCCTACAAGAAAAAGAATATCTCTAGGTGCAGCTCGTGGGCTAGAATACCTTCATGAACATTGTAATCCTAAAATCATCCATCGAGATGTGAAAGCAGCTAATGTATTATTGGATGAAGATTTTGAAGCAGTTGTAGGTGACTTCGGCCTAGCTAAGCTAGTGGATGTGAGACGAACTAATGTAACAACCCAAGTTCGTGGGACCATGGGGCATATAGCACCAGAATACTTGTCCACAGGCAAGTCATCAGAAAGGACAGATGTCTTTGGTTTCGGGATTATGCTTCTAGAGCTTGTAACAGGTCAACGAGCGATAGACTTTTCTCGCTTGGAAGAGGAAGATGATGTCTTATTACTTGATCATGTAAGACTAATACAAATCTGCTTCCGGTTTGGTGTTAGGCATGATATTATCTACTTTTCTCCCCTTATATATTCCACATACATATGTCACTCAGGCGTTAATGTTTCTGAAAAATAAAAGGGAAAAACATAACAATTTCTGATCTCTAGTGAACCTCTCAGTAGGATTAGCTGCCATCTTTTTTGCAGTGTAAAATCAACACTGTAGTTAGTTTTCTTGAGAACCACAAAGAATGGATGTTAATTCATGGGTTATATGCACTGCTACTTTACTTACTATGAGTAGTAAACTTTGATTGCTGCATTGAATTAGTTGTCTATATGTTCTCTTAAGAAATCTTATGACGATTACTATTCACTATTAGCTTGAATCTATTGTGAATATTGTCTCTGGGTGAAAGCTAATCCGTATTATGCTGAAATTTGGGATTTGAAGTTCTAACTGTGCTTGCTGCCTGGGGTACCTTTTCTATTTTTGGTTGGAATAGGTCAAGAAGCTGGAACGCGAAAAGAAGCTGGACGCTATTGTGGACAAGAACCTAAACAGAAATTATGATATCCGCGAGGTGGAAACGATGATTCAAGTTGCATTATTGTGTACCCAATCATCTCCAGAGGACCGTCCAGTAATGTCAGAGGTGGTACGTATGCTAGAGGGAGAAGGCCTGGCCGAGAGATGGGAAGAATGGCAGCACGTTGAAGTTTCTCGTAGGCAAGAGTACGAGAGACTGCAAAGAAGGTTTGACTGGGGAGAGGATTCCATGTATAATCAGGATGCAATTGAACTCTCTGGTGGAAGATGAGGCAACAGGTTTGCGTTGCCCATCAAGAGGCACGGTAAATTCCAGTTTCTGTTTGCAGGTTAGTGTAATGTTCCCTTCAGAGGGTAGTAGTTTTATTGCCAAAGCTGATGGAAACAATCCTGAAGAGAATTATGCTTTGTAATTGTGTATGATGCATTTTTTGTCAAAGGAGGTCGTTTTCCCTTTGTCTTCTCTGTTCTTTTTTGGCTCGTGTCTCTATCTTTGTTGCTCTGCATCCATGAGTAGAATCTGCACAGAAAACAATCCTGTGTCTGTATGATATGATTTCTTCAATCAAGATCAAAGATTTTCTCAATGATGTTATCGATTTAACTCGGTATATCTTCATGATAGGACTTCTCAGTCGCTTTTGCCTTTAATTGTGCGATGACACAGCAGGGATGGTTTAGCTGCAATATTCATGGATAATATAAACACACACACACATATATATATTACTCACCCAAGTTCAAGTTACATGTTCAAGTCACGTGCCTGACTTCATGTGGTTGGTGCTGGCTACTGCTGGACTGTAAGGATGGCAGCCCTGGCACATGCAGAAACTGCGGGTGGTTTATTTTTTACGGTGATTGAGCTTGACATGTTACAACTTCCATGAAATTGTTTGGTCTGTACAGAAAATGGTGGGTTCATCTTGAATATTATCTGGCCAAAAAATCTACAAGTCGGCAACATCGGAGAAACATACTATACCTGTGACATAAGTTCCGTGGTGGATACTAGAACTACCAAAGACACCTATCGTTGATGATGAAAGTACTTAAACAAACGAAAGTTCTAAAGTTCTGCACTTTGGTGCTGAAACCAACATGTCTGCTCTTTGATGCTGAAATGAGAGTTTCGTTGGTGTCGATCGGTTCTTTTATTTGTCTTATTTTCTTTTATCAGTGTTGGAGGGTAAAACTTTTTTAACAGAGTATGTATGTATGTGTGTGTGCAGGTATTCCGGGCTCTATCAAATCTAAAAATAATCTTTTTTTGGAAATAAAATCTCAAAATAATTATAAACCACCAATTTCTTCTATACTCTAATCTCTTTAAGGCTCCATTTGGGAATGCTTTTTCATAATTGTCATTATATTTGTGGATGGTTTATTGATGATTGAGTTTGATTAGTTTTTTAAAGGACTAAAGCTTGCTAAAATTTATCAACTGCTGACTTTCTCTAAAATTAGATTTAATTTTAAGATTAACATCAGAAATTAAGATAATTTATAAATTGTTGTAGCTTCTCAAAACTTCTTATACCAAAAGCTGCTTTTTATAGTTTTTTTTTTTTTTCAATTTCTAACTCTAAATGCTAACATTTGATCCCAAATAAAGCTACTAAGAGTAATGTTATTACCAAATAAAGCCACTAGGAGTAATGTTCTTATCAAATGTAGCATATCCTTTCATACACAATATAAAATGGTCTTCATCATTTAGGCCACCGTCTCCAACGTATCTTCCTCCACTCTACTGAAACTAGAGCATGTCACATGTTTGTTAGAGGGCACCTCATTGCTAGACACTCACCGCAACTCCTTGAAACCTTCAATCCCACCATTGTTGCCTGTCCCAGGTGATTCCAAAAAGGCCAAACCTATCATGTTTCAATTTCACTACCGTGGGTTGACGGTTCAAGGTCTGATTCGTTGATCTCAATTCACTGAGTTTGCACAGAGTTTTGAACAAAGTTATTGCGCCGTAGAAGGCCCCCCAAGATCGCCGCTGCACGCCACCGCAGTTCACACAGAGCCAACCTCCACTAGTCTCGATCTCGTCACCAAGGACGGAAATCAAAAAAGGAGAACAAGAGATTCGATCATGACCCAGAACTGAGACGGTGGCACTGGGAATGGAGGATGTGCGGTGGTTATGATGGGTGACAATAACACATTCTTTGGGTTCTGGCAACAAAAGGGATGGTCAAAGTCGACTGAGGCCGACCGTGACGATGGCCTTCCTGGCGGAAACGAAACGTTAAGGCGAAAAAGATAGAAAAAAGACACTCTAGCTATGTTTAATTGCAGTTTAAGTCCCAAGGTGATAGGTTTGTATGCTTGTAGGTTTGAAATTTTAGGGCCAATTTGTTTTAACTTAAGTCAACTAATTTATTTTTAATTTTATATCTTTTTTACCTGAAATTAATTTTATTTGAAAGCTAATTTTTATAATATTATTAAATTTTTATGAATTTTTATTTTTTAATACTTTAAACTAAAAAAAATTATAAAAATTTAGTAAGATTACAAAAATTGTATTTTCAATAGATTATTGCAACTACATAATTTTGGAATTTAATTAAAATTAATTCTGGGTAAAAAAAACGTAGGAATAAAAATAAGTTATTTTGAAGTCAATTGACTTAAGTCAATTAGTTCTAGATTTTGCAATTAGACAAAAATTTCATTGTGTAACTGATGGAAAATATCGCATGTGACTGAGTTTTTGGACCAAAGGACCAAAGTGTCCTGATGTTGATAGTTTAGGGATTGAAGTGTTTCAATTGGAAGTTAGGGAGGCAAAGTGTCTGAGTCAACATAGTTCAAGGATGTAATAGGCCTTTTTATATTTGGTAAGTTTTTACTTGTTAATTTTTTATAAATCTAAATACCTTTTGCCCTTCAGAATTTGCTAACTCATATTTTTTACATCCTTAACTATAAATCAGGTCAACTCATCCTTCAAACTTTACAACTCAAGACACTTTACTGGCTCAACCGACAACCATTTAAAATAAATTAGTGCAATCATCTAACTAATTTCAATCATTAAAATGGAGATTTTGATTATCGGATGGCCGAAACTAGAAGGACAAAAAAGAGTAAGGGACTTTCTTATGGTTTTTCCATTGAATTCATTAAACAGGCCTTCTTCATCTCCATCACTCCCCTTGATTGGAAATCCACTATCCCCAGTGACAAGCTCTCTGTCTCCGACCTCTAACCATATCTCTTCTAACTACTCAAAACATTTGTTGCTGAGCCTCATTCCACTTGACTCTTCCCGTCAAAACATTCTTAATTTTCAATGGATCTACCAAACACAAGGAATTGCACCCTAAAGAGAAATAGCAGACAATTGAAGAAATGAACTTGGGAAGGGAGCAATTGGTTACTGGAGTTCTCCATGGATTGATCATGAACTTAGGAAGAAAAACAATCTCAAATAAAATTACCAATAACATAGCTTTAGGTCACTTGTGTTATAGGGAAAAATACTAAAAAAACTTATCGTAGTTATGGGTCTGGACCGATTTGGTCACTACAGTTTTAAGTGGTTTTAATTGCATTACTAAAGTCATAGTTTGGACCAAAATTGATCATTAATGTTACAGTTTCATGCCGAATATGTCATCAGTCGTTAAAAACCTAACAGGAAATGTGAGAAGTTGTTGGTTTTAAAATTTTGGGGGTACTTATGTAAATTTTAATAAACTTCAGGAACTATGTATAATTTGTTATTTTCATTTTTTTGTACAACAATTATCTCTATTCTTCACCGGATCTGCCACTGGTTCCTCTAGAATTGATATTTAAATTATTTATCGCATTCTAATACTAAAGATAAGCCGAACCTCGATCAAATAAAACTCATTTATCTAATATCAATGTGTTCCTGATTATCTACTTCCCAGTATCGCAGTTTTTTGTGTTTGTAAATAGTTATGTCCAATGGTACCTCCTTTGCCATAACTATAGTAACCAGTGGCAGATTTAGCGGTGATCTATGTAGTGACTTGCACATAAAATAAATGAAAATAATAAATTACATAAAGTTTTTGAAGTTTGTTAAAAGTTATATTAGTATCCTAAGATTTCAAACATTACAACTTCCTGTATTTACCGTTTAATTTTTAACTGCTGGTGGCATATTTGGTACTAAACTGTAGTATTAGTGACTAATTTAGGCCCAAACTATAGCTTTAATACTATAATTGAAACAACTTAAAACTATAGTGGCCAAATCAGTCCAAATCTCTAACTATAGTGAATTTTTTGGTGCTTTTCCCTGTGTTATACCCCAAAAGTCATCCATAGCTTGCCCCCAACAGCGCCTTGACTTGACCAAGTCTAGGTCCAATAGAAACAAGTCCACCAGCTAACCAGCAATGAAAGCACACGTGTCACTAATCTAATTGGGGCTCACAATGAAACTTACAGAAGGTTTACTGTTGTTAGTGAGGTAATAAAAGTTAACAACTTTGTTCCGAAACTTCAGGCGGCTTCTATCACGGTCAGGATTTGAACCTCTCACCTAATTCGCGTGACGAAATTAAAACGCCAAATCTAATTTATAACCCTTTAAGTTTGGAGCAAGTTTTCCCTAACCTTTATTAACTAGAAAGTATAACTCTTCCCTGTATAACTTGAACTTACTTTAGATTGTCAAAGAAAAAACAAAAGCTAAGGACTTCGAGTCAAGTCATGTGCTGCTTCTTATTCAACTGATTCCTCTCATTTACTGAATGGGATTTTTCCACAAGTCCAGCAAAAGAAAACATTCCTCCCCATTTAAAATCCAAAAAAAAAAAAAAAAGAAATTGTGCCAAAAGCATAAGTTAAAGCCTCCATTTGTCGTAGATTATTTAAAATGATTATTTTAATATTTTTTGGAAAATTCATTAACTTTCTTTATTATTATTATTATACTGTAAAAGAGAAAAAAATTACAAGAATTCATGTTTTTTTTAATAAAAAACTACATATTACAGAAAATATTTTTAATTACTTCGAATATTTTAGGATGAATCTGGTGAAAGTTAATGAATACAACTTCAAGTTTTGGAGTCAAGGGCGTTGCGGAGACGTCAGGGTACTGCCAGTACATGTTCGAATTACCGTTTCGTATGGTTTTGCATTGACTAGACTTATAAATAAAGCTATTCGCGATGAGTTCTTTTGACAAGCCAATGGCTAGAAAACTTTGACCATCCTCGTTGACTTGACTTATATATAGTGAAATATATACGTGATCAAAACGAAAGAAAATAAGGACGATTAATTCAACTGCTAATTTTATATATATAAAAAAACAACTGCTAATTAAGTGATTATATAAAATTAATACTGTTGGCATGATGATAGATTTTCTTTCCCTGTTTCAAGTAATACGTCATTTGGAACTAATTTTGCTTATAATGATAAACAATGTTTAAAATAAGCACTCTAGCTTGGACGACAGAAAAGAACTCTACTCTTTTTTGGCTTCTAAAAATTCAAGCTTTAACTTTGAAACTCTGTGTGCTTTTCTCATTAAAAAATAATCTATTATTTCATTTTGCTGTTTTTGAATCTAAAAGTAATGTCATTTGGAAGTTTAACCTCTATCTAATTAATAATCACTGGAATAATTTTTTTTAAAAAATAATTAAATTTTTATAAATTTTTTCTTACCCAACCAGGAAAAATAAATGTAAAAAAGTGCCTAATTTTTTCAAAAAATGATTAAGAAAATACTTTTAAAACTTCTTTATGTATAAACTTTTAACCAATATATAAATTGAGTGAATAATCACTAATTATCAATTTTTTTAAAAACATGGAGTAATGAAAAGTACTGCTTGTTAACGTGACCTTCTTAATAAAGCAATGAAATGAGGGAGAAAATATATAACGGCTTTCGTGCGAGCGTGCTCAGCTCATCCATTGTTTGGTTTACGGGAGGAGGTTTTCATATTCCCGGTGAAATTAACTCATGAAAGGCCTGGGTGTGGATTTTGTTTGTTTAGCATGTACTCTTTCCATTTCAAATTTATTTATCATTTTATCTTTTTTTACTAAATTTTGATTTAAACATATTCATATTAATATGTATTAAAAAAATAATTAAAAATAATATTTATAAATTATAATCTTTAAAGTTTCATTTTTATATAAAATATTTATGTTTTTATAATAAATATTTTAAAAAATAAAATTATAAATTAATTACTGCAAATAGTGACAAAGTTAGTTTTTATGAGACCGAGAGAGATTAGAGAGTACTATATAAGTTTTCTATTTGTTTATACTTAAAAAGGCATTTGCTTGCACCCTCGCTAGCGCGGCGTGATGGAAGGGGATTGAGCTACTTTGGACTGCAATCACAAGATTGAAAAATCTCAGTTATTGGGTTAAGCATGGCTTAATCCGATTTAAATATTGCATGATTATATATGTGTTAATGTTGTTATCTTATTAGCTTGATAATGATTACTCATTTGTTGCTATTTGAAGATCCAGTTTATATATATTTATGCAAGACATTTCTTCCATTTATAGTTAAATGGTAAGTTTAGGTGAAAGTGATGAGTTCATTTTTAAACTGATAATACAATAACTCTTATATATACCCATCTTCGTAACTTACAAGAAAAGAAAACGAAAGAAAAGAAAATGAAATGCCAACATATATACACATACACACCATGATACATGAACTAAACTATGAATCATGTCTTCCAATTCCGCTCTAATTTTCTTGGTCTCACAGACATAGACCGATCGATGGAAAAAGGAAAAGAGAACGTATAATAGGAATGGGGCAAGGGGGGGAAAAAAGGTAACTTCTAAGAGCAGCTAGATCTTGGTACAAATATTTCAACTTATAGCTTGATCGCGGGAAAAACCATAGGAAACACACACCAAAAACCTAATGATAGTTCCTTATATAGGAAAAATAATTAATTAAAACAGATGATACTAGTTATTTGGAGTGGAAACTTGAGTACCACGTCAATAACCACTGAACATTGTAACTATGACTTAATGGCTAAAATGGTTGTTTGTTGGAAACACTTGGCACTTGACTTGAGACTTGACTAGCTATTAGAATTTGATGGTAGAATTACAAATGCCCTTGAGGTTTGCTCTAACCTCCCTTTTGCCTTCTCATTTTTGAAAACCTAATTTTTTACCCTGTCTTCTGCTTTGTCGACTTGATCTAAGGGACAAAAACCCTCATTTTCTCTTAGTGGATTCTAAGGATCACCAACCAAACTTGTTGTTTGCCTCATCTAGATATGAAAATTAATTATTATTAGAAGTTCATTCTCAAATGCGTTACAAGTTTGAATCTATATATAACATATGGGCTTTTAATATAAGATATATAAATAATAATGATAATAATAATAATAATTTATTTGTATTTTTGTTATTTGTAAAGTACTATATAATTGATAGTAGTATTTTATATAAATACTTTTTTTAAGGAATTATATAAAAATCTAAAGACTTATTACAACTAAGGAGTTATAAACTAAGAAAAATTATTATCATTAATTCTTCAATTAAAAAAAGTGAACCAATTGGCTTTCAAACATGATAATTAATTAATTAATCTATTTTAGTCACTTAGTCATTTATTATATGATAATGCAATGTCAAGCAATGATAATTGGTTTATTATATACATTAAAACCATAAATTTTGATTTCACTATAAAAATACATTCATATATTTGTTCATACACTTTATATATTGTATATTATTATTATTATTATTATTATTATTATTATTTGTAAAAAATGTTTAAAAAATATTTCTTTATTTTCTAAAATTGATATTTTATATATGATTATTATCATTAAACATTATAATATATATGATATATTTTAAGTATATATTATTATATTTATAATAAATAATAATAATAATAAGTATTATATTTATAATAATAATAATAATAATAATAATAATAAGCGTTGATAATTACCATCGCAGTTGTATGTTTGTAATTACCAATGTGTTGCATGTTGGTAATCAGCAGCACTTATTACCAACGCAGACGCGTGTTGATAATTGTTAAATATATAATAATAATAATAATAATAATAATAATAATAATAATATTATTATTATTATTATTATCAACGCGCGTGCACGTTAGTAATTTGATCGTTGGAAAATTCTAGCCGTTGGTAATTTGACCATTGAAAAAACTAGTTTTTTTAGTTGTGAAAGTCGAAGAAGTTGAAATTTCAGTGCCTACTCTAAGTAAATCAACGCTACACCACCAAAATAGTTAAGGGCCCAATTTCTCTCTAGTGGTGATGGAGAAGCTTCACAATGAGGAGAGAATGCTAGAAGGTGCTCATTGTAGGCAAGTTCTGCCATAGATTAAAGCTTGGTTACAAAATGAGAGGAGCCAACAATTTCATGACAAGCACTAGCCACCCTACAGAAGCATTTTTGTCCTTATAAAACTATGAGCATAGATTGGAAAAGAAGATGATTTTCATAATTGTGGATGAATATTGCAGCTCATTTGCATGATTCTCAAATCTATATAGATAATATCCAACTGTCGAAATAGGCAAGCAGGTTTGGGGATAAAATGTAAGGTTAGAAAATAAAGAGAGTAAAATGTAGGTTATGGTGCACTTGAGGGGGCCTCGGGTCAGGGGGTAAGTTGATCCTTGATCGGACCGCTACTTTTTCTAATATATAATCATACTCGCAGTCTAGTCTAGTATAATTGAAGGGAAAATTACAAAAACTCCTATAGTTTAGTCTAACCTACATTTTGTTTCTTTTATTTTCAAAAATCAACACTTTACTCCCTACTTGTTTTATAGTGTCTGACAACAAACTTCTAAAACCCTAATTTAAACTATACGATAATAATGTTTCAGTAATTTTAAATTTTTTGATATTTTTTTCACATCCAACCAACCTTTAAAAAATACTGATATGTAATTACAGGGGGGAAAGTATATTTATAGAAAGAAAAAAACTGATAGTTTAAAATGTCTATTAACTATAAAAAAAAATACTAGAGAGATTAAAATTTCAAAATTTTCTAGTAATGTTCCAGTAATTTTAAAATTTTTGATTTTTTTTTCACAGCCAACCAACCTTTAAAAAATACTGATATGTAATTGTAAGGGGAAAGTATATTTACAGAAAGAAAAAACTGATAGTTTAAAATTTCTATTATCTATAAAAAAAATACTAGAGAGATTGAAGTTACTAGAAGATGATTATCGTATAGTTTAAATATAGTTTCAGAAATTATTATTAGACTGTATAAAAAATATAAGAGGCAAAGTATAAATTTCTCAAAATAGAGAGGCAAACCGTAGGTTACGACATTCTTAGGATAATGGTAAATTTCCTATAATTGAAAAAACCAACATACGTGTCATTTTCCTTAGCATTATATGCTATTCCACGGCCAGCCTCTATTGACTTCCACGCCTCCAGCCACCAAGCACAGCATCCTTCCTGTATATATAAATTAAACCCAGCCCCTTAAATTAAAACACAGAAGAGGCAGCCTGCTCACCGAAAAAAAAAAAAATGGAAATCTCCAACCTCTTTCAACAGTGGCTCCCTTCAAAATTGCTCATCATTTTCCTCCCAGTTTTCTCGATCCTCGTCCTCTTCAAGCTCAGGAAAAGGAACGGGCTCCCTCCAGGTCCCCGGGGCCTACCCATCATCGGTAACTTGCACCAGTTGGGCTCTCTCCCCCACTACACCCTCCGCAAATGGTCCTCCAAATACGGCCCCGTCATGCTCGTGAAGCTCGGAAGTGTGCCCACGGTCTTCGTCTCTTCCCCCGAAACGGCCCGAGAAGTTATGAAGACCCACGACATCGTTACCTGCTCCCGCCCTCCCTCCCCCGGCCCCAGGATGCTTTCCTATGATTACCTCGACGTGGCCTTCTCGCCCTACAGCGACTATTGGCGGGAAATGCGGAAGATCTTCGTGCAGGAGCTCCTGACCACGCGCCGGGTGCAGTCCTTTGCGTACGCGCGTGAGGCCGCCGTCAATAAGCTGGTTGCGGAGCTCACCGAGGCGGGGCCAACACCGGTAAACTTGGACGAGAAGGTTTTCGGGCTCTCCGACGGGATCATCGGGACGGTGGCGTTCGGGAACATGTACGGGACGAACCAGTTCAATATGGATGAGTTCCAGCACGTGCTTCATGAGTCGATTAATATGCTGGCAGGGTTCTCGGCGGAGGACTGTTTCCCGACGGTGGGGAAGGCGGTGGACGTGCTTGTTGGCACCGCAGCGCGTCGTGTTAAGACCTTCAAGGCACTGGATAAGCACTTTCAATGGGTGGTTGATCAACATCTTGACCCGGCCCGGCCCAAGCCCGAGACAGAAGATCTGGTTGACGTTTTGCTCGGCGTCATGAAGGAAAAGCAAGGAAGCGGAAGCATCAATTTCACCGTCGATAATGTCAAGGCTGTCCTCATGGTACTTCCAACATAATCTTGCACTACTACTATCTTTCTAAAACATCATCACAATTATTAGGAGCAATTGGCAAGGAGATAATTATGAAAACAAAAAAAGATAAAAAATTGTTTGATTCAATGATTCTTAAAATCTTTAAAAAGTGATATCATAGGAAACTAAAATTTATAAACGGTGAGAATGCATATCTTTTAGTTTACATATATATAGCAAAGAATGAAGATTTTGACTTTTTTCATGTTTAGTTAAATGTTTGGTTATTTTTTTTTTTAAATTTTGAGCACAGTAATCAAAATGAAAATTTTTAAATTTTATTGATTTTTTTTTAAATTTGATTAGAGTTTAGGGACTAAATGTGAAATTTTGGAGACTATTTTATAAATTTTCAACTAAGTTCAGGGACAAAAATGTAATTTTTGTGCTTTTTTTGTAACTTCTTTTTTTTTTTTTTTTAAGTTTAGGGACTAACCTATAAATACTTGAAAGTCCAGGGATTATGTTATATAATTTTTTCTAAGTATAACTACTTTGTGTTTTCTTACCCTACCAACCTAGAATTAGGAGAAAAAATCCTATAGAATTACGGATGTTGGAGATTTCTTAAAGAGCAAAGATAATGGGTAATTATTAAGAAACTTTTACAATCTTTTAACCAAACACGCTTATATTTCTTTTCTTTTAAGGTATGTCTTACGCCACCACTAGGATCTAATACCTATCATTCGTTGTGGGTGTAAAATCTAATCAAAGAATCAAAGAAACTTTGCAATAGACCAATACCTATCATTCGTTGTGGCTGTGGGTGTAAAATCTAATCAAAGAATCAAACTTTGTCCCACCGTTTTTGACTATCCAGGTAATGGTCGGGTCAAGTCAATACAATTTCCTTTTTTTTTATGAAAAAAAACTTTTGGTGAATCATGGGAAAAGACAAAAAGAACCTCCAAAGAGTCCAAACTCCAACTCATAGGATACTGTTTGTTTCGCTTGTCAACAGGACACGTTCATAGGAGGGATCGACACAAGCTCGGTGACATTGGGTTGGGCACTGGCGGAGCTGATGAAGAATCCCAGAATCCTAAAGAAAGCCCAGGCCGAGATCCGAGCCATCGTCGGAAAGAAACCCAAAGTCGACCAAGACGACATCCCCAAACTCGCCTACCTCAAACTAATCGTCAAAGAAATCCTCCGCCTCCACCCCACCACCCCTCTCCTCTTCCGCGAGTCCATGGGCAAGTGTGAAATCGCGGGCTATCAGATCCCGGCAGGAGCACGGCTCTGCGTCAGCGTATTCGCCGTCGGACGCGACCCCAAATCGTGGGAGAACCCGGATAGCTTTATCCCTGAGCGGTTCGAGAAGATCGGCACCGATTACAGAGGAAATCATTTCGAGTACATTCCATTCGGATCCGGCCGGCGAGTGTGCCCCGGCATGAGCATGGGCGTCGCCACCGTGGAATATACGTTGGCCAACTTGTTGTTCTGCTTCGATTGGGGGCTTCCCAACGAGATGAGGCCGGAAGATATCAGCATGGAGGAAGTCGGCGGCCTGACTTTTCATCGGAAAATTCCTCTCACTGTGGTGCCTACTAGGTACAACTGGCAGAATTAAACCAAGTTCCAAGTCCACCGATTTTTTTTTCTTTTTTCCTAAACTAGTTACCGAGCTATTTTTCTTTTTTCTTTTTGTTGGGTGTGTAATGGATGCCATGTAGATTTCTATATGTGGAGTGGAGAATGGATATCTATACACAATAATTCAATATTGTATCTCCAAGTCCGAGTTCAGAATTTAATATATTTACTCTTTTTTAAAAAAAAATCTTAAAATTACTTTATTTAAAAATAATTCATTAAAATCAATACAAAATGGACTCGACCTAATTAATTCGAATCAAAGTTCCTATGTTTTATCATGTACTAAATATCTAAAATTCAATAAGATTAATTTAATCATGTTTGTTGAAACATATTATGTATTAGGATTCTTTTACGCGTGAAGGATGTGCAAATTATCTGGATTGTTCTGTGCTTTGAAGACTCGTTATCATTAGCTGGTGGAGGTTGTTAGGCCAATCTTTTCATGTGTGATTGAGTTTTCTGTTTTTTTGCTTCCGTAACTTGTGCCATAACTTTTTGTATTTATTGATGAGGCGAAAAGGGGTTGGTTTTTTATCTGGTACCTCGAACTCGAGTTTGAGTTAGGATTTTTAGAGTTGGGCTTTTTCAACCAGAAAAATGGGCTTGAACAAGATTGTGGCCGAATTCGAGCCTCATGAAACCCGGCTCTGTGAGCTTGAGGGCCTTTTGGGCTTAAGTCTTTTTGTCCATTTCTCCCAGGCCCAGCAGGTTCTAACTTGTAAGTCCTTAACCCCTATTCCCTTACTGCACTTCCCCAGGCAGCCGCCTAGGTGCCTAACGCAGCCACCCACTAAGTTGGGAACCCACCACGGCACCACCAAAATCAACGGCAGGAAGCACGATGATGAGACACAAGATCGACGACGATCTCCACCGACTTCGCCAAGATATCCGGCCCCAAAATCGATGACGATCTCCACCGACTTCATGAAGATATCCGGCCCCAAAGATCGAAGATTGCTTACTCGACAGGAGCCTAAAGATCGACGCCCCTACAATCGGCTGAAGATTGACGCACCAGGCAGATGCCGGCGCCGGAAATTGAAAGCGGCAGCAACTCCGCAAGTCCCAGCTGGTACTGCTGGTAACATTTGCTGTTGTCCGCCTGTCCGTTTGGTTTGAATGATTCATGCTTCTGTCCGTTTGGTTTGAATGATTTATGCTTCGGTTCGCTTGTCCGTCTCGTTTGAATGATTCATGCTTCTGCCGGTCGAACATTGTTGCTGTAAACATGGAAGTTTTTTTTATTTTGGCCCTGAAAGGTTAAAGCGGATGGAGTAGCGAGGAGGATTTGGAATTAACAGTTACTTGATCAATTTTCTGAGTTGCGATGGCCCATGGTGAATTCCACTCTTTAAATATTGAGTTTGTACTAAGAAAATAAGCTTGATTAAAAACTTGCGAACTCTGTTTTCACAAATACAGTGTATTTGTATATATTATATATGTATATATCTTTAGTTAATTTCTTGGTGAAATTAAACAAGGGTTAGATGTACTAGTACAGACGCATGTTCTTGCAGTATTGATCCCATTTATTGTTACTCTTGGACAATACATAGTGATCCCATTTATTGTTCCAATTTTCCCAAAAAATTAATTGTAGTTTTTGTTAGTTTGTATAAAGCTACCAGAATGGATCAGAAGCTAGCAAAATTAGAGAGCGTGAAAGGAAACCTATTCTGGTTCTGATATGGACGTTTACCTTCCATGCACATAATAATGTTGTTCGATTCCCACTCTACTTCTTCTGTGATTTCTAGCCCTGTTTACAAGCTTAGAGGCAGGAATGAATGAGAAACATATGTGGAGAGTCCAAGGTTTTGAAAAGCGAAAAGCGCGCTAAAGCGCTAAGGGTCTCAAAACGCGAAGCGCATAGCGCATAGCGAAAGCGCACGCTTTAATGAACTAAGGCGCTGCACTATAAATAAGCTATAGTGTATGTGAACTAGTTAATTCTAGGCATAGAATATATCAAAATCAACTACTGAATAAGTTTAACATCCCTAGAAAAACACAAAATCATCCATATAATGTGCCAAAATAGTAATAAAAGCATATAAATGCATATAGACATTCTAGGTTTTTATTACTAAATAGGTTTAACATCCCTAAAAAGCACAAAATCATCTTCTAATGTGCTAAAATAGTAATTGCTAGGTTCGTTCAATAAATATTGGTTTCCCTTATTTGTTATTGTACAACTTTGTTTTAGGTTTTAAGATGCCTATATAAGGCTTCATATCTTATTTAGCTTTAGTTTTTAGATGAACTAAGAATTTGGTTTGCATCTTCCCTGGATTTTTTTCTTTTCTCCCTCTGGTCCTCTTCTTCTTTCTTGCGTTCTCTTTGGTTCTAGTTTCTGTTTGCTTCCACATCAGCTTGCCTCCTTCTCCACGTCTCTGTTTTTTCTCTTTCCTGGTACAAGCAACACCTTGTTTCCTCCACTTTCCCACCTCTGTTTTTTATTCCTACTCTTTGTTTCATCTCTTTTTTATTTCTCTCTCCCCCTCTTTAATTCTTTCAACTTACGTATGTTTCAATTCAACCCTAATTTTTTATTTTTTCAACCCGCCGCCACTTTCTTTAAGTGTAAGTTTAGATAAAATTATTTTATCTTTTTTTTTTTAAAAAAAAATTAAACTTAACTAAAGCGACGCTTTGCGCCATGGACAAAGCGCGAGCTTCGGGCCCTTAAAGCGCGCTTTTTAAAAGACGCGTCGCTTTCATCCCGAAAAGCGTCAGAGTCCTAATGCTATGCGCTCTGAACTTTAAGCGCGCATTTTAATAACCCTGGGAGAGTCTGGAGACTTTAGCTGCTCTATGCTGCTGTTGCCTTCTGTTACTGAGTACTGCTGCTGCCTTTTGCTTCTCCATGCCGCTGCTGCATTTTACTGCTGCCTTCTGGCTGCTCTTTGCTGCTGCTGCCTTTCGGATGCTCTGTGCCGCTGCTGCTTTTGTACCCTCTAGCTGTTGCTGTTAATTTCTGTATTTGTGTTACTAATCAAGGGAAGGAGTTTGTGTTGCTTTTTGTTTCAATGTTTGTGTTTGTGTTACTGGTCACTTGTTATTACTTTGTTCATGTTGATTAAGAGTTGAGACTTTAGACATCACATGTTGCTATGCTCTTTTTATTTAGACGTTTTTATTTAGTTGTAAAATTTGATATTTATATTTGGTTTGTTATGTTATTTCAGAATTTAGATTATTTTTCAGATTATTGTTCATTATTCCGATTATTATTCAACCCTGGAAGGCCCTCAGGCCGAAAATTTGGGCTCGAGCAATTCGAGCTCAAGCTTGAGTGGTACAGAATGTGATTCGAGTTGAGCTCGAGCCTAGTGGGTTTGGGCTACTAGAATCAAGCTTTGCCCGACTCATTTTCACTCTTAGGTACTGCAAACAAAATTATAATTATCTTCTCTTTGTTATATGAATTTATAGATATTACTTCATCTGATCATAAAAGTTGTCACTTTTATTACTACAAAAAAAAAAAAAAATTCCAATTGTCATTACCAACAATCATAAATTGGAAATTGTTGGTTTTCCAACTTACAATAGTTGGTAAATCATGCGTTGGAAGTTTTGTTACCAACGTTCTAAATTGAAGTCGTTGGAAAATTTCAACTTTAAACGGTTGGTAAAAGCAATAGTTGGTATTTCCAAGAGTTTCAATAATTGCAATGACCAAAACTTTGCCAACTATTTCAATAGTTGGAAATTTGCCAACTATTTGAGTAGTTGGAAATTTATCAACCATTTGAGCAGTTGATAACTTACCAACTTTTAAAAATGTTTAGATGTTACCAAAGACTTTGACAGTTGGTAATTTACTAACAGTTCAAACAATTGGTAAAGTCTAATATAGTTTAGTTACCAATGGCCCCAGCAATTGGTAATCAATTTCATTTTAATTCACTATCATGCACATTTTTTATCCATAAAGTTAAATATAAAAGCAACATCACACTCATATCCTATAAATTAAATGTGGTCCTAAACAACCAAAATCCCATCCACTAAAAATCACACACAACTAATACATCATGCTAGTAAGTTTCATTAAGATCATGCTTCATGCATTCGGCCTACAGCAAGTTTTGACAAATATAAATGAAAATACTTAGAAGTCCATACATCTAGGATTAGAATGATCTTGTACCTTGTGCACTACGAAGTTAAACCGACCCTAACTCCACATCATCATTTGATCTAGAGTCATCATCGTAGTGTGTTATATGTGGAAGTTGAGGACAAGGAGGCTTCAAGGATCGACATATCATATCTATCTAAGCTTGGGTAGCCTCAATTTGAGCCCTATTTGCCTCTATTTGAGCTTGTTGTCTTCTTTTCAGCTGCTCAAACTTCTTTTCATAAAGAGCTAAGTTTCTTGTATTCTAATTTGCCACAACATGTTGAACGATTTTGTTAAACTTAGGTGTCTACATCACATTTGTTGTTGGGAGCCCTCCACCAAATCTAGGGCGTCAGTATCTAGGAATTGCACACCGCTTTGATCCAAGCCCGAACACATGCCCTATTTTTCTTCCTCTGACTATTGAACTAAGTATGGCTACCTCATTAATCTCTGTTGCACTTCTTGAATCATCCCTCTGTTGTGATTGCTCCTTTATCTATGCTGTCACCCTCACCTACACAAAACAGTAGAGTAAGAGGCTAATATGTGACAGCTCTCGGAGCTATAAGTCTAATCAGCCAGGTAATTAGTTAATTTAATAAATTTACTTTAGATAATTTATTTGCAAGCTAAGTCTCGGTAATTTAGGGTCCAGTAGTTAAAAATGAATAAAATTGATCATTTAAGCAAGTCGGGCCAAGAGGGGTATTTTGGTCATTTCATATAGTGACCTATTTTTATTGCATAGTTGGATAGAGCATGAAAAAAATATTAAATTTGAGGTATCACGGTTTTTCGTAATTTTCGCTCTATCATCGTGAAATTTTGGATTAACTAGATTGTTCAGAAGTGGTTTAAATATAACCTTGATAAAGATAGGGACAAAATGGAATATAACTGAAACTCTGGGACTGGCCGCGTATTTATATCTGTGAAGGAACCAGCGCGGCGTAATACCAAATTTGGTCCTGAATTTCTAAACGTGTTACGAATAAACCCCAATTTACTGGAGAATGCAAAATAGGCACTGAGTACGTGAATTTTTTAAAGTAAGGCAGTGGTGCCTTATTTAAGTCAACCGGGTCATTTCTTCCACACCTAACCACCCAAAACTTCACCCCTCTTCCCAGAAACACCATGGATGAGCTTGGTTAAGCTCCCAGCATCCAGATCCTCTCAAATTAACTACAAATTAAGTAAGTTTTTGAAGAAAAATCAATTATGAAGCAATCCTAAGCTTAATTTTCAAGCTATTTATTCAAGTAAGTTCTAATTTTTATTTCCCCTGTTTTCAAGCTTCATTTCAATCCTATAGCTGCTGCAAATGGTTATTAAGTTGGCTTTCTTGATGCTTGATAAGAGAAAACAAGCAAGAAAAGCTTGGAAATTAAGCTTGTAAAAGAAAGGGCCTTAGGTACGTTTGATTTTGGAATAAAAGGATCTACTGGTTCTCCATTTAATTCCATCTTTTAATTGCTTATTTTGGGATGTAATATGGTTGAAATTGCTGGAAAAATAATGGAAAAATGAACAAGAAGTCCTTCTAATTAAGTACAATGAGTAAAGAAGAACAGAAGCTTTGTTAAGGGCCGATTGGCTAAATCCATGAAAAAGAGTTAAGTTAATCATTTAAACCATAGTGGGAACTATTAATTGTTGCCCTAAAGAATGGTTTGTCTTATTGTTCAATGATCAATTATAGGTAATTACTCAAGCTACTATAGGAAGACCCTAGAAGAGACTAGAACCGAGATAAAAGGCTAAGTACTTGAAGCTTGTAAACTAAATTATCTAAGGTAAGAGTTATTTAATTTGTATGCTTATATGTTAAATAAATTTGGCTATGATACTTGTATATCAAGTGGTATGATACTTGTATATCAAGTGGCCGAATTATTGATAAATTTAACAGGCATATGATTTGAGTACTGATAACTATTGAGAAGCTTATACGATTGGGTTTGGTAAGAAGCTAAACTATGAAGTGTATATGAAGTGTGTAAGTGCATATTTGTAAACTTGTATCTATAGGTAAAATGGATCTTAATATGGTCTAATTTACGGTGAGTATGACAGGTTAGAAACCTACAATACCTAAGGTCACAATGATGGGCTAAGACCTGGATGGACCTAAGAGGGGAAGGTGTCCTTAACCACTCACGAAACCTGATAAAGGTAGCACTAACACATGTACTAAATAAGCAAATAGTTCACTCTTGTACATAAAATAAGGGATATTGGCGAATACTAAGAAGCTTTCAAAGCAGTTTTTGTATGGACATGTTGGACTTGTCAATTGCAGGACAAATGGGTAAGCTACTTCCATAATTATTGGCCAATAATACGAGTTCCTAGCACTATGACTTGAGCTCAAGTGCACTATGCATATATCGACATCCTTATGGATAATATGCACGGTCCTATATTGTTGATTTTCTTACAGGTTATAACCCTTACTGGGAACTTTTGGTTCTCACATCCCATACATATTTTGTGTGCAAATACTAATGTACATGGGGCTAATAATCAATAAATAACTGGTTGTTAGTATTTTGATATTAGGTGTACAGAAGTTAATTACTATTGTACATTGTTGTTAAGTTTCTTTCTTGCAAGTCCCTAATTACTATAATACTAACTTACTGGCCTTTGTTGTACAGAAGCAAGCAACATGGAATACATGAACACTGTAGTGATTCTTTTTGGCATTGTAATTTAGGTGGGATTGGATTCCAAGATTCTTAGTGTGTAGCATATGTATAACACTTTTGTGTATGATGTATATATGTGTGTGGAAGTTATGCCTCTGGTAAATGCTATGGAACTAGTGGTTGTGTTCCCTAGTAGCTTGTATGGATTCACAATGCATAATAGTATGTTTTATATAAATACATGTTTGAAGTGCTGGCCAGCTACATCGATTATATATTATTTTTATGGTCATTGACCTACAGCTATAGTAAGGTATAGTATAAAAAAGTACTGCATTAAGGATTTAATCAATTAGCAAGCCCACTAAGAACAAATTTACATAGGCCAACACTGAATGAGTGTAAGGTTCCTGGGGTCCTATATGACTAAAATGAGATTAGGGTTTAAGGCCTGTGACATAATATACCCCATAAAACAATACAGGACAATCAACAAAAAACATCAAGCTTAAAAAATGCATTTACTATACTTACTGCAACTTTTTCCGATCTCTTGTTCATGTATTCCTTATTCTTCTTTATATGAGTGGCTTCGTGGACCTTGAACAAGCTTAGGTCTTTCTTCTCAGGGTCTTTCGTTTTCTACATTATGACCATTTAGAGGACTCATGCATCCTAGCATAGTGTTTCTTCAATGTGTAGTTTAAGAAATGTGTATCCCGTTCTCCAACTTATCTATGTATCGCATTTGACCCGGAAGAAAACGATTCATATACATCCAACTATGGTTTGAATCCATTATGTTAAGATATAAGAATGTGTATTCCATCAATTAAGCACATTGATTTATTTATTTTTTAAATCCGAAATTATAGAAATTAATTAGAAAATTAACCTAAACCAAAAAATTCCAAGGGACGAACAATATGTTTTAAGCAAATATATATATGTTATTGCTAAAATCCGTAATTTAATACATTGAAAACTCAAGTAACAAATACCATCTAAATATTCTGAAACTCCATGTCCACATATATTTTCTAACTAAAACACAACAAACAATAAATTATAAACCTAAACCCGTACAAATATTTCTGGCTCCTCCAATTAAACTTCCATACATGAATATAAGAATATATATTAAACCACTTAACGACATTGATGTTTTTTTTTTTTTAAATCCAAAATTTCAAAAATTAATTACGAAAGGAACAAAAATCAAAATTAAGATTCGGTTGGAGATGGAAGCACCTACAAAGATTAAAGACAACAAAATGAAAACACTCACCAACTGGCAACCAAAAAAACAAAAATGCAGCCATGAAAGTCTATTTTCATAAGCTAATTTCCAGCACACATAATGCAAGGAAAAAAAAAAAAATTGCAAACATACCTCCACTTGCAAGAACAATGAATGGAAGACAATGCCCTGCCTAAATCTGTTTCAATAAAAGTAAAGAGAGATAAAAAAGAATCAAACTCAACATCCCATTAAACCCAAACAACCGGACAACGCCAAACCACAAGCAAAATGGGATAAGTCCTTCAAATACCTTTGATTCAGCCTGGGTAGCACTAGATCTGGCCAAGGAAGTAAACAATGTGGCTAGGTGTGAGTTGGAACGGCTACAATGGCATCGCCGGGGCTGTTGGCGGAAAAAGCCCGCGAAAAGGCTAGAGGCTCCTCTTTTGAGAAGCTCGGCCAACTGCAGGTGGTGGTAGGACATTTATTTTTTATTACTAACTGTCAAACAGTTGGAAAACCTTGGTTTAAATGCACCATTTCAATTACCTAGCTTACCAATTGCTAAAGAATTTGGAAAATAGTCCACAATAGTCAACCAGACCAGTTCATAAATATACTAACTGTTAAGTAGTTTGTAATTTAAAAAATACAAAGCAACTGTCAAGCAGTTTGGTAACTACCAACTACTAGGCAAATGGAAAACATGTGTGTTGGAATTAATGTGTTTTTAGTAGTGTACTATTTATAGTAATTAAGCTATGATTTTATTTCTTTCAAAATTTATAATAAAAATATGAACTTTTTATATAAAAATAAAACTTTAAATATTATAGTTTCTAAATATCATTAAAAAAAATTTTAATAAATATTTATATGAATATATTCAAACTAAACTTTAGTAAAAAAATATAAAACGACCAACTAATACAAAACGGGGGAAGTAAATCTCGCCATATAAGTATGCTTTTTGACAATCATCTTTTATTAAATAACATATAGTTAGAAACACAATAGCACTACTGAGTTGGTTGGCTTATAACCCCACCAGAGTGGTAGTCATGGATGAAATCCTCATGACGCAATTATTTAAATGACTAAAATTCTTTTACTCTCCTTATGAATAGCCTGACACACTATAAATATTTGGTGTTCGAATGACTCAAAGTCAACTCAGTTACCTTAAGAAATAACAAGTATTGTCAGCAGGGGTGGACATTGTCTCATAACCTAACTTGTTAGGTTATAGCTCCAAAATCATGATTAGGGATTGAAGCATTATAATGCAATTGTTTTAGTGAGTAGAATTCTCCCACCCTTAGCTTAACACCCTATAAAGATTTGATGTTTAAGGAGCCAAAACCCAATTGAAAAGACTTGAGAAAAAACAAGGAATTGTCAACAAGCTGAGTTATGTATTCATATACACTGGTTTTAATAAGGACACTCTTTATGAGTGTAAAGATTAAAATGTCTTTTAGAGCCTAATAGTTTTGTGATTCTTATTTGAAAAAAAAATAGTATGGTTAAAATAATAAACATTCATAAGGTTTAAACTGTAGAAATGTTATAACTGGAAAATAGCATCATTTTTAAATATTATGTTAGTGCAATTCTTTTTTTTTTTTCTAAAATTTTGCTTGAGATAATACAGTATCTTTTTTGTTTGCCACAAGAAAGAGAGAAAATTAAAGTCTAAGGTAATTATTGGTCCAACGCTCAAGTTCATTGTTGTCTCTAAGCATAAAGTCTAGAGTTTGAGCTTTGATAGAGGTAAAAAGCTCTACGCTTTATTGTAACCGTTCTTCTAACTTTTTTTTTTTTAGGCCAAGGCAAAATTTCATTAACAACAACCTTAGATACACAAAACACTACAAGAAAACAGAGCATTTGAGTCGGGAAAAAAATGTAGGAAAATCGTAGGAAATATGTATTTCCTACAATTAAAATTGTCGGTCAAAACCGTAGGAAAAAGTAGTATCGGAAATAAAAACCGTCGGATTACCGTAAAACACTCCTACGCTTTTGTAATGGTCGTGAACTCCATTTTATCCGACGGTTTTAAGATGCATTAACTCCTACAGTTTTCTGACATAACTATTTCTTACGGTTTTGTGACCCCTTTGTCCTACGGTTTTGTGACCCCAATGTCCTACGTTTTTGTGTTCTCTTTGTCCTACGGTTTTCTGACCCCTTCGTCCTACGTTTTTGTGACCCCAGTGTCCTACGTTTTTGTGACCCCTCATGTCCTACGGTTTTGTGACTGTACTATCTCCTACAGTCTTCTGTCATGAATATTATTCCTACGATTTTGTGACAATTTAAAGATTTTATTAAATTAATTTATACACAAATTAAAAACATATTATATTGCATTATATAATAATAATAATAAAACACAAATTATTATTATTATTATTATTATTATTATTATTATTATTATTATTATTATTATTATATAACAATGGATCAAAGTAGTCAATAAATTTACTATACATAAAAGTAATCAAATTTTACAGGACAAAGTTAATTACAAAGAACTGAAGGTCTAAAATAAAATTAATAGGATGCAGTGCCAGGCTGATCATCGTCATCTCGCCGGCTACGATCGTCATCATGATGTTGAGTGGAGGATCCAGTCTGTAGGTCGTCTGAGAGCACCGATGCAGGTATAATCCCCTGTTGGATCAACCTGTTAAGCATGGCGCTCATTGCAGCCTTGGTCTCTCGCTGAACTTGAGTGCGAACGTCGGCCTGTAACCTCGTAAAATCACTCCGTAGTTGGGTGTTCTCAGCCCTCAGTTGAGCAATCTCAGCTGAATCAGCACGTGGAGCCTAAAAAATTTTGTGAGTAGCAATTAGCAATGTAAAAGTGATAAAAATAATTAATAAAGTTAAATACGAATAAAAAATACCCGATTTGGTCCAAAAGGTCTGAGGATCAGCGAGTCGACGCGGAACACCCGGTAGTCGGCCTTTTTTTTGTGGGCCTCGTACCTCGCTCCATACATCTGCATCGAATTGCGGGCAGTCCTCCGGATTCTGGTATTTTTCTTGAATCCGCTGGGCATATCCATCCTACAAGAAAAAGAAATTAGAGTTAGTAAGACAAATATTATACTTTTAAAACATTGTTTATAGTGGTAAATGAACATTTATTACCTGCAGCTGCTGTGAAATCAGATCGATGGGCTGCCCGGTCTTCTTCCGCCTATAAGTATAAGACCACCACTCATCAAATGATGGCTCAACTCCATCATTTGCTTTTGTCTGCACAATTGTAGATATCATTAAAAATTTAAGTAATTAATAAATCATAAAAAAATTATAATGTATGGAGGGTCCAAGTTGGTACCATACGATCCCAGTACATCTCGCCTGGGATTGAGCCCATCGTGTGCTTCAGAACAAGGCCTGAGCTATCCGCTATGTGCTTGGCATGGGAACCAACCTCCGATAGCTTCTTCTATCACTCCTGCTCCCACTGGTCACACAACTGATTCCATACCTGCTGACTGTAGCAGGGTGGAACATGTGGCCACAGTAAATTGTAGTCAGGGCTGTCAAAGAAGTCAGGGATCTTCTGAATCGCGATGGACCTCCAATGATAGATGCGGTTTCGCATGGACTGCGAACAGTAGTCGAAGATAATTCGGCGGATGGCGCCAAAGTCTCTAGGGTCCCATCTATAGTAGTTCTGCAATTTGACAAATAAGAAACAAAATTATGAATTAGTCCATATACAAAGTCTTGTTTAAAAATGTATTATAACCAATTACCTCTAACGTGGTTACGTGCTCCTCTCGTGCAGCTCGAGATGCATGTGGCCAAGCTATAGAACTTTCATCCCACAACCTCACATGAATAGAGGCTACGGTGGAACGAACGGAGTCATTAATGAGTAAGCTGTAACAAATGATGATTATAGTAAGATATATATATAAACTGATGTAATTAAGAACAACGTATAATTATAGCAAAATTAACTTTGTAAGAGTCAGTAATACTTACTCTCGATGAACGATGAGCGGACGGTCCTGCGGAGGTGGAAGTGGTGGTAAGTCAACTACCCGTGGGCCTCGCCCTCTAGGTAATGGGGCCCCAGCAGCTGGCTACGCGTCAGGTGTGACCGTTGGGCCGCCAGTGGCGGGCCCTGCTGAGGCGGCTACTGCTGATGCTGACTCGGGTGTAGGCCAGGTAGATGATGAATGGATATACCGAGCTCATCTGGATCAAGGAATGAGTTAGGATCGACATCCCATGTGGGCTGCCTGATACCTGTATGCTGGTACTGATATGACCCGGATATTCCGCTCATATCCGGGTAATACGCATCAGTCTGCGTGTCTCGAAACTGCTGAAATGCGGAGCTCGATGCGCCAAACGTCTGAGGCACATAAGGTCGTGGCACCGGAGTATATGGCAGCTGGGTCTGTGGCACCGGTGTCTGAGCCTGGGTATCTGGGACCTGGGACCGAGTCTCAGTCTGTGACACCTGTGTAGGTGTCATAGAAGGCTGTCGTCGACCCCGACTATGTTAGGGATCATGTACGTCCTTGGCCAGGCCTTTGCCCGAGCCAGACTGTCTAGGGCGAACCATCCTAAAATTAAAGTTTAACATGTTTATTACATATATATGTAATACTAAATTACCATTACGTCATAGTCTTTTATTTATAAATGACCATTACCACACTAACATTTACATATTAAATTTCATTATTTTAGTAAACTCATTAATTTTGAAATTGCCATCATTTCAATATCATTTGTACAGTAACACCTTTTAAAATTGCCAATTATTCGATATATACTTATTTATAAAATTAAATTATTAAACTACCATTAGCTGATTATACTTACATTACTGAAGTAACATTATTGTTGTAACTTGCGCTGCTTATACTAACATTATTGAAGTGATAACAATATTACTCTAACATTATTGAACTAACATTTTTTTATATTAACCACATATATAGTAACATGCTGTTGTACAAATAGAACTAACCATTATTACAAATTTTTTTTTATAACTAACCACATACATATAACTAACACCATATATAAAATTACCTAAAACATATAATATAAAAACTAGCTTCTTAAAATTTAACATTCAATACATGCATTATATATATATGTAAACAACAACTATATGTAATAACAAACATTAATTATATATGAAAAAGTACTTAAAAATTAAAAATACCTAGTTTAAATAGCTCTGGAGGGGATTTTAGGAGTGGGTTTGGAAGAGGACGTCGCAGAATAGAAGGAATGGAGTGGTGAAAACTAAAGAACTCCCACGAATTTAAAGGGAAGGTCTGGCGATTCAGCTACCAATTTGACCTACAATTTTCCTGCACTTTTTAAAACTGTAGGAAAACTGTAGCAAAGTTTCCTACGGTTTTCTTACGAAAAATATGAAATACATGAAAAGCGTAGGAAACTAAAAAATGGAATTTCCCGCCAGTAATTGGTTTCCCGCCTTCCTTCCTACGAATCCTCCTACGGTTTTGCTACTTTATTTCCTACACTTTTATGACATATACTTTTCCTACAGTTTTACTACTTAACTGAAATATTGACTCAAAACCGTCGGATAACGCGCTACCCTAGGTGATTATGGTCCTACATATTTCCTACGATTTTTTAAATGTGTGAAAACCGTCTGTCATTTCCTACAATTTTTTGACATACTTTAAATATTAACTCAAAACCGTCGCACATCACATTGCCCTAGGTGATATGTTCCTACATCTTTCCTACGATTATTAATTACTAACTTAAAATCGTCTGCCAAGTTAAAAAAAATGTAACAATTAATGACATAATATGCAAAAATTATTGACATATAATATATGAAAATTATTGACAGAAATATGGATGGAAATTAAAAAATTACCTTTCAAATGGATACATTCATCGAAATTGAACTGGACCACACAACTTTGCCTCATGAGGGAGGTGGATAACAAGATATTCCATCGAATCAAAAAAGGCAGGAGGGAATATCTTTTCTAGCTTACATATGGTAACCACTATATTCCGCTCCAACTGTTGTATGTCATCAAATCGAATCCTACTTGCACATAAGGTTCTGAAAAATGAGCAAAACTCAGAAATCGTTTCCCATATAGGACTTGGCATATACCCACGTAATGCAATAGGAAGCAACCTCTGCATTAACACATGACAATCGTGACTCTTGAAGTTATAGAATGTACCGTCACTCCAGTTAACCGTACGGCCCAAGTTCGAGGCATACCCATCATGCATCTTTATCGTTCTCAGCCATAGAGTAACATCTTTTATATGTTCCCGACTCAACGTATAAGATGCTTTTGGTTTTACACATTTTCCCCTAACATTTCGTAAATGTAGTTCACGCCGCATATTTTTTTACTCCTTAAGGGAAAGGCGAGAATTGGAGTTATCTTTTGTTTTTCCACGTATATCCATAACATTATTAAAAATATTCTCAAAATAATTTTTTTCAATATACATGACGTCCAAATTATGGCGAACTAGCAAATGCTTCCAGTATGGTAATTCCCATAATATACTCCGCTTTAACCAATTATGCCACTCTCCAAACCCTGCAACTCGGTGTTTATCATATGAAAAGCCAAACGGAGGAAAACAATACCCAGCCAACATAGCATGTATTTCCTCACCTGACTTATATGGAGTAGCGACAACAATAACCTTCTTCCCTGGGATGAACGATGTTACATTCGAACGGAATGTGTGATTATGCGGTAAAAAAACCCTGTGACAATCAAACCAACATAGCTTTCTGCATTTCTTCAACATAAATGTGTCAATTTCATCCATGCAATATGGGCACGCAAGCTTACCATGGGTACTCCAACCTAAAAGGTTTCCTAGTGCAGGAAAATCATTAATTTTCCATAATAAACATGCCTTCATAAGAAAATTTTGTTGTCGATAACTGTCCCATGTAACAACCCCTTCCGACTATAAAGTTTTGAGCTCCTCAATCAATGGTCGTAAAAATACATCAATATTGCGTCCTTGTGCTCTAGGACCAGGAATTAGGAGAGTCGTAAAGATGAAGGGTTCTTTCATACACAGTTCTGGCAGAATATTGTAAACAACTATAAAGATTGGCCATATCGTGTATGTTCCACCAACAACATTATTCGGGTTAAAGCCATCGGTACACAATCCGAGCCTAACATTTCTAATTTCATCAGTGAATGATGGGAATGTTCAATCTATGTGATGTCACGCTTCAGATTGACATGGATGACCCATACTTCCATCATTGCATGATTTATTATAAGCATGCCAAGTCATGTGAGTCGCTGTTTTTTATGACATGTACAAGCGCTTCAACCTGCTTGTTATTGGTAGATACCATAACAATTTTTTGGAAATCAACGTCTTTCTTCCGGAGGTTACTCTTTCTTTATATCTACTGCTTCCACATTCACGACAATGTGTTAATTTCTCATCTTCCCGATAGAATAACATACAGTTATTCTTACTTGCATGAATTTTTTATATATGGCAACCCAAGTCCTTTTGTGAGTTGTTTCGCATCATATAGGGTGGATGAGACTCTATTACTTTCAGGCAACATTTCTTTCATAAGCTCAAGTACTCTATCGAAACAACGATCTGTCATATTAAACTCACATTTGCAACTTAACAATTGGGTCATTGCCGACAGTCGTGTTTGTTTAGTGCACCCATCCCACAACAACACATTTGCATCATCTAACAAATTATAAAATTGTTGTGCGGTCGGATTAGGTAACCCCTTTCTCATTTCAGACACATCGAACACATTCTCATTATTATCACTGCCATTATCAGCTTCTTCGACATCAGTATCGATAAACTCTTCATCCACCAATATTCTTTCACTATTTCCAGATCCTACATTCGATGATAACGGACCCATTGATTCACATACCATCTGTTCATACGCATTTACACTACTTGATTATCCACTTATCCCTTCATATAACTGCGATAGAAAATAGCTACGGGCCATACTGAAATTGTGCAAATTGCTATCATATTTTTCATTGTGACAGTGCCATATGTAATAGTTTGGCGTAAATCCATATCGAAACAAATGCTCTCTCACTTTCAGCTCTATTCTACGAAATCTGTTATTACATTTACGACAAGGGCATTTACTCATTTCCGACTCCTTCCCACTAAATGCAAACTGTAAAAACTCATTAACACCAGCCATAAATGCAGAATTCATATATCCATATGTATCTGTCCTCTGGTACATCCACTCCTGTGACAGCTCTCCTAGTCAACTAATCAAGTAAGTGTTTATTTACTTTGATTAAGTGTTTATTAAATTAAGTACCTCAAATTAGCGCATTGTTAAGCAAGTAACATAAGCTTAATTAAGTTAAGTGAGTTCCTAAGTGTGATTTGGCATAGTTAAGTCAAGACCATTAGTTGTTCTAGCTTTTAGAATCATCCTAGTAAGTTTTGACAACTTGTGGCACTAAGTGTTCTTTTTGAGCCATTTAGAACTTAAGTGGCTAAAGTGTTCAAGAAGATTTAGTTTGAGAAGCTTTTAGTACCTTTTAAAACAAAGAAAAGTGAGTTTGGAGTGTGAGTTGGTGAGCTATTTGAAACAAATGAAAGTATGAGGGCTTAAGTGCAAGGGAGAGAAAAGTTGCTTAATAAGCTTATAAGTTAAGTTTCTTCTTCTCTTCTTCATACTTAGCCATTTCTTGCAAACACCAAAAATTCGTGGCTCCATCTCCTCTCCCAAATTCCCAACTCAAGCTTCATTTCCTTGCAAGTTTTCATCAAAATTAAGAGTGCCAAGGGGTTAGGAAAGATCACCAAGCTTTGTTTGAGGTGTTCTTGCTTCATTTGATCTTTGGAAGCTTGTTTTGGATCCAATTTCGTAGGTAAGCTTCTTGAGATCATTTGGTGTGATTATAGGTTGTTTCTAGAGCTAGAAATGGTCTTGGTTTGATTGGTTTGGGTGTCAAATTGCTTTGGTTTTAGGCTTGGAACTCAAGGAAGCTCAATTGAGCTTAGGAGGCTTTGTTGCATTGCTTGCTTTGTGGCTAAAATTGAGGTAAGGGTTCAAGTAATTAAGCTCAAATAATGCATGGTTTTGTAGTTTTGTGTGTTGGGATGAATTAGAAACAAGATCCATTAAGTTTGGATTAGAAATGAGAGAGTTTGAGTAGCTTGTGTACAAGAACGACGCTGTCGCACAAACCCAGAAAACAGAGTTGGCGACGCGTCGCCAATTTGGCCTCGAATTGGCGCCGCGGCGCCAAGATGCGAAAATGTACACAGAGCGTTTGTTCGGCGGCGCCGCGTCGCCAAAAGCATTTGCTCTTTGGCGCCGCGTCGCCAAATGCAAATTTGGCCTCAATTTCCGGCCATCCTAAGATTAACTTAGACTCTCGGTTTCTATCCCTAGGCTATTCTAAGACGTTCCATAGCCTCGGTTGGGTCTAGAATTCATTCCTAAGGCGGGAATTGTGCATTATTTGGAAGGTAGTCAAGTTGTGTGGTTAAGTGTAAAAGATTGTGACTTGGTGGCTAAGTAACTCATAGTATTTAAGCTTTTAAATGGATATTAAGGGGATTAAGTGGGTTTTTAGAATCTTTATTGGCCGTATAGAGTATCAATTACATATGGTTAATAGAGAGAAAAACCTAAGTCGATCCCAACCAAGCCATTTGGTTTGGTAAGTGAGCCACTAGTAGTATTTTGAGTTAAACCTTGAGGGTTTGACTAGTTAAACCACATAGGAAGACTACCCTGTACAATAAATTAAGGGTAAAGGCGGGTAAGTTTGAGATAGGTGACGACCTACTCTAGAATCCGTAGATGGGACTTAATTGAGGTAAAGTGTCCGGGATACGAGGGCCAGTATCTCAAGTACCTCAGCCGTTTGAGCTCAAGGCAAGAATTAAGGCACTTAAAGTGCAGGAAGTCCCAAGTGCATGTGTTGTGTGCATTCCATACCATACATCCATACATTGCATTTTTGGCATCTTGTTGATTGTTTGTTGATTGAATTGCTTGGTTGCCATATTGCATATTTGTTGCATATTTCTTTGCAGGTATTTAAGAAGGGAATCCTTACTGAGTACTTTTAAGTACTCATTCCCTTAGTTTTATTGTGCAGGATCTAATCCCGGGCCTAATCACTGAAGTGATAGCTGAGGCCTAAGCTTTCTGTTTTGCAGGTATTTTATTGAGAATCCTAGTGATTCTAGTTTCTTGCAGTATAAGTTATGTGCTAACCAAGTTGTGCCTTTACAGTGTAGAGGCTAAGAGTACACAAGAACAAGGTCTAGTGAAGGGCTACACTTGGAGCTTGGCTTAGCTCAAGGTGGGCTCAAGTAAATGATCTTAGTAGTTAGTAATTTTGTCTCTTGTACATAGTACTTGGTGTACTAAGTAAGTTGCCTCTATTGGGATACATTAGGATGTAAATCCATCTTGTTACTTTTGGGTGCATGCTAGAGTTATATGTATGCACAAAACTGTTACTTGTAGTTAAAGCAACTAGTATTTCAATGACTTGGTACGTTTTCAGTATGTTTTAATGAAATGCTCGAGCAATGTTTTAATTCAAGACTTTTAAATTTCGGTTGCATTGCCAAGTCAGAAGCGTGCATAACTTAATCTGAGTAGGCTAAGTAACTAGTTGCATATAAATTGTTTTAATTTATATTGACGAGTAATAGTTAGCCAATTGTAACTAGTGGGATTCATTATCCCTAAGAGCCTACAAGATTAGGGGCACTGGGGCCCCGTTCCGTCACAACTCCCATCCATTAGCAACCATTTTCGTTCCCTTGTAAAATAGACAGTAAAAACCCTCAACATAAATACGTAATATATTTATTACATTTCATATAATATAAATATAATGAAAATGTAAATGAATTACTTATATATGTCATGCATACATGTCAACCTTCCATAACTAAACTACCTACTCCATTAAGGTAAGGGCCTTACTCCATTGAAAGTTGTATAAGCAATAAACCATTTTAACTGTTCCATGTTAGTAGCTTTTTAAGAAAATTTCGGCAGCATTTCCCTTCAGTTCCCGTTCACAGTGTTTCTCAACAATATCAACTTATTGAGAAACACACGACAGGAACAATTTGGGAAATACTAAACCAAATTTCACAAACTGCTACTACGACAGAAACACATTAACTGAAATACTGCTTATACAAGTTTCAACTGCCCAACTTGGACAATCCATGATTATGTCAATTACAAATATAACTTAATCCAATACATTTTGTTTGCCAACAATCTGAATCGGACCAATATTATATTTGTCATCAACACAATCATGGATGGAGAATCTAAGGTATAATAAATAAATACTTATTATGCAACTACATGCTGTGATAAGTCAACTACCTAAAACAACATAAGTATATCTTATAAAAAATAAATAATTACCATTTAAATCACTAACCTCTAAAGTCAGCTACCTAAAACAACATAAGTATATCTTATAACAAATAAATAATTAACAGTTAAATCACTAATCTATAAATTAATTTTAAATACCTCTATTGAGCTGAAGAAGATGTTGAAGCGGAAGTGAGAATGGATATAGAAATTGTGGCTGAGACGAGCTGGAGAAGAGGGGGTGAGAGGTATTTATAAGCAAAATCTGTAGCAATATCGTAGGTATATATAAAAAGTTAAACTGCAAGAATAGTGTAGGAAATTTGTAGTAACTAACATCAAAACATTGTAGGAAAAAGAAACTGTAGGAAAATTGAAGGATTAAAATTCCTACATTTTTAAGACACCCACTATTTTTTTGTCTCAAAACTGTAGGAAAAAAATGCAGGAAAACTGTCGGATACTTTTTTGTCTAAAAAACGTAGGAAAAAAAATGCAGGAAAAGCGTCGGATAATGTATCCGACGCTTTTTCTACATATGTGGTCTCTACCCATTTATTTCGCATCAAAATCGTCGGACAAATTGGCGCCATTATTTCCCGCCATCTTACTCTGACGTTTGTCCTACGCTTTTTTGTGTCAGAAATTTATTGAATGAAAACTGTCGGACATAATATTTTGTCTGACGGTTTTCCTGTGAATAATTTTCCTACATTTTTTTCATAGGAAATTGTCGTAGCAAATAATCTTCATCCTTGTAGTGAAACTCCCAGGCATCCCCAGGTAAAAGAGAAAAGAATAAACTTATAACCCAAAAACTTTTTTACACTAGCTGGAAGCTAGAAGCTAGGAGGAAGGGATCAAAGAAACTCTAATACAAATATCTATTTCTATAGGCCCCACTATCTTATCAATGGACCTCAAATTGCTACCATGGCTTCTTCTATTCCGCTCTCTCCAAATATGATAGGCCACAGTAATCAGCCCTGCAAATTTGATTTTCCTAATAACATGATTCCCATTTACCTCATTGGCATACCTTCCCCAAAGTAAGATGTTACCGATAGCCATAGTTGGTAACCTAAGCCACGCAACCACCTGCTCCAAGAGTTGCTAAAAGAAAGGACAAGATAAGAAAAGATGATCCATAGTTTCATCATCCTTTTCACACAAATAGCATCTATTGGCCAAAGCAATGCCCCAAATTTGAAAACACCCCATGATTGGCAAACTATCATTCAAGATTTGCTAGAAAAACATGTTAAACTTAGGCACAAAAAAATGACCCCAGCACAAATGAGACCAGCCTACTTTAGGTTTTTGAACTCCCATGAGCTCATAAGATAAGCCCTGGATTTTAGCACCCGAATCAACCCCTTCCATCACAGCTTTAGCTTGAGTCACTGAGCTAACTTTCACACAGAACATTTGCATAACTTCCAAAATACCTTGCCACACTGTAGAGTTCACAAATGACTTCTTCACATCCCAAATTTCTTTACCTTTCAAGTAATAATTGTGCACCCACTACCCACAGAAAACCTTTCTTCTTATGAATATCCCAGAAAAACCGAAGAAGCATTAACTGATTCCAAACAAGCAATTGCTTCCCACCTAAACCTCCTTTCTTCTTTGGCGTAGTAATTTTCGTCCAACCAATAGATGGGTGATGCTTCAATAAGGCTTCCAATTTTCAGAAAAATCTCTCGCACATAGCCTTCACCTTGAGAATAACTCTTTTTGGTAAACTAAAAACTGACAAAAGTAGCCAAATTCTGTAAGGTTGATTGCACCAATTGCCAACAACCAGCGTAGGAGTTATCCTCGGTGTAATTTTATCAATTAAAGGGCTATACTCCCCATCTTCTAACTTATTTTTCATTACAACGATTCTGAATATTTTTTCCTAAAAAATAAAAAAAGATGTACTATAACATTAAAATGATGTTTGAATTAAAATATCATAGCTTCTTCCACAAGTGAAATCATAAAATATAAACGCCAACAGATATTTTGTTTTTAATGTAAACAGACACTTTATCTTTTGAAGAATTTTAAAAATCTTTGATTAGTATTTTACACACAAGTTCACTGGTTGGAAAAAAATACTACAAAGTTTTCCTTTATTGTACATGCCTGCAAGGTTTGGTTTAAAACCCCAAAACTTAGAATGGATTCTACTTTCTGGTCCATGGATCTTCTAGGCTGAAACTTCAGGTAGGGAAATTGAAATACAGGCTGGCTCTATAAACACCCAACATCTTTATGTTATGGGTCTTACACAATAGGAGAAATCCGAAGTAATACAAATATCATCCAACTCTACATTTGTCTCACCAGTGACCATATCTAGATTGATTATCACCTTAAAATGAAAAGGAAAGACATTAAGGCCCGGCTGGTTTGGTTTTAAATCACTTAACTTACCCTTTTTGGCTTAATAAGTCAAACCCATTTCATGACACTATAACTTTTGTCCCCAAAGTAGGAGTGTAAGCATCGCAACCGAACGCAAAACCCAATCAATCCTAAGCCTAACCCATAGCAAAGACCTATCTGTAACCCTCAGTTCCTAACCCTTCTACTTCTGCCTATGGCCTTCTTCATCTTCACCTCCCACATCTAACCTTCGATGCCCTTTTGCAGCTCTGCTCTTACGATTCATGGCCTTAACTCTTCCCTGTTGGCTGTCATCCCTTGGTGACCCTTACTAAACTTCACCCTCCTCGCTACCTTTGCCCTTGGCACCCCGCTGAATTTCACTGAGCCTTGCTGCCTCTACCTTCTAACCTTTCCTTAGCCCCATTGGAAGATTTGCTTGACTGACGCCTTGTCCCCCTAGCCCCTAGATCCTTGTGCCGCTATCCGCTTTCCCTTGCAGGCCTTGCCTTTCTTTCATGCTACTAGCGGTCCTTTCTTGCCTCGCCCTCAGTCGCATGTCTTTGCCGAAACAAAAGTGAGGAGAGATTTAGGTTCATCCTCGTCTACTTTGCTCTAGTTCTACAACTTCTGTTCATCCTTGCTTGCCCTGGTTCGTCAATCAAAGATGAAGCAAGGGTTTGGTGGGGGGGCATTGGAGATGAAACAGTGGTGGATATCAGGTAAACCTGAACCAACCTGACTCTAATCCATTTTTTCAGGTTACGATTGGTTTGGACCACGTTTTTCGGATGGAGAAGTTGTCTGAAAAGTTCAGGTTTCGATCCAAACCTGACCCTAAACCCCGAAAATTACAACCCTACCCCAAAATAGGAAATAACATTTGGTATGTCCACTAAAATCTTGAGAAAATTGGTGGGAAAGATGGCTATGTAATTCAACTCAACTTTAAGGGCAAATAAAGTCCAAAAAATTAGACCCCACATCTTATAACCACATGAGATTAGTTACTTTTATTTTTTTGTCCAAGACTTTCTAGTATTGAATAGTCACATTGGGCTCTGACAATTTATAATCAAGCTGGGTTAGACCTCATTTAAGGAAGTTCTCCCACTAGTTACAAAAATCAAACCAAAAATCTTACTTAAATGAGGAGAAGTTCCTTACCACATTTGCTTCACAATTGTTTGATAAATGAGTTGCCTCAAATTAAAATGAATAACTTATAAATCCCTTACATGATAATTGTTTATCAAAAAAGAAAAAATTATAGAAATAGAAACCATACTTTTCAGTTTCAAGCATTGCCAACTTTATGACTACTGTTCGTATCATAATTAGAGTGTAAATTTTAGTTACTTTTTTTTTATTTATCCTTTAGTTTGTTAAAATGTTTAAGATGATCCACTTCAAAATGGGTAGGTCCAATAAGTCAGCCGCAAGCAATTTGTACAATCGTCCGTAAGTCGCAACTGAATCAGTAGTTTACAAACCGTTCTAAAATACCCGGTCGGTATCGATACCCCCATTTTTTAGAATTCCTCAAACTTTTTAGAATGTTTCAGTTAAGTACCTAAGTTAGAAATTAGTAGTAAAAAGACCATTAGACTGGTAGAGTAAAATGCAACGTATTGATCCGGTAACAGGTTGCAAGGGAGAAGCGATTGGCGGGAACAGAGGAAAAAGAAGGGAAAATTACTGAAATGGGTAAAGTAAATATAAAATATATATTTATTTTAAGGTATTATGGCTATTAAATATAAATATATATTTATTGAAAAATATAATTGTACGTAATAATTTTTTTACCACTTTAACCATTTTTTTAATATCTAATCACTTTTCTTAAATATTTTTTTTTTTACTTTTTCTAGTTTTAATCGCTTTTCTGTATATTTAATCACTTTTTTTGAAACAAATATCGCTTTTTGTAGATGTGTTTCGCTTATTTTTTAATTTACTCATTTTTTTAAAATTATTTATTGCACTTCAGAATTATTTATCACTTATTCGGTTTTTATTAGTGTTGCAAAAAATTTACCATTTTTTCTAAATATTTATCATTTTTTTTAAATGTTATCGCTTTTTCGTATATTTAATAGATTTTTTAAACATGTAATCGCTTTTTTTTTTACATTTAATCGCTTTTTTTCAAGAAATTGTCGCTTTTGTTGCTAAATATCACTTTTTAAAAAATATTTACGGCATTTAAAATCAGTATTCATAATATCAAATACTAATATAATAATAAGGTTATATTGGTACCAAAGTAAGGTAAAGTGGTACCAGTTTAAGGTTGTAGTGGTACCAAATTATGGTTACGATGGTACCAACTTAAGGTTCTACTGGTACCAACTTAAGGTCATATTGGTACCAAAGTAAGGTTTAATGGTACTAAATTAAGGTTGTACTGGTACCAATTTAAGGTAAACGGGTACCAGTTTAAGGTTATAGTGGTACCAAATTATGGTTATACTGGTACCAACTTAAGGTTATAGTGGTACCAAATTATGGTTATACTGGTACCAACTTAAGGTCAATGGTACCAAATTAAGGTTGTACTGGTACCAATTGAAGGTAAAGTGGTACCAGTTTAAGGTTCTAATGGTAACAAATTATGGTTATGCTGGTACTAACTTAAGGTTCTATTGGTACCAACTTAAGGTCATATTGGTACCAAAGTAAGGTTTAATGATACCAAGTTAAGGTTGTCCTGGTACCAATTGAAGGTAAAGTGGTACCGGTTTAAGGTTCTAGTGATACCAAATTATGGTTATGCTGGTACCAACTTAGGGTTCTACTGGTACCAACTTAAGGTCATATTGGTACCAAAGTAAGGTTTAATGGTACCAAGTTAAGATTGTTCTGGTACCAATTTAAGGTAAAGTGGTACCAGTTTAAGGTTCTAGTGGTACCAAATTATGGTTATACTGGTACCAACTTAAGGTCATATTGGTACCAAAGTAAAGTTTAATGGTACCAAGTTAAGGTTGTCCTGGTACCAATTTAAGGTAAAGTGGTACCAGTTTAAGGTTTTAGTGGTACCAAATTATGGTTATGCTGGTACCAACTTAAGGTTCTATTGGTACCAACTTAAGGTCATATTGGTACCAAAGTAAGGTTTAATGGTACCAAGTTAAGGTTGTCCTGGTACTAATTTAAGGTAAAGTGGTACCAGTTTAAGGTTCTAGTGGTACCAAATTATGGTTATACTGGTACCAACTTAAGGTTCTACTGGTACCAACTTAAGGTCATATTGGTACCAAAGTAAGGTTTAATGATACCAAGTTAAGGTTGTCCTGGTACCAATTTAAGGTAAAGTGGTACAAGTTTAAGGTTCTAGTGGTACCAAATTATGGTTATACTGGTACCAACTTAAGGTCATATTGGTACCAAAGTAAGGTTTAATGGTACCAAGTTAAGGTCGTCCTAGTACCAATTTAAGGTAAAGTGGTACCAGTTTAAGGTTCTAGTGGTACCAAATTATGATTATGCTTGTACCAACTTAAGGTTCTACTGGTACCAACTTAAGGTCATATTGGTACCAAAGTAAGGTTTAATGGTACCAAGTTAAGGTTGTCCTGGTACCAATTTAAGGTAAAGTGGTACCAGTTTAAGGTTCTAGTGGTACCAAATTATGGTTATGCTTGTACCAACTTAAGGTTCTACTGGTACCAACTTAAGGTCATATTGGTACCAAAGTAAGGTTTAATGGTACCAAGTTAAGGTTGTCCTGGTACCAATTTAAGGTAAAGTGGTACCAGTTTAAGGTTCTAGTGGTACCAAATTATGGTTATCCTGGTACCAACTTAAGGTTCTACTGGTACCAAAGTAAGGTTTAATGGTACCAAGTTAAGGTTGTCCTGGTACCAATTTAAGGTAAAGTGGTACCAGTTTAAGGTTCTAGTGGTACCAAATTATGGTTATGCTGGTACCAACTTAAGGTTATATTGGTACCAAAGTAAGGTTTAATGGTACCAAGTTAATGTTGTCCTGGTACCAATTTAAGGCAAAGTGGTACCAAATTATGGTTATACTGGTACCAACTTAAGGTTCTACTGGTACCAACTTAAGGTCATATTGGTACCAAAGTAAGGTTTAATGGTACCAATTTAAGGTAAAGTGGTACCAGTTTAAGGTTCTAGTGGTACCAAATTATGGTTATACTGGTACCAACTTAAGGTTCTACTGGTACCAACTTAAGGTCATATTGGTACCAAAGTAAGGTTTAATGATACCAAGTTAAGGTTGTCCTGGTACCAATTTAAGGTAAAGTGGTACCAGTTTAAGGTTCTAGTGGTACCAAATTATGGTTATGTTGGTACCAACTTAAGGTTCTACTCGTACCAACTTAATGTCATATTGGTTCCAAAGTAAGGTTTAATGGTACCAAGTTAAGATTGTCCTGGTACCAATTTAAGGTAAAGTGGTACCAGTTTAAGGTTCTAGTGGTACCAAATTATGGTTATACTGGTACCAACTTAAGGTTCTACTGGTACCAACTTAAGGTCATATTGGTACCAAAGTAAGGTTTAATGGTACCAAGTTAAGGTTGTCCTAGTACCAATTTAAGGTAAAGTGGTACCAGTTTAAGGTTCTAGTGGTACCAAATTATGGTTATACTGGTACCAACTTAAGGTTCTACTGGTACCAACTTAAGGTCATATTGGTACCAAAGTAAGGTTTAATGGTACCAATGTAAGGTTGTCCTGGTACCAATTTAAGGTAAAGTGGTACCAGTTTAAGGTTCTAATGGTACCAAATTATGGTTATACTGGTATCAATTTAAGGTTCTACTGGTACCAACTTAAGGTCATATTGGTACCAAAGTAAGGTTTAATGGTACCAAGTTAAGGTTGTCCTGGTACCAATTTAAGGTAAAGTGGTACCAGTTTAAGGTTCTAGTGGTTTTAAGTTATGGTTTTTGTGGTATCAAATTAAGTTGTCAATGATATTTATTTTATTAAATGTAATAATCACATATATTATTCAATATATTCAAACCAATAAATCTTTTCTTTTTAGACGTAAAAAAGTATAATTATTGAGTAATGATATCAATAATGTATATAATTATATAAAATAAATATTAATTCAGATGATTAAGGCATTTTGTTTTAGGATTAATAGGTTAGGATTTGGATTTTGTTTAGGGTTAAGGATTTAATGTTAGGATTATGGTTAAGGTTAATGATAAGGGTTTAGGATTAAGGGTTAGGATTAGAATTACTTTTAGGGTTAGGGATTTAAGATTAGGATTTAGGATTAGGGATTAGGGTTTAGGGTTAGGGATCAGGAATTAAGGTTAGGTCAAGGTTTAGGGTTTAGGGTTTATGGTTATGGTTTGGGTTAGAGTTATGTTTAGGTATTTAAGGTTAGGGTTAGTAATTCATTTAGGGTTGAGGATTAGGATTATAATTAAAGCTAGGGTTACTTGTAGTGTTAGAGTTCTTTCATTTAACAGGACACTGAATATACAATTAGGGTTTAAGGTTAGGGTTAGAGCTTAGGATTGATGTTTAGGGTTAGAGATTAAGGTTTAGGTCATTATAAGATTTTGTAATATGTTTATAAATTTAGAGGAAGATATCTGTAATTTTTAAACAAATTATTAAAAATGAATCGGATGTGATAATCAATTTGGTACTAATTTTTATTGTTTTTAATTATTCATCATTTTTTTTATATTTAATCACTTTTTTGAAATTTTTTTTGCTACTTTTAGTTTTGTATCACGTCTTTTTTATTTAAACATTTTTGTAAAATATTTATTGTATTTTAGAATTATTTATCACTTTTTTGTTTTTTAATAGCTTCTAAAAAATATTTACCATTTTTTTAACATTTTTCACTTTTTTTCCAGTTTTACCACTTTTTTATATTTAAACGCTTATTTTATACTTAATCACTTTTTTCCTATATTATATCACCTTTTTTTATATTTTTATCACTTTTTTAAAAATTTTATTGCATCTTAGATGTTTTTATCACCTTTTCAGTATTTAATTTTTTTTTAAAAATATTGACAATTTTGTCAACATTGATCACTTGTTTATATATTTTATTGCTTTTTGTTATATTTAATCATATTTTTAATATTTAATCAAATTTCTTAAAATTTTTTTCACTTTTTCTAGTTTTAATAACTTTTTTGTATATTTAATCACTTTTTTAAAAAGAATATCACTTTTTGTAGATGTGTTTCTCTTATTTTTTTAATTTAATCCTTTTTTAAAATTATTTATTTCATTTTAGAATTATTTATCACTTTTTTATTTTTTATTAGCATTTTAAAAAAATTACCATTTTTTTAAACATTTATCACTTTTTTTTTTAAATTTTATCACTTTTTTTAACATGTAATAGCTTTTTTGAACATGTAATAGCCTTTTTGAACATGTAATAGCTTTTTTTAACATATTATCGCTTTTTTTTAAGAAATTGTCACTTTTTTTTATTTTTTAAAATATTTATTGCATTTAAAATATGTATTCATAATATGAAATACTAATATAATAATAAGTATAAATATGTATTTACTAAAAAGTATAGTTAATTAATAGATTTATATTTAATGATATTTACTTTATTAAATGTAATAATCACACATATTATTAAATATATTCAAACGAATAAATCATTTCTTTTTAGACCTACAAAAGTATAATTATTAACTAATGATATCAATAATGTCTATAATTATATAAAATAAATATTACTTTTTTTAAAATTTTATTCATTTTTTTAGTTTTTATCACATTTTTAAAATATTTATTACATTTTAGATATTTTTATAACTTTTTTGGTTTTTAATCGCTTTTAAAAAATATTTACCATTTTTTAATATTTATCACTTTTTTTTATATTTTATCAGTTTTTTTTATATTTAATCAATTTTTTATATTTATTTGTTTTTTTAAAAAAATTTTGATTTTTTTAGTTTTAATTGCTTTTTTTTATTTAATCAATTTTTTGATAAATATTTCAATTTTTTTAGTTTTTTATTGTTTTTGTGTTTAATAATTTTTTTAAATTATTTATTGCATTTTATAATTATTTATAACTTTTTCAGTTTTTAATAGCTTTTGAAAAAATTTTACCAATTTTTTAACATTTGTCACTTTTTTTTAAAATTTTATAACCTTTTTTAAAAAAATTTCAATTTTTTAAAATTTTTTAATCACTTTTTAAAAATATTTATTGCATTTTAGAATTTTTTATCACTTTTTAAAAATATTTACCATTTTTTAACATTTATCATTTTTTTAATATTTAATTGATTTTTTAGAAAAATTTTGATTTTTTTTAGTTTTAATCGCTTTTTAAAAAAAATATTTCACTTTTCTTAGTTTTTTATCGCTTTTTTTTTTAGGTTAGACTGGTCGCACTTTTAGAGTTACCACCTATAACCTGCAAAAGTAGGTTACTTTAAAACTTATTCATACTTGATCTGAACGGAATAGTCTAGGAAAAATAAAATAAATATTTGGGACTAAAATGACAAAAATATAAAAGTATAGTTGCGAAGAGTATTTTAAACCAAAATCCAATTTTTTGATCGGACGGTGAAAAACGGGGAGGCACCGTTACCTACAATGTATTTTAGAACGGTCCGTAGTTTACCCTGATCTTGAAAGTTGGTGACGTGACTAACGTCCCCTTCTCCTAAATTTTCATATATAATTTTTATAAAAAAAAACAAAACAAAAGAAAAAACTACTGTCCGTAATTTCTTATATCACCCCATATAGTTGTTTTGAAGAGCAGCGGAGACCTATATAACGAGGATAAGGGTGGATAAAGTCAAAAACAAAATCCTTCATACCTAATTGACCGACATAATCTTTGGACATGGCGATCACTGATCAAGCTCAACAGTCCACTACCTGCTATTTTGATTCCTGTGAAGTGGCCACTAATATTAATTAACATCTTTCATTCTATATGTCAATATGGTGTCCTTTTTTTGTGACAAATTTTCTTCTTGAACGGCCCAAAACAAAAAATTAAATTAAATATAAAACATAAAAGTCTCAATTCCAGAAAGATCATGGAACAATTGATTATGAATGTATACATATCTCAATATTATTACTAATAGAAAAGGTATTGATATGACTGATCATAAACTTGGTTTCATACAGGTTCACAACATTTTCTTTATAAGATTGTAACTAGCTGTAGAAAGAAAAGAATAAGAGGATGGAACTTTTCAAACTACGGGGATGGTTATGTAACAAAATGCTCAGTTTGAGGACAATCTTCAAATTTCCCATATTTTTGGTAGGAGGACTGGTTCGCGTAGCTTTTAGTTGAAAAGTGAGGTGAGGTGAGGTCTGGTGATGGCTCCTGTCAAAATGCTTTCCGGTGTTTCTTCGATTTCAGTTCAGCTTCTTGCTGACTGTTTAATTTTTGTAACTTTCTATTTCATTTACTTAAATAAAAACAAATTTTCAAATTGAAAAAACAAAAATAAAAACCATTAATTAGACAAATCTGAAAAAAAAACGTGAAGCCTAATTTTAATATTATATTAAAGCATAATGTATAATCTAAAATTATCTAACTATTCAATATGCTTTAACTTACATCAATATGTTTATAATGACTACGCATAATAATAATTTTAGTATCAAAGTCATGTTTGCAAGAACTTTGGTAACTTTTTTCCGTGATAGCATGTTGACTGAGTCATTCACTTCATTCCAATGCTACACCTTACAGCTATATTAACTTGCAACTTTGACAAAGTAATTAATTAACAAATCAATACAAAAAAAATTAGGATCAATGAAAAACTGTATGGAGGGACCCGAGAAAAATTTAATTATCTATTCATCTGAAATCTAAGAGTTAATTTGTTTTAACTTAAGTCAACTTAATTTTATATAGCCTATTTTTATTTTTATATATTTTCTATCCATAATCGATTTTATTTGAAACACAATATTATTTAGGTGCAATAATCCATTCAAAATAAAAATTTTATATGGTATTGAATTTTTATAAATTTTTCATTGTTAATGCCTAAAAAAAATTCATAAAAATTTAATGATATCATAAAAAATTTGCAATCGGTATATTATTACATATAAATAATATTAGCTTCCAAAGGAAGTTGGTTCCAAACAAAAAAAGATGTAAAAATAAAAATAAATTATTTTTTATTAAATTGACTTAAATCAAAATGAACTGTCTATTATTTTTACAACTTAAGTTTGTACCTGGTTTATATGTTTATCACTATTTATACATATTGATCAGGAAATTTATATTTTGCCCCATGAAGCCCTACGATAATTGATACTAGTGAAGGGAACCAAAATTTGTTTTACACTCAGACTGAGAAAAAAATAATAATAAATTAAATTGCTCAAAAAAATATAAAATCATTATTAAACATATGAAATTGACTGAAAAAAGCGGGTATATTGCAATAAATTAAGTTTAAAAAAATTGACTTGGCAACTAATAAATACGGTTAAAAATTTTTCACATTCTGGAGACAAATGGTAGATTTTTGAAATAAAATGCGACTACTTGTACTTTCATTTAAACTGCAGGGTTTTCGAAAATTACCACTACACAAAGTAAATTTAATCACAAAGGTAATAAAAATTCTTAACAGAAAAAAATTATAGTTATCAGCTTAATTTATATGTTAATTTTTATATCTATTTTAGGTTAGTTTTGTTATAATTAAGTGATTCTTGTTTAGTTTTTATTTTATTTAGGTAAGAAAATTTGTTAAAGAAGTTGACCAGATTTTTATGGAGTAAAAGAATTAAATTATAAGAAATTGTGAAATAAGTGGTTCAGCTAGAATTGAAAAAAAAAATCTCTTTTAAAATTGACTTAGATATCTTTTTTATAATATTATAATGTACTTGAAATGAAGGGTATTTTAGTTATTTAAATCTCAAGGGTTTTGAGAGAAGGAAGAGACGAGTCGAAAATCGGAACATTGGGGAGAGAAGAAAATTTGTTTTGTGGCTAATTGGAGCAGAAGCAACAAAATTGAAAGTGGGATCAAAATAGAAGCAGAGAAGAGAGAGAAGAACAGAAATTGGTTTTAATATTTCTCTTTTCTAGTTTACTTTCGTATTAGACTTGGATATTGCTTGTTCATGCCTTCTTATGGGATTATTGGATATTATTTTTGAATCTAGCATGACAGGCTAAATTTTTATGCTAAAGTTAGAGATATAGCCTAATTAAATTATTTTAATTAATTTATTTGGATTGTATTTTAGTTTATTTTCTTTACAACAATGAGTATTGTCTATACTTATTACCATAGATAATTTCTTTTAGAGATTTAAATGAAGGATCAAGAAGTGAAATTTAATCTGTGTACTAGGAAAATACCTATTTATTTTGATTTATCTATTTGGCAACTCAAATTTAATGAGTTTGATTAATTGTGCGGAGATTGAGAGATAATAGTTACTTAATTGAACACTTAAAAATTGTTCGAGAGAGAGTTGTAATACTATGAGTGATTGTTGATAATTAAAAACTTGTCCAAATAATTAATTAGAAGACCCTCAACTAAATGAAACTAAAGTCTTAGTTATCTCATAATTATTTTCTTCCCGATTTATTATTCTCATCATTAATTTAGTTTAACCTTATAGTTTAATAAGTTAATTTTACTTACTTAAAATTTAAAATTATTTTTTTTATTTTTATAAATAATTAAATATCTATTACTCATCGATCATACCTTAATTTATCATAAAAATTAAAATTTATTACAATTGACTTTTTACATTTCCAGAATTACCTCTATCACACGGTAGTATGTAGGAGCCGCCTTAAATTTAACTTTATGAACTATTTACATTAATTAGCCATATAGCAGCTAGCTAATGGCATGATTTTTGAGTCAGAGCCTTGCTTTTCAGGTTTCTTAACTACTTGGGTCCCTCTTTTTATCATTTGAGAATCCCCTACGTCACTCTTTTGACAATAAAACCTGGTCAACTCTCTCTCCCCCACCCAAATCCCATACTCGCTGTCTAATAATAATAAGAGTGGCTCCCAAGTTAAGTCATAGTAATAAGAGATGACACGTTCTTTTAATTTTTGGCACATGTGTCAGTATACACATACAGTTATTGTACATGGTAGTTTTACGCATTATGGCTCCTCAGTGGGCTCCTTCCGTGGGCATGGGGGACAAGCTTGCAATTTTTTTTTTTTTTGGGTTTTTGATGCTAAACTTCTTCATCTCAACAAATCTCTCATTACATTTGTAAGGATTCTAATCTCTAATATCGATATTGGAGTATATGCACGTCTACCAACTAAACTAAGCTCAAGGTACATTTTTTTCTTAGTGGCAGAAAGAAGAATTATATTACTGATACAAGGATTTGAGAATGAATACACAATTAGCAAGAGGCTAGTCCTAGCTACCCAACAAAGACTCCCAACACTCCCTTATAGCAAAGCTTACATGATGCTTATACAAACACACATCCCCCTCATTTTACAACCAGTTCAGGACCACTTCTTTTGGATTAAAAAGTCATTCAAGCCAACTATAATTGAGTTTTGAGCAACTATTCCTAATCCAAAAGTAAGACATACTTTGAATTTGGAAGAGCACATGTCCAATTGATTTTCTACTATCTTTAAAGACTAAATTATTTCTTCTATTCCAGATAGACCAAATCACAATAAATGTTATAGCCTCCCATACCTTCATTGAGCCAAGTTAAAACAAACCAGATGTTGGCCAGATAATGCTTTCCATCAAATTATCTGCTGCCGTTGCTTGAAGATGCCACCATGAATATACTGAAGACCAAACATCCCTTGCCTGAGAGCAATTTACAAACAAATGGGCCAACGATTCTTTTTCCTATTTACAGAATGGACAAAGAATATCTTAAATTGATATGCCTCGCAATGCTAGATTAATTTTTTAAGGAAATCTATACTACAGAGCCTTCCAGATGCAGACGTTAACTTTTTGAGGGACCCACGAACTCCATCTTGTAGCTTGGCACCAGATACAATTGGTAAAAGAGCTTCATCCACCAAAATGGATAGCACCTTTACTGAATATAAACCATTAGAGTGCAGTTGCCACCTCCATCTGTCACATGAATCTGCATTCAAATTTGTTGAGTCCAGTAATTTCAACAACTCTTCAAACTCTCCAACCTCCCTCCCTCTTAAATTCCTCCACCACAACCATTCCCATCCATTGTCCCTCATCTTTTCTTTTACCAAACAATTTTTTGACACCTCTAACTTAAATAACCTAGGGAACTTATGCTTCAAAACAAAATTCCCCAGCCAAAGGTCTTCCCAAAATCTTACCTTATCCCCTACCCCTACATCCCACCTAAAAGAATTTATAAAATCCACCCCAACTTCCTCCAAATCCCTGCCTATTTTTAGTATGCTCCCCCATACTCCAAAAAACATTCTCTTGCTCAAAACCCTATCTAACTCGCCATTTTCCCCAAAAATAGATTTAATAATTTTGACCTGTAACGCATCCTCCTCCGTCCTAAAAATGCCACCACCACTTCCTGAGCAAAGCTAAATTTTTTGCCCTTAGACTACCCACACTCAAGCTCCCTACTTCTTTTTTTAGCGCCACCCCCCCCCCCCCCCCCAAATTGATATCTTTTACTTTCCAACTTTTTAATCACAAAGATAGGAGCACGAAACAATGAGAAAAAGAATAGGGGCATGCTATCTAAAAAGAGTAACATAGCACTTTAGAATCTAACGGAAATAAGTTATGAAAGATCTTATGACCTATATTTTAGATATAAATGAATTTAATTTAATTCCATGTACATAAGATTATATATCTAATAATTACTTTAAGTAATATATAGGTAACACACAATTCATTTAACATGAAGTTAGATTAATTCAAAATAGTTTATTTTCATTTTTACATATTTTTTTTCAAAACCAATATATATCATTTGAAAGTTTATCATATATGTGTAATAATCTTCCTCGAATAACATTTTATTTATAATAAAATTAATTTTTTATTAATCTTCTTTTTTTAGGTTGGGGTAAGTAAAAAATTTATAAAAATTTAATTATGTTATAGAAAATATTATTCAATGTGTTATCATACCAACATGGTATATATTAACTTTTCGAATTATATGATTTTGAACAAAAAGCTGTAAAACATGAAAGCAACTAATTTTACATTAATTCAATTTAATGCTAAACTAATTGGGTGTTAACTTCTAAAAGATTATTTATAGCCCAATATCATTAATGATTATCGAAGTTATCATTCAACTTTATTTGATCACTATCCAACAAATAATTCATCCTATCATAATTACTCCTTTCCACTTTCAGAATATCAAAGAGACTAGTTCCTTTGCTTCATACAAATCTAAAAAAAATGCTACCATCTTTTGTCAGATAACAATAAAAATATTTTTGGACTAAAAAATATATATAGAGCCGGAGACATGGTCCAAACTTCAGATGATTTATTAATTTGTGCGCTTTTTTTTGGGGGGGGGGGGGGGGGGGTGTTAACGATGCATGGACGAAAACTAATAGGATTGAGGTATTATCAAAAGAAAAAATAGTCTGATGAAGATACAAATTACTTAATAAAAATAAAATACAGAAAGGGAGGCTTATTTGTGGAAAAAGACAGGTGGATTAGAGGTTGGAGCCACTTCTTCCAGAGTGGTTGGGTTATGTGCTTAATTAGGTCAATACTTTGATGCTAACGTCTCATAATTATAGTATGTTTAGATCTATATATACAGTATAATCAAATTAATTACTCTATAATTGAACTAGTTGATTACATGAAAAGCAGAGGAAAGAAGCTGAATAGATACTTAAAAGCTATTAATTGAACTTCTTTTGTGTGAACAGTTAGACAAACCAATGCACTAGTAGTCCTCAGTCCTCATACTCACAAAAATATATAGTAAAATAATCTTGAGTTTTTTTCCCTCCCTCCCTCGTGTTTGAGAGAGTCTTCTCTCTTGGTTTACAAAAGAAACCATGATTAAACCTTTTAACTTTGAAAGATTCCAAGTTTCAAGCTTTCTCTGCCATTTTCAACCTATATATACATACAAGTTTCATGTTTCAACGTCAACAAGTTTCTAAATTAAAAATTTCCAAGAAAGCCGCATCGATCTGATAAGCTGTTTTCAAATATATATATATATATATATATATATATATAATACATATTACTCTCATACCCCCAACATAGGTCTAATGACTTGCAGAACATGTTCTATTTATTGATTAAAGTTGTTGAAAATTTGAAACAATTTATACATAAATTGAAGACATTAAATTTGATGATTATATAAAGTTAGATTCTAAGAAAAAAAAATGAATGGATTCATCTTCTACAAAAAAAAGTCATATAATCCAAGTGTCCAAGAGCATACCCAACACACACGATCGATGGACGATTTCATCATTTTACTACATATCTGAACCTTAATCATTCACATGATCATGGAAATTAACTATCATACGAATAATGCAATTAATTATATATATTTACCTGCAATTCTTCGTTTACGTACATGTGTAATTGTGTACACACACGCACATCAATAGACACAAAGATATTATCCAAAAAGGAAAGAGGAAAAAAAAAGATCACTAAAACATGAGATAAATGAAGCTGCAAATAAAGCAGATGGCTAGCTGGGTTTTCTTTAGCTTGACGAGATATTATAATTATGCACATCTACATACACATATATATACTGAAACCAATACACTGACACAAAAAATATAAAAAAGAAAAAGAGAGAATGAAAAAGGAAAATGAACTAAATTAAACTAGCTAATATTTAGCTATTATCCTTTCCAACCCTTTCAAGTGTACAGAGAACAGATAATTACTTGGCAAGCAAGAGGTATTAGGTTAAATGCTATGCAATCTCATGAAACAAAGGGTCTTCAATGTTGAAAACATCAGACCAGACCGACGAGGGAGCAGCTTCACCATGGCTGGAACAGCTCGAAGAGTCTCCCAAGCTGCCTCCGATGAGGCTGTCCATCAGAGAAGGCGGAGAAGGAGTGGAGGAAGCGTTGATATTCCATGGAGAAGACGAGTTAACGGAATTCTCCACCTGAGTACTGAACACCGCCGATGGGGTATAGCTGCAAGGGACTTGGAGGTGAGGCAAGTGAGAGAAGGAGACACAGTCGTAGTTAACCGATCCCAAGTCGAGCTGGGGCGAGTTAGAGACCGAGTTGAAAAGATTATTATTCACAACCGTCGGATCCAACTGGTGACCGGTCAATGTAGAGCTGAGATTGTTATTGCTGGAGCTGCTTGTTGCTGAGGGAAGGGAAGAGTTGTTAGAAGTTGGGGTCTGGAGAAGATATTGCAGGTACTGAAGCTTGGCCCTGCGAGCTGCTTCTGCCTGCACTCTTGCAGCCTGTTCCTCCCACAAATGGCCGCCCACCAGCTCTTTGATATTGGCCAAAGCTATGAGATGAGACAAGCTGGTTGAGAAGATATCGGTTCGGGGCTGGTGGGTCATCGGATCATACCCCATCTGGATCAGCTTTTTCTTGAGATGAGTGTTCCAGAAGTTTTTGATTTCGTTGTCAGTTCGCCCCGGTAGGTGGCTAGCAATCGCTGACCATCTAATCATTAAGAACAAACAAGAAAACCAATAAGGAACAACGATGGATGGATATAGATAGTTCAAAATTAAGGTCAATGATACAAGTTCAAAGTTAGGCAGGGTTTTTCGTTTAGCAGCCAGGGATAGTAGATAATTACTTGTTGCCTAAGATAGAGTGGAGATTGAGAATTGTCTGCTCTTCTTCCTGAGAAAATTTGCCTCTCTTGATGTCAGGCCTCAGGTAGTTTGTCCATCTCAGTCTGCAACTCTTCCCACATCTATTAAGCCCTGCAAATTATAACAAGGAAAAAAGAACCCAACTTAAGCGTCAGACTAAGCGTGCTCGTCTTATAAAATAATCTAGGGGCAGTCGCCGTCAAAGAGTGATACATATGTATATGATTGAAGATACCTGCAAGCTTGGGGAGGGCTCTCCAGCTGCCATGGCCATGTTTCTGAATATACTTGACAAGTTTCTGATCTTCCTCAGGAGTCCAGGGACCTTTCTTAAGGCCATTCTCATCACAGCAAGGAGACCTTCCCATTTTTCTTTTTGTTTTGTTGGGTTTGCTGGTTGGCCTAGCTGCCTCCCTCCAGTCCAACCATCACCTGCAGATTCCTATATATATAGCAGTTTTCTGCTTCCCGGCTAGCTCATCCAACGTGGCCTTCTCCTATTTGCTGGCAAATCGCAGGGGAAGGTCCCCCCTTGCAATTCCCATTTTGCCCCTGGCTCTCCCGTGCCTTTTAGACTTTTAGCCTGCATCGGCATGCCCCATAAATTTAGATTAATGGTTTACCTTTTGACATTTGGGTCTCTGTTTTTTCCACAAGCGAGTCGATCGAGTGGACCCAGTGAGTAACTCAGAAAACATATTGCAGCCAAATCAATCATCTGATCAAGTTCTCATCTATGCTTCATTAATAAAAACGTAAAAGAATCTGAACAATATTTTTGGGCATTTTGAAGTGGAAGAATTATTACTATTAAGTTATATAAAGAGACAATTCAATAAGTTAGAAAATGTCGCATAAATAAAAGTATATGGCAAGTCAATTATGAGTGGGCTGCTTTTCACACATGAATCCAGGTTCAGACTTGTATCGATTCATATAAATGTATATAGTAATATGATTGTACCATACCCTTTGAAATGGAGGATCATACAAAGTTAATTTAAACCAAGTCAACTCGATAATTAATTAAATTAGTCGGTCTTCAATTTGCTGTTACATTTCTTATAGGTTATGGTTAAAAATTAAGCATGTGCTAGCTAGCTAGCTACAGGTATCCTGTTTCCGATATTTGCTTTGCTTTTTATTTTATTTTATGTCGCTAATCCATCGAGGAATAGTGTTGAAGGGCAGCAAGGAAATCAGGAGGGATGGTGAGGGTAAAATAGGGATTCAAGATGAATAAATAAAAAACTCATTAGTAAACGATTGGAAGTGGGAAACAAAAAAATAAAATGGATTTTGCTAAATGGCACAGAAGTAATTGATTAGATATAAAAAAGCAAATAGGTCTTACATTTGTTTTATTTTCAACTGCCAATGCAATTTTGTTATAAAACATTTGAAAAATTTTATTATAAAATTTTGGACACATATAAATTAATTAAATCAATATATAAAGACCTTAATAATTTTTTTTAAAGAAAAAGCGGGGGAGGGAGTAGTGGTCAGCATCAGGGAACAGGTGGGACGTCAGTGATGGTCAGAGGGCAGGGAAGGCCTCCCATGCACGCAAAATACGAGAGAAATAAGACCCACGGCCTTTTCCTTTTTAACTCTTTCCTCTCACTCCGTTTTCCAATTAATTCACATCAAGTTCTAAACAAAAAAAATATAACAATGTCTCCTGTTTTTTTATTTTTTATTTTATACTACAATGTCTCCCAATTAACTCCCTAATCTGTACGTTTAAATTTAATTGTTTGTTAAGTAATTTTGTTATTTAATGTGGCCAGTCATCTTATTCATGTATATTGGATTTGGATCCTCTCATTATGGTTTCGGTACTCCTTCTGTATGCACGCTTGCAGATCGATCTCTCCAATTCCCTTATTTTTTCTGCATCCATCCAAACTGAAATGGGAATCGCTTTCATTTGAGTATTATTAATATTATTAATTCTTAGTGTACTTACTAATTAGTATATATACGATTGCTTGCTAATTCTGGTGGGTTGGCAGCTGCATGGGATTATTTGGCAAAGCAAATTGCATAATTAATTTACTAAACCTAGCCGCTAATTGATAATTGATTAATAATGACTAGTTAATTCTTTCAAAGGTGGTAGGAAGAGTAAAATGAATAGGAATGGGGATAGGTAGGATTATCATTATAGTAATAGCTAGTATACATATATTGAATAATGTGTTATATACAAATATGTAGTATATATATTAATTGTTAGCCACTAAACCTAGCTAATAGATGTTAATATATATAGTTCTTGACCTACTATAGAGCATCTCATCAATTTCTTTTGCCATAAGTTTGAATATCTATTATAGGACAACTTATCCAGTAAGTATCTGTCTTGTAAAATTTGGAACTTCTCAAGTTGTCTAATTTTTAGAAGTACGAAGCCTTTTAATTAGCCAGCGAAGCTGGTATCCAAAGACAGAGCATCTCATCATTAGTACTAGTCTTTGCGTCGAGTATATATCCTAACCCTATATTTAGATAAACTCTCGTTTCCCTGCGCTACCTTTGCACGTAGCTAATACTATTGGGTCTGTTTCCACTTCTGGTTTCCCTTTTCTCTTACCACCACACGTATGCTTCCAAATTACCCGCCCTCCTTTGTCACTGCCGTCATGCTCCGTTATCTCTCTCATCAATCCTTCCTCCATTCCACCGTCTTGTTATTGAGTTTAATTTTTCATTTTGGAGTTATTCTACAGGACGTCTTGCCTTTAAGATTAGAGTTCACGTCAGTTGTGTTTTGTTATAGAAATAGAAGGTGTAATATGGTTGCTTACCGTCTTGCTTGAGCTTCTTGTTTACTAGCTAGGAAGATGAGTTTTTTACACCGATCCTTTACCGGATTGGTTAACAGCTATACTTCAATCTAATCTTGAATAATTTAATTAAGCAATGAGCATTACTTGGGAAAAAAAAAATGACAGTTTTATATTTATGCATTTTCCAGTTTCACCCAGCAGATGTATAAACCCTCCTCGGCTCATTACATCCTTTTGTTGGATTTATTATGTGGTTTGATACACGGGAACAATTTGTATAATATGACATCAAATAAAAACGTTAACCAGTGGATTGGAGGGAGTATCTACCATTAACTTTAGTTTTGGAAATATTAGAATTTTTTTTTTCTTAACAGAGAATACCAATTATGTTAAGCCAAAGCGTTGAGAGAAAATGGAAGAATATATATATATATATTGTGGGCAAAAGACTCGATCAACATGTACACCGCGAATTACAGTTTTGGATCCTGATCCTTGGGCTTCCCTATACTACATGAATTTGGAAGTTTGCTAGTTGGAGATATTAAATCTTAGTGATGAATTTTTTTAAGTTGATTCGAACAGAATAGTAAATGTAATTCTACTCTGAAGAATGACTTTTCTTTTTTTAAGAAAAAAATATTTCTAAGGATATGAAATTTATATGCATGCAAATTAAATGCATATAGGCTTTCGTCAATAAGAGTGAAATAAGCATACGTTAACGAAAGCAAACTCATTCATATAGATCTTTTAGATTTAATTAAAATAAAGAATTAGAAATTTTAAATGTGATGATGATGATTTTATTTATTTATTTTTTATTCTGACTACGTGCACTCTCCCAATGCTTGAGTTGTTACTTGAGAGAAAGATTTTTCGGGTCAAAGAAATTTTACACCCTTCGGTCGTGAAGAAATTTTATTGTACAAAAAGATTATTGCATGTCTAAGAAATTATTACTTAACGTGATTGATTCTACAAACTAATTACCCATCCAAATAGCTAGTTTTTGTATACCTTACAACATGAATCCTAAAATAAATCGGAAGACATTTGTGTTGAGTTCTTGTCAGAGCAGCCAATTAGATACAGATAAAATTAAGTTGAATAGATTTTTTTTAATAGCAACAAAAAGATTTATATTAGATAACCGGTGAAATTAAAAAACTAGCAAGTTGCTAGTTTTCAGACTTAAACAATGACGGGGAAAGTTGATTAGATACCCACTCAAATAAAGACAGTCCCAACTTAGCCTAGCCTCCATGTTGGACATCCACAAATTAATGAGACATTATTAGTAAGCAACGCATCTAATATATTACTTATTACTCTCTCCGTCCCAAAAGTTTTGCTCCATTTGTTTCTGGTAATTAATCTATAATTTTTTATTTTCAACATTCTAATATATAAATAAAAAATCTTTGTATATGAATAACAATTCAAGATATGTAGTTTCTAAATATATTTTTTTTTTATTTTTTCTAACAAACAATAATATGAATAAAATTGAGTCAAAATACAACAAAAAGTCAAATGTATCAAAATTTATGGGACGGAGGGAGTATGTTATAATACATGTAACAATAAATAAATAGATTCATATATCTTTTTCATCATATACCGCTTGGTCCCATAGTATTTGTTACTCTTTCCCCGCATCCCAAAGTAGGTCTCATTCCTTTTGTTCATATTTGTATATCTTCTTTCAAATTTACCATTCTTATGGAAAGCACCAGAATATACTTCATTTTGTAATTACCCTATTAGTAGTAAAGGATAAGCATACTTAATATATGGAAAAAGTAACAAATTTATTACATACTTAATATCATACTACATTCGTCCCATATTATTTATTCCATTTTAGTTTTTGACTTAAGTTTGATTTAAATTTATTTATATCATTATTTGTTAAAATTTTTTAAAAAGTTATATTTATAAACTACAAGAATCATAGTTTTTGAATATAAATTTTTAAATTTTTTATCAAATAATAATATAAATAAATTTAAGTCAAGGTTAAGTAAAAAAAACCAAAATGAAGCAAATAATATGAGACAAATGGGGGTAATATGTATGTAATAAAATAACAAATTTATCATAGTAAAGATGCAAAATTCTCACTTTATCATTCTAAATTTGCAACTAAAGTTATAACGTTAGTGTATTTTTCTCATCTATTACTATAAGATAGATGTGAAAAAATGACCGACAATTCAATTACCCTATCATTTCTCCGCAAATCATTATTACCGCATCCCTTTGAAATTTTCAAAACTCAATCATGCATCCACCGGATGATACACCATCCTCCAGCACTTTACCCGATTGGAAACTCATCGGAGATTGGCTAAATATACATTTTTTTTCACAAAATATTTGACATTTTTTTACTAGATGGCTGATTTGCTACTTTTCAAAACATTAGTGGTAATAGTATTGCACCAATTTTAATTTTTTGAGTAGCAAATTTATGCCAATGAAACACATGGGTGAAATTTGCACTTTTGGTTTATTTTGGATGGCAGATATAATATTGATCTAACATCTACAATTTTTAGACAAAAATTATGGGACAACTGTACGAGTATTTATAGTTTAATTCACGCTGTAATTAAGATGGTCTTGTGGGTATGTATAAAATCTATATGCCCTCCTGTAATTAAATTATTTTTTGTGTATAAGATCAAATTTCTTGAGATTAGCCTATTATATCGATTCAGATGCAATTAAATGGATCACTTTCGTTTTTTTCTTTTTCTTTCAGAGAACAACTGGTGCACTTCCTCAGACCCCTATAAACCCAAATTGAAATGAGAAGGAAGAAAAAGAAAATTGAGAAGGAAAAAGGGAGAGATCATTTGAAGTATGTCATTTGACCCTAGAGGAAGAGGAGGTGGCTGGTTAGAGAGGAAGTTGCAGCAAACTTGTCTAAAAATTTCTACCTGACCTTATGGAACCCTAAATATATTAGACATTATATATCATTGCAACAGTGACAGCAACAGATGCATCATTTACCATCCAGTTTAGGCTGCCGGGATATACCACAGCTATCAATGCAAAGAATACTTTCTCTAATTTTCTGCTATTCTTCTCTTTTTGTCTTAGTTTTACCTTTATTTCCTATTAATAAAAATCACCTTTTACTGCTAAAGAAAAATATTAGTTTCACTGAAAACACAAGTGTAGGTACGTACCAAAACCAAAATTATCAAATGTATAGCCAACAGCACTCATATTTATTTGTGTAACAGCTTTCTGAAAGAACGTGTGGCTCCACTTTTTCTTTTTCTCATCTAATCTTGTTCCACTTTCTGTTTTATTGGCCTTTTTTCCCCCTTTCCTGAGAATTACAAAATAATCAGAATAAGTTTTGTAAACTGTATATATGTTCACTTTGTATTCTGCAAATCAACGGGCACAATTAATCTCGGGGGAAAAAACTGAAAGTATGAAATCCTATATACTTCCAAACGGTTTGTTTGTTCAGAATTAAGTTTTCCTTTCACATTCTTAAAGAAACATGAACATTTCCTAAATGTGAATTTTTTTTTAGATTATCTAAATGTGAGAAAGGATTGTTATTTTCTTTATTCCTTTATTTGTGCAACTAAAGAAAACATTGATTTTCTTGAAAAAAAAAAATCAATATACTATAACCAACAAAGATTTCAACTGAAATCACACATCTCCGACTTGCTAGCCCAATCCGGGTGGTAAAAGAGATGTCAATCCCCAGCCAAGGTCAATAATCAAATTCCCCCTCCCTCCCCAAATTTTCATAATGCCTTCATACTAAGTTCGGTAACATCTCACTCCCCAAATAAGTTAGCATTCCATCTGTCCCTATAATATGGTTGTATCTCCTTAGACCCTACACCTTATAAGGCTGATCTTATATACAAAAAAAAAAAAAAAATTACAACTCTCCTCTTCTCCTAGCATTTTTAGTCATACTTAGCTAGCTATTACTCCCTCTATTTCATATTGTTTGCTCTATTTTAGTTTTTTTACTTAAATTTGATTTAAATTTATTTACATTATTATTTAATAAAAAAAATTTTAAAAATTATATGTAAAAGCTATGGTTCTTGTAGTTTCTAAATATATTTTTAATTAAAAAAATAATTAGTAAATAATGATATAAATAAATTTAAGTCAAAAAATTAAAATGGGGGAAACAATATGAGACCGGTATTATTTTTTAAAAGGTCATTTTATTATCTAAAACAAACATTAGAACTTGAATAATTTTATAATTCTAATCAACAAAAGTTCTCGTTTTCACTGATAAAGGAAAAAAAGTATAATAATGTAGTCCTGTTTGGAGAGAGATTGCCCACACGTAAATGCAAAAAATTGCTATATGTATGAAAAAAAAGCACGGTACTGGGTTACAAAATTAAGAGGATAAAGACAAATATGGAATAGAAGATGCATGATCCGACATGCATCAGTATATTATTTCTTGCACGTAGTCCCGAAAAACATGTAACGAATCATATATCAAACAGTAGACAATAGTCATCGTTTCCGCTCATTGTTTAGATCAACAAGTAAATCCTTTTGTCTAATTCTGTCCAAACAAGTAATTTCCTTATTCAACAAGCTACTCCTGTTCTTTCAAACCTAAACTCATTTTAAGACATCACAGCAATTGACACACAGCCACCAGAGTCAAACTAACAGAATTAAGAATAATCAAATCTCTCTCTCTCTACTTGTTACTTTTCTTGCTTATTTGTTTTGTCTGGCAGACATATTCTTCCCTCAAAAGAAACCCAGATTCTTGATTTAAAGGAAAATTAAGCAGAAAGGAGAAGGTAATTCAAGGCAATTATTCACTGCTACTTTCCTCTTTTATTAGAACTGAGATTCTAAGACTAAACCTTATTTTTGTTATGGAAGGAAGGGATGTAAGGAAAATGGTAATAAAGCTACCTCTTTTGCAACCCGGCTGTTTTAGGTTTATAATTAGATTATCATACAACTAAACCAAAATAAGGAATATGCAAGAGATCTATAGAGAGAGAGAGAGAGAGAGAGAGAGAGAGAGATTTCAGATAACTTGTAGAACTAGGGTTCCTTGTGGGATGGACAAGGTGATCAACATCAAAGGAAGCAGGTTAAGATTAATAAATGAAGATTTAGGGAGGGAGGTGATGTCAGGATGAACAGTTTATTGTTTCCTGATGATTAGAAAAAATCGCAGTTGCAGTGTCAGCTAAACAACTGATTTGCTTCCTCGCTCAAGTTTCTACCCAACACATCTAAACTCGGACTTTCTACTCTTCCCATGCCACCTATCTCCTTTTCTACCTCACCATTAATTTCCATTCCATTCCATGCACAACACACACACACACACTCTATATTCATATACATATATATAATACTCCATCCGTCCTAAAATCTTTGCTCCATTTGTTTTTAGCAATTAATCTATAATTTTTTATTTTCAACTTTTTAATATATAAATGAAAAATCTTTGCATACAAATGATAAATCAAGACATGCAGTTTCTAAATATATATTTTTTAATTTTTTCTACCAAAGAATAATATGAAAAAAATCAAGTCAAAATACAACAAAAAGTCAAATGGACCCAAGATTTTGGGACGGAGGGAGTATTAGGGTTTCTAACATGAAGCAACTGTTTTTCTTTCTTACTTCCTTTTCTTTTCTTTTCTATTGGAAATTCAAATAATTAATTCTAGGTGTGTGTGTGTGTGTATCTTATATTATGAAAAGTATGAAGGTGCATAAAAGTTGAACAGTTTTTTTACCCTTAAAGTTTAATACAGTATATTGTAATACTTTAAATAAACATGTTATTGTAATTACACTATTTTAGGACAATAACTAAATTCTTCAAAACACATTCATCTTTTAGTTATATTTCATTTAAGATCTCATATTTTAATCTATTGTATATTTTCCAATGCAAAACTGTTGGAAAATTTCATCAATACTATACAACTACATGTTCACTTGTTGGAAAATCATCTTTTAGATAATAAAGGTTTAAAATCTTCCATTAAACTATCAAATTAATTTTTTATCCATCATTGAGATGTTGAAGTTTAATTTTGGAACAAACATCTCCTTGATTCCACATTATCATTAAACAAGACCTTAAGCACAAGGTTTTATCTATTTCATTACCCTTTAAGTTCAATGAAATATTTTTATTAATGTTTAAAATTAAATTTATGGATAAATTTTTTATTTGCCTTTTCAATTAGTTCCTATATTCAAGATGAAGCTAAATAGAAAATTAGATGTAAGGTGCTCCAATAAAAATTATCCTAAATATAATCTTCGATATTTTTATTTTTGACTTATATAAAATATACTATTAAAATATACAATCAAAATACTGAAAAAAAATTAATTTGCATCAAGATCTATGATTTATATAAGCTAAATTTCATCCTAAACTTTGGTTTGTTATTATCTTTTCATTCAAGAAAATAAAAATATTTTAATTTGTCTCAATAGGTTTAGTTTGTTAACCAAACCAAAAGTTATTATACATGTATACATTGTACATAATAACTTTTTCATATATGGAAAAATTGATAATGCAATAGTTTATTTAATTGTAAAAAAATTATTTCTCACTTCAAATTTCTATGAGAGAAATTATCAAATAATTTAAAATAATTTTAAAATATTGATGTTACAGAAACATAGTTACTCAAAGTTTATAGATTTCATCTAATCGGACACTAATATGAAATATTTTTAAAATAGTTTTAAAAATAATACTTATTTGAGGATTAAACTTTAGATCTACTTGCCTTGACATTTGAGATATGAAAAATATTCATAGGGTCTTTACATTATGTGTCCCAGGCACTAGAAACTTATTTCTTCTTCTTCTTCTTCTTCTTCTTCTTCTTCTTTCGTCCTCCTTTTTTTGCTCTATAATTATTTTGATTGAGTCCTAGAGGAGGTTGAGTTTTTTAGCAAACCGGTATACTTTTAAAAATTATTTTCCCAAGTAAGTGTAATTTTTAAAATATTTCCTTATTGATTATACTTAAGCCATTCATCTATATTTTATTTTGGTTTTAAGTCACAAAACTTTGCCAACAACATTAAGGTTAATTCAAAAGCATAACCACAATTGAAAAAAGAATTAATAATAAATTAAAAAGAAATAAAAATCAGGAAGAAATTAATTAAATAATAAGCATGAAAGCATGGGGATGAATTGAAATTTACATGAATAGTTCTATGTGTATAGTTCAATAAATTGCAAACATGAATTTTCAAAATACATAAATTATACATTTTATTAATTAGCTTCCTAAACTTTTTAAAGTAAATTTTAGATTTCATATAATCGGGGAGTAAGATGAAATACTTTAAGAAGTTTAGAATCAAAAGAGAACACTAATAGGTTAAAAACAAAAATGAAACATAATTAAAAGTTAGAGACTATCTAAAAAATTTACTCTATTCTTTATGTTAGCAATTTTTTTAACTTGGGTAAAATGTAGTACTCCATATTTTATTTTAAATAAAAATAAAAGTATATTTAACAATAAATTGTGCTTTTTTATATCTATGGTTTGTGTTTTTTTTCCTACTTATGCCTATTGTGTTTTTTGATCAATTTATTTTGAAATATATTATTAAATACTCCCTTCGTCACAAGTTCTCTGCATCATTTTTCATTTTGGGCCGTCCCAAGTTCTCTGCACAATTTCCTTTTTTAGTAATTTTTTTACATCTAAAATACCATAATATCCTTTTTTAACTTTCTTGAGAAAAGGCAAAAGTCAAGTTTCTCTCTCTCTCATCAAGCTTTTCTCTCTCGCGTCTGATCATGCTTTTCTCTTTTCTCTTCATCTGTAGCAAAAATCAAAGCTTAGATCCGACAATTTGCCCAGATGATGACGATTTCAAGCCATGGGTAGCTCTGTTAATGATTAAGATGGTCCGAACATAGGTCACCGAATAAAGGGACATTGAGTAGAAGATCGGGTTGGAGATGTAAGTGGCAGTCGAAGATCAGGTCAATGGCCTTGTCTGAGGAGGTTGAGGTGAGCAAGGAGAGGGATTGATTTGGGTGAATGACAGTTGCGTCAAGTAGGAAACAGGGGAATCATAGGCAAGGAAACTGGAGGGAGGCAAGCAAGTGAGCAAGAGGAATCAGGGGGAGGTGAGCAGAGAGAAGGGGGAATTGGAGAGCAGGGGAACTCAGAGATCAAGATGGACAATTGAGGTGCAGAGGCAAGAGATGAGGAGATTTGGGTGAAGGGCATTGTTGGAAAGGAATGGAAAACAATAGCTATCCTTGGTATATGTGTGAAATTGAAATGGAGCAGAAATGTGGGATAGGGGAAGTATTATTTATTTATTTAATTCAATATACTTTTAAGATTTTTTGGACAAATATATATTTTAAAAATTAAATTAAATTATTACAATAAGTATAAATATACATTTTGTGGGGACTATTCTTTAATCCGATAGTGACCATTGTTTGGCATTAGTGTTAGTAATTAGTATCAAAGTTTTAAGAGAACTATCTAAGAGTAACTTTTTACTTTTTACTTTACTAGTTTAATTTCTACTTTTAATAACTTACCTAAAGCTCTAATGCTAATCATAAAACTTGTTCCCAAATAAGAATATGACAGCAAATATATTCAAGATAAAAAAAAATAGATATAAGGTGCCTTAAGAAAATTACTCAAATATAACCTACAATTTGTTTGTTTTTTAACTTAGATAAAATATACTATTAAAATATGTAATTAACACTTGAAAAGTTAATTTCCTTGATCAATATCCTATGTGAGCTAAATATCCTAAACTTTTGATCTTTCCATTCTAAGGAAATTAAAAACATTTTAATTTCTCCCCACTAGGTGCAATTCGTTAACTCAACAAAAAGTTGTATTACATAATAAGTTTTTTTAATAAACTCATTAGAAAAATCTATTTTAAAATATATTATTAAATAAATTTACACTAATTACATGTATTTTATTCACGTTCAAAGAATGTGTCAATGACTTGTGTGTGTGTGTACACTCACACAGACACTACTACAAGAGAAAGAGCATGTAGTGACCGACTATTCAGTGGTTAAACGGTTGCTAATTTACTTTTAAGCAACAAAAGAAAAAATGATGGCTAGACGGTCACCAAAAGCCTAATCGCTAAGATTTAGCCAATGTTTATTTCAGTCACTGGAGTGATTGTCAATCACTATTTCAGTCACTACAGTTTTAATCAATAATATTTATTTTTATTTGTAAACTCTTTTTTTTTTAATTTTTAATAAATAATATCATTCCAGTTTCTATGTTTTTTATTATAATTGTCAACTAAATCTCTACACATCCATTTCTCCAGACCAGTTCCATCTTCACCATCTACAACCTCCAGGACTAGTATCGCTTGGTCTACGCCTTAGAGGTCGGCCACATCTCGGAGCAGAGAATCCAAGCCCGATGTACCTTCAATCACCATCATGGTTGCATGAACGGGTTGATCAAGATGATTCTCTCCCCAAAGACGATTTGTGCTCCAAGGCAAATTTCTCAAACCAGTTGAAGAAGAAGAAGAAGAAGATGTAAAGGAAAGTGTTAGAGAAATGGAGAGTGGGAGATGAAGAAATAAGAAGACAGGCAGCCTAAAAATTTTATTCAAATTTAAAAAAACCGCTCGTTGAGTGACTAAATGGTGACCAATATTTCGGTCACTAGTTTAAAATTTGGACTGTTTTGATGACTGTTTGGCCACTAAAATGTGAGGTTAAGAAAACGGTGGCCAGACGGTCGCTCTAGGAAGTGATCGTTCAACCACCGAAATAAAGAATAGTCATTCAGTCACCAAAAAAGTTCTTTCACTTTTTAGCCACTGAAATGTGGGGTCAAGAAAACGGTGACCAGACTGTCACTCTAGGAAGTGGCTGTTTAGCCACCGTAATATACATTAGTCAATCGGTCACCCAAAAAGTTCTTTCACTTTTTAGTCACTAAAAAAACGATGGCTATTATCGATCATTATTTCAAAGTTTTGTTGTAGTGATATATATGCATATGCTCATGTACCATACAACAAGAGGTAGCGTTCTTCAATTCTTTCCCATGCATGTGTGTATATATATATATCCTACCCTTTCAAAAAGTCCGGATTCGATCTCAGTAACTTTCGTTTCATTATCGAATACATAATTTTACTAGTTAAGTTGAATACAATTAATTAAATTAAAGCTCCTGAGAAATTAATTAATATTTGCTTCCTTTCGTGAAACTAACAGGGACATTTATTTTCAAATTTCTTCCTTTAATTTCTACTCTGTTTCTACACACACACATATCTTCTCCTGATCCGTTTTGAATAATTAGCACCCAATCTATTCAATTGCTTAATTTAGACACAAGTATTGACTCACCGGTTATTCCATATATACATTCATGAACTGATCTGCTGCTCTGCAACATCAATATATTCAACACCTTCTACGTGATGTTGGTAAACAATTATTATGGGCTAGCTCTGGTATATATAACCTGTGAAGGTTAGGATTAATCATAATTATAATATATATATATATATATATATATATATATATATATATATATATATGTATGTATATGTATATATATGTGTGTGTGTGTGTGTGTGTGTGTAACTAATTAATGAACTAAAAAGTTAGAGAAAAAAAAACAAAACAAAAAATAAATTAAAGAAAATGTTGAGATCAGTTCATCCATGTATAGTTCATCAGATCTGCCAATAAAACATACAGGCCTGTCAGGGCAGGGGAATTGTTAAGTATATGTTATAGAGGTTCTTAGTAATTGATGACGGTGATAGTTCCACTACAAAACTGCAACTGGCAAGAGCCGTCGTAGCAAAATCATTGAAAATTTCCAAAGCATTTATATATATAAAAAGAAAAAAGAAAAAAGAAAAAAGAAAAGAAAACCAGTGAATAGAAAAATATTTGTATTACGTGACTTACGTCCAATACACGTGAATAGTATATATCTGGGCATTTTCATGGAACAAACACCAACTTCAACCGCTCAGTCGTCACTCCTATTGAACCAAACGTTAAATTAATTCCCGATGAACCCCTGAACTATGACAAAGTTGACATGTTGGTTCCTGAACTGAACTGAAGTTGATCTTTCCCTCATATACACCACCTCAACTTTCAAAATTATGCCTAACTGATGATCACCCCTAGGATGACCATCCATGACCATGATATATAGTAGTCATTACCAATAATGAGTGGGTCTTGCACAGCTTAATTAGAATATAAAATAAAAAAAAAACACTGCCGTTTCAGAGGATCACTGCGTGCTACCTAATTTGTTATCAAATTGTTTGTTCCTCTAAATTTCTGAATGCAATGCATCCATATTGATCAAATTGAAGTAACTGATAAAAAATTATGGCTGGGTAGAGATAATTGGACACAATCTCTAAAGTTCAAAAAAGGCTGATTAATTTGGAAACTGACTTTAATTAGCTCAGAAGATAGAATTAGTCAGATTGGTGAGAGTAGAGGCACCAATTGGGGGGGTTAAGCCATTCAGCTATTCACAGCCCAACAACTCTAAATTGAAAGGTTAAAGAAGTAGACACAGCAAGAACAATAAAAATTTTTTCAACGTGGGGTCTGGAGATCTATGCTAATTTCATCAGATCTTTACCGTTTCAAATGACAATTACGTGTCCAAAGCTTCCCTGGAGGCACTGTAATATATATATATATATATATACACACACACACATCCCACATCCAATTGGTCTCCGCGCACGGTTCATCCCCTAATTAAATTGACACGTTAATTATTTATATCCATTAATTAATTAATTACGTGAAATGACTAACTTATATTATGATTTCTTGTAAAGTGACACTAACCTTTCCAATTTTATAATAATCAGAACAACAGTTGAAATCTTGTGCAGGGCTCTACTCCTTGACATTAATTTGTTTGCATTGCTCTACGTACGTACCACAGCACCATCTGGTTTTTCCCAACCGTTATGCCCAAAAAAATGAGATGAGGAAATAATTTAGTAATTAACTAATTAATTGATCTATAATATTCATGAAGGATTAATTGAATATATATCCATTAAGAATATGATGCACACTTATTTTATAACTATTTGATTGGAAACTCGTCAAGGTTCTCTTGTATGTACGTATATATATATACATGGATATATAGCTAATTAACAGTAATATATATATATATTACTGTTAATTAGCAGTTAACTACTTCAATTAGTACATTATTTGTTGGCTTAACCTGTTATAAGGAGTGACATCAGATTAACAGCTAAGGACAGACAGTGAGAGCTAATGAAAACTGACACTTGATTTATGCCTTGTATAATATGCTATATTCACACCAACTTTCAACACAAATAAAAACTGGGTTCATCTACCTGATATATTTTACCTACAGAGTATATATATGGATATGGTGGCTCTATTTGAAAATAACATTAGCTTTTACTATTAGAGGTTTCAAGAAGTTATCTCAACCAATCAAAAATTATTTTAATAAACATCTAACGCTAAACTTAAATGATATTTTCAAAAAAAAAGGACGAAGACAGGTTCGTTGAGTTATTTCAAAACTTTTGTCCCGAAACTGTTGCATAACTTGGACACTGTGTTTGTCTCCCAGGGTGTGGGATGTTAGAGGAAATTGATAAAGTATAGCACAAGAAATTTTAAAGGGAAAATGTTCTATTTCCTGAGACAGGAAAATATGATTATTCATATTTCAGTGTTTTCTCTCTCTCTCTCTCTCTCTCTTGCTTTTTTGGCCGTCGACCATTTCAGTGTGCATGGATTTTCTCAGAGATTTAATTGCTCTTACATTATTAATTATGATGGACAAGCATATATGTACTACCCAAAACAGATAAACTATATCTCTAAGTAAAAAAGAAAATTTGTACTACTAAAATGGATGGAATTTGTTATATAAAAACTGGCGAGTTGAATATGCCTGCCTTGCCGGTCATCCCTTAGATCATGGTGGGATGTTGGTCAAATTAGTATATATACCAACTATTTATTCGGAAACCTAAAGTAAGGGCTATACATAAAATATTAAACTTAAACTAATCTGCATGCTTTTATATTATATAAGTAGTTTCTATTTATCGTTTCAATTTAATCAGGGACTCTAGCATATAGATCATATTCATTAATTTGAGCTAATTTAATAATATTATCTAGAGAGTAGCTAGCCAAAGCCAAGCAAGCTAGTTCTACGCTGCCATATTCCATTCGTGGGTACTGGGTAGCCATGCAAATACAAATACGATGACTGGTCAATACACAGACTCATGATCTCTATTCCTTAACCCACGACTTGGGTTGAACATCATATATATATATATATATATATGCAAACGTGTTCCTTGACAGTGATCTAATTGTAAACAAAAATATTTAATTTGGTTTTCATGAATTAATGCCAATATATACATATTAATTATCATGAACAATTTGTTTCAAACCAGATTAGGTTTGATCACAAATAAGTAGTTCAAATTGAAATTGATTAATTGGCCGTGGTCAGTTAAGTGAAAGCTCTTGATGTTAGTTATTGATTCGTCAAATCATGTAGTAGTGGAGTTATTTAAATAAGTGTACATCTCTTGTTATTTACGTCAAGCCTAAAAGAGAAAAAAAAAAAAAAAAAAAGAGGCAATATCTCTAGAGTATTTGCTTTTTATATGTACTCACTGAGTTGTAAAGAAATTGTTTTAGACAACATCAATTGGTTGATAATTACTTTGGTATTATATCTACTTCCAAAATTCAGAGCATATAATGTCCATCTGCTGTATGTAAGCTTACAGTTCATAAATTTAGACGCACATCCATGAAATAATATTAAACTCCCTAGTATTCAATAAAATGTTTGCTATAGGTTTTTAGTCAAAATATTATTTTATATTAGGTGTCTGATATTATTTTACAAATATATAAGCTTATGAAATCTAAGACTGGTTCACTGTTTTCCCCCATTGAAGAGATAGCTCAAGACATGGTAAACTCAAGTTTAAACAAATTTTCATGAATTATATTCATTATATTTACAGTTCCAAAAAAAAAAAAAGGTTGCTAAGTAAGTTTTGGGGTTTAGGTTTACAATCAAGTTTTTAATAATATCATCATTGGTGATAAAAAAAAAAAGTTGAAAAAAAAATAGGTATGCCAAATTTACATACGCAAAAACACTTACTATAGGCAATCTTGTATAATAAACACTCACAAAAATGCATTTGTTATAAGATTTTATAACTTTTCTTTGGTACATATATATAATAAATTTGGGAAGTAAATGCTTGTGAAACTTTGAATTTCATATTTGGCCGAGTCTTTTTTCTTTTCTTGCCATACTAGTGTACATGCATGTAGGGTGTGTTTTCTTCTTTCTCAATTGTATTTCGGCCAGTTTAGCCTTAATTATATCATAATTAAGTTGCGATTTGAGAAGTTAGATATATTTAAAAATTTTCTCAAGGACATTGATTGGGCCACCTCATATTATATATGTAAATTTGGGAGCAATGAAGGAATAGACCTAATAGAGGTTTTGTAGAGTTCTCACCAACACTTGACTTTCGTCTGGTTATATATGACCTAAAACTTCTAACCCAAATCTGGACCATAAAGCAACCCTGAACCACAGAACAATGCTTAATGTCGGCAAATTTTCACAATAATATCTAATTAATTAACAGGCGCATGTGCCAGAAGAGAGGGATTAATTAGGAGATCTGAGTGCCTTTTATTTTTTTTCATAGATCTGATGGGTCAATCAGCTAACAAACTTGAAAACTTGAATCCCGTACAGCAGTTGATCGAAATTGTTTAAGATCATCACGCTTGGGGTATGGGTAAACAACCGGGCTGCAGATTAAGGCTTAATTACTGGTATTAGTTATTTTTAAAAAAATAATGATCAAACAAACAGTGGTTTAATCTAATACTGTTTCCTATATATAATCTATGGACAGGTGAAAACTTTGAACTCAAATCCATTTATGAGTAAAATGTTTTATATACACTTGCAAGGATTCCTTGATATATAATTCTAAAATTTCCTTACAAAACTTCATTAAATCCTTCATGTCACAGTTTTACTGTCCCTGGAAAAGCAAGTGGAGCCAGTTAACTTTTCTCCACCAATCATATATTAAAATTTAGGATTTTAATACGCAGTTTTTAATGTTTAATACTAAAATTTAAACTCTTTTGTGAAGTCACCATATTTACAGCTGGGTTACCTAAATTAAGCCCACTTTTCTCGAGATTGGACCTCAAGAGGTAGAAATCAGTAGGCTGATATATCGGCAGCAAACCCAAAATTCAGCCAAGCCCAAGGTCCACAGGTCCAAGAATATACCAATCAGACAAATGAGCTGGGCCAAACATGAAAAATTGGGTCATGCGAACTGACTAATATTGTATCAGTAGACTAATCAAACAGTAAACATGTCCACTAATAAAGATTAATTAAATAGAAGAACAATAATTATTTTTTCATTTTCTATTTTATGTTTTTATTTTTTTGTGGTGGACCAGTAGACAGTGGCTGTCAATGCACTGTTCACTATTAAGTTATAAATAAACGGAGGGCCTCCGAAGTGCATAAAATCTTATAAAAAACTATAAGAGAGCTGTTTCTAATTCTTATGATCTCTCATCTGGACTTCTTTTGTGCATCCTGAGAAAATCAATATTTCTAGATCAATGATTTGAAGTGACTAATTATCATGAGATTCTTTTCGTTAGCATCAACTATGTTAAGATTGATGGGATGAAGTAGTTTATGACGTTAATTAACTGTATTGTATTGAAGTTACACGATATTTTAAGTTGGATGCCGTTGCTTAGGCTCAAGAACATAACAACAAGATGAAGGCTCAATACTTGAATCAGAAGAAAGAAATACAGAACTTGACACATACCTTTCTTGGATTTGGCTTTCATTCCATTAGCCGTATTGAGAGTTGTTAGAGGGAAATGAAAATGGGGAACTGGAAGGAGACATCATTACTAGCTACCTGCAAATATCACAGTTTAGAACCTCAGAAAAGGATGGGGAAGAGGACCATTATGTGCATGAAATCTCAGTTGCTGATGAGATATATAGTAGTAGTTGAAAATCTAGTAAAATGTTAAGTAGAAAATACTAACATAAGTAGCATGCAAAAAGAGTGGGTCACATGGGTTGGAAGAGGATACCTGGAAGAATGGCAGGCATCATGAATAGCTGCTCATGAAGGTATGGAGTGATTGGACAAATATAATTGAGAGAATCTAGTCAAAAGGCTAAAAGTGGTATGAGAAAATCACATGGTGGGAGTTGTTGAGTTAGGAGTAATTGATCTTAAGAGGATAGATTTTATAACTATAGATAGGACTTAAGAGAGGGCTTATCAGGCAACAGGAGGGAGCAATCAAATCAGATCCATGGACAACCACTAGTGGGCTGGAAAGCAGATGGTTTCAGAAACAAAAAACACTTCATATAGATGGGAATCAAGACACAAGTTCATAACAGCTAGCTACTACGTACCAACCAATCTTGACAATCTTCAAAGATATACCAGGTCTCAGCTTTCACAAATGCTAAATATCTATCTTATGAAAAACTTCAACAACTAGCATCAAAAGATTATAATTTTTGATGTCGAAGATCAAATGATGTCTCGCACCATCATCTGAAATTCTAACACTAACTACTAATATGTTATTATCAAAGGGACATTAACATATTTCAACTGGATCAAAGCATTCAAAAACGTTGAGGGAATCTTTGATTTTGTCTTCAACGAAACCAGATGTGGATATAGAATATGGAAAGAAATCCATCCTTTACAAGCGCCCAATTCTTAAATAGACATATTATTGATAAGTGATGGGGACATAGACTTGAAAATGCCATGCATCTGTATGTAAAGTAAAAATCACATGGGTGTCATTCCCATTTCAGAAATCAAGAGTCAATCCCATTTGTGAACTGCCTTTGTTGAAGTCGGACCACTAAAATAAAACAAGTCATTGAACTTGAGAATGAGATTCATACCGCAGGACAAGTGGGTTCACATCCACGGTAGTCAACACAGGAGGGCAGGATGATAAGTGTATTTTTGTTGCCATTACCTTCGTGTTCGACAGAATCACATAAAAATCAAGCCAATCAATAAGACTGTTACTACAATTATAGTAAGATTTAATACGACTTTTTTGTCCTTGGTGCACCATACCTGCCCCAGGTATAAGCGTGGGCCTTCCTTTACTGGTCAAATTTGAGAAGATGCCTGATCTAGGGAGGGAGCCTTTCAGCCAACCAGAAATCGGGTCATCCTGTAAAAACATAGCGCTAGTAGTTCTTATCTGGCACTGGCAGGAGCAATTAGTAAAACAGTTGGTGGGCATGCAATTAATGTCTGTCTCCGGCCACGCCATGGATTGGTACGTAGCAGGAGCTGTTTGGTTCCTCCCAGACTGAGAAATTAATAAACTCATCACCACATTTGATTTGATTCGACAGACAAAATGGGTAGGGCAGTGATTCAGATTCGCGGATTTTCTTTTTATTTTTTGCCCGAACCTTGAACTTGAAGCCCTCCCCGTTAATTTGTACGGAAACAGGAACCCCCATGCAGGCTGCCACTAGAACCGGAAACATCCAACGATGTACAGGATCTGAACACTTCCCCGTCTGGTTTTCGCTCTTCCACGGCCTTCGAGGAAGAGAAGTAGAAAAGGAGATATTATTGAGAGTTGTATCATACTAGCACATAAGACCAGGTTCTGCATTTGGTAATAAATTTAAGGGTGGGTTTAGCAGCTTATATGCTGTAAGAAAAAAGAACTAAAATAAAATTTATCTATGTAATTAATTCAAATTAAACGTCAGTTTTTCATTCGTTTTCCCTTTATTCGTACGGAAAGGAAACTCTTTTATTTATGATTCAAACATTTAATGGAGTGAATAGTATAGTATGTTCATGGGTTTCCCATTTCTTAAGCAATTCCTTATGTTTCTTGTGCATTCTGGTGTGTCTGGTCCGGTACGTTTCTGTGTATGAATAAAAAACCACAGTTCAGTTCAGTTCAGTTCTGAACTACGTTTGTATGTGTGTTCAATGGAGGCGAAATTAGAAACTAACAAGTTTTTCTTCACATGCACTTCCTTCAACAAAAATCAGCGAGAGCCTGGCCAGCTATTGCTAATTTATGCAAGACATTGCTGGCTGCAATATTCTTGAGAAATAAAAATGCTAATGTTTTGAAACAAAACAAAGTTCCGTTAAGATGTCCATAACCCACAGAGCTGTGGTCATAACAAGAAAGAAACTGAAACACACGATGCAAAAACCAGTGGGTGTAGTGGCCATAACATCTCCCAGCCAGACGACAAATGAAAGAAAAGAATGTGCTAATTTCCAAGAATAATTCACCAAAAAGGGATCTTTCTTATATTCTAAGCAAAACTCGTAATTTACCAGAACTTGAGGCAGCTCGATCATGGAACTCTCTCATCAGTCATCACACTCCCAGCCAGGCCTAACTTCATTTTTTAATTTCGGAGTCCCCAAAACATACAAATTTGGCGACTAAACAGCCCTAACCCACTCACATCCATCCAATTCCTCCTCTCATCACTCAAACCAGCCGATTCTCATCAATCATCAGATTCCCAACCTAACATTCTTCATGTTTCATTTCGGAGTCCCTGAGACAAACCTTCTTGAGCCTCTCATTCTCCGGCAAGACACACCAATTCGGTGACTGCAGAGCTCTGAGCCACTTGAAATCATCAACATTTCCCCAGTTTCTTGTCTCCTCACTCAAACCAGCCGCCTCCAAATCCTCCTCAATCCCCTCGTACTCCAGACAATAGGGCGCAAATCTCACACTGTTGGAGTCCTCAATGATTGGTCTGCTCCTTACCCTTAGATAGAAATCACTCTGCTTGGCCAGATGGATTCTTATCTGATGCGACGCCAAAACAAACACACAATTCTCCACATCCTCAATCAGAACAGAACCCATGACGGGCCCTGAATAAATCTTGCAGTTCTTCAATCTATTAACGAAAAGAGCATTTAAACTGCCCGTTAATCTCACCTCGCAAGAATCGAGATCGGACAGTGAGAATTCCCCAACGTCGGCTCCCTTGGATCTCTTCACGAGGGTTTCGTTGCCTTTGTTTCGGAATCCTGGCGAATCTCGGACACTGAGATCGTTACATTTGGGTGCTCCGTCGGATTTTTCGACCGGTGCTTGCTTCAAAGCTTCTGTTTTGACAGTGGCCCTGTTCTTGAAGGCGAATTTCTTCTTGGGGAGCAACTCCGCGGATAAGCTCTCGAGATTCTGCTTCAAATCGGAGACGGATTTCAAGGACGAGCGGACTTCGTAGGAAGGGAGGAGATAGGAGTTCTCCGCGACGAGCTTTTCGAGGTCACCGATGGAGGAGGAAACGCAGGTGAGATGAGATTTCACGGCCGCTGGATCTGAACCAGCGACGAATCGGGCGTCGGCGAGTTGAGACTCGATGGAGAGCCTGGCTTCGGAGAAACGGGAGAGGAAGGCAGCGGTGGATTCGGAGGAGTCGGAGCTGCGAGCTAGCGAGTTGTCTAAGCGAGATTGGTGGCGGGCGGAGAGGCGCTCGAGCATCGATTGGTGCTTCTTCTGCAAGTCGGGATCATATTCTAGGGTTCTCGCAGCGAAATCTGGTTGGCTTTTGTCTTCCTCCATTTTTGTTCCGCCGCCGACCGCCAAGGCTCAGCGCAGCCCAGAAACGTAGAACAGGAGCTGTTGTTGGCTTGTACGTCACTGAAAGTGCGGGTTCTGTTGCGAGGAAATACGACGCCGCTTCTGTGCGTACCTAAGCCATCCACCAGATTGCACTTAGGTCCCTAACGGACGAAATATCGTGACCGCCATATGGTCGCGTAAGCAAAGTCACAGATGGCAAGTGTCATTCCACTTTTCTTTTTTTTCGAAATAAGGCCTCTATGACATTAATGAAGATTGGAAAGAAAAACAGTAGATAACCAATCCGGAAGAGGATTTGTCATTTAACTTTCTAATTTCGGGAGATCACGATTTGACCTCTTATGTTTATCCGAAGTTATACTACCTGATCTTATTTTAGAAACCAATTAAAAGCTTCTCTAGGTTTTAAGAAATTGTTTATGCTTAACCAAGTTTCCTTCATCATTTTTATTTTTTAAATGACATAATATGTTTCAACCGCTTTGAAAAAATAGTAAAGGGACACCTAGAAAAAAGGGAGGTCAAGAGTTTACTTCTCCATACAATATCATTTAAATTAATTCAACTGCCTTTAAGACCCCAAGAAAGCAAACCCTTATCCTTCATATACTGTAAAATATCTCTTATCCAACCTAGAATTGTAAAGATGTTTTAGTGTACCAAAAAAATTAGGGTCATCTTTATTGATATTTTTTATCTCATAGAACTCCATGCATGAGCTCTCGAGATGTTTTAATATACCCCATTAAAGTTTATTGATATTGTAGTTACACCTCTAAAGTTTGAAAATTAAGATTTTCCTGTTTTTTCACATTATCTAAAAAAAAAAAGTTTTATCAAAATAATAATTTAAATTGTATGATAGCTATATTCTAGTAATTTCAATATATTTGATTTTTTTTCTATAATTATTCAAAATTTTATAAAATATTGTTTTGCAATTACAAAAAAGAAAAAATTATTAATTGTTAAGTGTCCATTAACTTAAAAAAAATACCAAAAAATGAAATTACTTAAAAATATTGCTACTATAAAATTTAAATAACGATTTCAAAAGTTTTCCCTGGTCAGTGTAAACAAATAAAAGCGAAAAGTGTGCATTTCCAAATATTATGGGTGACTGCAAAATCAACTAAGTTCAAGAGATAAGGGAAAAGATCATCAAACATCTTCGAAGTATGCCTTATGATGTACATTCATCCCAAAAGTATATAATGTTGTACTATTCATCTTGAAAGTATGCAGTTATTGTTGCATCATTGATCATTATGTCAAGTCCCTTCTTTGGAGAATGATGGAAAGCTAACATGGCGAGACAAACGGTGCAATGTACATACTTTTAGTACCGTTTTTGCAACTTAAGGCATATTTTTAGAACAAATGATATAACATAAAGCAAATTCTCCATCAGCAAGAGTTGATGGAAGGATGAATGATAAAAAAATGCATATTTTCAGGAAAAATGATGAAACATTTTGTACTTTCAGGATGAATACAGAACATAGAATATTCTTGCAAGACGTTTGGTGATGTTAACCCAAGAGATAACAATAAATAGCCCAATATTTTTATATTTTATACCTTTTAACTTTATCCTTTTTAATTATTTTTCTCTTTATGATTTAGTTTTATTTTTACTTTTCATTGTATACAGCCTTTTTTTTTTTTGTATTTTTAATTTTTTAATCACCTTTAATTAATAATGCCATTTTTGTTCTGAAAATTGGTTGTCACTTTTATCCAACTCAAATTTTTTTTTAAAAAACTTGATGTTAACTATTAAAGCAAAAATTAAAGAAATGACAAGACTCAGTTTTATAATAACATGAAACTTTAAAATGCATTCAATATTGTTCATTTAATAACATTGCTTCTTAAGTGAAGATAACGGGAAAGGGAGATTTCAAAGGAATATAAATGTAAAAAATTAGTGAATTGTAATTGTGGCAACGTCGGGTTTTCGGGAGTCGCCACCAATCAGTTTTCTTAGGTCGATTGGTCACCTTAAAATTGGTCTGCGAGAGTTCGGGGATCGGGAGTACGGTTACGTTAAAACAACTTTGTTAAAACGCCCAAAAATTGGCACCTTAGTTGATTTTAATTTTGTTTTGCTTTGCTTTTAAATAATTCTCAGTTAATTTTCAAAATTAGAAATTTTAACTGGATTAGTCGAAATGTGGATTTTTAAATTAATTAATTTGTATGAAATTTTATACTTCCGAACCATGGACTCTGCCGAGTCATTTGGACACGGAAGATTTTTGATTCCGAACCATGGACTCTGCCGAGTCATTTGGACACGGAATTTGGTGAACTTTTAAATAATTTAATCCATATTGTAAATATGGATTTTTATCTTTTTTTTATTTAATTTATTTAATTAAAAGGGTGATATTTTTTTTTAAACCGCAGATCCTGACGGATCATCCGGATATGTAAGTTGATTTAATTTATAGTTAATTATTTAATTCTTATTTTTATGGAATTAATTATTAGTTTAATTACTAATTCGTAATTCTTTTTGTTATAGAATTTTTAGATTCATTAATAATCTAAAAATTTTTATTTTCTATATTTTTCTTTCTTTTCTTTCTTTTCCTTCTTATCTTTCTTATCTTATCTTATCTTTCTTATCTTTATTATCTTTTTCTTATCTTTCTTATCTTTTTCTTATCTTGTTTTAATTTTCTTTTTGTTTTCTTGTTTAATGAAAAATATTTATTATTTTAGTGGATTTAAAAGTTATATTTTAAATAAATCAGTAAAATATAAAGTCTTAATTTTCATGTATTTTTTTAAACAGGTTTTATTTTTATTTTTTTATTATTTTTACTGGATAAAAATAACTATTAAAATTAATTTTAACTTTTTGCTATCTTTAAAGAATTAAAAACATGTATGTAAAAATAAAAATAATTGGCTTTTTTTAAAAATAATTTTTATTAGCCTTAATAATTAATTACAAAATAATCTTCTTTTAATTTTCATTTATTTATTAATTAGTAAAGGGTAAAGGTGAATTAGATAAAAAATTATATAAAGAAAAAAAATTAATAATAATAAAGTGGGGCTTTTTGGCCATCCACTTTAAAAATAATAATAAATGTTAGCAAAGTTAATTAAATTAATTGTTAAACAACAATAATAAAAAGTTAGTCAAGTTAATTAAATTAATTAATTAACCACAATAATAAAAGTTAGCCAAGTTAATTAAATTAATTAATTAACAACAGTAAAAAGTTAGCCAAGTTAATTAAATTAATTAATTAACAACAATAATAAAAAGTTAGCCAAATTAATTAAATTAATTAACAACAATAAATAAAAAGTTAGCCAAATTAATTAAATTAATTAACAACAATAAATAAAAAGTTAGCCAAATTAATTAAATTAATTAATTAACAACAATAATAAAAAGCTAGCCAAGTTAATTAAATTAATTAATTAACAACCATAATAAAAGTTAGCCAAGTTAATTAAATTAATTAATTAACAACAATAATAAAAGTTAATTAATTGTTAACAACAATTATAAAAGTTAGTAATAATGCAAAAATTAAAAGGTTAGTAACAATAATAGTATTAAAAGTTAGTTGTTAGTAAGTTAATAACAACAATAAAAAAAGGGGTTAGTAATAAACAAATAATAAACAAACAAGTAAAAATTAAAAGGGTTAGTAATTAATTCTGCAAGAATAAAATACAAAGTTAGTGACCAAAGTGAAAGAAATTGAAAAGATGACGGAATAAATGAGAGTTGTACCCTTGATTTTAAATTCTGAATTCTGAGAAATGGAAACAGAGGGCGCGCGAGGGGGGGAGAAGATGGCTTAATCGTCAAAATGAAAAGTTTTGAGATTTTCTGAGGAAAGGAAGGAGAGCTAGGGACTAAGGCTGTAATTTTTTCTATTTTAAAAACGGAGCTCTAAGCTTTTCTTTCTATTTTTATCTGTGTTCAGCACAAAATTTGGGGGGCTATTTATAGAGGAAGTTTAGCTGAACTGTTGATGGATAAATTAATAAAAAATTTCAAACTTATCTCTTAAATTGGTAAAATGACAATTTTAGTCCTTTACGTCTCTCAGCCTCAGGATAAGTTCCTGAAGCTTCTGATTTTGACAATTTTGTCGTTTTCTGTCAATTTGAGCCAAAAACGTCGGCAGGCTCAAAATTTTATGTGACAAACTACCAAATGCTCCTGGAACTTTTAGAATTTGTCAATTTTTTCCGAAACTTCTCAATTTTGTCATTTTTACCTCAAACTTTTAATTTTTTGTCATTTTTTTCATGAAATTTTATTTTATTTCAAACATACACATATTCACACATATATCATTTTAAATCAAATTTTCACAAAACAAAAATATATTTTAAACTAATTAAATTTTTTTTTAATAATAATAGTAATATATATTTTTTTTTAAATTAATTTTTTTTTAATAAAATTTTTTCAAAATTTTAAAACACCCGGACGAAATTGGGTGTCAACAGCTGCCCCCCTTTGCATGCTTCATGGGACATGATGTATGCAAAGTCGTTACCAAATTTCGTCCGGCTTAGGTAGGCATTGAGAATGTTCTCGCCGCCCAAACAGTAAGGTTTAAGGAAAGGTCCTTAAAACCTCTAACGATAGGAAAGCTCCTATTGTTGTAAGATGGACTGATTGATTGATTATTTGTTTAAGGCTAAGGAAAGGTCCTTAGAACCTCTAACGATAGGAAAGCTCCTATCGTTGTAAGATGGACTGATGGATTGATTGTTTGTTTTAGGTTAAGGAAATGTCCTTAGAACCTCTAACGATAGGAAAGCTCCTATCGTTGTAAGATGGACTGATTGATTGATTATTTGTTTTCGAGGCAAAGGTTCCATCCTTAAAACCTCGGATTGATTGATTGATCTCGAGGCAAAGGTTCCATCCTTAAAACCCCGGATTGATTGATTGATGTCGAGGCAAAGGTTCCATCCTTAAAACCTTGAATTGATTGATTGATGTCGAGGCAAAGGTTCCATCCTTAAAACCTCGGATTGATAATTGATCTCGAGGCAAAGGTTCCATCCTTAAAACCCCGGATTGATTGATTGATCTCGAGGCAAAGGTTCTATCCTTAAAACCTCGGATTGATTGATTGATCTCGAGGCAAAGGTTCCATCCTTAAAACCCCGGATTGATTGATTGATCTCGAGGCAAAGGTTCTATCCTTAAAACCTCGGATTGATTGATTGATCTCGAGGCAAAGGTTCCATCCTTAAAACCTCGAATTGATTCATTGATGTCGAGGCAAAGGTTCCATCCTTAAAACCTCGGATTGATAATTGATCTCGAGGCAAAGGTTCCATCCTTAAAACCCCGGATTGATTGATTGATCTCGAGGCAAAGGTTCTATCCTTAAAACCTCGGATTGATTGATTGATCTCGAGGCAAAGGTTCCATCCTTAAAACCCCGGATTGATTGATTGATGTCGAGGCAAAGGTTCCATCCTTAAAACCTCGAATTGATTGATTGATGTCGAGGTAAAGGTTCCATCCTTAAAGCCTCGAATTGATTGATTGTTTTCGAGGCAAAGGTTCCATCCTTAAAACCTTGATGATGAAAATTGATTATTTTCGAGGCAAAGGTTCCATCCTTAAAACCCCGATGATGAAAATTGATTGTTTTCGAGGCAAATGTTCCATCCTTAAAACCCCGATGATGAAAATTGATTATTTTTGAGGCAAAAGTTCCATCCTTAAAACCCCGATGTTGAAAATTGATTGTTTTCGAGGCAAAGGTTCCATCCTTAAAACCCCGATGATGAAAATTGATTATTTTCGAGGCAAAGGTTCCATCCTTAAAACCCCGATGATGAAAATTGATTATTTTCGAGGCAAAGGTTCCATCCTTAAAACCCCGATGATGAAAATTGATTGTTTTCGAGGCAAAGGTTCCATCCTTAAAACCCCGATGATGAAAATTGATTATTTTCGAGGCAAAGGTTCCATCCTTAAAACCCCGATGATGAAAATTGATTATTTTCGAGGCAAATGTTCCATCCTTAAAACCCCGATGATGAAAATTGATTTTGAGGCTAAGGAGCTCTCCTTAGGACCTCGAGCGAAATTTATATGAAAGCAATTGAAATTGGAATAATTTTCTTCGAAAGTGTGAATTTTCATAATAGGCGAGCGCAAAGAATTAGGCTTCGATAAAACGAGTGAATCTTGATGATGACAATAACACTGACAAATTATGTAAAGGGAACGGATGTTTGGAATCAATATTCAAGGTTCATCTAATATTTTCTTCAGTAAATATAGATTCCCTTGTGAGATATGTCATCCGAATAAGGTTAAAGCTTAACTACCCCAAAATGTTATGCCTAGTAGACCTAATAGGATGCGTCTCAAGAGTAACAAAAATTACTCTTTACTCAGCCATTCCAACCTAAAGGCATTGTCCCATGGTTTTAATATCAGCATGGACGAAACTATCTTATAATATAACGAAATTCCCTGAAAATAAAAACTGAAATACGAAAGAAAATGCTGATAATTAAAACTAAAGGACAAGAAAAACGGATCAGATCGCTTCTTTCTTCCACAATACTTCAACAGGGTGAGTAGATGACCATTATGGGAGTGAACTGGTCGGGAAAGACTGTCGTGTCCAGTCTATCTGAATTATTGCTGGATCTGGTTCAGGAACAAAAGCTTGTATTTTCTCTAGCAATTCTTCAGCAGTTGTTGCGGATATTATGATTCGCCGTGCCACCTCAGAGATAAACTTCTGCTTCACAGCACGATTCATAAAAGATAATAGACCTGCGAAGAAATAGTTAACATTTAACAGCCCAATGGGTTTTTGATGCAAATTAAGTTGGGCCATGGAAGCGATTTGGAAGACTTCTCCTAATGTGCCAAAGCCACCTGGTAGAGCGATAAAAGCATCAGCATTAAAAAGCATTTGTAACAAACGCTCTTGCAGATTTTTAACCACTAGCTCTTCTCCAATTGTGCCCCCAGAAACCGATTTCAGAGATGCAGGGATAATACCCAGAACCTGGCTTCCTCCTAAAGATGCTGCTGATGCTACAGCTCCCATTAATCCGACACTACCTCCTCCATAAACTAAGTGTATTTTTCGCTCAGCTAATACACTACCCAAATAGTTGGCTGCCTTTAAGTACTCTTCATCTTCTCCAAGAAAAGCTCCAGAAAATACACAAATACTTCGGGATTTACGAGTGGAGGTTTTCTCCATTCCTATCCTTACCCATGTGAGAAAAGAAGAAAAGAGGATATATTTATAGAGATGAAAAGATAAAGTAATAATTTTATTTTCAAGAATGGATACATTATTGCCAGCTATTCACAGTAGTCACAAGTATGACTCTGGTCAGGTATGGGTACACTATCGTTAAAAGAGGAGGAAAATTTCAAAAGCAACTAGCATACACAGTAGTCACTACTGTAGCTTACGTCAGGAGTAGGTACGTGATTGTTGGAAGAGAAGGAAAATTTCAAAAGTAGCTGCTATATACAGTAGTCATAACTGTATCTCATGTCAGGAGTGGGTACATTATTGGGAGGATAATTTCAAAAGCGACAGCTAGCATGTACAGTAATCGTGACTTTGGTTCATGTCTTCCACTGATTTTGCATCCAGTAACGGCTTCAATGCCTTCTATGAATCGGCGATTTGCATCCCATCCAGTTTTCTCACAAACTGGCAAACTGGGTCATTAAAAGTCAGATTTCCAAGACTGTAACGATCCTGTTCTTTACGGAAAGTCCACCATAAATCCATAATTTCCCATTGCACTATTTCACAAGAATGTGTTTCAAAAGTTAATAGGATATCATCCAAAGATTCCTTACGCAGGCCATTCTTGATGAATCTTATTCTATCATTACGATTTCTGGTAATCACTCCTGGAGAACGACATTTATTGCCGCAAATCCACCATCCACAATTATGACAAACGCCTAGCCTCTTTGCTCTTCTTTTTTTGGCATAAGCGCTTTTACCAAAGCCGGGCATACGGGGAAAGAACGCTTCTGGAACTTCACCAGCTGAACGAACCTTAGCTTCAATTAGCCACCGCACATTATCAGGAATGCCTTTGTGCATAAATACTCTGAATCGTTCACATCTAGCTTGATAAATCTTTTTAAGAACATTTATTGGGAAGGAAGGAAAATACTTTCGTAGGGCGGAAAGAGAAGACTCCATTGATGAAGGAGGCAAAGAAAGAAATTAGTGATTGTAGGAAACGAAAATAACTAACACATATTTATAGTGATGAAATGGATAATGCGTTAATTACACTTACAGAAGCAAGTACATTATTGTCAAAAGAAAAGACAAATGACAGCTTATATGTACAGCAATCATGACTGTGGCTCTCATCTTCCACTGATTTATGTCCAGTAATGGCTTCAATGCCTTCTATGAGTCGAGGACTTGCTTCCTATCCAGTTTTCTTACAAGCTGGCAGACAGGGTCGTTTACAGTCACATTCCCAAGACTGTAACGGTCTCGTTCTTTATGGTAAGTCCTCCACAATTTGACAATTTGACCTTGCACTTTTCCACAAGAATGCGTTTCAAGAGTCTCTCGGATATCTTCCAGAGATTCCTTACGCAGGCCATTCTTAATGAATTTTCTTTTATCTTCACGATTTGTGGAGATGTATCCTAAAGAGCGACATTTAGTATTACAATTCCATCGCCCACATTTATAACACACGCCTAGTCTCTTTGCTCTTCGCCTTTTGGCATAACGGCTTTTACCTAAACCGGGCATGCGGGGCATAAATGCATCTGGAACTTCACCCGCCAGACGGACCTTAGCTTCAATTATCCACTGCACATTATCGGGAATGCCTTTGCGTGTAAAAACTCTGATTCTTTCACATCTAGCAAGGTAGATCTTTTTAAGGACTTTTATTGGAAGGGAAGGAAAGTATTTTCGCAGTGCAGAAAGAGTAGAATCCATTGATGAGAGAAGAATTTGAGAGATGATGGAAAGGAATTAGTTATTGAAGGAAACTTAGATAACCGACTGGAAGAACATGCATTTATAGCGATGAAATGGATAACGTGTCGATTACACTTACGGGAGCAAATACATTATTAAAAGAAAAATGGAAAATTTTAAATATGATAAATTGTATGTACAGTGATTGTGACTGTGGTTCACATCTTCCACTGGTTTTACGTCCAGTAACGGGATTAATGGCTTCTATGAGTCGAGGATTTGCTTCCCATCCAGTTTTCTTACAAGCTGACAAATAGGGTCGTTTAACGTCAGATTCCCGGGACTGTATCGTTCTCGTTCTTCATGAAAAATGCTCCACAAACCAAGTAGTTCACGTTGCACAGATCCACAAGAATGCGTCTCAAGAGTCAATTGGATATCATCCAACGAGTCTTTACTCAAGCCATTCTTAATGAATCGTATTTTATCTTCTCGATTATCAGAGATCATCCCTAAAGAACGACATTTAGTATTACAAGTCCACCGTCCACATTTATGGCAGACTTGTAACCTTTTCGCTCTTCGCTTTTTGGCATAAGAGCTTTTGCCTATACCAGGCATGTGAGACACAAATGCCTCTGGGATTTCACCTGCTAGACGAACCTTGGCTTCGATTAACCACCGCACATCTTCAGGGATTCCTTTGTGCATCAGAACTCTTAATCGTTCACAGCGAACTTGGTAGATCTTTTTGAGGATGTTCATTGGGAGAGAAGGGAAATACTTTCGCAAGGCGGAAAAAGTAGGATCCATTTTCTAGGAGGAAGTAAAAGAAAGAAGGGGTGAAGGAATCAGTTATTATGGGCAACTGAGAGAACCGACTTGAGAGTCACGGAGTACCGTATCCGCCGTTTAACCGGAAAAGTAGATCCTACTTCATTTTGATAGATATTTATTTTTTTTTTTATCCGTTGATCCAGTCCTCGATTATTGAATCCATTGTCCGCTTTTGACAAAGTTTCAACGACAATATTTCTTGATGTCTGCCTTATCTTTGACCACAGCTATCTCTTATCTTGGATGCTGCTAAGCTGGCATCAATCCTGTCCTTCCAGGTGTAGCCTCGATTATTGAATCAATTGCCAAGCTTTTGACAATATTGTCTACTTTATCCTTTTTGATATCTGCCTTATCCTTGGCTATAGCTATCTCTTATTTTGGATACTACTAGCTGATGTCAATCCTGTCCTTCCAGGTGTAGTCTCGATTATTGAATCAATTGCCAGGCTTTTGACATATTGTCTACCTTATCCTTGAATTCCTGATGCGGGTTGGTCCCGCATATTAGCTGTGTATCCAGTGATAGATTGGTAAGAGCTGATATTATTGAGATCTCAGCTTATACTGCTGTAACGGTGCGGTGGATGTGTTTCCCATTTGATTCCTATCGTGTAAAAATCATGCATGCATGATGTGAAATGCATGAATGCAAAGCATGTGTAATTGATGGTTCTTTTTTTTTTATTTTTTATTTATATTTATTTTTTTATTTTTTATTTTTTTTTGGATTGATCTAGTTCTTCATATCTTTGCTTTACTGGATCCTCTTTATAATTGCCTTCTTGGACTATCATTGAATCTCTTTATGCTTTCCAGCTTTTGTTCACTGCCTCAAAAGCCCAACTCTTTTCAAAATCCCCTTTCTTTGACTTGTTCTTGAATTTTGGCCTCAATTTCTTTAAAGTTGGCCCGCCTCATAATTTATATCTCTTTCGGGTACTCATCCATTGTCATGGATTTGATACCATCAAAGGCTTTACTTTCAATGTCTGCTTTGCCCATTTTCTTCTGGCCGTGCGGACACTTGTTTACCCCCATGTTACAGTCCGAATGATTGCTCTTCCTTAGACTCAGGTTCTGATCCATAAGACTTGCTCCCTTGTCTATTGAGCTTCTTTCTTGGCAGTACTTTTCTTGCGCTTAGTAGAGACTACTTTGCCCCCTTGATTATGGTGTTTATGTGGAAAGAGATATCATCTCGCCTTTGATTTAACAGAAGGTTGAGGATTTCTAGACCTTTGTGATGGCACTTGATCGTAAATTTCTCTTACAAGAACCACATCTTATTAAAGAAAGACTCAAGCTATCTCCTTACTTTTAAGTCTACATACATTAATGAATAATGGTTTGGCCTTAAAGAAAAACTTTCATCAATTTTCAAAGCTTGACAAAGTAATTTACAGTCTTTGTTTTCAATTAAAATGTCCTGCCATTCTTCCCTTTCCAACTCGAAGACATAAACTGTGCAAGGCAATAAGGTAGAAACATGATTCACAATAATAGCCTTTTAACTGAATGAGGATGATATCGAGAGGTAAATGTTAGGTGTGAGGAAAGTTAAGTTTGAATGTTTTTTTTTTTGTGGCAGTCTTTTAGCTAAATGAGAATGATATTAAGAGGTAAATATTAGGTCTGAATAAAGTTAAATTTGAGTGGTGTGAAAGAATGGTCTTTTAATACTACTCGTGAGCAAATTTGATTGTGGTGAAAAACTCAATAGTGATGACCTCAACTTGCCACTATTTCCAGAAAGTTAGACCTCATCTGTTGCCCCCCAACTATTGTGATCTTTATGCATGCTTGGTTTGAGGGTTGCTTTTGTGTTCTAAACCACCTTTGCAGGTTTTCAGTCTAGAATCCATAGCTCACTTTTTTTGTTTTCTTTCTTTTGCTCTAACTTGAGCCTCTTTTCTTTTCTTTTTTTTTTTTGTTTTTTTTTTGTTTTTTTTTTTTGTTTCCTTTTTTTTGTTTTTTTTTGTGAGCTATGGTGATGACATACTTGATAACTCTCTTGAAGTGAGATGACTCAAGTGGCCTTGCTTGCTCGTGCTTGTTCTCAGTTCTTTTTGGTTTTGAATTTTCCCTTGTTGGCTTTTTGGTGGAAGGGATGAACTTTTTCCTTTTCGGAGTTTTTGTTACAGAGAACCGAGATCATAGCCTTCTTGAAATGAGATGATTCAAGTGGCCTTACTTGCTTGTGTTTGCTCTCAGTCTCGCTTTTTTGGTTTTGAATTTTCCCTTGTTGGCTTTTTGATGGAAGGGATGAACTTTTTCCCTTTTTTTTTTTTGGAGTTTGTGTTATGGAGAACTGAGATCATAGCCTTCTTGAAGTAAGATGACTCAAGTGGCTTTATTTGCTTCTCAGTCTCTTTTTTTTTTTTTTGGATTTTTTTTTTCTTGTTTGGATTTTCTCTTTAATGGCTTTTGATGGAAGGGAGGAACTTCTTTCCTTTGTTGGAATTTGTGTTGTGGAAAACTGAGAATTTTTTTTTTGTATTGAGCATTTGTGAGAATTGGGAGGCCACTGAAGTCATTTAATATGAGAGCTAACTTCTTTGGAAGTTAATCCCGGACTCCTTGCAAGGATGTTGATAACCACTGTGAATTCTTTTTGAGGGTTGAGGTGCAACATTTGAAATCCTTCTTACTAGATTTGGCAGCACTTTCAGGATCATTACTATCAAATTTCCCTTAACTTTTTATTTTCACCCACGAGTAGTATCATTTAGAAAGCAAAGTATGATAACAATAATGGATAGTATGATGGAAAGGAGTGAGAGATGAATGTAAAAACGGAATTTTTGGTAAGAAGTGGTAGAATGTGTAGGTGTAATAATTGAATTTTTGGTAAAAATTGGTAGAATGTGTAGAAGTAATAATGGGATTAAAAAGTTGTAGAATGCACACGCAACATCTTTTTGTTAGAGAACAAAAAGAATTACCGGTTGTCGAAAAGTAAAGTGTGATGGCAATAATGGATAGTATAATAGCAAAGAGTGTAAAAAAATGGAAAGTAGTAGAATGCACGCATCACATCTTTTTATTGTACCAGAAAAAGAATACCAGGTGTCCATCTAACAAAGACTACACCCTAGATTCTGGACTAAATCTAGGAGATTTTTACTATTAGATTACTTTTGCAAGCTTTCAAAGATACAAGTTTATTCAAAGGATTCCCTGTCATTCGAAAATGTATGCGGACTGTTAGGTCAGATCTGACTTGGAGCCCTTCCAAAATCAATGTAATTCCAGCTCAAAATCTTCACTTTCAATTACCAATCACATCGGGCCTAGCAGCTTGACCTCGGTTTTGTTTGATTTGTAGAGGAATGGCCTTGGGACTTGACGGCTTAAGAGTAGGTTTTGAGATTGGTATAGCATTGACTTCTTGTTCTTTAATGATCACATTCACATCATCATAAAAACGATAAGTTGGGATGAGTCTATGAGTCTTTGCAGATTCTTACGGAATTCTGAACATTCTTGGATAGAATGACTCTTACTGTCATGAAAGTTGCACCATTCCTCATCTTCAACTTCTTCATGTCCAAAAGAAGGCTTTCCCATGATAATCCCTTCTTTCACAAGGCATGAATATACATGCTTAAGAGGGGTTATGATATCATTGACTGACTTTTTCATCAGCCGGTGTTCTTCTATCATATTGACTGGTTTTTCTTGATGAGGCGGCAATGGATTGTGAGTGACGTTCGGTTCATCGGAAAAGTCCAACCACTTTGATTCGATTAATTGTTGGACTATACGTTTCAATGATGTGTAATTTTCCAAGCCATGGCCTGGAACGCCATCATGATATGGGCAAGTTATGTTGGGGTCATACCACGTTGGATATGGGGGTCCAAATGGATTTGTAGGAATTGGACGGATAAGTTGACTTTCTATGAGTTTTGGATACAACTCAGTGTAAGTCATGGGAATTGGTGCAAAAACTTCTTTTGGTCTTCGTGTGAGTACTGGAGGAGTCGGAACAGGTGGCCGTAACTGATTAGGCCTGTTGAGAGGATAATTGTTGGGCCTATTGGGAGGATAATCATTAGGCCTATTGGAAGGATAATCATTGGGCATATTGGGAGGATAGTCATTGGGCCTATTGGTAGGATAATAATTGGGCCTTTTAGCAGAATAGGATAGGCGAGGACCGGTAGCCACAGTACCTACGAGGGGAATCCCTCTTTCGCGTCCTATTTGTTGTACTTCTTCATCTTTTGTTCTGGATGGTCCTCCTCTTTTCATAGGATCACTAAAGGACTCAGCAATCTTCCCAGTCCTAATCCCATGCTCGATCCTTTCTCCAGACATGACAACATCGGAGAAATTAGTTGCCGAATTGCCGATGAGTTTGTCATAATATGGGTATTTCAGTGTCTGGACAAACAAAGTAACCATTTCTTTTTCTGTCATGGGTGGCTGAACTTGTGCAGCTAAGTCCCTCCACCGTTGGGCATATTCCTTGAAAGTTTCTGGCTTTTTCTTCTCCATGTTTTGGAGAGTTTGGCGATCCGGAGCCAAGTCCATAACATGTTTATAGTTGCCGATGAAGGCCTGAGCAAGGTCATTCCAAGTTTTGATGTTTCTTGGTCCTTGACTTAGATACCACTGCAATGCTGATTTTGTGAGACTTTCCTGAAAAAGTGCAATCCACACCTTTTCATCTTTTGTGAGTGGTTGTAGTCTCCTTAGGAACAGTGTGATGTGAGTGATGGGATCACTCGTTCCATCGTATTTTACGAAATCCGGTACTTTAAAGTCCGAAGGGATTATGACGTCTGGCACTAAGCAGAGGTCATCCACTGAGAGAGATCCGAATATATTACCTCCTTCAATGGCTCGCAGTCTCTTCTCTATTGTTTCGAGCTTTTGAGATTCTGCTTCTTCTTTTGGTAATATATTCTTCTCTTCATGTACAGTATCTTGTTTCAGGTGAACACTAGCAGACGGTCCTGATTCTTGCAACAGGTTTTCTTGGACTGAGACTCGTTGCGGGGTGAATCCCGGGGGATAAGTGGGATCTTGTACTTCTTTGATGGGGACTTGAGTTGCTTTCCCTTTGATTAATTCCATCAATTGTCTCATCTGTTCTGACATACTTTCAATCTTGGACTCCATCTCCATGAGACGTTCTTCGGCTTGTTCTGCCATTAATCTTGTTTGGAGTCGAGTTGAATATCGGTGTTAAGGTCCAATTTTACCTTTTTAAAGGAATATTTATTTTATTAGATTCTATGCGTATATGATTGATGTGATGGATGCATGCAATGAGATTATGTTTTTATCAAAATTTATATGCACGTGATTGATGTAATGGAATGCATGCAATGAGATTATTTTTATCAGATTTTATATGCGTGTGATTGATGTAATGGATGCATGCAATATAAAGTGAGATTATGTTTTTATCAGACTTTATATGCACGTGATTAATGTAATGGAATGCATGCAATGAGATTATTTTTATCAGATTTTATATGCATGTGATTAATGTAATGGAATGCATGCAATGAGATTATTTTTATCAGATTTTATATGCGTGTGATTGATGTAATGGAATGCATGCAATGAGATTATTTTTATCATACTTTATATGCACGTGATTAATGTAATGGAATGCATGCAATGAGTGAGTTTGCTTATCCATTATCGTAGAACTTCAAAACTTTTAGTTGTCATTATAAAGACCAAAAAGTTAGCATAATTTGATGCGTGGTTTTGATGCATGAAGAATAATTGCACAAGAAAGATAAGGTTATTAATAAGTTAAATAGCAATTAAAAACTCATGAAGTATTATGGAAAAATGAATTAAAACCATAAATATAAGACACGAAGAAAATAAAAGTGTAGAGCAACAACATAGCATAACAAGGACGTGCTTATGGCGTTGGTAAAATGGTAGAAATTCTATGGTCAGTTCTATGGTTAAGTGGGGAGTTCTATATGCATAAGGTAGCTTATCAAAAAGGCAAGGGATAGTTCCCGAATCCCGTCACTAAATCATAGTGACGGCCCGATTCCTTACCCTCTAGGGTTAATGTAAGGAATGGATTAATTCGAGTCGTAGCTTTTCGTGGGCCCATGCAGAGACTAACCGTCTCAGAAGGCAATACACTACTTTGCTACTTTGAAACCGGTGAAGGCTTGGAGACCGTGGCCTCACAAGGACAGCAACACCAATTCCGCTTAGAAAGAATCGTGTTTGATTTAAGGAAGCTCGGGTATAGAGCTTCATATTGTGAATGCATTATGCATGTTTAGAATAAGTAAATATAACATATAAATCCACATAATAAGCAAAGTAAATCAAAACAAATCAACTTTAGGCTCGACTCACTAACGTGGAGTCCCCAGCGGAGTCGCCAAGCTGTGGCAACGTCGGGTTTTCGGGAGTCGCCACCAATCAGTTTTCTTAGGTCGATTGGTCACCTTAAAATTGGTCTGCGAGAGTTCGGGGATCGGGAGTACGGTTACGTTAAAACAACTTTGTTAAAACGCCCAAAAATTGGCACCTTAGTTGATTTTAATTTTGTTTTGCTTTGCTTTTAAATAATTCTCAGTTAATTTTCAAAATTAGAAATTTTAACTGGATTAGTCGAAATGTGGATTTTTAAATTAATTAATTTGTATGAAATTTTATACTTCCGAACCATGGACTCTGCCGAGTCATTTGGACACGGAAGATTTTTGATTCCGAACCATGGACTCTGCCGAGTCATTTGGACACGGAATTTGGTGAACTTTTAAATAATTTAATCCATATTGTAAATATGGATTTTTATCTTTTTTTTATTTAATTTATTTAATTAAAAGGGTGATATTTTTTTTTAAACCGCAGATCCTGACGGATCATCCGGATATGTAAGTTGATTTAATTTATAGTTAATTATTTAATTCTTATTTTTATGGAATTAATTATTAGTTTAATTACTAATTCGTAATTCTTTTTGTTATAGAATTTTTAGATTCATTAATAATCTAAAAATTTTTATTTTCTATATTTTTCTTTCTTTTCTTTCTTTTCCTTCTTATCTTTCTTATCTTATCTTATCTTTCTTATCTTTATTATCTTTTTCTTATCTTTCTTATCTTTTTCTTATCTTGTTTTAATTTTCTTTTTGTTTTCTTGTTTAATGAAAAATATTTATTATTTTAGTGGATTTAAAAGTTATATTTTAAATAAATCAGTAAAATATAAAGTCTTAATTTTCATGTATTTTTTTAAACAGGTTTTATTTTTATTTTTTTATTATTTTTACTGGATAAAAATAACTATTAAAATTAATTTTAACTTTTTGCTATCTTTAAAGAATTAAAAACATGTATGTAAAAATAAAAATAATTGGCTTTTTTTAAAAATAATTTTTATTAGCCTTAATAATTAATTACAAAATAATCTTCTTTTAATTTTCATTTATTTATTAATTAGTAAAGGGTAAAGGTGAATTAGATAAAAAATTATATAAAGAAAAAAAATTAATAATAATAAAGTGGGGCTTTTTGGCCATCCACTTTAAAAATAATAATAAATGTTAGCAAAGTTAATTAAATTAATTGTTAAACAACAATAATAAAAAGTTAGTCAAGTTAATTAAATTAATTAATTAACCACAATAATAAAAGTTAGCCAAGTTAATTAAATTAATTAATTAACAACAGTAAAAAGTTAGCCAAGTTAATTAAATTAATTAATTAACAACAATAATAAAAAGTTAGCCAAATTAATTAAATTAATTAACAACAATAAATAAAAAGTTAGCCAAATTAATTAAATTAATTAACAACAATAAATAAAAAGTTAGCCAAATTAATTAAATTAATTAATTAACAACAATAATAAAAAGCTAGCCAAGTTAATTAAATTAATTAATTAACAACCATAATAAAAGTTAGCCAAGTTAATTAAATTAATTAATTAACAACAATAATAAAAGTTAATTAATTGTTAACAACAATTATAAAAGTTAGTAATAATGCAAAAATTAAAAGGTTAGTAACAATAATAGTATTAAAAGTTAGTTGTTAGTAAGTTAATAACAACAATAAAAAAAGGGGTTAGTAATAAACAAATAATAAACAAACAAGTAAAAATTAAAAGGGTTAGTAATTAATTCTGCAAGAATAAAATACAAAGTTAGTGACCAAAGTGAAAGAAATTGAAAAGATGACGGAATAAATGAGAGTTGTACCCTTGATTTTAAATTCTGAATTCTGAGAAATGGAAACAGAGGGCGCGCGAGGGGGGGAGAAGATGGCTTAATCGTCAAAATGAAAAGTTTTGAGATTTTCTGAGGAAAGGAAGGAGAGCTAGGGACTAAGGCTGTAATTTTTTCTATTTTAAAAACGGAGCTCTAAGCTTTTCTTTCTATTTTTATCTGTGTTCAGCACAAAATTTGGGGGGCTATTTATAGAGGAAGTTTAGCTGAACTGTTGATGGATAAATTAATAAAAAATTTCAAACTTATCTCTTAAATTGGTAAAATGACAATTTTAGTCCTTTACGTCTCTCAGCCTCAGGATAAGTTCCTGAAGCTTCTGATTTTGACAATTTTGTCGTTTTCTGTCAATTTGAGCCAAAAACGTCGGCAGGCTCAAAATTTTATGTGACAAACTACCAAATGCTCCTGGAACTTTTAGAATTTGTCAATTTTTTCCGAAACTTCTCAATTTTGTCATTTTTACCTCAAACTTTTAATTTTTTGTCATTTTTTTCATGAAATTTTATTTTATTTCAAACATACACATATTCACACATATATCATTTTAAATCAAATTTTCACAAAACAAAAATATATTTTAAACTAATTAAATTTTTTTTTAATAATAATAGTAATATATATTTTTTTTTAAATTAATTTTTTTTTAATAAAATTTTTTCAAAATTTTAAAACACCCGGACGAAATTGGGTGTCAACAGTAATCCACTGAAAAGTAATCTCTTGTCTAACAGCTTAATTTAATTGAAGTTGGGGAATATACATACATCTTTATGTGTGTGTGTGTGTAGCCTTATTGATCACAAAATAAAAGGTAAATCACTTATTATTTTATGAAAAATTATATTACCACATATTACAGTTATGATAAATGGATCTGAATCGTCCGTTGCTGAGGGTTTTGTCTGTTTTGACCGTAATATGTGACCGAAATAATATTTTTTTATTGTGATTTCGCAAGAGTGGTTTGATATGACTTTTTGCAATGGCTCAGAATTCAAATTAACAAGTCGAGTGAAGTGGCGAGAGAGATGAATGGTATGGTTTAATAGTAATAAAATGAAAGGAAAAACCAAATCGGTCAGGCAGCTTCAGCTAAGCTTTGATGACGGAGACATATTATATAACCTTTTCGGAGAAAGGAACTCGCAATACCTCCCGGATTATTGCCAGGGTAAATTTTGTTGTTTGTATTCGAGTAAAAGTGTGGGGATGTGCCATGTGGAGTCAAAATTTTTAAGATCTTCGTGTGAATCTTTGATCCTATTCTATGGAATTCACTTATTGAAAAGGAACCACCAAACGATTTCCCTGAAATTAAAAGAAAGAAAAAAGAAAACAGTTGAATGTTGTATACTTAAGAGAGTTCAATTGATTGGGTTTCAGACATTTTTAACTCAAGACTTGGGTTTGGGTGCGTGGAACCTGAAAAATTGCCCACAATTTGTGAATTAACACCCTCTAAGTTTAAAAAATAAAATAAATTACCCTCAATTTTTACTAAATATTCATCAATACGTTGAAAAAAAAGAAAAGGATACATTCCACACAAAATATTTAGAAGAAGCATATAAAAGGAATAAGAGACTAAAACCTATCGTCCCACACCACACGTACTCATTTTACAGCTTGGCATCACGTGAGATTGGTGGCGACAGCAGACAAATACCTTCATGCTCTTTGGTTACTACGTATTTATTTATTGAGGAATGCTACTGTAAAATGCTTCAACACATCACTTGCTCCTTGGAAACTGATGACCGATTGGAGGAATTGGGGCTGCTGGAGGATATAGCAGACATTTGACCCACTTATTATTTTAATTTTTTTACTACCCCACGTTTGTAAAAAAACCATAGCCACAACTTACTAAATGCTCACTAGGGAGGTTATTGCTACTCTATAAATGTCTAGCTTTATTTCATAGGTGCCTAATTGTATTTTTTTGAATGCCTAATTTCATGAAATTTAGGATAATTGGTGGACATTATATTATCTATGGGAGACTAATACTCTCAGCGTGAAAGATAAAAGAATAATATGAATATATACAGTTGCATGAGAAAAAAATATCTTAGACACTAATAATTAACTAAGGAAATGTGTAAACGACTCAAACTAATACAAATATTCATTACTTTGGTGGAAAGTTACAATTACCACATAAGGTTTACGCTTGCCTACAGTTTGTTTATTTTATTTTTGAAAACATACACTTTGCCTTTGGTTCTTTTATATTATCCAATAATAGCTTCTAAAATTACAATTTAAGCTGTACGATAGTTATCTTCCAACAATATTGGTCTCTCCAATATTTTTTTATGGTTAATAGACATTTTAAATGATCAATTTTTCCTTTTTATAAATTCATTTTTCTTCCTATAAATGCATATCAGTATTTTTTAAAAGTCGGTTAGCTATGAAAAAAATATTAAAAATATTAAAATTATTGGAACATAATTATCAGATAGGTTAATTTAAGATTTCAAAAGTTGTTTTCGAACACTACAAAGGAAGTAGGGTGTAAAGTATAGGATTTTTAAAATAGAGAGGGCAAAATGTAGGTTAGATCAAACCACAATGAAGTTTTTGTAATTTACCCTTACTTTGGGAGAAGGCAATGCATATAAATGCTCTTTCTATCCAAAATTCGTTACAAAATTTACTATTCACATAAATTAATCTATAATTTTTTATTTTTAATATTTTAGTATATAAATGAAGAATCACTATATAAATGATAAACAAAGATCTATACTTTATAAATATATTTTTAAATTTTTTTAATAAATAATAATATGAATAAATTTAAATTAAAATTAAATAAAAATGTGAAATATTTCAAATAATATCGAATGGGTTAGAATTATATAGCTAGACTGAGTCATATGCATTGTGAGTCAGTTAAGCCATTTGTTGTTGGCCCATAGCCGATGAATATCTTTTATTCGTGTTTAGTTTTGTTTCTGCTATATGGCCAATCTACCAAAACAAAAATAATAAACTTTAAATTTTTATTATTTTATATACAATTATTTTTATTATTTCCAGCTTTGCTCATCTCCTGACTTGTCATTACTTTGAGTTAATCCTAAGTTTTGATATTGCGCCCAAGTTTAGACTCTTTTGTAGAATTTGTAATAAAATGGCAAGTGTAAGTATGTTATAGTTTTCTCACTCAATTTAAATTTAAAGACTCTCTTAAAATTTTATATGTAACTATGGCTCTCTAAAGTTGTTATATAGTTCTAAAAAAATTTATTGTGCACTTATAAAAAAATTGACTTTCGTTTATCATTCAAACTAAAAAACATGTGTTTGATAAATTTCAATACCGCCAATCACAAAAGATAATTTATTTGAGTAAGATAAGCTTGCTTGATAATGTTGCCTTGAATGATACTGAAACAAACAAAAAAACAAATTAAGGAAGCAAATTCATAAAGTTTCAATTCTACACCTCCTATCTCCCACCCACTAATAAGTACTTACTTTGTTTCGTAAAATTTGTTCTATTTATTATTTATAATAATTAACTTATAATATTTTTTAAAAGTTTTTTATCAAAATATAAATTTTTATATGAAAATAAATTTTTAATAATGATAGTTTCTAAATGTAATTTTTTTTAAATTTTTATAATATAAATTAATATAAAAATATTTAAATTAAATTTAATTAAAACAGATAAATGAATCAAATTTTATGAGATGGACAGAGTATAACCATCAGCTCAGGTTTTACCGGTAAATGCAAAAGCAAAAAGGAAAAATGAACAAGTAAAATTTGGAACCTTTACTTGTCCTTTGCGACTGAAATTTACCGGTTCCGGTGGTTGGGCATAAACTCTGCTATGACGTGTCAATCTCTTGTTTATGGGTGTTAGAAATGCGTGTCTAAGTTGGTGTTCGTAGCATCCCCTTATTTATTTTCGGACTTCACCCTGTTCGCAGGAAAAAAAATATTAAAAAAATCCTGCGTGATTTCTTCGTCGCTCTACTACTCTCAAAACAAACTAAAGCCAAGACCGATCTCCAGTGCCCCAAGGAAAAAAGGAAAAGAAATTTATTTTTCCATTTGCCAAACAAACCCTAAACACCAACAGGGGAATCGGAGACCGACTGTTGAATGAAGGCGTAAAATCGCTGATTCGAATCGGGCGACGAAAAGATCCGCGTCGGTCAAGCTGTGGCAGGAGGAAAAATTCCATAGATGGGTGCGGCGGGCTCCAAACTCGAGAAAGCTCTTGGCGACCAGTTCCCTGAAGGCGAGCGGTACTTTGGCCTCGAGAATTTCGGCAACACCTGTTACTGTAACAGCGTTTTGCAGGTTGGTTTCCCTCATCTTCGTTATCCTCTTCTCCTCTGAGGATTTTGTGCTCTCTTTTCGATTCCGTTTTCCGGGTGTGATTTCAAGCTGTTCTTCCCTGATTGATCTTTGTGCTTCACTTGTTTCATGAATGAAATGTTGTCCTATGCGTTGATTTGACCAATTATGTTGATTTTGCTGCAGTGCGGTGAGAAATGTGACAGTAATTTTCTTCTTCTCTTAGTTCCTTGTCATAGTGATCTGGAGCAGCAGGGTTTCTGCTTTAGAATCAATCAAACAGCACGTATGAACTCAGAAACATCACGCGTCAAATTTGTTTTGTTGTTTAACTAGGGAAAGTTTATGCTTTATGCTTGAAGGCATAAGAATACCTCAGATGTGGAATAAAGTGAGCAATGATAATTGAAATGCATCCATCCTAGCACAAATTGCAAGGATAGAACTTTTGCTTTTATGTTGACTTCCCATATCCCTACTGGTTCTAACCATCTACAGTTTCACATCTCTTATGCCTGGGAATCAACAAAACGGAAATGTTGTTATAAACGCTGATAATGAGTTTGATAGTTTATATTGTAGATTTTAGAATGCTTCTGGTTGCATTCTTTCCTGCGCTTGAAAACAGTGATTTGGAAAATGCTATGACAGAATAAGCGGTAATGGATTTGGTGTTTGGAGGTGTGGGATTAGTTTATTTTTCTTTCCTCCATTACTTGTGGGAGCATCATTTGATTGAATAAATATGGTGGTTTCTAGAAGATTTTCTAGAAGGCATGGCAGAAGTCCAGTAACTTATATCAGCTTGTTAATGTTGGAAATTATTTCATGTATTGTCTAGACCTATATTATGTTTTCATTGTTCATGCTTCTGTGCAGGCGCTTTACTTTTGTGTCCCATTTCGAGAACAGCTTCTAGATTACTACGCAAACAACAAAAGTGCTGGTGATGCTGAAGAGAATCTCTTGACATGCTTGGCAGACCTATTTACACAGGTAAATTGTTTTGTTGGAGGTATAATATTGTGTTTTTTTACTTCTTCGTTCTGATATTACATTAAATTTTAGCTAACTTTCAGATAACATTACCTGTTAATGATGCTTTTGCATTGTTCCTTTACATATATTTTTGAAATAATATCATTCTTTTCATGATCTCTCTATCTGACTACACTGAACTCCTCTTAAGAACTCGTATAATAGATTGGCATGTTGGAAGTGTGATCATTTGAAGTTTGGACAAAGGGTACAGATGTAGTTGGATCTTTAGGGCCCAATTTCTGCTAGAATATTATCAATGGTGATGACTGGATGAAAATGAAAGTCCTCTTATTGAAGTTAAATATTAGTTTAGGTTGGGAAATGTGTTCTCTTATTGAAGTTAAATATTAGTTTAGGTTGGGAAATGTGTTCTTCTTTCACATATTTACTGTTTCTCCTCTATCTGGATCTGAATGTTGACCATTCCTTCTCTGCAGATAAGTTCGCAAAAGAAAAAGACTGGTGTTCTTGCTCCAAAGCGCTTCGTTCAGAGGTTGAAGAAGCAAAATGAGCTTTTTCGAAGTTACATGCACCAGGTAGAAAAAATCCCATTTGACACTTGGGAATCACATTTGTTGTATCTTTATATTTAAACAATTGAAGTTTGAATTGGCTGAGGGAACATGGAGTCTACCTGTCAGCCAGTTTCTAAAATGATTTTGCTACCTGCCCAACCATCTGTATTCTCCGTTCAAACTCCATTATCATCTCTCTTGAAGGACAAGAAATGGAGACCAGTATTCAATGTCTTTTGTCCTCCTTTTCAGCGTGCATGCCCTTTTGCTTCTGATTGCATTACTTTCTGTCAATAAAAGAAGTATTTACACATTTTCTTTTGGCAGGATGCTCATGAATTTTTGAACTTTTTACTTAACGAGCTTGTGGACATATTGGAGAAAGAGACTCAAGCAGCAAAAAATGATGCAGAAACTTCACCGCCTGAAAGTACTGCTAATGGGCCAAAAAATGGTCAGGCAAATGGAGTAAAGAAAGAGCCTCTGGTCACTTGGGTACACAAGAATTTTCAGGTAACTGTGCTTCACCTGTCCCTGTATTGTGATAATTCTGCTTGTGATGTGCAATTAATTGATCCAAATAGCATTTTTCTTGGTTACTCTTAATTGCTTAATCGTTGTTGGATGCTTACCACCAGTTTTCTTCTTTTTTCCCATTACTTGAATCAGGGGATACTGACAAATGAGACAAGATGCTTGCGGTGTGAAACAGTAACAGCAAGAGATGAAACCTTCTTTGACTTGAGTCTTGATATTGAACAAAACAGTTCAATAACTAGCTGTTTGAAAAATTTTAGCTCCACTGAGACTTTAAATGCAGAGGACAAATTTTTCTGCGACAAATGCTGCAGGTAAATACATATTTATTCATTGCATAGTGCTGGGTTGCCTGGTTTTCGCCTGCTTAAAAGTACTGAGGACTAAAATGTTGTTTGTTTTGCATCTACACTTTTGTGGACAAAGGAAGTACTTCTGTAATAATATTAGATCATTGAGGGCTAGAAATCCCCCTAGAATTACATTATTGGGGTAACTGAAATTTCCTCAGAGATCAAGTAGCAGAGTTCCCTGAAATTTATTATTCAATGATGATGAAATGATTGAGTCACTGTTATCATGTAAGTAGCCTTCTGGATTTCTATGATTGTCAAACTACTGGATGAGTTTTTAATCTGTTTAGGCTCCATGTATTTCTTAAGAAGGTTTTCAGTCTATTTTTATTGGTTCGACTTGGACTTTTTGTAGAAATTGTTTCTTCTTAAATGTTGGATATCTGAAGGTGCGTCATTCTGATTTGCAGTTTGCAAGAAGCGCAGAAGAGAATGAAGATAAAGAAGCCGCCTCACGTATTGGTGATTCATCTTAAAAGGTTCAAGTACATTGAGCAGCTGGGAAGATACAAGAAGCTCTCTTACCGTGTTGTGTTTCCACTTGAGTTAAAGCTCAGCAACACTGTGGAGGATGCTGATATTGAGTATTCCCTGTTTGCTGTAGTTGTACATGTTGGGAGTGGCCCAAACCATGGACATTATGTCAGCCTTGTGAAAAGTCATAATCACTGGTTGTTTTTTGATGACGAAAATGTGGAGATGATCGATGAGTCTGCTGTGCAGACATTTTTTGGGTCAGCTCAAGAGTATTCGAGTAATACGGATCACGGTTACATCTTGTTCTATGAAAGTCTAGGTGCAAGCAGCACGAGCTAGAGGCTCGGATTTTACAATCTAATAATTCAGACAGGTCTTTATTATATTTCTACTTAATTTTTTCTTCAGTCCTGCTTTCCCTTCCCAACCTGTGGGGAGAGAGTTCTGTGATACGAATGATATGATGATGGTTGTAGGAAATTGTATACTTAGGCTGTCAGCACTTGGCTTGTACAGTGATGGTGGAAGTGCACTTTAGTTTTGGGTCCTTTCACAATAATGGAGAAAGAGCAGCTTGAATGTGTGAGAATATCACAGAAATACTTGGTTTTTGTTTCTTGGTCTAGTATGTCTCTGACTGTTGGGGAATACAATTGTAACTGCAAACAATTGCTTGGGCTACACGGATCAAATGTGTGACAATATCACAGAAATACTTGGTTTTTGTTTCTTGGTCAAGTATGTCTCTGACTGTTGGGGAATACAATTGTAATTGCTAACAATTCCTTGGGCTACATGGATCGAATGTGTGACAATATCACAGAAATACTTGGTTTTTGTTTCTTGGACAAGTATGTCTCTGACTGTTGGGGAATACAAATGTAATTACAAACAATTGCTTGGGCTACACGGATCATTTTTGCATCCTGCATCTTATTTCTACTGTTTATTCTCTCTTATTGCACAAAGCTCAGGTGAAGCTGGTCCGAGTCAACATTTGTGAAATAGATGAAAACAATAAAGCTACAGGGGAATGAAAGCGTTATCATCCAACAATGCTTCAATATCGATGAAGTCTTCATCAGTTCCACTTATTGCTTCTGCACTCTCAATAACTTCAGTTGAAAAAACCTGCAAATTTGAGGAAAAGATAAGAAATTAGTTCTCCATTCGTATGCAGCAGAATGAGCTACGGATCCATAACTAGGTCTCTAACTGCTACACGTGCTCGGAGTTAAAATGTTAGACAAAAATAAGACACAGATTTTCAGGTACCTTAGATTTTTGGATCTCGGATACCACCTTCAGCAATCTATGATATTGTTCTCTGCCTTCAGGATACTGAACCATGGACTTCACCCGGGCAAGTGCCTTCTGCAACCTTGCTTCAGCTTGCTTCCTAGTTTCTTTTAAAAAATCGTAATCATCCACGTTTGAGGGAGTAGTGGGCACTTCCGTATGACCTTCAGCTTTGAATCCTCGCAGACCACTACCTTTTCGCCTCCACCTCAGTATCACCTTCTCCAAAATCCCAACGCACCAGATGATCTTCTTGTGGCTTTTCCTTACCTGGTAACCCCTCACAAGAGCCTTCAATATAATCCAAAATAATAGTATATATTTAACAATTAGGTATCAAGTAACATGAAATATATGAATATATAGGGAGAGAGAGAGAGAGAGAGAGAGAGTTGATGAAAACACTCCTCTTTCCTTCCTTTTTTCCAACAAGTAACATCAGAAATGAACCTGAATTTTCACAATTCTTTGGCGGAGTATCAAGAAATCTTTTCTTCCCTTCCAACTGCGGAACTTGTTTTGTATGCGTATGGCAGCAGCATGAGCAGGCTCGTCACTTGCCTTGTTTGACTTGATTGTGATTAGTGAGAGAGCATGTTCATCTGACATTCCAAATTTATCACCACGATATTCTTTCAACAGCTTTTTCTGGAAGGAATGTACCCTGAATACTTGATAAATGCGCGCAGCAGATTGTGCAGCATTACAGATAGCAGCTAAAGACTCCTTGAGTGGCAAGCCATCCGCTGCATCTCCTTGGATTTGTAGAGTTTCACTTTTGTCCGAAATGTTTTGTGCTTCTTTTGCTCCAACCTCACCTTCTTGCTTATCCAAATTAAGGGATGACAGATGGGTACTTAGAGAAGATTCAGCAAGATAACCGGCGATACCTTTATGTCCACTCATGGAAGCTAGATCAGCAGGTGTTTGACCTAGGGGATACTTGGGCACTGGATCTGTTAATACTCCAGGAGCTGCACCCAATGCAACGAGCAGCGCAACTGTATGCTCCCTGATGTTTAAAGGGAAAAAGAAGAAAAGGCAGTTCATGTCACTATGAGTAAGCTAGAAGATTAATGCAGTACATCTCTGCTTAACTGAGGAGTACCCAACATTGAAAATTCAAAAGGTTGAGAATTTTTTAGATGCACACCTCCCATAACATGCAGCCCAGTGAAGTGCAGTCCATCCATTCGCATCACGGAAGTTGACATTTACACCAGCAACTATTGTAGGCTCCAAGGCCCAGTCATAGCCAAGTGCAGCTGAAAAATGAAGAACACCTTGACCACCATCATCAAGTACATTTGCTCCCTTTCCACCTTCAGATATCTTCTGTAAGAGCCATGTGCGCAGTTTCTCTTTCAGTAGCTTCTGAAGAAGCAGGTCTCTTGATTTTTCTAAACGAACCTCCTCTGGAGAAGCCTTTAACATCTGATCCCAGTTTTCAGTATCCTCTTTCAACAGAGAGGTTAATTTACTGCTCAGCTGGGATACTGCATCATCGTTATTAATGTTAAGATTTGACAAATTTGGGCTCTGACACAATAACATAGCGAAACGTGATTGAAGGCTCTCAAGGACACTGCTGCCATCTTTGAATTTAAAAGATTGGCTAACTTGAAATTCAAATTCTCGGACTTCACTACAAGCTGTTCTGTTTGAGCATGTGACATACAAAGGAACACGGCCAACCTCATGTATTGGAGAATAGCAACGAAGAACACCATCAGCTATAAGTTCTGCTGGGGCTTCTACTTCACCAAACATACATGACCATTTACCCTTTTCAGCTTCCTGCACGCTGGTTGAGAATTTTCCTGTAATGAGAACCTGCGATGCACATCATTTTAGAACCGAATTAGTCAAATACTCAAAAGCTGCAAACAAGAGTGCCAAATTTAGTAGAACTTAAATACAACTTACTTTCGTGGTGCAGCCAGCATATGCCCAATTCGGTGAGAAATCAAGAATGCTGAATAGCTTATCCTGGGAGATAGATGGATTGGATGGTAAAGCATTCAACTGTCCATCCAAGGGAATGCTGGAAACATCAACCTTGTTCCCAGAAAGAACCATGTCCCAAAAGGACCCCGAATTGGATTGGAAATGTGATTCATCCACATCTCCAACTTCTTTACTCAGCCACCGATTAAAACTGTCAAGTTTCTTCAGACACTGTTCTCTGAAAGAGCCCTCAAAAACAGGTTTCCCTTCAATGTCGGAATTCCTATTAGAGGCAGAATCAAGAAGGCCTATGTTTTCACCGCTTACAATTTGTAACTGTGGGTCATTACTGTTCTGTTTGTCTGGATTCATATCGTGCTCAAGAGAATTCAATAAATCTGTTCCACTAATTTCTTCACAACATTTGGCAGTAACGTAGTATAGTGCATCTGCATGGAGCTTCTGGTCTGCTGGCCACTGTGACAAGTTCAAAATTTTCAGTTTTACCAACTATGCGTTTCAAGAAAATTCAAAAAGACCGACCATCATCAATACCTCTTCAAAGATTTCAACATCTTTCAGTAAATTACTAACACATTTGCCAATAACCATATGCTCTTGTCAACATTAAATTAGGAAAAGGATTTTGTATCATAATGACATATAAAATCAACTTATGTGTAAAAACCAATACCTGCAACCCATCTTGAACCTGTTGCTCATATTTGTACTTGGGCATTTTGTCAAAGCGGTTGTTGAAAAGGATCTTGGATGTGTCATCTCTTGCATTAGCAAATGATGATGGCTGATATGGCACTGATTCATCAGGAACAGTTGAGTTGTCTGATGCTCCATCCCATGTGGAAAATCCTTGGTTCTTCTGCAATTCGTATGCTATTGCAGCGGCTTTATCATTTTTGCTTTTGTTAGGCTGAGTGAGGAACAACCCCAAAACAGTTGCTGTAAAAAACTTGTTTGGGTGATGATCTTCTGTTAGCAATTGAGCAATAAAGAGGATGAAATTAACAACTGCCACCATTTGACACCCACACATAAATTAAATGAGAGGAACTAGTTCTGTTGAGTATGTTGCGTATGTGCAAGGACTAGAGTGAAGCAGGTACTTAAGTGAAATAAGCGCACCTGATTCAGTATCTTTATGTTCTGATGCCTGCAGAGTGATAGGGTCTGTGGTTTGTGAAGGCACACAGCCATTTTTAGGATGAAAATTCTTAGTTTTTGTATTTGATATAATATCTCCAGCCACGCGGGAACTTGGGATAGTACTTCCAATCTCTTTAACGCGGTTAAAATTTTTTCTGTTTCCCTGATACATACTAAAATTCTGGATTAGAGCCATGAAGTTGCATTTTCCTAAAGAACAGGCACATTCAGCAAAAACCTAGAGAAACAAACAACTTTTACAATCCATTGTTCAGTTGAGCAGATGAGACAAAGTAACATGGTAACAAAGCAACAGGAACTTTTCAGTGTAAACATTGAAGTGAGATGAACTGAACCTTTACCTCTCGATAATGGACAAGAACAATGTGGGAGAGTTCCCTGTTGTAATAGTCATAAGTCGAGTCAGAAACAAGAGATTAAGGCCAAGGTAAAAGAGAAAACTACACAACCAAAAAAGAGCAGAAAGGATAAATTGGAAACATGATTTATGAAGTATTTCTGGAAACCTGAAGTCTTCACTGACAAAATGTAGGTAGTGGCACTAACATCCTTATTGCTTATGAGAATAAAAATATTATAAACCCAGAAAGAGATATAAACAGATAGTTTAACACTAGCCACTTGTGAACAGAATAAAGAAAAGGGATCCTACTCACTCTTCAAGCATCCAGTAACTACGTCTTTGAAAGTTTTCATTCTCTTCACCATGAGCATAGTAGCAATGTAAAACATCAACGCTTCCAGCCTGGGAAGACATAAATTTGTGCAAGGCAATATAAACAAGGAGAAATTTCCATCAGAATTAAATCCTCTAATAAAGAAATTAACCATGATAACAAACTAACTTACAAAACATGCTCTCATGTTGAAAGAGAAAAAAAAAAGACGACACCATCATTAGCTCTGTACCTTGAGCCTCTCATGAGCTTCTTTAACAGTTCTTCCATCCTTTTTCTTCCTCCAGTTATGGCCATCTTTCCTAAAGTATCTCAGAACCTTTCGATCGAAAAGAAAAAGTGACCCACCTGAAAACAAAACTGTACATATTAGTAATTGAAGATCATCAAAAGATAAAGAACAGAAACATAAACCATCTCAAATGTAGTAAGGTACAGGCTAGCAAAAGGGGAAAATCATACTTGGTGGCATATTTGGAGGTTCCACAGCAATTTGAAATTTATCATAGTTTCGAAGAATTTCACAAATTTCAGCAGGTCGGAGCCACCTTTTCTGTGCTTGTAAGAGTATTGGCTCGATATCTGCAACACACCATGTTGTTACATTAGAGAATAAATGAAACAGAAAAGAAAAAAAAGGAAAAGAATATGTAGCCAACAACAAGAAAAAGAATTTCAAAATCGAACATTTCAGTTCTCATCCACAAGAACATGTGAAGACATTGTACACATCTACGGCGAGTGTTACAAATAAATGGAGCCAAAGTGTAACAGAAGATACAAAAGGGGCCCAAATGTCTCTCTTTAATAAATATGTGGGTTTTTTTGTGCATACTGTCCAAACAACAAGAGGAAGCCCAACCAAGTAGGGCTATAAACAAATTGAACGAACACAAACAAGCCATGTTCATGTTTGTTCGTTTAACTTTAAACAAACACGAACACAAACACGAATAATAAACAAACGCAACTTCTCTGTTCTTATTCGTTCGTTTATCAATAAATGAATACAAACATGAACACGAACACGAACAATTAAACCTGATGACTACCACCAATTTAAATTGGAGCAAGTTTAGTAATGACCAACGGGATAATAGGCGATGGTGAAAGGGATTATGGGTTATGGGTTATGGGTTATGAGTTATGGTAATGGGGCTCAGCTTGTTACTGTAGCAGATTCACGCTATGAGGAAAATAATTGATTATGTTTGGAAAATAAAAACAATATATTAATTTGAAAAAAATTGAAGCATAATCACATGAATGGAGTAGGTAGACACTAATAAAAATGTATGATCTATAAAACATATATAATAATAAATGTATAGCTAATATATAAATAAACAAATAAATCAATATAAATGAATAAATAAGTAAATGAATATCAACGAACAATAACCAAATGATTCATAAATGTAAATGAACGAATGAAACTTTTTCATGTTCATTCTTTTAACTAATCAAACAGAAAAATATATTCATATTCATTCGTTTAACTAAATAAATAAATTTTTACTGAACGATTCACTGAATATTCTGTTTGTTTACACTGCAACAACCAACAGGCAGATGCCCGGATGAGATGAGTCAAGCTCAAGCCTACTAATGTAAAGACAAATATCAACTAAATTCCAGAAAGGAATCCAAAATCGAAGGTGCCTAAATTCCAAGTTGAAAATTTTCTGAAACAAGTTCACTACTTTTCTTTGGCAAGAGTCAGAGTTTCAACTAAATTTACTGAAAACAAAAATCTGAGAGAGGCAGAAAAGGGGAAGATCGGTAAAAGAGGAACACAAAAAAGCGAAATCCCAGGAGTAGATGAAACAAAAACAAATTGTTTGATTTACCCAGTAGACCGCGAAGGAGACGTCGACCTTCGGCCATTTTTAATTTCTCCAGTACTGCTACCTCTCGCTCTCCTTTCGCTGAAAAGTGAAAATATTTAAAACTCTATGGGAGAGCTGGCTGCAAAATTGAAGCTTTCTGCGACGCAATTAAGCTGGAGAAGGAAATTAAGAAGAAAGCTTTCCAGAGGCAGAAGAGAAGAGATGGGCGCCGAAATAATCAAGTTGGTTACTTCGTCTGATCATTGTCGTCGTGCATAATTTTTCTGGCTTTTATCGTTCTATATAGTATGTATTTTGTTTCTTGTTCGAATTTATTTATTCATAACCATTAAACCCATTTTTTGAGATCGCCGTCGTCGTCGTCGTCTCTTACTATGCAAATGTGTGTTTTTCTCTTCTTGATTAGATTTTGTGAGAAGGAGAGAGGAATGAGGATGTAGCTCTTAATTACACTACTAGTCATTGAGTTTCATGTAAGTTGCCAATCATTAACTTTTTTTGTCCAATTTTTTTTTGTGAAACAAATTATATTTGCTATACATGCGTACTAATTTTCATTTTTAGGCACATCATTTTAGAGGTAAGATCAATCAATTTGCTCCTCTCTCTACAAGGAAACCCAACATTCCTCTAGTCTTCTACTTTGAGCCTGACAGGTGGCAGCTGCTCTGAAGTGGGCTGAGTGGATTTGCGCGTCTCTGGCCTTAGATGGTTGGAGTGCAGGTTGGTAGAGGCATGACCGACAGAGTTTCATTCACCGGTTTTCATGTGATGGGCTTTTGTGTTCAGTTCGGTTCAGTTCAGTTGTTTGACCTCGACCTTCATGTGGTGATTCTTTTCTTTTTTTTTTTTGTCATGTCTGACATGATTGACTCTTTTTGAAGTTCGGTACTCTTCTGTTAAGGAAATCGTGTCCTGGAGGCCTGTGTTGTAATTTTGCTAGTGGCCAACTGTTTTCCTTATGGTTAAACTGCGATTTCAGTCCCTGAATTTCTTTCCTTTCTCATTTTAGTCACTAAGTTCGACTCATGTTATGTTTTAGTCCCAAACTTAATAAATAATAACTACTTAACTATATTATTTCTATGTGCTCTTTCAGTCTTGAATTTTTTTTTATTTTTTTTATGTACTTTATTTTAGAGCAAAACATTGGTTACCATTAATTATTAAATTTTAATACCTAAAAATTTTCCATTTCATCTCTTAGTTCCTGAATTTTTTTAGCTAATTTTTTTATTTTAATCATTATTAATTGAGTTTTGTAGAATGAGTTATTGAATTGGAAATTTATATGGTTTAATAAAGTAATTTTGTCCATAATTGATAAAATTGAAAGAAAATTTTTCTAAATAAATTTTTTATTAATATTAAATATTGAAATTTGAATTGATAGAAGATGAAATTTTTTAGTGAATTCTTCTTAAGTGACACAAAAAATATTCATCATTTCAAAACATGTAAATATATTATGTTTCAATCATAACTAATCATTTGAATAATAAGAACATGATATAAAGAACACTCAACTTAAAATTAAAATAAAGTAAAATTTTAATTTATTAGCACAAGTTTATGGCTAAAATTTTTTTAGTTATTTATTACTGATATTTATTTTAATAATAAATTTAAGAAAAAAAACATCTACTACAAAGTGCCGATAAAAAATAATCTGTTATATTTTAAAATATAAAACTTCTTACTTTGTATGTGATCCGAGTTGAAGTAGGCTCATCAATTGACTAATATATACAATCTTAGACAACTTCTTTACTGTATATAAAAAATAAACACTAAAAATGTTCCATTTTTATCTTTAATATTAGCCAAAACACACAATTAATTAAATACAATAAATAGTAACGAGATTAATTAATTATTCACAATAATTAAAAGAGTAGGCACGTAAGTTGCAGAAAAAGGGCAGATATCAGATCTTAAAAAACACTCGTGGAAAAATTGATTTTATAGGAGCTGGATTGAGATCTAATCGGAAAAGAAAATATTTTGGAAATTGAATCCAAGTTTAAGAACCCACATAACTCAACCAGATAGTTACAATTTGATTCGAATTCAAGATTTCACCTAACAAATTATAAACATATAAATAAATCTCCGACAATACATTATAAAGAAATAGAGATGGGGGCAGGAAGGTTCCATGGAGGGACGCTGAGGCCAAGCTCATGGGTTTTGATTGACTGTTGTAGAAAAGAAACAGAACAGTACCAGACCCGTGACTCCCAACTCTTTCACTTTCTTGTCCATCGTTTTGTTTTGTTTTGTTTTTGTCGCCTCCCCTTGTCTATTCTAGATAGATTTACAATTTTCTTGTGTTGGATCTAATCACTAGACCAGTTCAAAAGTGTTTTCTTTTTCTTTTGGAAAATGCTTTACCTTAGAAAAAAAAAATTAGACAACAACTAAAAGTAAATTCATTACAAACAGGTAAGTTAGGAATCTTAATCTCATAAAAAGTGAATTAGCTTACGATTATAGAGTTTAAAAAGATGATTTTATCGATAATGGCTGGTCATGAGGCCCCTTAATTGGCTTGTGGGTTGTGGCAACACCTTTGTCGTTTCAGTTTCATTACCTTAGCACTTATGAGTTATGAGAGCTTCAACTCCAGAACTTTACAGTTGGGTGCATGCGTCTTTATAATTAAGTTGATGGTGAAACCAGAAAAAAAAAAAAAAAAAAGGGATAAAGATAGACATTGTTAGTGGAAAGAATCGAATAAAAAATATCACCTTTTGCTAAAAGGAAAAGTTCCCATCTTTAATCAATTTGATTAAACAATAAACAATATATTGTTTATATTTCTAATAAATTATCCTAAATAATTTAAATTTTAGTTGTTTAAGTTAATTCACTGGAAATATTAAAAAGTTATTAGAGATAATTTATTTTAATTTAAATTAATTGACTTATTTTTACTTTTATATCTTTTTTACTTAAAACTAATTTTATTTGAAAGTCAATATTATGTAGATATAATAATTTATTTTAAAGTAAATTTTTATAATGTTGTTAAATTTTTATAATTTTTTTAATATCTTAAATTAAACAAATTTATAAAAATTTAGTAAAATTAAAAAAATTATATTTTTAATTTATTATTATAATTATATAATATTAATTTTAAATAAAAAATATAAAAATAAAAATAAATATTTTAAGTCAATTGAATTTAGTTAAAACGAGTGGGAGTATAGAGCTAACAATTGGTTTTAGTTAGCTTCACGTGGCGACTGTGTTGCGGAACAAACAACGAAGGTACTTGTCTGATCTTCCTGGCAACGTAATATTTATTCCTGATATTGCCCCCCCGCCCTCTTCTTCATTTCACCCCAACCCTCGTCCTTATATTCACTGCCTCTTTCATTCGTTTTTTTTTTTTTACTCTTTTTTTCCCCGAACACTACCTGACACATTTCACTCAACAATTGCCGATGGAAGACATTTCTTTCCCTGTAGTTTGGTTTTGTAGGGTAGAGGGAAATGAAGAAAAACAAAAATCAATTTGTATATACTTTAAAAAAAATATCAACGTATATACACTTCTTTAAGCATTCTTAACAGAAGTTTATACCAGAAAAAAAATGTTTAATATATAGAATTTTTAAACAACATTTTTATCAATTTTTTTCCTGAAAGTAATAATGTGAAAGATGTTTGCCACTGATTGGAAGATGTTATAGTTTAACTTTAACCATCAATATTAGAATTAGATTCAGTTGTTCGCTTAAATTTAAATGAAAAAATTAAAATTGAGTCAAGTAAAGTAAAGTAATAAGCAATTTAATTTTTGTTTAAATTATATATCAAGCTTGAAAGTTTAGTTCATACTTGTACTACTAACGGTTTGAACGAGTCACGAATAAATTTTAAATTGAGTCGAACTCGAGTTATTTATATATCTTTCACCACTATTGTTTAGCAATTATGGGACATCTTTGCAGTTGAACAAGTGCTTCTGTCCTAAGCACAGTCACCAAATGTACTTGTCAATAAACACAAAATTGTTTAAATGATGCACCAGAATTGAGATTTTTCACTAACTATTTGATATCTCACTAGTAATAGAAAAACTTATTGAAATTTTAATATTTGTAGTATTAGCCTTTATAAAATCTTAATATTAAAAATTTTATAATAATTTTTAAAAATAAAAATAAGAGATCCAAAAGAGTATCAATCTTTATTTTTTCAAGTCAACACTTCAAAACTTTCAGGCATATAAAAAATAAAAATGATTTTAGGCATTGTTTACTCTAGCACAGGTATAGAACCAAGTCATCAACAAAAAAAAAACCAACAACCAGTTAAAAAAACAAACTGACAAGTTCTGAAATTAGTGTTATGAAAATATAAACATTAAAAAAAAATTAAAAACAAAGCCGAGGGTATTTTGGTCAAACCGGGTGCTGTGCAAGATTTGTCGCTGTCGTCAATGTCGTAGTCCGAAACCTTTCTGGCAAACCGGGCTATTTCTCTTCCGATGTATTCTTAAAATGCTCGCTCTCACTCTCTGAGTATATAAACATACACGGCAAAATTCCAGAGCCAACCCAAGAATCAAATATCTGCATTGCAAAATCTCACAAAATGGCCTCCAAATCTTTACAGGTGAGCATGAATTCTGAAATAGTTTCTTCCTACTCTTGATTTGGGCTCTTCTTTTTCCACCATTGAACAAGACAACTTAAGCTTCACCGTTCAAATGTGCTGCCTTCTTTTCTAGATTCATGGCTAAAAACCTTGCCTTTTCAGTAAAAGCTTGTGTCTTTTTAGCAGGAAAGGTCCTATTTTGAAGAGATGGTGGATGGGGCTGTTGACTTGTCCTGCTTCCACTTGATTAAGCCTGGTTTTGATGAGAGCGGCCAGCACTGTTCTTTGGGTAAGTTTTTACTTTTTCCTTTTGTTCTTCTTCAAGTGTTCCGAATTCTGTGATTCTGTGAAGCATTGCATTCTTAATAAAGTTTTTTTAGCTGAGTTTCAGATGTGTTACCCATTTCTCTTGAGGCGGCTTCATTTCCTGCTAGAGAAAAATCCACTTCCCTTGTAAGTTATTCAGTAAAAATAACACTACTGAGAAGTGAGAAGTTAGAGACCAATTGGGTTTTCCTTTGTTGATCAATTTTCCCTCTCCATTTTGTTAGGGTCAAGATGTGTGTAGCATTTCTGTGTTGCCTGAGGGAGGAAAAACAATGCAACTACTTAAATCAAAATTAACGTTCCTGAGCTTCTTGGGAATTCCTTTTGCTTCCAAGGATCCAGTCTGCTTGGATGCCCAACTGGGTTGCCAGAATTGCATCAATTTCCAAATGGAAAGCGAAGATGCTTTTTCGCCCTGCATTGTGGATATAAATTTTGAGAACAACGCTGAGATGCTTAAATCCGACGAAACAGTTGGAAGTGCAAAAAGTGAAGGGGCAGTCGCTGTAAGTCCAATTCTATATGTTATAATTTACAGTTCTAGAATCAGTGCTCAAATTGCCTGTTGTTTGAGTCTGAAAATAAATGGAGCATCAGTATGAACACCTTGTATAGAAATTGACTCTGTTTCTTTAGATGATTAGTTTCCCTGTCAATTTGTGACTGATTTTTCTCCCCAGCAATTCTGAATATTAATTTCAATGATCCACAGAATATGAAGGTGTTGCAGAGACAGGCAAGCTCGCATATAGGTTAGTACTTTGTTTGGCTTACAAGTATTGCCTTTCATAGATCTCACGGTCAACTATAATTTTCCTCGCCTGTTGTTCTTAGGGAGATCCACTTACACGCTCTTTTCATGGGAAGACATTTATTTGTGCCTTCTCCTTACCAAGAAATGGTTGAAAATATCAGTGTATACTGCTAGGAGAAGCGAAGATGGGGCATAAGAGAGTGGAGTTTTCTCCCTCTCCCAAAAAATGGATTTGAATACATGGCTTCTGATCATGGGTGCTTCAAAGATTTCTCATCATCCATTGCATTTTCTCGTAGTTGATGCTTGTATATTTCTAGAATTCAAGGACATTTGGAGCTCATTTTACCCAAAGTACCAAAAATTAAGAGGTTGAGGAAGAAATTATTAATGGTTGCTCCAAGTGATTAACAAAGAACTCCAAATGTTAGATGCATGCCATCTAATAGACATTTTATGCCGGAAAGACATATTTATGACAAAATAGCCATTGTTTTACATTTCGAGAATCTGAAGTTATCATCAATTCTCATGGTCCCCTGAGCATTTTGCAAGTGTACTGCATGGAATTACCATTTAAAGAATCTAGTTAATGTGATATAATCTATGGTTACACCTTAGTGATAATCAATTTTTTGCTTACAGATAAATCAACCAGTGAGCGAGTGCATGATGCACCTGCAAATCGGTGGAGAAGATATAAACGTGCTGCCTCATTTGATTCCAGAAAAATAGTCATTTTCTTCTCAGTCTTGTAAGTTTTAAGTCACAGTTTCTGTCTTTTGGCTTGACAATGTCTTTCTTGGTTGGACCAAGAGAGGATGGGGGCTGTTTCTTGGGTAAAAAGGGGAAAAAAAAGTGGATTCTAACAAAAATGCAGGATGAAAGATGTTTCTCTTAAAAACACCTCTTTAAGTTTTGAGTTGGAACATCTGAACCTTGAGACAACTTCACCAAAGTAATGAAACTGTATTGTTGAATCGCCCTTTTAGGACGTACTTTCTTATGGCCCTATAACTTGGTCTGACCAGGTCATGCTTTTATAAAACAGATAAGGAACAAAGAAGTGCTTGTCCAACATTTCATGCTGATTTTGCTTAATCATCCACACAACTTTTTCTGAATGCAAAGAAAATTTCATTGCCTTTGAAGTGTCTCATGTTTGAAAATCTTCTGGACGAGAAATATTACGCTAATCGCTTGTTACTGGCTAGACTCTCATATTTATTCAGTAGGAAATGAATGTGCTTCGAAAACCAGTAAATTAGTTCCCAGCACCATCACCATGTTTCAAATCTTCTAAGCTTCATTTAGTGTTTGTGTTTTTTTCTTTTTCTTTTTTTTTTTTTAAATCTCCCCCCATGCACCAACCTATCAATATTTTTCTGTTTCAGGTCGAGCATAGGGACTATGATACTAATATATCTGACACTGAGAGTGAGGCAAATCGGTGATGGCTATCATCATGTTTAGTTCTTCTATATTTTTCTTTCCTTCTTCTTTTCCAATTGTCCTTGAACTTAAGTTTCTATGATTGTCCCAAAAAACGCTTCCTTGCCAAGCTTTTGTTGAGTTGTATATATTGGTAGCATAATCTAGCTTCATTCATATTGCAGAATGCTCATTTCCATGATTTGGTCATGTCATGTGGGTCTCTGGCAAGTAAATTGGTCGATCCTCCCACTGAAAGTTGAAGAAGCATTAATGTTATGCATATTTTTGTGGGACATAAATGTTGGATCTATGGTACCTGGAAATTAATTTGAAATGAACGGGCACTTAACATTTTGTATTTGTAGGCACCAGCTATTACGCCTGCATTTACAAAAAAGCAATGGTCCATACCGGTGATGCGGCCCATTTCTCTTTCTGCTGGAACCCCCATGCCCTCTTATTTTTTTAGTGTAAAATTTCAAGCTGCTCCGCTTTTTTTTCCCCATGTACATTTCAGTCCACAAAATCACTAATATGGGCACCAGCTATTACCCCTGCATTTACAAAAAAACAATAGTCAGACCCATTTATTATTATTATTATTCAGAAACATTTTTACAAATGTATAAGGTTGAAAAAAGGATTGTCTGTTTTTTGAGGATTTGAAAGGTTACTAAACCAATGTATATGACATTTAAGGGGAAAGTGATGGAGGTTTTATTCGAACCCTGACCCATACTCAGGTGTCCCTGAACGCTTAAACCATTTTGCAAGCCACTGGCCCCAGACGCACTTATAAAATAGAGGTTATCGTGGTGCCATTTTGCTCTGAAGTTTCTTTTTGTTTTTTAGAAAACATTGTGTAGCTTACAGCGGTTGGCATCAACTTGAAGACCCTTCGCATGGATATTTGGTGAAACCAGCAGATCAGAAATTTCGTTTGGGCTTCCCTTCTTGATAAGAAGAAAATGCATTTGCTAGGTCGGGATTCTATTACTAAGCCTCGGAGTGAAGGTGGCCTTGGTATAAGGGACATGAACCATCTCAATAAAGCGTAGCTTTGCAAAAAGGGTTGGGAGTTGATGGGGGAAAACAACCATCTTTGGAAAAAAATGTCTTAGGGCTAAGTATGAGGACAGCCCTACTAAGAGGAATGCCTCCCCCTTTTGGAAAAGTCTCACTAAACAAAAGGATCCCCTAAGAAAGGGCTCGAAGTGGAAAGTGAGTAATGGCAGTAATGTCCTTTTTTGGTTTGATCATTGGGTTGGAGACTGTAACATCCGCTTTAGTATTGAGGGGCCTCTTCTCCTAGGGGAAGAGAAGCTTACTGTGAAAGACCTCCTTTCTGAGGGGAGCTGGAATTGGGATAGACTTTCTATTGTTCTCCCAGCTTCTATTAAAGATCTCATTAGAGTAATTCCTATCAGTCAATTCAGCCCCACCCCTGACCAACCCTTTTGGAGGCTTTTTAAGGATGGCAAATGCACTATTACTTCCACCTATTGGCTTTCCAAAAACCAGCTTTCTACTGGAAATTCAGGTAACCATGAAAGGTGGAATTGGATTTGGAAGCTTCCTGTTCCTCCCAGGATTAACTACTTTTTATGGCTCCTGTGGAATGAGAGGATTCCCACAAGAGATCTCCTGAGAGGCCGTCGTTGTACTGTTGATGCTGCTGGCATTCCTTTTGAGAAAGCAACTTCTGCTTCTGTTGTAACTAATGGGTCCCTGAGGCCTTAACTCTTGTTTTTTGGGCTCTGGCCTGCCTTTTGCGTAATATCATCCCTTTCTACCAAAAAAACGATATTTGGTGTAACCTGGTAAAAAAGGGTTTCTGGATTAGCTACGTTTACAGCCCCAAGCTTTAGTTGAAATTACACTTACTTCCTTGAGGTTCTAGGATATACACTTACCCCACTTTTTAACACTACTTAAGGCCAACAATTTTTAAAACTACTTAACATTAACTTTTGAATCCTAATTCCCATTGTTTAGAAATTTTGATTAAATAAATTTAAGCTATCTAATAATTTTCTAGTAATTAATGAAAAATCTAAATTATTAGTCTTCCTCTTCAAAAAATTTTCTAATGTAAAATTTCAAGCTGCTCCGTTTTTTTTTTTTCATATCTTGTACATTTCGGTCCACAAAATCGCTAATATTAGGGGTAGGGCTAACTTGCACTGAGTTGACAAGCAAGAGGGCTGAAACATGCAAAGTTAGAGTAAAAAGACCAACTCATGAGACTTGGACAAGTATAGTGGCTTGTGCCACATTTAAGCCATATATCTTCTTTCCTAAAACTAGATTTGTCTCCTTTGTAATTGTACATACAAAGAGCAGCTTTTTGCTAGGGCCGAGCTGAATCCGAACCCTAAAACTTAAGTTTTCAATGCATAAGGTTTGAAGTTGCCTCAAGCTCAAGTTTGAGCTCAATGAATTCCAAAACAGCGGCTTAAACTCAACTCGATACTTTTAATATAATTAAGAACTCACTAAAACTTTTGGACCTTAGGGGATAACATGTAATTATGAATAATATTAGGGGTGACTTAAATAATCCTATATATAATGGTGCCCTTTCAAGCAAAGGTTAAATGTAAGGGAGTAAACGCAATTAATACCTAACTTGATGAATATAGTGTAACTAATTGTGCAATATGAGAATGGTCAAACTTTCAACATGGACAAAGCTTAAGCATCCCAAACTTAAGCTCAACCTAATAAGTCTTAAATTTGTATCAATATTTAAAGCTGAAGCTCAATAAGACTACTTCACAATGCTCGAGCTACTCATTATTACCCCAATTTATTTTTACCACTACTAGGAGCATGCTCGGGTAGAGGGGACTGAAATGTAGTACTAGATGTTGAAAGCTTATTTCTACTCGACACAGTCATAACTCTTGAGGATTGGTTGAATTTTTTCATGAACCTTGCATCCCGCTTTTAATGAGACTACAGATATTGATTGCAATCTTTTAAGTGATGATAGAGTAACTGTTTGTCACGTGCGCGTACATGTGGAGATGAGTGTTGGGCTCTTGACGATTCAAAGGGCCCTTGCTTCATCAGTTTCCGATTTTTTTACAGTCCAATGCTTCACAAGAAAAGGTCAGAGGGGAAGAAACGTGCTGTGTTGTGGTAGTGGCAGACTGCTGGTTGTGTAAAATGCCTTGCTTCACTCGGAATTCTGCCTTACATGCTCTCCTATTCCGACAAAAGTACAGAGACAAATTGAGCAAAATTTTGTATAAAAATAAGAATATCTAAGAAATGCTCGTTTGCTACTTGTTCATTACAAACAAAATAGGATTCCTAGCCTATATAAGGACTAAACCCAGAAAACAGAGAACAACTTACAACGCCTGAGAGTTATGAACTGGGAAAGGAAAAGAACCAGGAGACAGTTTTGTAGAGGGAGCAAGGAAGATATAAAGCTAATGCAAAAAAAAAAAAAAGCAATAATAAACGCCTTAAACCACGGATTTAGTGTGTCGGAGCAGAGCTGGATATTTGCTCCCCGACAACCTGAATTCCGATTTGGGTTGCATGGCTCAAATGTAATAAAGGCATTACTTTGTCGTGTTATGAAAATTTACTTGCGTGATTGACACGTCTCTCTTTGATCTGATGTTCAGTAACATTCTGCTAACATGCACAGCCGCCTCCCTCCTGCTGTGAGTTCTGGGATGAATTTGTTGTTGGCTTTAGGTTCACATCCACCATGTCTTCTTGCTTTGTGGAAGAAAGAGTTTCCATTCCCGGCAATGCAGCAGCAATCTTACGAAATAGAGGCTGTAATGTTACAAAAGTAGCATAATTTTGATAAGTATATGTAAGGACAGCAACCAGAAAAGGCAGTTAAAAAGCACAATGTATGGGGTATGTTTATGATAGAGCAACAGAAAACTAAATCCCAAACATCAGCTAAATCCGAGAAAGAAAGGTACATAACATGAGCAGACGTATTTTAAAGATTAACTTTAAGAATTGATTACCTTGATATTGAATCCTGCCTTAGCGCTAGTTTCTATGAACATGACACCAAATTCACGAGCCTTGTTGTCACCTTCCTCAATAGAGACTTGCCTGTTTAATCATAAGGAGAATCAGGAACTCTACAATTCTTATTTTAGGAAGTAGATGAGATTGTTAAAAAAAAATATCTACGAGATTCACTTTTGCATCTAAATATTTCTCTAAGGGAATATTTTTTAGAAAAAAAAAATATTTCAAAATTCTCACCAGCTTATACAAACAGCAACATTTTTCTGGGACATTGAAATCTCAAAAGATAGTAGAGAAAATAAATTTTTTCTTAAAAAAATTTATTAAAAGGTATTAAGGAAATGCCAAAACCATCATTTTACGAGAGAAAGGATCAAGAGGTTCAACTATATCTAAGTCTGAAACTATTTCTTGAGAAACCCATAAAACAAGGGTATTGTAACGACTTCTGTATCTCTGTTGATAATGGAATCTCCTTGCCATAAAAACTCCACTACTACGCTTCCTCCAAAGAATCCAAATACTCGAACAGGAAAGAATGAAATAAATTTATTATGTGTCAGGAAAGAATATATCCACAGGCATCAGGCACCTGTCACAGCTCTCTTCTTAAGCCTTCTCTAACTTGAAGACTCGCTCGCAGAAGCAGTCAAGAGAAATTACTTCTTATGTTCAGAGGAAATGTCTTCATTCTTTTATCATTACCAGGTCAGCTAAGATGCAACATTCAATAGCGGTGATGAATAATAAAAGGAAAGAAGCTGACGCATTTTTCAACAAGGAACATATTGCTAATATAATTACCAATTAATAGCCACTAACCGTTTATCTACCAGATCAGTTTTGTTCCCAACAAGAACAATGATTACATCACTTCCCCGTTCAGTACGCACCTCCTCAATCCACTTACTAGTGTTCAAAAAGGATTGTCTGTCTGCACAAGGACAACTGAGTGAGAACTGGTATTTCAAAACTCAAACTAAGCAGCTGAAGTTCAGTATTGGAACCTTCAGGACATAAAGCTTAGTCTCCAAATACATAATTTCCAAGGGATAAAAAAATTAATAAAATAAAAAGGAACTTCATTTCAGGGGAAAATACCAGGGTCTCTCAACTAGCAATACTCACTGGCTACGTCATAGACAATTACTGCAACAGAAGAATCTCTTATGTAGCTTGGAATGAGACTCCTAAATCTCTCTTGGCCAGCAGTGTCCCTGGTGAAATCACAAAATCAAATTTCGAACCCTATTAGCACTCACAAAACCAAAACACAGAAACACACAAGACAAGCACATGGAAAGTGGCATTAATTGTCTCCCTGCAGCAATCACTGCTACAAAAGGAAAAAAAAAATGCAAATGCCAGTTGTGGTCACAATATATGTAAGTGAAATTGTGCTAAAAAATGTAAAGCACAAATCTGTTTTGCGTAAATTGTCAAGGAAAATACCAGAGAAATTAAAGCATCTCAGTATCACATGATCAAAGGGAACTTAAGAGCCTCATGAAGATCAAGAGACATCAGTTGTCAGTTGGAATAAAAGAACAACAAAAAAATAACTAAGACATATGTAGGGCACTGTTACAGTTTTCTAACAGAAGTCGTTTCTTCTTCTCCACATTACACTTCCACAAACAGTCTCCACACTCCAGCACGTATTATCCCCACTACCCAATTTTTAGCTCTAGAACATAAGCTACCACACTAACTGAAGTATTGAACACATGCATTTTAGCAACAATTAAGCCATAACAGGAAGAGAAAGAGGGACAAAATCCCTTTACCAGAGCTGCAAACGAACTGTCCGGTCTTCAAGGTACATTGTTTTCGACAAGAAATCAATTCCAATAGTAGCCTGCAACTCGCATTTTAACCAACAGTCAGAAAACCCTTCGTACGATACTTATGAAAGCTTAACTCAATCAAGGACTCATCTCCCTGCTTACGATGTAAAACTAAAGACCCCAAAACGTTAGTCACATTCTTTAACATATAAAGCAACCCACTCCCTAGTAATGAAAGAACGACTCATTCAATAGATCAAAATCAGGATACGTTTACGCTAAGCAAAAGGGAACAAGAACTTGAACATTTTAATTCCTCGATTGAGGAGGCGATCAAACTTTCTGTCATTTCCTAAAATTCAAGTCCGAAGGAAAATTCAAATGAAATTTAAAAAAGGGAACCGCATCGACCTGGTAAGTGGTGTCGAATTTATCGTACATGAAGCGAGTGATGATGCTGGTTTTGCCAACCGATTGGTCGCCCAAGAAAACCAGCTTGTACTTGGCAAGAGGCGAGACCGTCGCCATTGTGGAGATGGTGATGAAGCTTGATCGAGAGTCTTTTTTTTTTTTCAGATCTGAATCTGGAAGGAAGGATGAACCAGTAGCGTTTCGCGATAAAAATGTGAAATTTTGGAGAGAGGAATAAAAATTGGCTGAAACTTTCGTTTTCGTCCGTCTATATGGGAGCACGAGAAACCGCCAACCACGTTGAATTCTTTGAAATTTCCTAATTCCCCGTTCTGACCCTCACCGCGTCCGGCGTCCCCTCTTCGGCGGGTAAAAAGCACCACTAGTCCCAAATTGTTACTTTTTGTCGCACATTGATCCTCAACCTCTTCGGCGGGTAAAAAGCACCACTAGTCCCAAACTGTTATACAAGTTTTTGTCAAATTACTCTTACATAGAGTTGAGGACCAGTGATAAAGGTTAGAGACCATATATCATGGAATGGAGGCTGAACTCTGAAGACCAATTTACAATGGAAATTATCATTCCCTCTTTGGACTTCGTTTTACCTTTCACTAAGCCCGCAAAAAGGGCACCAAACTTTTATGTTTCTTCGCATCTCTCTCTCTCTCTCTCTCTCTCTCTCTCTCTTTTTCTTTTTGTTTTTTAAAAGTTTCGTCTTGTTTTTTTAAAAGTGAAGGCTAAATTGTACCATTTATCCCTAAACTATAGCCAAAATTGAAAATGTATCCATAAAGTAAGCAAATCTGTTATTAGAAGAACCATTCTGTTGCAAATTTGCCTCTCCTATTGCAACATGCAGTACAGAACAGGTCAAGGACAAACCGCGCAGGTTAGCCATAAATTGAACGCTTTCCAGAAATTTATTGACATTTTTCAGAACTTTACTAACAAAAGTACAGTACAGGACCAATTACAGGCGCATTTTCCTGCTGTGCTTGCTCATATATTCCAGTTTTATCAACTTCGATAGTGCATGCCTTTTTCACTAAAAACTAGTCTACCGTTTGCAATAGGCAGCTGTACAAACCAAGACTTGAGGAAGAAGAGAAAAAATCTTAACCAGCGGAAAAGAGGAGAAAAGAAATAGGTGGGACATTTTTTAAGAACTTGTTGCTTCAAAAAGTAAAGTGGAACTATAAAAGGTGGGGGAGAGTGTTTAAAAAAAAGTAGGCAATGAAACAAGGTCAACATGGAGGACAAGCAATAGCTTAGCAATGAACCACTTCCAGCATTCATAAAAGACGGAAACAGCGGGGCAGCAGTTGGAAGGCTAAAAGGGCAGAAAACACAAAACACATACACATCAGCACATGTGAACGAAAATGGCTCTTGCCCCTGGTGACTTGTGAACCAAGGACTCTCAATTTGAGGTCCTATTTCAGCAGTTCGGAACAGCCATGTGCACCCGCACCAAGCTGATGCAGATGATCTGCAAATCTCTAATGAAAACAATGTCAACTGAAATGGAACTTCCCTTTGAAGAAACAAGAATTGCACAAGAACCAACATAACCAGTCCCGACCCCTGATCATTGAACTGTCCGGCAGGAAAGACAGATGCACACCATAGATCTGGTGGAATTAATGGTCTAGTATTTATGAACCTAAACCAGTGCTGTGCATTAGCTTACAGAATCAAACATACTCTATTTCCTCAACATGATCACCCAACTGGATCTGAAAATGAATTCTCAAAAAGTGATGCATTTATTCACATTCAGCCTGCGAGAATGCAGCACCACAAGAACATGCAAGAGATCATCGACATAATTTCCAAAATAGCATAAACAGATAATTCCTAATGCACAATAAACAACAACAGGGCCTTTCATAATCTCTGAAGAAACAAGATGCAGATTAAGCGGTCATAATCTCTGCAAAAGGGAAACTAGAATAGGAATGCATTGGATACCACACAAAGTAACCTTCTGTAGATGCACACAGTCCATTCAATTAACTCACACAGCTTCAACTTTTACAAGTAACAGAAAAGAGCAAGGCAGTCCAAGGAAAGCAATAAAGAAGTTGCAAGTCCAAAACAGAAAGCTGACAGCACTCACAAATAAATGATGGCCACACTGCAGAGAGATCATTCTGAGCTGCAACAAGAGTATGAACTATGAAGCACACACAACATGCAAAGGAATGGAAACTGGAGGTTAGATGAAGAAGAGCAATACAGAACCAAAACCAAGGTCCCAAACTGACCACAAGCAACAAAATCACTACCACAGTATTTCAAGGCACCCAAGCAGCATCGAGAGTCGCACTCAACTAGCTACAAATCTCAAAACATAAACTCCATAAAGCTCCTACACTAGCTCTTGGGGATTGTTTTGTTTAAGTTTTGAAGCAAATATTCTAACACTGCAGTAATTTAATCACATGGAAAACATCTGTGTGGTATGATCACTATTCCAATTATTGACAGACAACGGGGAAAAGAAGTCAATTAATACTATAATTGGACAATTTAACCAGTTCATAATGAAAGAGAAAAGAGTCCAGAATCACTTCTCTGGCAGTGATAGTTTCAACCAGAACATCTGTAGACAATGTCGTGAAAACCAATACCAACTGCTGAGGGTCCAACAAGAAAATGGAATGTTGGGCTCATACCTCTACACTTCTAAACAACTTTTCTCGATTCCGATGTCCTGAAAATGGTTTTCATAGTCACTAGCCTCAGGCAGTCCATGAGAATGGTATGATCAACTGACGCTCCTACAATCGTAGAAACTGCTCGTGGCTATTTGCTAAGCAGGAAACTTATCTTAAACCAGATAAGAACAGGAGAGGCAATAATTCTCAGAATCCATTGTCCCCCCCCCCCCCCCCCTTCTCTCTCTCTCTCGCTCGCTTCTCTATCTCTCTCCCTGTGCTTCACTACTGACCACAACAACGTCAAGACTGATTTTTCTTCCTGAACTGTGAAGTCAATTTCAATAGCCAACGGAACCACAAATGAAACAACCGTCAAAGGAAACGAGACACGAAAGCTTAAACCAAGTTTTCAAATACTTTGTTTGATCGAAGACAAATTTTACACTGCAGAGTTATTGTGTCACATAAAATAGAAACACCGAACTACAAAACAGTCCAATTGTCATTAGAACGAAGAAATCTAACTACCAAATTAGCTACTTCTTCTCATGCTGCTCCACGGGAACTTTACCTCTCCGCGGCCACGACCCAAGTCGGATCCTAGTCCCGTCTTCGACCCATCTCTAACCCGACCAGCATTCCCGTGCTCCTTCTCCTTCCCGTCGAGCCAATGTTTCTTCTTCTCCCCTTCCTCCACAAGGCTCTTATTCTTCGCGTTCTTGTTGAGGCTCTGCTTCTCCTCCTCGATAACCTTGATCGGGAAAATGTTCTCGGAGATCGAAAGAGGCGTCCTGAGCGTGACGTAGGCCTTCTTGTAGTCGGGTTTGGCGATCAACAGGCCGCCGCGCTTCTTCTTCTTGCCCTCCATGTTCAGGGTCCGGACCTTATCGACGTCGAAGCCGTAGAGGGACTCGAGCACGCGCTTGATCTCGATCTTGGAGGCGGAGGGGATGGTTTTGAGTGCAATTTCTCTGATGTTGGTGAAGGTGGTAGGCATCAGAAGCTTAATCGGAAGATTCGCAAAGTGAACCACTCGTCTACCCATTCGGCTTCCCATTTTTCTCTCTCACCTCCGCTATGATATTCCTGGTTCGGCGCTCACCGGAGCTGGGAATTGTTGCAGTCTCGCAGAACGCAGTCCCTCAGGGAGGGAGACGAGGGTTTTGGCGAGGGCAGAGATTTGTACGGTTCGAAACGCTGTCGTTCAGCAACTATACAGAATTTGGGCCTTTGAATGGGCTTTGTCGTAGAAGGCCCTCTTTCCGAATAAAGATGAGCGGCTTCTAGCTTCTATGTAGATAATTATTATACTATACACCTTTATTATATTGAACATACTAACTCACTCTTAACTCTCAATATATAAGTTATTTCTATCAAAAGAGATTAAAAAAATTGCCCCTCACCAAAATTCTCTCTCTCCTTCAGAAATTCTACCCTCATCCCCTTCTATTGCCATTGCTGCAGCCTCCTCCGCCACCAGATCTTCTATCATTACTTGCATCTACATAAGTGTTAAAGACAAAATTGTAAAATGTCTAAAGAAATTGAGAAAAATGTGTGAACAAATATGTATAAATATTTAAAACAATATGCAGACTATTTAACATGCAAATTATTTCTTCTCTACCAAAATGTTAAGTAAAAGTGTCTGAAGTAATAATGAAATGTGTCTACAAATAATATGCACAAATATCTAATGCAGTATTTGAAAGTATTTGAATTAGTTTACAAACAGTTTATTATTATCAGAAAATAAGAAGTGTCCAAAATAATAAGAAAGTGTCTGATTGGATATTGAAAAATGTTTAAATAAATATTTAAAAGTGTCTAAGACAATATATAAACAATTTATTCTCTTTAAAAATAACTATTTGAAACAATAAAAAAAATTTTGAATAAATATTTAAAAGTGTCTAAAGAAAAATTAAAAAATGTCTGAAGCAATATACAAATAATTCGTTTCCTTCATAAATAAATGTATGTGAAAATAATAAAAAAGGAGTGTCTGAAGTAATTAATGAAACTATGTAGATAAATATGAAAAAAATGTATAATTCAAAATATAAAAATGACTATAATAATATGCAAAAAAATGGTCACCTTTAAATTTAAAAGTGTTTGAAAAAATGAATTAAAATGTCTATAAAAAAATATATAAAATTGTCTTCACTAATACTCCCCCTCTTGTTTCTACGCTTTCCCTTCGCTCTTCCCGTCTGCTACACCACCAAACGGCCTCAAGTAGCCACCGTTCCACATCCGCGTCCCAATCGCTAATATATTGCCTCATCTCATCAATTCAGCCTCCTCTAATTCCCTCGCTTTTCTCCTCTCGTTTCTCGCCTCTAATCTCCTCAGCCCTACGCCCACCTCCACCTTAGCCATTCCCTCGCATCTCCTTAGTTCAGTGTCCCGTCTCCTCAATTTGGCCTCACATCATCAATTTCGTCCTTTGATCTCTTTGCCTCTTGCCTATTGCCTCTAATATCGTCACATCACCGATTCAGCCTCCTCCTCGTATCGTCAATTCAGCTTCCTCCATTGTTATTACCTCGCACCTCTCGCCTCCAATCTCATCACCAGTTCTTCGACAAGGCCACTCATGCCCAGAATTAGCTCAATCTACAAGCCGAAAGTCGTAGAGCCATGTCGAAGTCGATTGGTAGGCCAGAATCAATTTGTGACATGTTGGAAGTCGTAGCCAGGACGAGAATACAATTGCTAAAGTGAGATCGTGGGGTTGCCAAAGTAAGGGTAGAAGATTGGTGACGAGGGCTATAATGAGAAAGAGATAAAGTGTTTGGGAAAGGAAGTTTTAGGGGGTAAAATTGTAAAAGAACACCTATATCTAATTACACATATGTCCATAATATCTATAGTATTACATAGACGAATTGGGGGCCCAACCCAATTGAGGGAGAACCTTCCTTTTTTCTTTTAGAGGTTTCTTTATAAGCTACTCATAAAATTAGGTGCTATTACATTCATTAGTGATGTTTTAAAACGTAAACTTTCCACCTATTTTTTTAACAATGTTAGTCAACCGTTAGTCGGAGCTATATATATTACGATTACACTTCAAGGTTTGAAATTTTACACTTTCACAATTATTTTTTAAATTGTCTAACCATAACTTCTAAAATCTTAATTTAAATTATCTAATAGCTATGTTTCAAAATTTTTTGACTATATCCTTGTAATATGTATAATATTTTTTTAGAGTTATAAAATATTTTAAATTATCATTTTTTTCTCTCTATAAATGTAAAATAATAGTTTTTTAAATACCAGTTATTTGTTAAAAGAATATCACACTGCAAAGCAGAAGGGCCTAAAGTTTATATTTCAAACATGAAAAGGTAAGTGTAAATTGTAATATCATATAAAGTTCGGAGGGTAATTGTTAATTTTTTTTATAGAGTAATGTATTTTGATAAATCACACACACAGACACACACAATAATACTTAGTTTTAGTACCTACTATCTTAGTCGGATGGTTAAGATAAAGCAATAGCTACTATGGGACAGTTCTCTCTCCCTCTCCGAGTTTATATTTTATGCCTAACTACTTAATTTTGGTCCCAACCAACTCAGCCGGTTGGTTAATGTAAAGCAACAGATGCAATCGGACAAGTGAGGTGGGTTTGATTATTGGCACAAGCCAGCAGCTTCAGTTGCAGCTGCTACCTTTCGTTTACGTGTCTCAACTCTCTTCCCTTTGTTTGTATCAACTGCTCTGGTCTGAACTTGTTTGATTCTTGAACTAGGAGCTTATACTGATCATGAAATGAGAATGGTTGATAGAACCTGTCAAGGGTATTAAAGTCAAGTTTCACCTAGAGTCGTTTTGATTTTCTTATAGTCATAAAGTCATAAAAAGTAATAGAATTGTGAGAATTTAACAAAAAAACTATTAAAATATATGAAGAAAATTATAAGTATCTAATTATGTTTGAAAGTACATATGTCACGACATTTTTATTTACTAATAATTAATACTATAAAGAAAATGTCATACCATATATAGTAGGATGTAAATACATTATCAATTTAGTTGGAAGTCAAAAGTATTTTTGAAGATTGTTTATGTAGTCTTTTGGAAACTTTATAATGCTGGGGGCTTAAGTGATAATGAAACACTAATCAGATAACATTTATGACATTTAGCCGTTGAATTAGGAAACAGAAGCGCATGAAAGAGCGAGGAGATGATTTGGGCTAGGAGACAGGTTGGGTTGGAAAGAGAGAGATAGAGAACGAGAATATGAGTTGGGCTAGGAAACGGGTTTTTTCTCATATCATTTTTAACCCAACAAAACTTAAAGTCCTAAAGTCTTTAAATTTTTACGTTTTTACAACTTAAAACATGTTTCTACCATTTATACCATGGTTTGTGTGTTTTATAGTGTTTTAATACATTTTCCATATCTAGATTCATAAAAGTGTGAGTTTTTACAACTTAAAATGTATTTTTTAAAACCAAGGAGCCTGGTGCTATTGGCCTTTGGACACTAATGCACTGATGCGATCGTGTCTTCAGATATGTGTATGTGAATGGAGTAGATAGGGTGAGCATGGTTAAGGATTAGCGACTAGGAACTTATGAGATAGTAGGAATTGGGTTAGGCTAAGAGATGGAACCAACTTCTTTTTCTTTTTTTGGGCTAGCAGGTATAGTGTTGGTTCAAGTTTGAATAGGTTTTACATTCATAATCTAAAAATGATTTATACGTGCATCAATTTTTATCTTTTTTAACTTTAAATAAAAACTACATACACACCAGATCAAATTGGTTTGAATCAGTCAATTTAGCGAGTTTAATTAACACCCCTATTTTGCCAACTTAGAAGCTTTCATCTCATGTATTCCAAATAGTGATTTATGGCACATGGGCTATCCTTCTAGTTTATTAATTAAACATCTTGAAGAAATGGATTTAATTTTTAAGAACTTTATCTTTTAAGTATATAAAAAAGAATAAGTTATAAAAATTGTATAGCTGTTGTGAACATAAAAAAAATGTTTTATCTATAATTTTAAAGAGTTGAATTGGTTTCAATAGAAAACACTTGACAGGTAAAAACAAAAAATACAAGCTCAAATAATTCTATATGCTTTGTTATTAATATATTGCTAGGGCCAGTCTGGTTTCAATCCCCAAAAACACTTGCTAGGTAAAAACAAAAAATTGTCAAATATAACCGATAAATTTTAGGATACATACAAGTGGCTGTTAATTGTTGACAACCTCTTATAAATACCTTTACTTGTTAAATGATTCTGACTATAAAGAAGAAGATTGTAAAAAAAAAAAAAAAAGTCTTGGCTAATAGTAAAATTCAATCCCTACTCTCCTAGTTTTGGATATCGCTCTCCCATAACTTAAAAAACAAAGAACTAGAAGAATGAGATGATATTAGTATAAAAGTTACTGCCTCCATCATCGTGTCACAGCTCTTTTTAAATTGTTTTATGTTTCAAAATATGTATAATCTTTACTATGTTTATGTTTCATGACATACATAATTATCATAGATATTTGTGATTCAGTATAATTATTGACCCATTTTGAAGTGTTAGAGTTTTAGATAATTTATTTAATAGTGAAGACAAAACAATTGAAATTTAAAATTTAAAATTATTAGTTTGTTTGGGGAAAATGTGAGTTTTAAGAATTAGTAGTTGGAAAAATAATCCAAAGATAGCTTTTAAAGTTAAAACTTCATAAAAACTATTACAATTATTGATAATTTATTTCAATCTCAAATGCTAATTTTAAATATTATTCCTTGACGAAACCATAACAAGGTCAAATGACCATAAACTAGGTGAATTCTGTAAAATAAGAATTATAAAATTTCAACATTCTAAATAAATTGAGGTACAACAGAGATAAATTTTTTTTTTTTAAAAAAAAGTGTTCCAAAAGAGGGAAAAAAAAAAAAAAGAAATCCAACAGGGAACCGCCGATGTCATACATTGTCGTCGGAGATTCCAGATTCCGCAACCGGCGGCCCTACCAAAGGTGAAAACGGAATCTCTGAGATTAAGCGCAGTCAAAATTCCCAACCTAAAAATACTTGTTTAATGGAATCCTTGTCTAATTTCAGATGGCAGCGGAATCTAGAGGCCACAATCAGCGGCTGTGATCAACCCACATAACAATGTACTACTAATAAATTCGTTGCCTCTCTCCTCTACTCAGCTACTAGCTTTCCAGCTCCAGCAGCCTCCACTGTCCTTCGTTTCCTCGCCCGAGGACCTGAGAATTTTCACAGAAAAAAAAGAAAAAAAAAATTATGTGTGGAATTCTCGCAGTCTTCGGTTGCATTGACAACTCCCAAGCCAAACGCTCTCGTATCATCGAATTATCTCGAAGGTACTATCCTTCTCTTTTCATTTCCTCTGCTAATTTTCTCTCGTTTTGATTAATGTTCTTCAAATTTCTTGTGTCCTTGTCGAATTTGTTGATTCAATGATTCTTATTGCTTTTGTGAATCTTTTTTCGATCTTTTTTTTCCTGAATTCGGGAAGTTCAGATTGAGGCACCGAGGTCCCGACTGGAGCGGACTGCATTGCCATGAAGATTGTTACCTAGCTCATCAGCGTCTGGCCATCATTGATCCTACTTCTGGGGACCAGCCACTCTACAACGAAGACAAAACTGTCGTTGTCACGGTATAGTTTTGTTTTTATTGATCACTCTGGTGTATTTTTCTTTTCTGCTGCTTATCGGCTTTGTTGAGACAACTTTTATTGATCTTGGGCTCTCTTTCCATGCCTAAGGGAAAGAGGGAGCTTCTTTATGGGAACACTTCATCCCGGTGAATAAGATTGGATGTTTTAAGTACTGTTTTCCTAGTGGCAGAGGATATATTGACCTGTGTCACATTCATATGGAATCAGTTGGCTTTGTTTCTTCTCTGTTAGTTTCGTGTTATGTTGACAAAGCCTTCTTTTGCAGGTTAATGGAGAGATATATAACCATAAGCAACTGAGGGAGAAGCTAAAATCCCATCAGTTCAGGACTGGAAGTGACTGTGAAGTGATTGCTCACCTGGTGAGTACTTCGGAGACTGTACAACATCCTATGCTTCATCGTTTTTGTCTTTACTTGTTTTGTTGGTCTGTAACTGTAGATACTATAATTGAGATAAGAAACATCAGAGCGATTCTCATTCTAGTTGCTTTTCGGTTCAACACAAACTGGATGAAGCAATGAGTAAATTTCATAAGTTGAAATGGTGAAGCAAGAGAAATGTGTAAAATGGTTTTTTATGTTTCTCTCCATATGGTTCAGGATTGTTGGAATTTACAATGTACAATAATGCCAACAATTCACTTTAGTAATAAATAAACGTACTGTCACTTATTCACTTTAAATATCATTTCTGAAAACTGAGTCTAGGTCAGCCAACTAAACTAAGGGCTTATAAATTCTTTGAATATAATATTTTCTCCTATGGACAACTTTTTTCAGTATGAAGAATATGGAGAGGATTTCGTTGACATGCTTGATGGAATGTTCTCCTTTGTGATCCTAGATACCCGTGACAAAAGTTTCATTGCAGCTCGAGATGCAATTGGTATCACACCCCTTTATATGGGTTGGGGCCTTGATGGTATGTAATATCTCCTTTTTGCAAACTTCATGCTATGAAAACAACTTCTCCATTAGAAACCTGATCCAATGAAAATTATACCTTGCATTGAGAACCATACTTTCCATTTGAGAAATTATTATGATCTGAGAATGCACCTTAATAATAGGTGCATTGCTAAATGGGTAACTGGAAAGCATTCCCACATTAATCCATGGCTTTATTTTTTTCCCATTAGTTGTCTGGGTGAAGTTTGGAAAAAAAAAAAAATCACCCACATATTGAACAAGGGAATTTACCTGTAGAATAATTGTATGATTTGGTTTGCAGGATCTGTGTGGTTTGCTTCTGAGATGAAAGCTTTGAGCGATGATTGTGAACGATTTATTTCTTTTCCTCCAGGACATATATACTCAAGCAAACAAGGTTTTGCATTTTCACTATTAACTGTTTCATGTCTTTCTCTGTTGGGCTCATTATATTGGTTTTTTCGATTTGCATATGCACATGCATTTTCTTTGATGGTGTCTTTGTAGCCTTTGTTTTACCTCACGTTTAACTTTGCAGGAGGCCTTAAAAGATGGTACAACCCCCCATGGTACACGGAGCAGATACCTTCAGCTCCATATGATCCCATACTTTCGAGGGAGGCCTTTGAGAAGGCATGATCTAAATCTTCTTATATGATTGATCGGCTGTTACTATCACTTGGTAACATTTCATGAACAGGGGCATTTCAGTATTCTCTTTAAAACTATCTGATAAATGAAGGAGATAAAGTCTTAATCACCATTGGAAATACCTTTTGAATGAATATATTTGCATCTTGAATTTGTGATTAACGAAGTCCCAGTGCTGCAATTTTGCCACTTTAGCCAATTTATGTTTTTCGCTTGCCTTTTTTTCTTTTTAACCAACAAAATATTTCAAAATTTATGATCATTTTTATTGTCAGTGTAGGCTAGAGGATTGTCTTGCCAAATAATCACCATTTTTATGCTTAGGTTTCTATTTTCCTTGCTCCCTTTCTTAAGGTATTAGCTTGAATTGTATTGTGTCTTCATCTGTTTCTACTGATGAAGCTGGATTTTTTCTCTTCTTGACAAGATTTCTCTCTCACCAATTAAAAAAAACACTTTCCTTCAGTCATTCTAATTCTCCAAAGAAGCATAGATTAATTTAAGAGTGAGGAATTTCTCTTTTGCTCTTTCTTCAAAACTGAATGCAAGATTTTCCTCAAAGCTGGGGTAATAGAAGAAGAACTTTTAAGTCAGTTTAGTCCACCCTATTTCTAGCTCGGTGCCTAATATTTGGAAAGGGGACTATTCTATAAATACTCTCTCATTTCATGCAAAAGATTGGCAACTGTTTACTGATATTCTGTGCTGACTTAGCAAGAAATCTAATTCTTTTTCCCTCTCTGAGCTGAGGACTAAGTCCATCTATACAAGAGAATAAGAAGTCATATTTATTTGGTTAACATTTCTTATGCTGCTGGTGAAGAAATTCCATGCTGCATCTTTTTCAATTTTCACCTTTTTGTCCACTAGTAATAGCATTTCAATTAATTTTGTGCAGGCTGTGGTTAAGAGACTTATGACCGATGTCCCATTTGGTGTGCTTTTGTCTGGAGGACTGGACTCATCCCTTGTTGCTGCTGTAGCTTCTCGCCACTTGGCTGAATCAGAAGCTGCTCGCCAGTGGGGATCACAACTGCACACTTTCTGCATTGGTTTGAAGGTGTCAATGCTTACTTATAGGACATTTCTTTTTTAGACTTAAACTGTTGTTGTTGCACATACATTCAGTTGTTATAACCATCATCTTTGATCTGATTCAATCAATCAATCAACTAAGCGTTAATCCCAACTAGTTGAGGTCGGCTATATCTTTGAGTTGATTGTTCTGTACATATGCAAGTCACAGTTTGGCTGATTGGTTTGTCTTCAGTTAGTGCGCCATATAATTTTCATGCTTACTATCCTAGCTTTTGCAGGTCCTATTCTGTAGAAGGTAGGCCTCACTCTTTCTAGTTCTATGGAAAAAAAAAGTGGTCAAAATATTTACGTAAGGGTTTTTACCTCCTTTTTTCAGGGTTCTCCTGACCTGAGAGCTGCCAGAGAGGTTGCTGATTATCTTGGAACACGTCACCATGAGTTTCATTTTACTGTTCAGGTTTCTTCTTGCTTCACTTGGATAATGGCTGGATGTTCTGTCAGAGGAGTGGTACAAAATGCTTAACTGTTGAAGTTTTTGTTTTTCCTGTATTAGGAAGGAATAGATGCTATTGAGGAGGTGATCTACCACATTGAAACATATGATGTGACTACAGTTAGAGCTAGCACTCCAATGTTTCTGATGTCCCGAAAAATAAAATCTTTAGGGGTGAAGATGGTTGTTTCTGGGGAAGGTTCAGATGAAATTTTTGGAGGTTACTTATACTTCCACAAGGCACCTAACAAGGAGGAGTTTCATCAAGAAACATGCCGAAAGGTGGATAAAATGATTATTAATCAGTACATTAATACCCCTATAGCATTTATCTGGTTCTGAAGCTAACCCTCTATCATGATAATAGATTAAGGCCCTTCATATGTATGACTGCCTGAGAGCAAACAAGTCAACTTCAGCTTGGGGACTTGAGGCCCGTGTACCCTTCTTGGATAAAGAATTTATCAATGTTGCAATGAGCATGGATCCAGAGTGGAAAATGGTATGTGATTTTGATCTCTTTTAGTTTTTAAAGGATTGCCTCATCGAGTTAATGCACTGGAGAAAATGGTCTAAGATTTTTGGATCTTTCGTGTTTTTCCCAACTTTGTTTTGGTGAAATTAGAATTCGTTGCACTAGACTTTTCTAACATATCAGGAATTAGATGCAGTATCTACAATAAGATACAAAGTGGAAAGAAGTTGATTCATCGCATAAGTAAATTGCATGACCTGTCTGTAGTTTCAGAAAATAAGGGCATGTTTAGGTCCTTTTTCATCGCATAATGTTGCTCTTATTTGTGTTCTATTTACATGTTCTGTGAGACCTTATATGTGAGCTAGGTTGCTGAATTATTTGGTGAAAATCTGAAACTTGTAGTCTTTTGTGCTCATGGGGGAACAAAATTATAGTTTGTTTTCTAGGCTTGACCATCAGATGAAGTGCTGCTTAATTGCTGCAATCAAATGGATGTAAAGTTCCATGTTAATGAGTGGATTTTTATTGGATTTGATAAGATTTAGTAAGAGGTACCAAGTAGGTGCACACACCTCAGCAAAACAATGTATTTGCCCAGACCATGCAAGCACTTACCTTGTATACCGAAAAGAAACTAAAGCCGTTCTATTTCACAATCAAGAGAGATAGTTTCCTTTCCATCCATGCCAGCTAAACTATGGAACGTAAGGAGATACGAGATATGCATTTTTATAAAAACTAAATAGTCATTATTTCCTTCCTATTCAAAGAAGTAGCTGACAAATGAAGTGTATGCCTTGGTTTCGTCACTCCCAGGGCACCAAAGAGTAAAGGCAATGTGAAGCACATACATCATCTTTCATACTTCTCATGACTGCCAAAGAAAGCCATTATGTTGACTGCTTGATCCATATTTCTACTGTTATGTGTGATGTTAGTCATGTCAAATTGTGAAGAGCTGAATAATTGGATCTTGCACTTTCCTGGGAATGTGGTTCTTCCTGTCTAAGAAAGATTTCATACAAGGCCCAAAGGTTTCACTATGTTCCCTATGTTCTAATTTATTACTGCAGATAAGGCCCGATCTTGGAAGGATTGAAAAGTGGGTATTACGCAATGCCTTTGATGATGATCAGAAGCCATATCTGCCAAAGGTTGGAAAATGTGCTTCATTATTATTCCTTCAATCAACCTAATTTGGCTTGTATTTATTTTGTCATTTACTTCTTGCAAACCCGAGGTTGCAAGGACTTAGCTATCTTATGCTTAAGTGTGCTAGCTTGTTGCTATTCATTATATTATATCTTTCATTTATTTATTTTTCGTTTTCTTTTTTTCTTTATTAGCACATATTATACAGGCAGAAGGAGCAATTCAGTGATGGAGTCGGGTACAGTTGGATCGATGGTCTGAAAGACCATGCAAACCAACAAGTATGTTATTCTTCCCTTCATTTTAGAATGCTATTTTTCTCAAGTGAATTTGCTTAACTGTTTGTGTTTCTTTCAACAGGTCACAGATACAATGTTGATGAATGCCGGCTTTGTCTACCCTGAGAATACCCCTACAACAAAGGAAGCATATTACTATCGAGCTATCTTTGAGAAATTTTTCCCAAAGGTGCTCTATATTATCATATTCTTGCTCCCAATCCATCTGATATCCTATTTTGTTCCTCTCAATGATTTCATGTTGATTTTCCTAATTGGCATGCCTCAAATGGAAAATGGAAGGTTATACCTAGATATTTGTTTCTTTGTGCTTGGATTATACACTTGCGAATCAGCAAATGCTTCATGATAGACAGTTCTCAAGCTATTTAACCAGCCTGAGAATTTACAGATCAATGGTTGCTCGTTTCACTATTGCATTTTTGCTCCCAAAAGATTCTAGGCTATCTGATTGATTCCCTCTGAACAGAATGCTGCAAGGTCAACCGTTCCTGGAGGCCCAAGCGTTGCATGCAGTACAGCGAAAGCAGTGGAGTGGGATGCAGCATGGTCAAAAAATCTCGATCCTTCTGGTCGTGCTGCTCTTGGTGTCCATGTAGCTGCATATGATGAGGCTGTGGATAAAAAGTCTGCCGATCAGATAAATGGCACTCCTAAAATGACGCAAGGAGGAATACTAGAGAAAATTGCGACTGCTGTTTGAGGGGAGCAAGCTGACACAAAACTCCTTGTGTTGGTTTTTGTTTGCTGAGTTCGCAGACTCTGTTGTCTAGTTCAGCGTTTTGCAACCATTTAGGTGCTCCTGTGCCATGAGTCATGCCAATCTTTTTGTTTTGCACCGTATAGAATTCGTGCCTCTTTTTCTTTCTTTTTCGAGAAAGAGTAAGTAAATATGAAATAACAGAGATTTCTGACCAAACACAACCCCCCCCCCCCCCCCCCCCCCCCCCGGCGGGGCTATAAAACTCAGACCACTTAAGTCCTCAACTATTTGTTGCGGAATCCCTTCAACTAACAAATTCAGGCCAGTTTAGGCTATGACGTCACAGTCCGGTTGGGGTAATTCGGGTTTTGAACTAGTTATTGAAATGATAACTAAGGTACATGGCACACCGACTTTGTACGGGTAAATTGTACATATTAAGTCTAATATTTTAATTCTGTTTCTGTTCTAGACCCAATCTCAGATTTGTTTCTAGCGCCTCTTTAATGTAGTTAAAATATTCCATTTTAGATCCTTTTGTGACGAAAGTCATTAACTTATATGGAAAAGATTGTAGAGAAAAATTATAACTTTAGCCCATCAAACTTTTCCCTTTAACAAATAAACCTCTACTTTAACCCCATCAAAAATTTCCCTTTAACAAAACACCCTTTAACCCCATCTCGGCCTCCCTGTCCTGCCTATCCTCTCGTCCGTCCGCTTCCTTGTCTTTCGGCTGCGTCTGTCCGCCTCCTGCTCCTCCGGCCACTTCCCTCTCTTTCGTCTACCGATTCTCTCAGTCTCTCATCCGTTCACGCCCCCGATTTGCTTTCCTTTCCCCTGTACCCAATGCCCGCTCACCCTCTTCTCACCCGATTTCACCTACAAACCCACCTCTAACGCTTTGCGGTCTTCTCTAATGGAAGTTGAATCAAATAGGAATTTGGTGCCCAAGGATCTCGGATTCTTGGGCTTCGATTTTGATTTGGAAGTTGAATCAAACAAGAATTTGGTGCCCAAGGATCTCGGATTCTTGGGCTTCGATTTTGATTTGGGCTTCAAATGATGGACGTCAAACAACGATGGGTAGGGCGCACTTGGAAAAGCCAATCGCAAGCTTCAATTCTGATTTGGGCTTTGAACGATGGAGGTCGAACGCGCTTCAAATGATGGAGTTAAACTGGCCAGTAGACTCTCCTCCTTATCTCTCCACCATTAGCCTCCCTCACACACAACCACTCATTAAGGGACTGCAGAAAAGAGTGGCTTGAGATGGGACCGCCAGAGATGAAAGACAGGTAGAAGAGGTTGGCTGGAGATTTTGTTAGATTTGAAAGTTTTAAGACTTTAATTTTTACAGGGGTTAAAATAAATATTTTCCCATACTATTATATGATTATGTGACATGTTCTGTTCGAAATAATAAATTCCATAAAAAAAAACGTTCAAAATGAAATATTTTAACCACGTTAAGGAGATACTACAAACAAATTCAATATTAGGGTTAAAACAAAAACATATTAAAAGGTTGGGATTAGCGTATGTAATTTACCTGACTTTTTACCATGAATCAAGCGCCTTAGCTCAAAGGCTATGGCTCGTATTCATAGTAAAAGTCTCTACATCTGCTCCTAAATTCTCCACGCCACCAACTCCTTTCGAAGGAGCCACGTTTTTTTTTTTGGTTATTAAACATACGCAATATGATACTTTATTTCTATGCAAAAATCGTAAAAAAATATCAATGTTTGTAACTTAGTCCACTATTGTTCTTTTTTTAGCTTAAATATACCATTTATGTTCTTAAATTAGCCTAATTGGCAACTTTGTTAAATTCAGTAATCAATTTAGTGTTAAAAAATTGCTTCTAATGTATGACAATAATAAATTGCTTCCCAAATGAATTTACTTTAATTTCTGTATGCTAATTTCTATACTATTGCACAGTTTTCACCTAGATCTTAACATATTCAATGAGTCATAAATATTTATTTTTTTTCCCAAATTTATAACAAAACATATTCATCCCACTTAGGAATGTCAACAGGCCGAGTTTAAGGAGGGTAGAGTCATTGCCAATTTCTACCTGCAATACAAGATTTTTACCCAAATCTTCTTTGCAACCCGCAGCGGGTAGGGTTTCTTTGTCCAAACCCTCCTCACGTTGAGGCAAATAAAGTCTGTATTATACTCATAATACCTACACAAGTGATTACAAAACGAAAAAATTAAAACTAAAGAAAGCAAAAAATGATGCATAGGATCATTAGGCAACATTTTCTTTACTTTCACATTACATGTCAAGTGATTAACAAGTGAAAATAACAAAAGGTTTAGGCATTCAAAAATATGAAGGACAAAATAACAATCTCGATCAACAACTGACCGTAATAATATATGTTTCCTCTATAAAGTGTAGTAGAGAAACAATGAAAGAACATAACTGAAGACAAAGTAGCTCAATGTGTATATGTATATTTGGGTTGTATAGGATTAGGATTTGCCATATATATAATATATGTAATATTTTAGATACTTAAATACTATATATAAAACATGTGGATAAGGTACAAGCCGGGTTTGGAGAAGGTAAACCCCTAAATCTATACCCTTTCTTGTACTTGACATAGGGATGGCAATTGGGTGGGTCGGGTTGGGTTTGGGTCAGGTCATTTGGGTTTAGGTTGATTTCGGGTTCATGTTGGGTTCGGGTCAATCTCATTCGGGTTCGTCTTATTCGGGTTCGGGTTTAATTCAGGTCGGGTAAATTTCAGCCACGGGTAACTTCAGGTAGGGTTATTTGGGGTCATATTCAGGTTGATATTTAGGTTTAATTGGGTTATTTGTGTATAAGCTGGAATAACTGGATTAATTTAATTTTTTATTTATTTTGCTAAAATTTAAATTAAAAATTTTATTTTTAATGCAAATATTTGAAAAGTTTATAGACTCATGTTGCAATTTTTATGAGTGACTAAAATGAAAAATTTTAAAATTTAGGTGTCTCATAACTAAAAACTTACTAGGCATAAAAAATAATCTAAAAAATTAAATTTAACTAGATATAAATACATTAATGTACAGTTATTTTAATAAAAATACATAACTCAAAACTTTGCAAATTCGATTCATAAAACTATAAATTTGGTCATTTTAGAACTTAAGAAGTTAGTAGGATCAAATACATTTAAATTATGTTGTCACTTCGAGTTATAATTTTTTAGGAATTTAGAATCATTATTTAGGGTTAAAATAGGAATTAGTTTAGTTTGGGTACCAATTTGGAGCCCTAGAGGTCACTTGAAGTTAATGTAGGCGAAATGGAAGAGTTTTGGTGTGAATTGAAGGTTTTTAGAAAGTTCTAGGCAAAATAAAAAATTTCAGGATAAATCTGTCAACTCTTAAGAATTTGAGGTAAATCTGGCAATTTTATTAAGCAAAATCTGATGATCTCATAAAGTCATTGGCTAATTCAACAAATCCTAGAAATTAGGTCCTGTGGGTTTAGACTCTAGTTTTTTTTTGTTTGGGTTAGGTCAATCTTGGGTTTAAGCCATTTCGGGTTTGGGTTATTACGGGTTCTATCCAATTTGGGTTCAGGAATTTCGGGTTTTGGATTTTTTTGGGTTTCACTTTAATTGGGTTCAGGTTCAGGTCGAGTTTAGTACAACCAGGTTCAGGTCACTGATTTTTTTTTGTCAAATCGGGTTAGGTCAAATTTGAGTTCAAGTGGGTTGGTTTGGATTTTCAGATCAAATCAAATTTTGTCGTCCTTAACCTGACAGGTACAAAAATAAAAATTATCCAAACCTGGCCCAAACCCATACAATTGAAAAAAAAAAAAAATCCCCCATTTCCATCAAATAAGGTAAGGCAGGGTATCCATAGGTAAGAATATAAATTGATATCCCTAATCCCACTTAGGCTATTATCATACAATATATATTTTGTTTTTTAGAATTTACTCAATTTACTTAATTTCACATAGAAATATTATCGCGATTTAACAGAATGATAAATTTAAACTGAAAAAATAATAGTGGCTGACATGGGCATGCATATATATATATATATATTAGTTTGCCTACTTTCTGCAGCACAGTTATGGCAGGTTGTTTTCAACTAGTTTAGTAGCTGATATCTACCAAGAAATCCAGTACTTCGTTTATTAGCTTGTGTTGACTAATATAATACGTAACAAGAATTGAGACGTTTTAGGGAAGGTTGGGATCTGTATAGGAAAACAAGGTCATGAACAACTTGCATCCTCCTTTGGGTGGGAGGCGATTATGAAAGCTTAGGGACCACGAAGCAACCTACCCCAATAACTTTGAACAGTTTGTTTAGGTTGCATTTCACATTTGTTGGCAGCTTGGTCAGTGAAATTGCATATATACACCTTTTGATGTGCAATCGTGTAATTTGCCAAGTTCTATCGGAGCCGCCCCAAAAATGTTGTTAGTTTACTTCGCTACGGTACTTTTCTAATCACATACTCAAGGAATCGAGCTTTAACAATGATTGTTAGTCAAGTGTAGAGCTCTCTCCATATATACAGCAAGTATGCACTGGATCTATCTGGGTTACCTGAAAATGGTCACAATATGTACAAAAACTCACTCGGATGCCCGGTCTTGGCTAGGTCAGCCACCGGAAAAACCTGTGTAAGGCAGAATGGCCCTGAAACGCTTGGATGAGCAACCATTACCTCCAGCTATCATTCAGGCTCACCAGCGGCATATTCCAGGTGCCTCAGTCCGGCTTATCGAAAGTATTTCCTCGTATCTTGATCCATATATGAAGCCCCACAACTACAAGAAGTATATTTTTTTTCCCTTTTCCCGTGTTATTTACAGCGATGTATCAGAAATAGAGGAAGAGAGGGAGACAAAAAATTCCGGCATACCTCAATCTCCTTCACTTCAAAATCTTCAGTGTGTGCAAGACAAGGGTTTCCATAGGTTTCTGAGACCGCGCTCGATCCAGTCAACCTTAACAAACGAGAGGTAATTATTGTATTGTTTTCACCAGAATTATCTGTCAAATGTCTCGAGGTGTATGAATATAATTTTTGGGATATGGTTAAGGGCAAATATATTTTTGCCAAATACTGGCTTATCATTAGACTTATGATCAGTCAAGTTGGTATCACCAACCAAAGAGGGATCAGTTAGATGGTAAACCAGTTTTTGCACATGAGTTAAATTCAACTCAACATATTTCTTCAGGTTGTTTGGGGTGTGGAATCAGAGCCAACAACAATAACAACAATAACAACAATAATAATAATAAAAGATAAGAAAAGTCAGTAATCTCACATATCACCATCTAGGTAGAGAGCAAAATGGCCACCACCACCAATTGCAAGGTAATCAGTGGAGCACAAAGTGAAGTAGCGATTTGCACCTGTGCAATATTGCAATTAGTTCCACCATAGTTGCCCGGCAACATACCTTCTCCAAATCTGAGAACAAATCTACCTTATGCATATTGGTCCTCAACCTACATTTCATTGCAGATTGGTCCCAAGCCTTTATATTTTGTTTCATATTGGTCCCTAACCTATGCAAGACTGAGTTGGCATAGAAAACCAATTTATAGAAAGGTTAAATAATTCATTAAATGTCAAAAAATTGTCGCACGGAGTGAATTTATTAGAAGACAGTTACCGAATAGTTTAAATTAGAATTTAAAAAGCTAATGCTAAATAGTTACATGAAAGTTAACAAATACAAACTGTTTGATAATTGTCTTACAACAAATTCAAACCGTGCCATAATTTTTTACAGCTAATGGATCATTTGGATGATTATTTTCTCCTCTTTGTAAATCAGGTTTCAATGCAATGCCAACTCAGTCTTGCCTAAGGTTAGGGATCAATATGCAACGTATGATAAAAGTTTTGGAGCAACATGCAACAAAATTAGGGTTGAGGACTAATTTGAGAGGAAATTAAAGGTTTGGAACTAATTGGGCATTTTACCCACAAAAGCAATGCTCACATTTCCATTTCCACATTCTACTATGGTTCAAATGCAAGAATTAAGCCTGTTTTTCCCAGGAAACAGAGAAATCAAAGGCCAAATATACTTTTTATAAAAACCAAACCATGTCATAATACAATATTTAAGCATCTCCCTTGCCTCTTGTGGCAGTTTGAAAGAACAGAAAGTAGGAGAGCTGTATTTCAATTTCAGAATATAAGATTAACTTTACCACGTGTTTATGTCAACGTTACAGAACCAAAATGCAAATAAAATCTAATCTGATCTAAGAACACATTCAAAGTCATTAAACGGTAATCTACAAATTAACTAGTATTGAACTTAGACAACTTATCAAGTTCAATCCACAAACTTCGATGAGGTGCTGCTGAGAATGATCATCTTTTGCTAATAAGTCAGATTTGCTGCTAAAACTCTTTTGGATTCAGACTAAAGAGTGCCATGTAAATCGATCAACTCACTGATTTTGTAGGAAAAATTATCAAGTTCATTTTCATCCAACGGACAAAGCTGATACCATCACAAACCCCAGACACTTAGCCCCTCAACCCTTCCATCACCTTTTTCAGGATCAAATTCAAACAAATTGCATGGCTGAGTGAAATTAAGTGAGAATTGTTTTGGATTCAGGTTCTTCCTTGTTATGTAGGTCAGAGTATATAGAGGAATACCTGTAGGGCGATATATTACAGGATGTCCAGGCACATCTGTGAAGACAAAAGTGCTATTTGTCCCCTGTTAAAAATTCAAAGTCATAATAGATATTTCTAAAAAGCATCTCTTGAAGAGGAAATGCGCTTTCCAGCTTCACCTGATACTTCCTCCCATTAGATGGTCTAAGAGGTGCCTCAACCAAGCCTCCAAACACTGCACCCTTATGATCTCCAACAACCTGGGAAAACAGAAGTTGACTGACTTAATTTGAGCAGTTTATTTATAGACTGAGCACCACCACCATGAATAGCCAAATGCCAGTGTTGCAATGGAAGGAAATGAGCTCTTCATTCATCGCTAACACTTCCTGGTGCAAAAAGGTTGCCACATGCAGAAAAATACAATTTGCACCACATGTTAACTGATAAAAATAAGCATCCATGAGCATATCATTGAAAAGTTCTAGTGCCAAACAGATTATCCATCAGACTTACTCAACGCCATAGAACTCGGATGTACTTCAAAAAATTCCACCCATGCAAATTTTTTCACTAAACAGTCTTCCAAATACTCTCTACAAAATTCTGGTTATTTGGACCATGTTTGATTCAATGTCTTAAGTTTCCTTTACGTATCTCCAAGGTTCTAGATCCTTTTGTTGCTTATTTTATAAGATTCGGAACTTTAGGCTCTGTAGTTGCCACATTGAACAGTTAAAAGAATATACATTCACATAAAATTACCAGCAAACTAAGACCAGGCCAAATCATGCTTCTTCTGTACAAAGTTGAAATTGATATGCCATGCCTCCAGGTGCTGTGAATCCAACAAACATTATCACAGCAAAAAGAATTATAATGAGCGTAAAAATTCTAGTGCTCTATAAACTTGAGAGAAAGCTGAACAATCTCAAAATTAGAAATGAAAAGTGACACCCAATCACCTGTATAAAAGTAACCATTTTCTCCCCTGGACAATCGCTGGAAGTGAGGCATAAAGGACACCCCTACTTTTCTCTGTAAGAAGCATGGATGGTTCAGACATCTCAGGAAGGTTTACAGGACATATGGGTTCCACCTCACTCTCAATATGCCGCATCTCAAGCCCTTCAAATTTATCACTACCATCATCATCAGCAGATTTCAGGTCAGAGTCGCTGCTGTGCTCTTGGCTTCTGAAACCAATGCCTTTAGTAGCATGGTAAAGAGCTTTTAGTGACTGTTTGCCCCTAGAAAGCCATCTTTTCCTTCCACCATTCTCTTTCATTGATATGTCTAATGACGAGTCACTAGTTTCTTCTTGATCATCGTTCTTCTCAGCTGAATTGGATTTTTGTCCTGAGTCCGAAGATGACAATAGTGAATAAAGGAACGCGCTAAAGGAAGATGTATCAGGGCCTTCAACCGATTCTCCCTTTTCTTCTTCACTGACCGATTCTAGCTGCCTTCTTCTAGACTCGCTCCCATCTTCCTAATAATGCAACAACAAACATTCTTATATAAACACAGTCCCTGTTCACCTAATACCAAATAATTCAACTCCATTATTCACCTACAGATGCTACCATTTGACTATAGGACCCAAACGCACGAAATCCAGGAAAAACAAATTCTACAAAAGATTCTAATTTTAGCCAAGGGAGAAAAAGCCCAGAACAAAAACAGCTTGAAACATCGAAAACTAACGCAAAGCTGAAGACTGCCCAGAATCGAATTATAAGTGGATACCTATCAAACATCAAGAAATGGAACAGATAGAAATTTCAGAACAAAGAGATTGGCTTACTGCGAGCTGAGGAGGCTTGGAGGGTTTATCAGATATGGGATTGAGAAGGCCAGTGGTGAGATCAGAGACGAAGTGGACTGCTTTGCTCCGGAACGATTTTTGCTTCCCCATCTCTTGGATTCTCCTATAATAAGCAATTTATGTGCCTCCCTCCCGAGATTGAATTTCCACCACAAGGATCCTTGCTTTTTGATCCCAACTGCCGCGGGATTTTATGCTCCACTTCCACCCATTCTTTTTTAACAATCAGCTAGAATAATGTTCTAGTACTAACAGAAAATGTTCTCCTTTCTTCTTCTGAATGTGGTTCAGCAGCTCCGATTTTCCGAGGGAAAATCTATTTCCGTTCGGTGGATTGGAAAGAACTGCAATTCGGCTTTGTTTCGATTCGAAGCCAGTCCCTCAACTTTTCTATTACCAGTTACGTCAAATTTCGTATTCAGAACTGGCCTAAAGGAACGGCTAGTCCCTCAACTTTTTAAACTTGCACGATTTGATCCCTTAACTTTCACTTATAATGGCTTATTCCTCAAACTTTGATCAATTACGTGAGTTAATCCCTTATTGGATGGAAAGCGCACACATGACAACGTGTGACATAGACGATATTGGCGAGTGGCTGATCCCCACTGAGGTTGTCGAGGGTTTTGTTGAATAACTCAAGAAAGACCCAAAACCCTCAAATTTTTCATATAATCGATCCAACCTATGATCAATTTCTCATTCTTCAATTTGATCCCTCTCAAGATCACATCCACTGCTTCTATTTCTTTCTATATTCCTTTCCCCAATTCATCTCATAAGTACACCATGAATGCAAATCCCAATCCCCAATTTGATTCATGATGAGAAAAATAACTGTTGAATCAGAAAATCTTTAAGGAAAGAAATAGATATCTCAGCTCTATTTTTCCCCCCAATTCATCTTGTCTGTATCAACCCAAATCCCAGTCCCCAAATTGATTTCAGTTATAAAGAAAAGAAAGAATTGTCGAATTAGGAAATTTTAAGAAATGAAACAAAGACGGGCAGCATAGGTGAGGCTTACCATTGCCCATCAAACCGATGAAAAAGGAAACATCAAACTTAATCCTCCTATAGCTAGTGATAGTTGTGGTGCAAGATTGAATCTACGGTATTGATCGAGATCGCATGTGACGGTGGTGATATTGTTGGTGAAGGTAGGGGTGAAAATGGGTCTGTGGGCTCAAGCCCTTCACCATTTAGCACTACCTGGGCTCAACTTAAATTACTTAAACCCAATTTTTCAAGCTCGAGTTCGAGCTTGAAGCGGGCTCAAGCTCGACTCGAAAGCTTGCCAAACTCGAATGGCACATAAATCATAGTACCCTAACTACAATTTAGATGAAAGATGAGGACCAAATCAGTAATTTTCCTACTAGATAAGGGAAATTATAGAACTTATCCCATACTTTCTAATCCTTTGCTATTCTAACCTGATTTTGCACAAATGAGTCTTCACTTCGACTATGGAGCTACCATAATCCTTTTAGTTATTTTATTATGCACCTATGTCTAATTATACATACTAACCAAACTTTTAACCTTCTACATATAAGACATAAATTATCAGAAAAATTGACAAAAACACTCTTAGTTAAAATATTCTTCTCTACAAAAACCCTAATTTGTTACTATTGTCTCTTCCAGTGACGGCGGTCTCTTCCGATGTCGGCGTCGCCGCCGTCACTAAACTACCATACGTCAGAATCTTGCCGTCATCATACTTCCTCCGAGATGTCGTGTACTGTGAGAATATTCGCCATTATATAATTGTTTAAAGTAATAAGCAAATGTGTCTAAAAATATATATAAAAATGTCTAATGTAATATTTGAAAGTGTCTAAAGTAATTTACAAAAAATTTATTAGTAATAAAAAAATAAGAAAATTTTTTGAAACAATGAAAAATGTATAATATGGATACCGAAAAATACCTAAAGAAATATTTAAAAGTGACTAAACCAATACATAAACAATTTACTCTCTTCAAAAACAACTATTTGTAACAATAAAAGTGTCTGAATAAATGTTTAAAAGTATCTAAAGAAAAGTTACAAAATGTCTAAAGCAATGTGCAAATAAATTATTTTCATAATAAAAAAGTATGCAAAATAATAAAAAAAAAGTGTCTAAATCAATATTTAAAAGTATCTAAATAACCATTTAAAATGTCGTATAAAAGTGTATAAAGAAAAATTACAAAATGTCTCAAGCAATATGTAAATAATTTATTTCCCTAATAAATAAATGTATTCAAAATTCAAAAAGTGTCTAAATAAAAAATTTAAAAAATGTCTTCCAGTTTTCTCGTCTCACCTCGCCTTGGATTTCCAGCAATCGTTGACTCGAATTGGCTTAGATTTTTTGCACTCCAAATGCTTTTTTTCTCTCTTCCAATCGTGTTCTCCTCGCTGCTGGGTCCGATCTCGCGATCTGTCAATTGTCCTCTTGCCATTGCTCTCGTTTTCTCTTGTTTGATCTCTTGTTTGTTGCTTGTCCCCTCGTTCGATCTCGTGATCTGTTGCGTGTTCTCCTCACGGCCGGTCCAATCTCGCGATCTTACTCACTGCTTCAATCTGCTGGTCGTCTGCCGGTCATTTGCTCAAATCAAATCGTTCGAGCATCGTCCGCCAAACCTCGGCTAGAATTGTGCATCGCACCATCGTGATCTATTGAGGTTGTCCTCACCGCCGGTCCAATCTCGCTCACCACTTCGATCCATCGATTGTTTGCTGATCGTTTGCTCGAATCACGTTGTCCAAGTGTCGTCTGCAGAACCTCAGCTAGAATCGCGCATCACATCGTCGCTACCGCATCGCGCCATTGTTGCCGCATCAAGTCGCCTCTCATATTCCCGTATTTCATTCGGAGCACTATTCTTTTTTATTGGAGAAAATAGAATTGTGAATTTTTTTTTAAAATAATAAGGGCTAAAATTGTAAAATTAGCACTATGTCTAATTAGACATATGTGCATTATATCCATTGTATAATCTGTTATCTGACAGTTGTCTCATTGATTTCTAGGCTACTGCCGCATGGATCATCGTTGATTTAGGGTTACCGTTGGGATCATCATCTGCTTCGTACGTCAATCATCATCTATTGCTGGGATCATTGTCAATTATTGTCGATCATCATCTGCTTTGGGCGTCTATTGTCGTTTGCCGCTGGGATCGTCATCAGCTTGAAAACTTGCAAAACTTGAATGACACATAAATCTTTAGTACCCTAACTGTAATTTATATGAAAGATGAGGATTGAATCAGTAATTTTCTTACATAGATAACCATAGAACGGAAAATTAGAGAACTTATCCCAAACTTTCTAACCCTTTGCTATTCCACCCTAATTTTGTGAACTTCATAAATGAGCCATCAAGTTCCACACTTTGACTATAGAGCCACCGTAATCCATTATCTGACAGTTATCTCATTGATTTCTAGGCCACTGCTGCACGGATTGTCATCAATTTGGCGTTACTGCTAGGATCGTCATTTGCTTCATGCGTCAATCATCGTCTACCACTAGGATCATTGTCAATTATTGTCGATCATCATCTGCTTTAGGTGCCGATCGTTGTCTGCCGCTAGGATCATTGTTGATCATCATCTGCTTCGGATGTTGATTTGGGACTACCACTAGGATCATTGTCGATTTGGGATGGCTGTGATCGTCGCTGATCATTGTCATGGTCTGGTAGTGGCTGACTGGGTGTTCCCTGGATTTAGGCGAGGCTGTTGAGCAACTCTAGGGGTGGGACTAAGGGCCTGAAGATGTATAGGCTAGACTTAGGGCCTGATGGGAAAAGCTCTAAAGGGAAAAAATCAAAGACCCGTTAACCCTACGAGTTTATGGGGTCGAGTTTCATCAGGCTCGAGCTCGGCCCTAAATGAGTTCAAACCCATTTTTCGAGTTGAGCTCAAAAAGACCAAACTTGAAAAACTTCAACTCAAGTTCGAGCTCGAGTTACCTGAAAGAAGCCCAGCCTCTTTTCATCTTTAGGTGAAGGTGAGGGTGGCAAAGAGAACAAGAAATGAGGTGGGTGACATCCAGCCTAAGATCTCATCTTACAGTGGAAATGTTGTCGACAAAGGCAAGGGTAGTGAAGAGGAGCAAGAAAACGAGGAGCTTGCCATCCCTAGCAAAGCCCTCCTCTAAGCTCCATTATGTTTCTTAAAGTTGAGGGATTGAATTGCTCTAATCCATACTTGAAGTACTTATTCACTTGAGTCAATAAAGTTAAGGGACTAACCGTCCATTTTAACCTTCAATTAATAGTTGGACGGTTTCTCTAAAAACAAAGTAGTTGGATGGTAAAACCAATAAAATTAGAGAATTGCAAAATAACCAAGTTTTTTCCCTATCAGAACCTTTAAATGAGCATGAGAAACTCAGGAAAGTAACCAAGTTTAATTTTAAAGAAAAAGTTTTGTTTTGTTTTGTTTTCTAAGAGGAAAGTGAAGCTTTGAAATATTTTTGCTTCACAACCGCTCATAGTCGTCTAATAAAGAGCCAGGGAGTAATGAGGTTGGGCATAAGGTCCGTAAGAACCAATGTCCAAGGTGCTGTTTTCTTTTTCTTTTTTTTTCTTGGTAATCAAAAACAAATACAAAAGAGAAAAGTTAATGAAACATAGAAGTTGCAGTATGATGGGTGACAAAAACCCTAGATCTTGGGACCACGATTACTGAACAACATTGTATAGAACTCATCAGATTCATCATATGTTGTATAGAAGTCGTGATGGTAGCATTTATTGATAGAGAGTCAGATAGCACTTGAAGAGCCTAAGAATAATCTATAAGAATTGCTACATAGCTGGTGCAATGAGCAAATGTAAATAACAAAGCTTTATGAATTGCCCGCAACTCAGCCTTTAGAGCAGATTCATAAGAATGAATGAGAATTCCTTTACGCTGTCTGGGAGGAGCATCAAAGGCTAACCAGACCTATGCAATTGCACCAAGACCAGTTGATTTACACCATAACCCATTAGCAATAATGATATCCGGTTTAGCAAAAGCACATTAATTCCTCAAGTGACCCCAAATGCGACAAATAGTAGGAAGAAGGTTGAAAGGGAATGAGGAAAATCTCTAGCAAGGGAAAGCTAACAAAACAGATCATCCCGTCTAGCAATTAATGAAGGTACATGGAAAGTAGCATTTTGAAAAATGCTTTCACTCTTGCCAATCCAAATAATCCAAAGTGTGGACACAAGAAAATGAATCCAGTCTAGCCGAAATTGCTTTAGAGGAAGGTGTTATTTCCTTGGTTGGAGCGAATTGTATTTAACCTTATTCATTGATTACTAAAAAGAGAAAAAAATTTCTCAAAAAAAATATGGAGCAAATATAGCTTCCTGTAGGATTTTGGGAACCAAACAAACGCAGCGGAATATAACTGAAACTATTCAAGATCCAAGTGAAATGAGGTAAACCGGATGTTCAAAATTTTCATACCTAATTCAGTTGAGATCTTTCATCTAACTATTGAGTCGAATAAAAAAATCTAAACAGTTTACATGTTGAAGCTCTCTACGGTATTCACATGAGTCTTTCGGGATTACCACGCTTCTACCACATTCTGGTAGATGCATTTCTGTTGCACTCGCAATACTAGTTTGCGTCCTCCAAGGAATGGCAAGAGAAGAGTGCGCTGGAACTTTTTAGAAGGTTAAGGCAAGAGCTGTGAATTTCTTACTATATGTTGTATTTATAGTGAGACTCAACTTCCAAGTCTAATGGGTTTCAAAGTCCTAATCCAATTAGGCTTTAATTTCAGATTTAATAATGGCTCAACTTTTGGGCTAATTATTAATACGAAATTATAATGAAACTATAACCCAAATAAATTAGCCCATGCACTCAAATAATCCAAATAAGCTTTATGTGTGCGACCCAATAGGTTCTTACCATGTTAGCAATGATCATAAATCACATTTATGATCATAAGCAATGAACGGTGCCTAGCGACACATCATTGCTACTCAAGTGATAAGATTGCCGGTGATTCAACTAAACCTTTATGATCATTACCCGCATATGTCATTGTCCTTTTGTCCAAGATATCAAGACCAAGCACGAGACATGGAATGTGTCATTCTCATATAATCTGATCTATGGTTTCTTGATTACTGAATATACTAACTTAAACTGATGACATTGATATCGTATATCAACTCATCTGAGTATAGTCATGCATTTTTTTAGTTTCACTCTATCAAGGGTCCCAAAGATATTACTCCCGTTACATAGAAAAAACAAATCTTATCTTGATCATACAAAACAATCCTCATGATATGTGACATACTCAATGATCTCCTTCACGTTTACTCAGTTATAAGCAACAAAGGAAAATATCAAAGTATGTGACCTACATGTAGGGAACCTTGATGACCTTAAGTCAAATGACTACATATATCATAATCACTATGAGAATCACTTATGATACTCATATAACGATTCATGTAGCATTCTCATGGTGGGTCGGTCCAGTACACAAGTTCTCCAACTTGTACTCATATGTAAACTACATATCTCATATTAGTCTCAACATATGCTATAACCTGTTCCATGATAATACTAGACCAGGGACATTTAAGAATATCATTATTCTATAGTTATAATTATGTTTATTATGTTACACAAAAATACAATAACAAACATAATTACTGGATTAATGCTTTAATAAAATATCATGACTCAATGTGTAAAAATAAAATCATCTTATAATTGGCTTTTGAGCACAACACTAACACTTCCTACATATTATGATGCAAACAAAACAATTTATATGTGGGTTTTAACAATATATTCTAGCACAAGATATATTAGATGTGTAAATTTTATTAACAGTCTTTTAATTTTAAATACATTACTATTTTAGTCATTAACTAATTAATCATTCTATTTTGATCATAAACCTATTAAAAATGTTTCACTTTAGTTTCTTGCTAAATGAAATCATATATTATACTTCAATAAATTTTTTGTTCTAATTTTTACATCCTAAATATAATTTTTCCAATCACATATTATACTATATAAATAATTACTACATTTGTGTTGCAAAGTTTGTTCTCTCTACTATTCACAGTAATTAATTCATGGTTTTCTTTCTTTCACAATTTTTTATACAAATATAAAATTTTTATATGAAAGTAGTACCTTAAATACTATAGTTTATAAATATATTTTTTTAAAATTTTTTTTAATACAAATTAATATGAATAAATTTAAGTCAAACTTTAGTTTAAAAAAAAAAAGTAAAATGGTCAACTTTTGTAAAACAGATGGAGTAAATTTTTAGGGTTATTATGTATTATGTACTACACAAGTAAATTTCATGGACAGTGCCATAACTTCAAATATTATACTATTTTAGTCTATAACTTATTAAATGTTCTGTTTTTGTCATAAACTCATTAAAAATGTTTCACCTTGTTCTCTTGCCGATTAGAATAACATATTATACTTCTACAAAATATCCATCATAACTTTTACTTCTCCAATCATATATTATACTCTATAAATATTAATTAAATTTCTAGAGTCATTAATTTAAGTTTTAACGATAAGTAAAGTATATGATGCTATAATTAAAATTTTATGTATATTTATTTCACTTGTGTAATCAATATTTTCTTTATCTATACAGTGTAGATTAAATGATTTTTGGTATTTTCAAACAACACATATGTATGTCAAGAATGAAAATATAGTGCCACCTAAAAATCCATGATACATGTATATCTATATATACTTAAAGAACACAAAAAAGTAAATGCAATACTACAAAAATTATTCTAATATTTCATGAACAGCAAGATGAATTTGATAGTCAAACTACAAAGATTATCCTACTATTCTCTAAATAGCAAGATGGATAATTTAAATGCTACTTAAATCTCTAAGTTCCTGCATATGCGTAATAAGCAATGAAAAATTATGGCCAAAGCATAATTTTTTTTTCTTATCCAACCAATTTGTCTTATTTCTAAAGTACTCTAAAATTGCTAGTCATTATATTCTTTCATTTAAAGAGAGTTGAATGTTTTTGTCTCTTCTTATAACATTTCTTAATCAACAATTTGATTTGAGATTGTTTCCTCCCAAAGAGAATGCCATGAAATTAGATTACAGAGAAAAACCCTAGCACACCTCTTCTCTTCTCCTCCAACCCATTCCCTTCTGTAATCTCCCCTATCATTTTCTGTTGTTTCCGGCTAGATCTGAATTTCGGTCTGGATTTGGCTGACACTCTATCAATCTTTTAATTATTTGACTAATTTTATTTAATATTATCTATTAGATTTTATAGTAAATGTAATATCCTTCAAATCTTGGTGTGCAATAGTAATTCGAGACTTTCACATGATAGATCTTCAATTGAAGACGGGCAACAATGGATCTAGATCTTTAGGTTCACCTGAATCTTGGCTCTACCATGGTGTCCAGAAGTTTGGCAACATATATGAAAATGATTATATAGAATAAAGTCAGTCCATATTTTTTTAGGTTTTATAAGTAATTTTTTTATTTTTATAGGTAGTCTTGCTCAAGACTTTGATGCCTGGTTGGTTCTACCATTATTTGGTTATTGTTGGCTTGGTTTGGGCTTTTTTCCAATTATTAATGAGTTTTGTACTCCATATTTATTCTGGCTTACCTAAAATGTTCAACATGATTCAATTCTCTTCCCTTCATTCAGTGTCACAAGATTCTTTTGTTATTGTTGTTCCTTAAAGTTTTATATCGTCATTGGTTTGTAAAATGCCGTTCAGCTCACTTTTAATTAAAATAAGACATATTTTGTGAAAAAGAAAGAGAAAGAGAGAGAGAGAGAGAGAGAGAGAGAGAGAGAGAGAGAGAGAGAGAGAGAGTGTGTGTGTGTGTGTGTGTCCTAAAATCCTTTTCCTCTAGAAAAAAAAAATCAAAGAAACAGGAAACTTACTTTCCTCAATCACCTTATGCTCTTTCCTTTCTAACCACAAGCAACGTGATTTTTAACAATTACTTTTGATTTAGGTAAGTTGATAATAGTCACTAAATTTGTATTTCCTCCATCAACAAAAACAATAACTTTGATGACAGCAACAATCTTTACTTTGATTCAATATCATCTATTTCTGGAGAGGGCATTCTTTACTTTTTTCTCACTTGGGTAAAGACCTTTTATCATGAATCCAATGTAAAGATGTTCTTTTATCTTCATTGTGTCGGTCTAAGTAATCAACGACTGCTATGGAGAAAACGATAAGAAAACTTACTAACTCAAGTCCCATAATTGATTCAATAGCTTCAATAGTTATTTTTTTTTCTCATAGCTGTCCACTACTGTCTGTCTTCCCATTTTATTTTTTCACATACAAAGCTCTTCTTTACAATGTCTTTGTAAAATGTATTTATATATAAAATAACTGTCTTTCCTTTATATGTGATAATTTTTAAAAACATAAAATTTATGTTGCTCTAAAATCACCTCATTTTTCTCCAAATTTTCTTAACAGCAATTAATTATCAAGATAAATTTTAAAATCAAATAAATATTAAGATAAATTTTACAATCAAATAAATATTAACTCTTAAAACATTAAAAAATACTAGCTCTGTGCATCACATGGGCATACTTAACTAGTTTAATTAATGTTTGAGTTAAAAGTGTTGTATTTTTTGTGTAATTTATGTGATTAATTTTAAATAAATTGCCTTAAGATAGGCAAGCTTACATTAAAATCAATTTTGATTAATGTTTAATTAATGTTTGCTTGTGTTCAGACTCGAGCAGATGTGTATGTTTTCATGATTAGTTGAAACCAATGACATAAGTTACAAAACATATTTGTTACGTGTGATTTACTGCCTTTGGTGGAATGATCTACGCGTTCGCCTCTTGCATCTTGTGACAAAGTAATTTACTTGAAAAATTAGATATAACAATGATTCAATTGGAAATTAACTAAAAATGCCGTGATCAACAAAGAGTTTTGCGCAAATCACACCATCTCAGTATGAAACGTGAAATGCGAGGCTCTCTCGACTAGAGATGTTCAGTGGGCCGGTCTTGACACGGCCCGGCTCGGGACCGGCTCGCTTGGAGCACAGCCCAAGCACGTTGAAGACCGGCACGGCACGGGCCCGCCAGAAGACCGGCGAAATGTGGGCTGTATATGGGCTTGGAGGATGGGGGGAGGGAGGTGGGCTCGGCACGGCCCAGGAGGCGCTTGGGCCCGGCACGGCACGGGACCGGCACGGCGAAAGGCACGGGACCGGCCCGGGACCGGTGCGGTGCAATGGCCAGAAATCCTCCAACGGCCAGAATTTTCAAAAAAAAAGAGCAAATTACAGATTTGGTCCTTTTAACGGTTGGCAGCGTTTTCTGGACCCCAGAATTTACATTTTTGCCCTCTCCAACAACTATTTTCTAAGGGTTTTTTAGGCAAAAAAAAATAAGGCCTTCCCCTATAAATAGGGAGGCCATTTGCACCATTTCTTCATACCAATCTTAGCAATCTCTCATTCTCTACTAATATATTCTCTCATTTCTTTCAAGCAGTCAATAGTATTTTCTGCATTCTCAATCTATTCTCAATTACTTTTCAAGCTTGTGTTTTGCTCAATTTTGCCTCACACAAATGGCATCAAAAAGAAAGGGAAATGCCTCAAGCTCTTCATCCCGCACCGGTTTGAGGTCATTTTTCCGTGGCATTTCCCGACCGGCGACCCGTAGGACTAATATCCAACAAACTGACGATGACGCGCAATTCGATATGAGTCAATACGACTTGGGCCTCGACGATCAACTTTCTGATGACGACGTTGAGCAAGTGGAGCCCACGGCAGCAAGGAATGTTGGCGGAGGAGATGGTTCTGAACAAACCCCGACAAGCCATCAAGTCGAACTTCCGCCAGAAAGTAGGACGTCGAGGCGCACCGCATGGGTTTGGGAGCGTTTTGACCAAGTTTTTGAGAAAGATAGTCATGGAAACGATGCGAGGTTCGCACAGTGCAAACACTGCAAGCAAAAGCTCTCGCACAAGAAGAACGCTAGTACAGGAACACTGAGACGTCACATAGAATCAAAGCATCCGACTTTATGTCCAGATGCAGCTACGAGTACCGGCGGTCAGACACAGCTTGCAAGCACTGCCGGCGGATCAGGTATTTTTCAATTTAATCAAAAAGATTGTAGAGAAGGCATGATAGAATGGATGATGTTAACTGAAAAACTATTTACACAATCGGAAGATAGACACATGGAAAAATGGATTACATTATACTTAAACCCTGCTTTTAAAAGAACATCTAAGACCACTGCTATGAGTGAGGCATTTAAAAGTTATGAAGCTGGTAAATCAAACTTACAAGCATGCTTCTCTGCTTTAGATCACTCTATCTCATTTACTAGTGACATGTGGACTTCACCACTAGGACAAGATTATTATTGTATAACTGCACATTGGATTGATGATAGTTGGGTCATTCAAAAATGTATCATTGCATTTAAGTGGATGGAGGTCGATCATACTGGTTGGAACATATTAAATGTAATTTCAGAAAGTTTAAAAGAATTTTTTTGTCATGAGAAGGTTTTTAGCATAATATTTGATAATGTATCAAACAACGATGTCGCGGCTGAGACATTGAAGGAATCACTAAAACCTGTCTGTGATGCCGCATTTTTTCATATTAGGTGTATATGTCATATTTTAAACTTAGCTGTCCAAAAAGGTCTTCAAGTTTTGAGTAATGAAATTACTCCAATTAGGTGGGCACTCCATTATTTAAAGTCAAGGACGAAAGTTTCTAAAGAGTTTAAGCAATATTGTCTGGAAAATGGCCTCGATTTTAGTTGGAGACGTTTTAAACTTGATTGCCCTACCCGATGGAACTCCACTTATGAGATGTTGATAGATGCGATGCCATTTGCTGCATACATAACATGTTTTATAAATGTCAGAGAAAAGAACACGATTTTGAAACAAGAGATGTGGGATAAACTGTCAAAATTGGCTGCTGTGCTGCGATATTTTTATGATGCCACTGTTTTTTGCTCCGGTGTATACTATCCCACATCGTACAAAGTTTTAATGCATATGGTCAACATTGCATGGGTTTTGAACCAATACAAAGATGACGAGTTCTTAAAAGACACAATTAAGGTCATGAAAGATAAATGGATTTTATATTTCAGTACTATACCCCCAATCTACTTACTTGCAGCTACACTAGACCCGACCATAAGAATCACAGGTACGCAACAGCTACTTGAGAGTTATTATAGTTTCTTAGAAATGACACATATTTCTGTTCATGCTATAACTGCCTCTATTGATGAGCACTTGCGAGAGTTATTTAAGATATATGCCAGTTGGCATAAGGATAAGGTTGCAAACACTACTTCATCTACCATCGCGTCTTCATCGGCCTCATTGTCATTCAATCCGGCTGAACAACTTCTCAAACGGCCCCGTGCTGCCGCATCCGGTCTTACTGAAGTGGACGTATACCTTAACCATGTTTGGGAGAATAGTGACACCGACATTCTAGACTGGTGGAAAGCAAGAAGTAACAAATTTCCAATACTCTCCATCATTGCCAAAGAAGTTCTAGCTGTTCCCGTCTCCACTGTTGCATCGGAGTCCGCTTTCAGCGCTGGAAAGCGTGTCATTTCAAAGAGACGCGCAAGGCTATCACCAGATGTAGTTGAAGTTTGTATATGCAACCGTGATTGGGGTCTTGCAGCTTGCAGATTACAAGACCACAAGAGTTCTGACGAGGAAAACCCCGATGAGGTAGATGCTTAAATCCACCGCTTGCTCATTATTTACTTACTTTGTATTTGATCTGATTTTGCTGTGTAGCACAGATCGTACTTTTTATTTTGCATTTAATTTTATGGAACGTTTCGCTATTGAGTAATGTAAAGCCCGTTCCATGGTATGTAAGTGCCGTTTGGCTTTATTATTAATAAAAGTTCACACCGGTTGTGGTGTTTTACTCTTAAAACAAGTAATTATACAAAATTTAAAGATAACCTTAGAATAAATATTTATCTAGTTTTTTTGTCATTATTTTATTTATTGTCTTCTAAAGTAAAATCTTGGTAATCATGGTTTGTTTCTTTAACATAAAGAAATAACTTTAGTCCTTAAGGTTTATCCCACATCTTGGACTAAAACATACAAAGTTGCAAAGTTAAAGGGCTACCGCTGACCGAGTTATAATTCAAGGACCAACTCATTGAGTTTTCAAAGTTTTGGGTGTATTGGTGCATTTAAGCATTTTTTAAGAGTTTAAGCAATAAGAAGGATTCGTAATTAAGGCTCTAGTTTCGAAAACAAGCAAATCTTACTCCTAAAGTTTTACCTTTCATTTTAAGTGGACAACTTCTTATATTAAATTTTAAGAAGTACACAATCAATCCGAAGATTCCTAGTCTGTTTTTTTTTCTCGTGTCCAGACAAGAACCTTTTAACTCATAGTACACGTTGATTGACTTATAATCCAATTAACATCCGTATCATTATATCACGTGATGGGTTAGATGAAGTAGAATTTAAGATAAACTATATTATAAAATATCACTTATAAAAAAACTCTCACACTCTTCTTTTTATTAAGTTATTGATTTAAAAGTGAAGACTAAAAATTAAAAATTAAAACTAAAACTTAAAATTAAATTAAAAATTATAATTTTAAAATTTAAAATTTAACGGGCTAGCTCGGATTCGGCACGGGACCGGGTCAGGACCGGCACGTGCCAACCCGGGCTGGGCCCGGACCCGGACCCAAAAACCTTAAGCCTAGGACCGGCCGGTCCGGTCCGGTCCCAGTCCGGTCCGGACCGTTGAACACCTCTACTCTCGACAACTCATCAGTAAATTGCAATCATCACCACCTAGAAGCGTTACATTTCTTGTCCGGGACCTACACCTACTCCTGCGTAACTCTAGCCCCAAAAGGAGCAATCCGTGGATCCCTCCACGTTAATTAGCACTCGTTTTCAGCAATCAAGATTATTAAAAATGATCTAATTCCATCTGTCATGTCTTTATAAGGCCTGATCCATTCTGTCACTTCAACTTCGATAAGATCAAGAACCATTCTTATTCTCCGCAAAAGCTTGCCACATTGCCAATGGCCACTCTCAAAGTCCCTGCACACATCCCCTCTCCATCCGAGGATGCTGAGCAACTCCGCAAAGCATTTCAAGGTACTTTTTTTATTCTGGGTTTGTCTCAAGATCCTTGCTTCTGATATTTTCTTACACTGTTTCTAGTGATTTAGCTTATCAAAACTTTCAATTGTTATTGTTGTACCTTTGTCCTCCCACGATCGGAAGGCGTCTAGGATATTCTGTATTGGGATGTAATTTGATTCACTTGGAAAGGGTTTAAGAACTTTGAAAGGTTCAATATTTAGGGTTTTCCCTTTACTGATGAGACAAAGTTTAGTTCAGTTTCACTGTTCAAAGGTGTCCTGTCGATATGCCGTTTCATACTTGAACAACTTTACGATCATTTCTAGATTGGGTTTCAATACATGTATAGACGTGAAAGTCACTATCGTGGCATAAGAAAATGCAATATTTAATACTAATATATAGTTTTAGTCACAGGAAGGATTGACCTGTAAGGTCACTTATTATGGCTTAAAATATCTCCACTACATGGCCCAAGGATTTGAGGTTTTAGTGTTACTGGATGATCTACATGTACCATAAAAATCCATTGCTTTCTGGAATTGAATTCACCTTTTACCATTCACTTGCTAATCACCAGGTGACTCAGGTGACCACAAGATGAAAAGCATTTTGTTTTCTAGATTCTTGAAGGTTTTCACTAATCTAGTACTAATTGTTTGTTTGTCCAACTTGCTACATCTTATCCTATTCCTTCGGATCAGAACTTCTGTTATTCAGAACAGAAGTATTTGCTTCGTCACTTCTCTTTCTGTGGGTCTAAGTGCAGTTGTTCATTGAGCACCATTCTCACTAATTGATTTGCAGGGTGGGGTACAAATGAGGCATTGATTATATCAATATTGGCTCACAGAAATGCTGCACAGCGCAACAAAATTAAGCAAACTTATGCTGAAGCGTATGGAGAGGATCTACTTAAGGACTTGGAAAAAGAACTTTCGAGCGACTTTGAGGTTAATTCAGTCATTTGAAGGCTTTATGTTTTAATTCCTATTTCCTTGTTGTGGCGTCAATTGGGATGGGAAGTGAGGAAGTGATTGTCTTGTGTTCAACTAAGCTAATACTGTGTTTTAACCATTTCTTGAACAGAGGGCTGTGCTTCTTTGGACCCTGGACCCAGCTGAACGTGATGCATATTTGGCCAACGAAGCAACAAAGAAGCTCACATCAAGCAATTGGGTTCTCATGGAAATAGCTTGCACCAGGTCTTCTCATGACCTGTTCAGAGCCAGACAGGCTTATCATGCTCGTTATAAAAGGTCCCTTGAGGAAGATGTTGCGCACCACACCAGTGGAGACTACCGCAAGGTTCACTTAGCCTCTCTCCGTTAGTGATCACATATTAACTTACACTCCTTTTGCTGGTCTTAACTTAGTAGATATATATTTAGCCAAAATGATTTGTGATAATTGCTGAAATGATTTGTACCCAATTTAAGATGACAAAAGTTGGGCCTAGAAATTTTCTTGATTGCTACATGATATACTTTCATGCAGCTTCTGGTTCCTCTTGTAAGTTCTTTCCGATATGAGGGTGAGGAAGTGAACATGACACTGGCGAAAACAGAGGCTAAGATTCTTAATGAAAAGGTCAAAGACAAGGCATACAATGATGAGGAGATCATTAGGATCCTGACAACAAGGAGCAAAGCTCAAGTGAATGCTACCCTGAATCACTACAATACTTCATTTGGCAATGCTATCAACAAGGTATCAACATTGGCTGATATGTAATGTACTAGAACTTATTGGCAACTGCTGAATATGCTATGCCATTTTTTTGCAGGATTTGAAGGCTGATCCTAATGACGAATTCCTCAAATTGTTGCGAGCTACGATCAAGTGCCTGACTTGCCCTGAGAAATACTTTGAGAAGGTTCTTAGACTGGCCATCAACAAACTGGGGACAGATGAATGGGCTCTTACTCGAGTAGTCACAACTCAGGCAGAGGTGGACATGGAGCGCATCAAGGAGGAATACCACCGAAGAAACAGTGTCCCATTGGAGAAGGCAATCAAGGGCGATACTTCTGGAGATTACGAGAAAATGCTCCTTGCATTGGTTGGCCATGATGATGCCTGAGCTGTTCTTGCTGTGGCAGCTTGATATGAATAAGTGGCTTAATCCATATGGTTTATAATGAACTATGTAGCTTGACTGTTTTGTTTGTGTTGGATGTCCCACCATGCTTTTGTATCATGCGGTTTGAGTTTCCTTTGAAGATGTTGGTTGAACTTGATTTTCAGCTGTTCTCTTGTTTATTTTTTGACCTCAGACCAAGTGAAAGATGGTTTTCAAAGTCCCTGCCGTAATTGAAAAAGACATCTAATGATAGAATACGGGGTTATAAGGCTGCTCTCAAGTTGGACATTAGGAAACCGCAATGATAAATTGCAGTGGAGTTTCATTGAAACAGTGCTTAGAACCATGAATTTCCCTAAGCATTGGATCAATTTGATAATGCAGTGTATTTCTATGGTCTCCTATTCAGTCTTAATTAATGGTAGCACAACCAGCCGGTTTGTTCCAATGCGTGCCATTAGGCAAGGGGATCCTTTATTCCCCTATCGGTTCATTCTTTGTAGGGAAGCATTCTCAAGTTTCATATTCTATCAACAAGTTGTAGGACTTCTCCTGGGTATCCGACCAAGTATATTAGGGCCTTGCATTAATCATCTCCTCTTTACAGATGACTGCATTATTTTTTTGAAGGCTAACCTAATAATGGTCAATAATCTCAAGCGTGCCCTTTTATTATATTAGGAGGCTGCCTGTTAAGAGGTTAATTACGATAAATCATAATGGGTTTTTAGCAAAAATGTTCTGAGTAGATTTACCATATTGTTTTGTAGAATCCTCCCGTTCCCCATAAGCGATGTGGTCACTAAATATTTAGGAATTCCATTTTATTGTGACATGTCCCGTAATGCTACCTTTGAGTTTTTGATTTCAAGGATTGACTCTAAGTTCGCATCATGGGAGTGGAAGCTGCTGGACCCAGCGGTAAGACTTACATTCAGGCTTCTTTGCCTTTCGTCCCAATCTATGTTAAGTCTTTGTTTCATATCCTGGTTACAACTGGTGATCAACTGTCAAAATCAATGGTCAAATTCTGGTGGCATGGGACAAATTAGGACCATGGTTTGCACTTCCGTAGTAGGTTTTAACCTTCACTTCCTAAAGGTCATGGGGGATTAGGAATTTAGGACATGAGAACATTTAATCAAGCGCTATTGGCTAAATCTTTCTGGAGGATTATGCATAAAGACCCAAACTCACTGGTCATTTGGGTGCTTCAAGCTAAGTATGGCAAGGGTGACTCATTGTGGAAAGCAGGAGTGGGTTCAAATCTGTTGGCCCAAGGAGCAACAAAGGGGGGTGAATTGGTTGATTTTAAAAAAATTTCCAAAATAATTCTTTGTTGCCTTTAATCAAAAAACAAATAAAAGAACTTATGTGAACTTGAACTACTTAGAAAATTCTACCACAAATGTTCTAGAATTTTTTTTTGAAAATATGCTTTGAACAAACTAAAGAAATGGCAACAAAGGTTTAATAATCAACAAATTGAAAAATACAAAGTAGGGAAATGGAAGAAGAGAAAGGAAGAACTTGAACACCAATATTTTTATAGAGGTTTGGTCTCTTCTCTTTAGAGCCTACTTCTATCTTTAAACTTACCACTTGAGAGTTTTTTCTTCATTAAGAATCACAAGAGTACACAAGAACACGCACTCCTTTAGTAGTTCTCTCTACCACAACCACTTACTAGTTTTCCTAGAAGCTAACTAGAAATCTCACCAATACCCTTTCCCTCACTAATTTTCCTAGAGGCTAACTAAAAACCTCACCAAATCAATCTCACCAAATGGCGTTTACAAGGTTACAAGCTCAAACAATAGCACTCTTACTAGATATACAAGTAAAAGCATAAACTCTCTTGGCAAAACTCAAATTTAGTACACTTGATTTGATCTAGATGATGGATTCTCACTTCTAATAGCCAAAAGTTCTTTCCAAAGTGTTTCTTCATATTTTTATACTCATTTGAGAGCTAAAGAAACATTGAAGAGCCATTGAAAATGTCAGAAAAGTCTTTAAGAACACAGATGACCGTTGCTGTCAAATTTGACAAGAAAATACCTCCATCGCCTAGTTTCATCCGGATGAAAAAATTTCATTTGGTTGAAATTCCTGTCTTGTATCATCACCTAAGATTTGAACTCCAACGGCTAGATTGCTAATTAATGATGTGTTAACATCTAACCCACGTGGCAATCTGATATGGCACAAATTTTAAATGAATTTTCAAACCAGAAACTATTGCACAAGTTTAGAATCAACGTTTCACCCGGTTGAAAAAATTTCACTTGGTTGAAATTTTGTCCAAAACCAAAATGCTCTCAGGTTCGAAAAATTACTTCAGTTTCAACATGTTGAAATTATTTTACCCTGTTGAAACTGTAGTTCCAAGTTTTTCTTACTTCCAACCTTCTAAACTTCAACAAATTTTTCACAAAAAAAATTTCTTTCTTCACAAGCAATGCTTGAATCACCAAAAATACTTGAAATATACTTAAGAAACAATTTTTCTTCCAAAGATCAAAATTTTATCAACAAGAGACAAATATATAAATCTTTAAATAGAGTCTTAAAACACATAAAACAAATATATTTTGTTATCATCAAAATTAACTAAATATGAGCTATGAGTGGAACAAATCCAACAAAATCCAACTTCGATTTGGTGGAGCTTAATCCTTGGATGTAAGTTTCTTGAACCTAAGCTATGCTGGCAGATTAAGGATGATTGCTCTGTTAATATTTGGAAGGATTATTGGATCTTGGAATTCCCCCCATATAGACTTGTTCATCACTTACTTGATCTTACTGCATGTGATTATTTCCCCAATGAATGTCTTCAGGTCAATGATCTAATGCTTCCAAATTCAACTGATTGAAATCTTGGTCTTCTCCATACATTCTTCAAAAAGGAAGTGGTGGATGCTATTGTTAAGGGCAAAGGATGAATTATACACAACCAAAAAAGGTTATGTTTTATCTCTTGTAGGGAGCATCTCTCATCTACCTAGCTTTTCTAATCTTTCGGATATTCATAAATTTCTTTGAAGGTTGTGGGCCTCCAACATCCTACCTAAGTTCAAAAGTTTTATCTGGAAATGTGTTAATAATGTCTTGCCAACCAAAATGGAGCTTGTCAAGAGGGGCTTCCAAATATCCTCCAATTGTCCCCAATGTAACTCTAGTGATGAGGATGATCTATCTCACCTCTTTATTCATTGCCCTGCATCGAGGCTTGTCTGGGAGGATACTCGGGGAGTTATGCAGGTTGATCATGACCTAGACTTCACTCAATGGATTCTTCAAAGTCTGCCTGATCATGCTTCTTGGAATTTGAATATAAGGAATCAAATTATCATCACCTTATGGAGCACTTGGTTGTCTCGACATGCTAAGGTTTTCCAAAATGTTATTATGGAGGCTCCTCAGATCATTCAGGCTAAAGATTCCCACATCTAGAATGTCCAGGCCACTGGCCGCCACAAGCAGTTCATAAACAAATCTCTTCAGCCTTGTCCAACTACATGCTTTAGATGCTAGGTAAATGATTGGTCTACCCCTCCTCTAGATGTTTTCTAGGTTGATGAGGCTTGGAACCCATCTACTTCAATGGGTACGGTGGCTTGGCAGTTTCAAGATCCAGCTTCATCTACCATTATGGGTCGCTATCGCTTGGTAGGGAAACGCCCTTCAGCTTTATGGACAGAGATCATGGCTATATTTGATGCTTTGGGGGGTGCTAGGATGTGGATGTTACTATTCTCACTGATTGCCTAGTAACCTAGCTTGTCTGGAGGTCTAAGGAAGAAATCAAGGACATCCAACAATTGATAACACAATTCAAGAAAGTTACTATCATCAACGTTAGTCACTCGGTAGTTATCTATGCATACCGCTTGACCACTAGGGCTCTTTGGGAATTTTCTACTTTGTAATGTTCTCCTTTTTTTTTTTTTCCTGTTTTTTACTTTTTGACTACCAAAAACAGAATCTCATGATGGAATACGGCAATCTAAAGATTTGTAAAATGTAACACTTTAAACATTTGATCTGACATAGAAGTGGAATCTGAGTAAAGATTGGCAACTAGAACACAGGTGACTAATAGTAGCTTTGTTACACAACACAGTTGTTGGTCCAGAGTCTGGCATAGACAAGACATGCAGAAACGCTGACTTGAAGATACAGAGAACATATTAGCTGTCTGCGAACCCAACCTAATCCATATAAACGTTTTCTAAATGTTAATCTCTGGCCCAGTATGCATGAAAGCAACAACCAACAGGCCTCTCTCACGCCAAACGCTGCCAAGGTCAAGCACTGAGGGCATCCACAGTTGAATGCCACATCAGAGTCACAACACACACAAGTGGCATGGATATGTTATAGCTTGAGTTGAAGCTAAACCAAGGCAATGCTGCTTTCACCGCCCGGGGGCTTGCGAACACCACCAAAGTAATCTCTGGACTCCACCTTCCCATCGGCAAAGATGTCATTGCCGCTCATTTCTCTCAGTTTGGCATTACTAAGTGACTTTTCGGCAGATCCCGAAGGAGCATCTCCCTTGAAGATGTCATTGCCCGTCAGTTCTTGAAACTTTTGGTTGTGTATCTTCTTTGCCGTTTTGACAACCGGTTCCTCACTGAACAGAATGCTAGTTTGACCTCCAGCAGGCTAGAAGAAATTGAAGCATAAAAATTCATAAGATTCGGCTAATTCGAACAAAGACGGTAAAAAATATTGAAACTTTACTAGTATAGAAGAAAAAGATTCAGAACAATCCAATAGCATTATGAACCACTAGATTGTGTGTCTGAGCACATTGATTTCCCCCTTCCCAGCAATTTGAAGGTCTCTAGATCACTAACTTTCACATATGAGAACGAGAATTGAACCTATCTAATGGCTTACTACCTATAGTGGAGATGAGGAAACGTGTAGGAAACAAAAAATACAGGTGAAAGAGTAAATTAAACATTTGGAAATATGGGAAACTCACATTTGAAACTTTAACTGATGTCCTCAGATTCCTAGGTGCAGGTTCTCCCATATCTTTACTTGATTCCATCAAGCGTACAGCAGCAGATCGAGGCTGAGCTTCTGAGGGAGGACCAAAAATGTCATGTCCACTGATCTCCTTGTATTTCGCATCTGATATGTGTTTATTACTTTTTGCATCTGACTCAGTTTGCAGCGTCCCACTGAGCTCTCGTTGCTTTGCTACCTCTGGGAGAGAGGTAGGCCTTTTAGGGGAAATACTTCCGTCAGAACTGAATGATATTTGGCTAATTCCATTCATTGTTTGCTGGGGGGCGAGTGAAAAAGCAACAAGAATAAACACAAATAATTACCAATGGTCAACCTGAGAACTTCAATAGAGTAATGGCCAGCAAACATAGTCAATTTGCAGTTGATAATAGATCAAACAGGTACCTGGTAAATGCGCAGCCCCGTTCTATTAGCAGCATCTGCTTCGGACGTACTGTCAGATTCATCGTCTCCAAATATTCCACTGCCAGTCATTTCCTTTAATTTATACCCTGAACAAGGTTTCCTGATATTGCAAATGCGATGATTTCAGACATAATTGAGTCATTGCATACATTGATAGCATCAATATCATGAATGTGCAATAAACCAATCAAGCAACTAAGTGTTTACATATTTTATGATCCCAAAGTAACACATTTTTCATATACAGTTTCATGTGTAAAAAGAATGTGAACAATGCCAACTGAGATGTTTAACCCAAAATCTGAAATTAAATAGAAATGGAGATGTGATGTATTTACACTGCCTGTGCTGTGTCCCTTTCGGCCTCCACCACTACCAACGGTTGGACAAAAAGAGGTCTAAAACCTTGACTTGAGAGAATAGGCTACCTTCCATAAGTAGAAAAAAACTTACTACTACTCAAAGAGAACAAGTTGTAAGCAGCAGGTGTAGGCTTAGCTTCTTTTAACAGATTGGTTTCTTGGTACATCATTGAACTTTAGTGAAAAGAGCAAAGAGGAGTAGCAAATCCATGTCGCTGGCACTATAGACACTAAACTTCATATATCAAATCCTCACCTCCCATGACATTTATAGTTGGTGGAATTTGGGAAGAAACTTAAGACAGAAAAGCTGAATGGGAAGAAAAATTCACATGTCCAATATCACTTGCAGTTGCTACGACAAAGAAGAGGAAAGGCACCAACATGGAAGATGCAAGAGATCATTTATGCAGGCATTTCACAAAAACCAGCCAAAACAGCATTTGTAAGGGACCAAGAGAGCCTCCAGCCAATAGAACCCCAATTTCAAATTCAAATTTCAATATAACTTAGTCAACCAGCCTTTCCCAATTTAAATGTGTTAACCCAAAAAACTTTAAAAAACATGTAGGAAAGGAAGAAAAGAAAAAGATGGGGAAAAACACTTCACAAATCAGTCTCCATTGTGACCATTCAAATGCACGGTACTACTATAGCAGTATTTAGGACTGGAAACTTTCGGGAACCAAAGGTTGTGGCTAAGAACCAAAATATATAAAAGACTTAACTATTCGAAGCCAGAAAAGGCCCAATCATTAACGAGAATAATTTAGTAGTTTGCTGGATGGTCCTCAAGATCAAGAGGGGATATATTCTTTTGCTTTTTTCATTTCCTTAACTATTCAAAGCTATAACAAAAACAATTAAACAGGTTAATAAATAAAAATCAGCCACCAGATCACAAAAGAACAAAAGAGAACCAACAGATCTGAACCAACATTTTTCACAAAACAAAAGAACAAAACTTTCCCATTTTTAAGCTCCAGTTAGACTAAGCAGAAAACAGAAACAGATCTTACGTCTTGGTGAGAGACTCAGCTTCCTCATCAGTAACCTGACCTCCGAAGACCACTTTGCTGATTTTATCGGACGGCTGGGAAGCCCGGAAAAAAAAAAAAGAAAGGGAAAACAAAGCCATCACATTTTGTGCTAGATGGAGAAATGAAAAAGCATTATCCAGATTAAACATCAAGTGTTCAAAACCTGAAGGGGACGGGAGGAGGAGCGCGCGGCGGAGGCAGTGGAGGAGGAGGAGTCGACGGAGGGGGCCTCCGACCAAGAGAGGAGATCGGCGGTGGAGGTGTGGGGCTTCCTCACCGGAGTGGCTCGCTCCATTGTTTCTGCTCTTCTTGAGCTGCTTTGTTGGCAGTGACCGTGTCTGTCTTCTGTTTTTCCTTGCCAACTTCTCAGAGATGTTTCCGTCTTAGTGTCTGAACGCTTCACCAGGGGATACCAATATCATCAGCCCCAGTTGTCTGTGGGTGAGATTTAAAGTTCGGTTTTGGGGAAAAGATAAAAAGGTAAATTTCAGAACGCCCAACCTCCGTAGAAAAACAAATTCATATGGCCCAAATTTGGTCCAATTCTATTAATTTCTTCACCCTTTTAAGAGGAAAAGACAATTTTAGTCCTAAAGCTCATCCTACTTTTCTGTTCCAGTCCTTAAATTTTTACTTTGACTAAGTTGTAGAAAATTAGCTTCCAACTAGGTGGATATTAATTTAGGGGTGAGCATTCGGTTATTTCGGTTTAAACCGAACCGAAATAATCGGTTTTGTTCGGTTTCGGTTTTAAGATAGTAACAAACCGAAATAACCGAATTAATGGGGGAACCGATTTGGAACCGAACCGAAATGTTTCGGTTCGGTTCGGTTCCAACCGAATTAACCGAAAAGCCTGCAGGTGTTGCAATCTAAAGAGGGCAAAATAATTATTGGAACACAGCCATACTAGTGAACAATATAGCAACAGAACACGAGGACAAAAAATTCAAGTTACAAAAGAAACACTTATAAATTTTAAACACAATGGAACTATGAAAAGATTAACAAACAATGAACCTTGTCTTAAAAAAAAGCAAGTATTTATAAAATATATGCTTTTTTGAAGGTATCGACTCTATGCCTTTCGAGATTTAGAACAGGTTTTGTATAACAAAGATAAAGGGATCTCCACATGACAAGATTTCCAAAGCATCTGGAGAATAAGAGTCAAATAATTCAATTAACACTAAAGCATGGAATAGGGAAAATCATCATTCTTAAGGATAGTTCAGAGCAAATTTTTTGACAGGACACATTGAAAATGCAATGGCATATGCTGAAACTTCGGCGGGTCATCAAGTGCGATTATAGTAACATATACTAAAAATACATCTTAAAAAAAGAGTAATAGAATGACATGCCCTTGTAAATACGTACATAACAATTTTACATAAACAAATTGCTCCAATAAGTTGCAGCTGCAGCTGCAGCATCGGGTCTCCACCACAGCCACAGCATTTCCATTCTCAGTTCTCAATTTCTCATTCCTTCACCATCTAACTCACTCGCAGGTGTTGCAATCTAAAGAGGGCAAAATAAAGAGAATTAAGGTAAGTATCTTCCTAATAATTAATAGTATTGCATGATGAAAAAATCGTAAGAGTCATCATAACTCTGCAGAGAAACGAAACCAAAAAAAAACAAGAAAAGGAAAAACAGTAGCAGTACTAGCTAAGCAGTAATGCTGAGAGACTTTTAGTGAACTGATCTGATCTCATGCAATCAAGTGAATTGAAATAACTGAAGGACAAATTTCAGTTTGCAAAGAAGAAAAAGCTTCAACTGAAAGTATTAGAAACCACAATAAACAGCATGAAGCAAAAAACACAAACTACATGTGAGTATCGATGGTGGAGCTAAAAGGCTAAATGTGACCCTGTTGTAGCGAGCTTCCCCACTATGCAAGGGCTGGGGATGGAGGGTGATCTAGTGCACACAACTTTTCCCCTGTTTCCACAGAGGTTGTTTCCAGATCTTGAACCCAAAACCGCTCTGTCACTGAAGGAGAAAAAGCGCCCCAAATTATAGTTTTATCAATAAAGGAGAAAGCATATTACAAGGAAAATTGATTAGTTTCATGAACTATAAACAGCTGTTGCTTATGTTGCTAAAACTCTAGAACCAGAGGCTAATTTTTTTTGTTACGCTAATACTCTTTTTGCATTGCTTGCTTTTGCCATAGAGGTCAAATAAAAATGCAACTCCAGTAGAAACCTATTGATGTAACTGTTAACAATCTGTGGCACGTTGCACTGAGTGACCACCAACTGTGCTACTCAAGTCTCAAGCACCAGAAATAGAGATTGCTGAACTATATTAGACAAATATTGCTAGTCCTTGGAAGCAGAATTGTCGCTACATTGAGTGAATTGAAAAAAAAAAAACAAGTTTAGTAATGACTAATGAGAATGAGGTAATACCTACTTTAAAAGTTCTAATCAACTCCTACATATTAATCACTGTATTCCCTCCACCTCCAGTTGTATCTCCTCCAGTCTTCTTGGATAACTCTAAAAAAATAAGACACATAAAAGTTAATCTTAACAAGATAATAAGAGTATACAAACATAACAATAAATTCAAGACTAATGCAAGTAAAAATATAATAAATATTACCCTCTTCAATTTTTTCAAGTTCCTCCAAATCTTCCTCCACACTAACTCGTAGTCTCCTTCTAAGCCAATCTTGTGCGCAAATAAGAGCTTGCACCGTTTTAGGAGTTAAAGAGCTTCTAAATGGATCAAGAACCCGTCCTCCTATACTAAATGCAGACTCTGAGGCAACAGTAGAGACAGGCAGAGCTAGTATATCACGCGCCATAGCTCCAAGTATAGGGAAGCAGTGACAATTAAACTTCCACCACTCTAACACCTCAAATTTAGAGGAAACTAGTTCTCTTGGTTCCTCTAGATACCTGTCCAACTCAGTTTTATTCCCAACACTTCCAGAAAAATTTTCAAATTTCTTTATTCTTTCCTCTGTCACTGAGTACTTCCTTTTCTTTTGACTTACTAGATCAACTTGCTCCGGCATTTGAGTTCTCAAATTTGATTCAGCAGATTGAGGTTGAACAATTTTTTTATACTCTTCAAATAACTCAAAAATGGTACTCTTGACCTTTATTTTCATGTTAGGCCCCACATCTGTTTTTTTCAGCATACATGTCTTCCAATGCAAATTCAAGAAAAGCTAACTTGTATTGAGGATCAAGAACTACAGCAACATAAATCAACATGTTCATCTTCTCAATGTTTCCCTAATACTTTTCATACTTCTCCCTCATTCGCTTCGCCATCGAAGCAAATATAACATCCTCACTACTTTGCCACTGTTGTAGCAATCCATCAACCTCACTAATCTCATGAAAGAATTTATTGGCAGTGACATATAGAGAACCTGATATTCTGCATGTGAGCTCATAAAAGCTTTCAAGAAAACTCACTAAACACCTAACATTCTTCCAATCCTCTTCCGAAGGAACTCCATTGTTCTTAACAAGTTCAATAATGTAATTTGGATCATAAAGACGATATCTAGAAAAGGCTCCCTCAAATTTTTGTGCCGCATCTCACATCAGAAAAGTTGAATTCCATCTTGTGCTCACATCAAGACATAATAAAGCCTTACTTTCAATTCTTTCAAATTGAGCACAATTTCTGAAATTGGCTAACCTAGCAGGTGATTGCCTAATATATCTTACGGCATCCCTCACACGAGCAACAGATAAATGAAATTCCTTCAACCCATCATGAACAATCAAATTCACAATATGTGCAATGCATCTCATATGAATGTATTTGCATTTGGCAATTCCAGTTCCCCAACCAACAATCACTTTTTTCAAATATTCAACAGCAACATCATTCGAGCTAGCATTATCAACTGTGATTGTAGATACTCTATCAATTTCCCACTCACGCAGACAATTCTCAACAGCCATACCAATCGCTTCACCTTTATGACTAGTAATTGGACAGAAATTTAATATCTTTTTTTGTAGCTTCCAATTGTCATCAATGTAATGAGCAGTAAGACACATGTAATTAACCCTCTGTATTGAAGTCCAACTATCAGTAGTAAGACAAACCCTCTGAAAACTAGATTTGAAATATGCCTTCAACTTGTTTTTTTCATCAGAGTAAAGGTCAAAACAATCCCTAGCAATTGTATGACGAGATGGAATGCGAAACCTAGGACATGCAACAGACATCATATGCCTAAAACCTTCATTTTCCACAAACTTGAACGGAAGCTCATCCACAACAATCATAAAGCAAACAGCTTTTCTAATAGTCTCTTCATCGAATTTCCAACAACCAAGAACCCCTTCCCCTTCGTTAGCCCCAGCATACAAAAGAGATTGTTGGGATTTGATTGTACCTCAGGATTCAGATAGCATGATCGACTATGACCAAGGGCCGAACTTGTTCCATTGCTTTTTGGATCCGCTGCATATTCTTTTCCACAGTACTTGCACTTAGCCTTCTTGTTACCTTTCTCATCCTCAAACTTTATGAAATGATTCCAAACATTTGATCTTGGCTTCATTGATTTCCGCTTAGCAGCTTCTCTTTTTTGTTTTGTTGCTCTCTTTGATTCTTTTTTATCTTCTATTGTGGATGATGAACGAGGATTTGAAAGACCAATCTCTTCAACCGAATCATCTTCTGTGGAACTAATATCGGCATTTGGATCCATCATCTACATTAGAAACATGTAATAATCATTTACAAAACAAGTGAAGTGAATGCGTGAAGTGAATGATTAAATACAAACATCAAAATCAATGAAAAAACAATAAATCTATTAATCATTTAATCTTACATTGGCTGTAACTGATTCTTTTGTGGAAGCCGTTTTGAATGTCGGGTTCTACACTTCAAATACCTTGAAGAGCTTCCACTTTCCAAATTAAAAAAAATCTATTTATACACAAACCAAAGTTACCAAACTATAAATCATCAGAATTCATCAGAATTCACCAAAGCAAGTCACATTCTAAATACATTGTTCAACTGTGTATGCTTGTTTTTTCTTCTTATTGATCAATATATAGCGCTGCTCTTGTTGAAAATTTCTAATCGACTCATATATAAATAGCATACACAACATAAGTTATTTTTATTCTGGGAACAACTATTCTAATAGAGGTAATTGTGTACTCCAGTAAGACATCTTGAACTTGTTTATTGGCAGAAGGGGTGTAATGTTGAGCGTAAAAACTCTGATATTGTTTCATTTTTTTACAACTACAAAACCAATCTATAGACTTTCCCAATATGTTGAGCGTAAGGCCTAGGGTTGGTTGATCACAATTCTAAGATTAGTGAATTGAAACAACCAGAGAATTTCATCTTAGTATATCACAATCCTAACATAGTGGCAAAGTCATCAATGTCGGAATAAAAAAAAATCAAAATGTATAGTAATGTAAATGATGTAAAGTCATTAAGCGTGCCAAGGCATCTAATATTTTTGTATAAAAGTAGATTTCAAAAATTAGTTCTTGCAACTACTTATTTTGATGGGTTCAGTTTGAGATAGAGGTATAACAAAGTTAAAAACAGGATATGTGAATGCTGAAATGATGGAGATTCGATTTGTTTTACAAGATCTTTTACCTGACGCCGATAAGGATATGCGCGGTGGTGATTGACTGATTGCCGGAGTCTGGAGTGGGAGAGTGGAGACGAGCGAGGCGAGCTGCGACCGACGGAGAGTCCGAGACGGCGCCGCAAGACGATCAGATGAGCGCAGCGACGGTGATTGACTGATTACTGGAGACTAGAGTGGGAGAGTGGAGACGAGCGAGGCGAGCTGCGACCGACGGAGAGTCCGAGAAGGCGCCGCGAGACGATCAGATGAGCGCCGCTGCTGCGGCTCAACTTGCAAAGGGCCAGCCGGCCAGGTGCAGAACTGCAGAAGGGTGGGTGGGTGCGGTGGTGGTGCCTGGCTACCTCAGTGCCTCTGCCCCCTCAATGCGACAAAGGTAATCTGTGGGTGTGGCCCTGTGCCGTGATTCGTGAATCCCGTGTAGTGTACACATTCGAAGGGGTAAAGGGCCAAAGGCCCAAAGAGGATGAGTAACCGGGTAGGGCCGTAGGGGTAGCTTAGCTGGGTAAGGTTTTATGGCCCAACATCAAATAGAAAATGAAAAATGGGCTAAAGCCCAAAATATGTAATTCGGTTATTTCGGTAACCGAAATAACCGACTTATAAAACCGAAACCGAACCGAAACCGAAACCGAAATTGACTTTATTCGGTTTTCACCGAAACCGAACCGAAATACCGAAATAACCGAACCGAATTTTCAAAATTTTTCGGTTTGACCCGAATAGTGATCACCCCTAGATATTATATACCCCATGTTGCGAGACAAATTGTTGTTTGGGGGTCTAGTCGTGGTGACGTGAAGTTTGGGGACCAAAAGGATAAAAACTTCCAAACTGATAAAGTCAATTGCCAGAAAATAAAGTTTGAGGACTAGAAGAGCAAGATTTGGTATCTATATATCCTCTCCATTCAAAAAAGGATAAAGTATATTCCTTTCTGAACTATCTCAAAAGGATTAAAGTGTTTTCCCCTTTTTTGAAAGTTTTTAACATCCGATTTATCTTATTACACTCATTTAAACTCTCAAAACATAAAACCAAAGAAGAAATATTTTCTTTTTTAATTTTCAATTAAACTCTTACTACATAAAACAAAAAAAAAATGATCATTTTTAATCTTCAATTGCTAGAAAATAAAGTTTGAGGACTAGAAGAGCAAGATTTGTTATCTATATACCCTCGCCATTCAAAAAAGGATAAAGTATATTCCTTTCTGAACTATCTTAAAAGGATTAAAGTGTTTTCCCCTTTTTGGAAAGTTTTTAACATCTTATTTATCTTATTACATTCATTTAAACTCTCACAACATAAAACTAAAGAAGAAATTTTTTTCCTTTTTAATCTTCAATTAAACTCTTACTACACAAAACAAAAAAAAAATGATTTAATTTTAATTATCATTTAAAGTCTCATTGCACAAAATAAAAAAAAATCAATTTTAATTTTAGGGGCAAAATTGAAAAAAATCATAAATCACACATATCTTAATCTTCGTACTTAGAAAAATATATCATCTTTTACAGGAGGAGGGAGTAATGTTTACCAAGTAAAAATTCAATTTATAAAGAGAAAAATTAAATAATTTAAATAATCCATTAATTATAAAAAGTTTATGCAAGGTTTAAATTCAATTTCCCAACTAGCCTTCTTGTCTTCACAAATTATAACCTTGCTCCTTCTAAGAACCTATTTTGTCGACTATGCTTCTTTAACCTTCTCCAACAATCTTTTATTGAGTTCACCTTTAGGCTTTTGACAAACTATCTTCACCTTACATATTTTGCAACAATTATTATTTTAGGTCATCTCAAATATTTACAACATTTTCATATTTTATAAATTATTTTGCCATGGTACGCTTTAAACTATTATTTCCATATTCACCCTTTCTATTTTTATTGATTTTGCTGTGATACAAGAGTTTAATACTTTTATCTATCCTATAAATGTGAAGCAAGTGAATGTGCAGTAGGTTGATCCCACAAAGAATATATGTGAGTGAAACAAGTACCACAATTATTGAGCCTTACTTTAGCTAAATTAACACTATTTTAGAAATAATTAAAACTAAGACCACCTAAATTATACTAAGGTTGAATATTTAAGCTAAAGATTGTGAACATAGACATAAACTAAGGCCATTAACACTGCCTATTATTGCTCCCCTATTGATCATTTCTCAATGGCCTAGCATGTCTCCAGTCCATTTCCTCCCATTTGTTGGTTTAACTCATATATGTAGACATTTCCCTATATATACTAGTGAAATCCCCTTAGTAAACTTAAGCTACCTACACATTTTCATGTTAGACTACCCGAAAAACTACATTAAGCTCCAATGTCTAGTTAAACCTTGTAAACCAACCCAATTTTTCAATCGACACTAGAATACAATATATTCCCTCTTTTCCAACTTAGATAAAGCTCTTTCAAGCTTCATCCAAGTCTAAAGACATACTTTAGTTAGTTCCTCTAAAGACATAGCAAAGAATCATGCATAATCTATAAATAAAGGTCAATAGGTTCATAATACGAGATACTCTAAACCTACTCCATAAATATCAACATTACAATCTCCATAAGAATTTACACCAAAGACATAGAGATAAACAATAAGAAAACCAAATGTAGAGCCCAAAATATGAAGATGATTTTTTAGTACACAAAAGATGAAGATTTAAAGCTTTGACAAACAAGTTCCCTTGATCTCTTCAAATCCAAGCTTCACCTTCCACGATCTACTAAGTCTTCTTATTGAGAGAGAATTGAAGAGTGTTTATGGTGGTGTGTGTATAAAAGTCTTTCATTTTTTCCTTTTTGTTTAGTTAGATTTTTGTTTAATAACTTGTCAAACTCTTTTTCTCTTCATGGCTAGATTTAACTCCACCAATTAAGAGAGCAGCAGGCAAGAAATATGCCCCATTTTTGGATAAGAATGATTTTTGACCATAATTTGCAAGATAAGTGCATGAATATATGCTTGCATTCAAGTCTTGTCAATATCACAACAAGTATATGCTTGCATCAACTTGTAATTCATGTATGTATTAAAGTAATGCCACATATTAGGCTTAGCCACTCATCCAAATGACCAACCTTTATACATGATCAGTCAGTGAGCTCCCTTGAGCCTTAAGCCTACTACTTGTTCAAATCCACATCATGAGCCATGGCTTGTTTATTTTCATTATCTGTTGGTCTATGAAGTTAATGAAGCATATAATGTGACTATGGATGTTGATGGATGATGTAAATTGTATAAGGGTGGTTTATGCAACAACTTAACTTTGGGGGAAATCACATGAATTGTTATTGGTTTGTTTGATGAGAAAGGTGCTGAAAATGCATGAGTTTTATTATTATTATTATTATTATTATTATTATTATTATTATTATTATTATTATTATTTTGTAAAAGTGGTGATATCTTTATTAAACTTGAGCAAGAGTTATAGCTACAATTTTATTGAACTTTGGCATTGTATAAATAGAAAAATCTGAGAGCCAAAATATAAAAACTTAGAATAACTGTTATGGTTCTCCTCAATTTTTTGTGCTTGGGTTATATAGGAAATTTTTGGAATCAAGTATATTTCAAGTTAGTTCGGGTTTACAGAACAACCCGAACCATGCACGCATCTAATTTTAAATTTTAGTGGGTGAATTAGGTCATTTGAATAATATTAGTGGTTTATTTTGTCATCTAAATAATGTTAGTGGTTTATTTGATTTAAAAAAAATATTAGTAGCCGATTTGAGCCGATCCCAAAAACATTAGTAGTTTTTTTGTTATTTTTTCCAAATAGCAATAAAGTAATTTTAACAATGCAAATAATAGATACTAAATCATAGCTATTTGAAAATTACAAACTTAATATTAGGTTTTATCCAATTTTTGGAACTTCAATGAAAGAATGTGGTTAGTGCTTCAAATAATTAATGGCATCCAAAAAACAGTTAGAGTTGAATTCGTAAATTCTATTTAATATAAAAGCTGAACGACAACACAAAACATAAAAAATATAGTGGCAGAATTTGGTAATTTTGTATTTGCCTATTTTTTTTATTTATTGATAAAATTTTACTCAATATTTGATTTTTCCCTATTAAATGATATTAGATATAAAATTTTAGACAGGAATCTTAATTTGATATCGTAAAAGGATGATTTCAAAGAGTTTTGACTTGATGGGCTCGGAGTAAAACCTGTTAGAATTTCCAATTGACCTATTAGACTCGAAATCCCAAAAAGTGATTGTTATATTTTTCACCACTGTTAATTTGAGAACATATGGCACAATCTTATGCACCTAACTCCTATATAAATAGCCACTACTTTCCTTGTTAGAGAAGACCATTCTACAACTTTCTCACCATTTATAAATCTCTTGTTATTTCATTTCCCCTAACACTCATTTATTTCCACTAGACTTTCATTTAATATCAGTTAATACTTTATTCTGGCTAACATTTTATTTTGCCTGGGTTAGTATTTCTTATTTTGCATGAGCCCTTATTTTCCTGTTAATCCCCTTGAGTTTGTCAAGTTGTTTGCTCCTCCTCTATGTCGGTTCCTAATCATCTTTTTTTTTTTCCTTTGTGTGTAACACTTTGTCATTTTCTATAAATAACCCTCACTCGTAAAGAGAAAAAAAAATGCGTCTTTCCAAGTTGTAGCAACCACTATCGTGCACACCTAAGGGTAAAAAAGAACTAGTTATTTGTAGCAATCTGCAAAGATAGAGGTTTTGTAATTTCGCCTACACATCTTTTCCAAGTTTTCTTGTGCAAAAAGTTACTCCACCATTGGCTAATGCAAGCAACTGGCTTGTCAAACTTGGTTTTCAATGAAAGCTCTTCTGTCCTCACAAGTAGGAATGCTTCCAACAATTCAGATGAAGTTGGCATTAAGGTTGATTGATGAAGGTTGTAATGAGTTCAGGAGGCAAGGTAAAAAAGGCCATTTACAACTGCATCAAGTTAGAGATGTGCGATAACTACCTCCGTAACATGGTTTCTTAAAACTCAACACAGCTGAGGCATTGAAATACCACAATCTATGGGTGAGCATCAAAGGTTTGATTAGAGACTGTTTGGGGTGATGGATTAGGGGTTAAGGGTTATGTTAGCAACATCAGTGTAACAAACAATTGACCGATAACAAAACTTATTAGAGTTAGGGAAGGGTTGTATTTCCTAGTGAAAATGAACTTGTACAACATCAACATGGTGAACGAGATGGACTTTGAGGTTGTTGTCAGCCTACTAAAGACTGGAGCTTACTGCTAATGTCTAAAGAAGGATGATCCTCCTATGCCTTTCGTGTTAAAGGAGTGCCTTCGAATCTTGCAGTCTATGAAGGTTGGTGACTGTTGATATACACTGAACAATGGGAATTAGTACACGGATTTTCTTGCCAATCTTAAACAATCAATAGAAGAAGGAACCGCAATGTTTAGAAGAATATCCTTATTAGATTTGTTCCAATCAATTAACTTAGAATTTTGATGATAACAAAACATTTATGAAAAACTAATGTGCTTATTTTTAGTGTGTAAGGCATTTAGACAAATTAACATATCTTTTGGATAATGTTTATTATTTTTCAAGTAGCTTGAAGTATTCCAATTATTGTTTGTGAAAGAAGAAATTCATTGAAAGAAATCAGTTTTGAAATCTAGAAGTTTTAGAGGTACAGTTTGAACATGGTGAAATCTTTCAACTCGTTGAAACTGGAGTAGTTTTTCGCACCCAAGACGTTCTAGCTTCATAAGGCTTCAAAGCAACAAGTTAGAGCGAACCAATTTGTTGAATTCTGGAGGCAGAACCTACCATAGCTACTGGAAATGAAGAACAAACGGTTGAAATGCATTAACGGGTTAGAAATTGCCAAAAAATTCTTATGCGTGAAAAAATCATCCAAAAATCTTTAAAATTCAAATTAAATTGATGCTAACTCAAGTTGCCACATGGATTTCACACTAGTCCAATCAGAATTCTAGCTATTGGAAAAAAGTTCACTTTTTTAGTCTGAGACTTAGTTTTCAACAGGTTAAAAATTTCCAACCGGTTGAAATTACTTGACAAAAGCAAAAAGCAAAAAACTGTCAAATTTGACAGCAGCGGTCACCAGATTTCTCTGGAGCTTTTCTGACTTTCCCAACGGCTCTTCAACGTCTTTGTGGCCTTTAATGGGTATAAAAATATGAAGAAACGCATGGGAAATAACTCTTAGGCATTAAAAGTGAAGATTCATCATCAAATCCAATAGAAAGAGCTTATCTTGAAAAATTCATTGTTTTGGTTGTACTTTCACTTACATATCTAGCAAAAGTGCTATTGTGTGAGTTTATGAGTTTGAAAATACTTTAAACCTTAAAAATTCTTGTGTGAGGGAATGGTTCCTAGTGATCATCGAAAAAAACTAGGGAGTGGTTTTTAGTTAACCTAAGAGAAAACTAAAATTTGGTTTGGGTGTGAACATTGAAGAAAACAAAACTAAAATTTGGTTTAGGTGTGAACATTGAAGAAAACACTATTATAATTTTAATCAAGACATAGTGGAGGAACTATCAAGTGGGCAAGATTAAGGAGAAGACGTATACTCTAGTTGGTGGAGTTGAACCTCTATAAATTCCGGTGCACTCTTTTTCTTATCTCTCTTTATATTTTGCTTATAGTTGCTTAGTTTATTTTTTATCTTTGATTGAGTGAATTTGGTTGTAAAATTTATTTTTGCAAAACATTTTTAAGGCAACAAATTCATCCCCATCTTGGTTGCACTTGGGTCAATAGTCCTGATGAAACAAATCATTTTCTGTGGGCTGATTCATGATCTTTATATTCTCTCAAGGTGTATTACTGGTTAAGCATGAATATTTCTTAAAAGGAGATTAAATAGAATATGCTCATACTAGATGAAAATTAATCTATGTTCATACTACCAGTGTCTAAAGAAGGATGATCCTTATGCGGTTCTTGCTACTAAAGCATGCAAGTCAAAGGAAATAGGTACATTTCAAATAGTATGGACTGAAGAAAAATAGCCCCATAACTAGGTTAACCAATTTTGCGGTATAGGTGTATGATAATCCTTTATTCTATAGTCTTGTGGTTAATTGTTATAATTAATTGAGTTTAGTACTTCATATTGTCAATGCCACAGGTCATACAAATAAATATGCATTATGATGATGAGGGTTGCTTTATTTACACCTTAATCCACATTTTTATGATTAACAAACATTTATGAGTATCTGGAGTTGTTAAAATTAACTAAGCACCGCAAACTCAGCTTTCTCTCCCCAAACCTAGTTCTTTGTTATCTCTCTTACTATCATCTACCGTTTTTGGCCAAATTCTAATTTTGATCCAAATTTGGCTAGTTTTTTTATTCTTTTTATTATTTGATTGATCTTATCTAATATTTTCTATTGGATTTTATGGTGGATGCAACCTCCTTCAAATTTTGGTATTCCAAAATGATTCAAGACTTTCACATAATAGATCTTTAATTGAAGACGGACAATGATGAATCTAAGTTTTCTCTTGAATTCATTGGAATCTTGGCCTTACTGAAGTGTCCTGATATTTGAAAACAGATATGAAGGCGATTGTATAAATTATAAAATAACGTTAGCCTTTATTTTTTTTTGCTTTTATTGTTTGTCTTTTTATTTAGACCGCCGATACTTGGTTAGTCCTAGCATTACTTAGTTATTGTCGTTTTAGCTTGGACTTTGTTTTAATTATTTATGAGTTCTGTATCTATATTTATTTTAGTTTACCTAGAAGGTTAACCAAATTCTAATCCCTTCATTCGGTATTGTAGGAATGAGTAATCTTTTGTAGCCAATTTTATATTTCTATTGTTCCTTAAATTTTTTTGTCATTATTAAGTTATAAGATACCATTTAATTCACTTTTAATTAAAATGAAACATCTTTGGTAAAAAAAAAAAAACAGTTGTTAAAATTACTTGTGTGCTGTCACAGCGTGTGTTACGCCGCAGATAGAGGGACGCATAGCTCGGCATTGCCCCCGGATACTGCTGTGTCGTGCCAAGGACGCGCTATTCACGTGTTGCATGTCAGACATGACATACACGTGCGATTTGCGGGTCTAGAGTTGAATGGCTAACTTGCTCAAGTTGGTTAAGTAGAAGGGTCTTACGCTAATTTAATTCAATAAAACAGGTGAATGAACTTCTCCTCAAGGTTCAACATTACTTACACTTCTACCTCTGAGCTTTTAAAAAGTACTCTTCTTCCTTTCTTTTTTTTTTTTTAATTGTTTGCAATCAACTCGGAATTTTAATTTAAACTATTCATCAATAGTCTTCTAATAAATTTAAACCATCACAATATTTTCAAAGTTAATGAAATTTTAAATTGTCATATTTTTCTCTATTTATATGTAATACGTGGTTCTTTTTTTTCCCCTATTGGTGTTTCAAAAGGTAGAGAGAGAAGAGTAAGTTTTAAAATCTAAGGTATAAAGAGCAATTATATCAAATCTTCGGGAAGTAAGCATACCTTATCCTATTTTCTTTTGATTATATAGAGAATTTCAAAGTTTCTCTCTTAAATCAAGTTTTTGAACGTGTATATTTTCCTTTCCCAAGGTAGACAGCTATCATCATCTTCTCCTGCAAATCAATGAAGCTAAAAGAAACGTGGCCTTCTCTGCTGCAAATCCTGACTCTTTTTCTCCCTAACAAAAAAAAAAAAAAAAGAGAAAAATGAAACAAAGAAAACCCAACTCTAGAGTGCGTCCAACGCAGCAGCAAATGCAAATACATGGTAAGAATCCTCACAACCACAGAACTCATTACAACATCTGCCATCACACTTCGTCGACCCTCCCGCCTTCCTCCTTCTTCGCTTGTTCACAATTTCCGCCACTTTTGGACCTCGAATCTTCATCCCAACCAGCAGTGAAGGAGGCTTAACGCCTTCCAGAACACGACTGTTCGTAGCCACCATCGTCACCCATCTCTTGATTTCCATGTTTGATGACTCCAAAACAGCTTCCCATGGCACCTCAGCTCTGCCCAGGAGCTGTGACTTGCTCCGTCTCCCTAAAACCGATGGCTTGGAGCTTCTGAACCGGAGCTCAAACACCACGCTTTGTTGCTTTAGGTTGCTGTTAAGAGAGTCTTCATGTTCGGGCCCCAAGCATTCTAAAGAGAAGGATTGGTTCCAAGTGGGTGGGTTAGAATTTGAGGCGATTTCTTGGGTGTTAAGTTGAACCCTCTTGTCCCTCCCTGCTGAGAGATAGTACCTCACAAAGAGTGTCCCCTTTGGCCTGGTCTCCACGTTATTGGCTTGCTTGATGGTCACTTCACAACCAAGGGAGGGGTGATAATTAGAAGGACCCATCCAGAGAAATTAGAGGAGACTGAAGGAAGGATTGATATGTTAGTGTAAAGCATTGAGAAGCTGCTGCTCTCTTATATAATTGAATACCCTAAATATATAAAAACAAACAATTAAATAGCAATTAATTAAATAAACGGGTGTGTGTTATCCAGCCAAGCAAATCTGATGGAATAATCCTATTCTAGATAGTGCCATTTGGCATTACAAAGTTAGCAATAAATAAAGAACTGAAAGTGATTGTTTGTGCTACAAAGAAAAAAGAATATTTGATCTTAGATTATTAATTTTTTATATTTAAGGCTTCTAAATCAGCAATGTACAAAGGGAAAGATAGTCTGGAGCATTTATAAAAATAGGAAACTTGTAAAATAACCATAATATCGAGAGTATATATACACTCACATTTGTGAAAATAGGCAAACTTTTTTTGTAGTTGGAGTCTATTACTATCTATTACAAGAATATGAATAAAAATGAACTATCATAAACATATAGGTACTAAAGAGTTTTACTGTACAAAATTTGGAGGATCTCGGTTGCAGTTAGTCTATTAAGGTGCCTGGTTTGTATAAAGTGCAACGCTACACTTTGAGTATGAGTGTCCCTTTGTGTTACCATCACATTGGCCAACGCGGGATGAAAATAAACAATTAATTTTAAAATTATATGCTTTAATATTCTATACAATGTTTATTATATTTGACATAACGGTCGAATTGTTTCTTCGAGTGTCCAATTTTATTAAAGAACAGTATCTAGTGTTAAACATACTTTGAGAGTACATAATCCACATAATACATGAAAATTTCAATTATAATCCTAAATATGCTTTAGCCTGCGACCACGAGTTAGTGCATTATGCTGGTTTGACCGTACCTGTATTTGTAGGTATAAGGGATTTTCAAGTATAAAGATCTTACCTGATTTATAATTTTCAATTCTTTGAAATCATTGAAGATATACCCTAAGTCACACAACGTGTGAGGGAGAGCAGGAGCATGGAAATAAAATGTGGGAAAGAATTTTGGACAGCGAAAGAATCTGTTTGAAGTTTTATATTGGCACAAACACCATGGAAACATGAAGCATTTTTTGGGAAAAGAGAAAATCAGTGAACCAGTCACGCTGACCTTTTGAAAGTAACAATTCATGAAGTGGCCAAAAACATTACCAAACTTAAGAGTGCGGATTTGTTAGGCTCCTGATCTAAAATCGCGAATTCACACTCTGAATCGCAAAGCAGCATGGGATTAAACATTTCTATATGACTAAGGGCATCCATCTCCTGTAAATAAATCAATATAAGCACATTCCCACTTTACAAAGTTTCAGAAAGATCTTTGCATTCTGTATTTATTATCCTACCTTTGTAGACTAGCTATTGAATCCCATCAAAACTCTTATCAATAAAAAAATTTAAAAGAGCGACCAGAAAGGTGGCTTTTAGGCTGGAAAGCAGAGGAACAAGTTGAGAAGGAGCCAACTAGATAGTGGATAAATATGGAAGGAAAAGATATTGGATCGTAATCTTTCAACAAATCACAACTTCAAAGGGCTTCGACTCAAAAGAAAGACAATGGAAAGTGATAAGTCTGTCAAGGGATATGTCACTTCCACCTCCAAAAATATAATCATAACAACTTATACTGATTACCCTCCTAAATTGAAAAATAATTAACCTAGCTATAAGCTAATCCTTGTCATCATCTCTTGCCATCTCCACTCCCCACAATTCTATCAACTTGCAATACTCTTTGTTTTGAAATATAATCCAGCAGCCAAGAGTTCTGTAATAAGCTCAAACGTATGAACATTCCACTATACCTACAATATGTATTTTCTGACTTCCCATCAAATTTCATCACGCAAGTTGTCACTAGAAAAAAAAATAAGAAACATGATATATGTGGGAAGTTCATCAAGAACGTAGGTCAAAGCAAGTGAAGACTTCCTTAAGCTCAGTTAATCACTTCTTGATGTATTGTTATTTATGAGGCACCTACACCAACACCCTCAAACAAATATGTCGCTATAGAAGTTTTGAAAAAACTATAAGAAAACAAAGTAGCTTTTATTTTCAGTTATTTGATCTTTACCGCAATAAATTATTAAAAATTATAATACTAATAATAAAAGTTATTCCCGAAAAGGCAATAATGTATTTCCAATTCATCATACTATTAAGGCCTAAATGCAAAGTTGGTTTCTCAACTTTTCAAACTCGCACGAGTTTGTCCTTTGACTTTAACTCACAATGACTTGGTTCTTAAACTTTGATAAATTATGCAACTTAGTTATCATATCTTTGAGTCTTTGATAAAGGCCTAAATGCTCCAGTAGCACCTAAACTTTGAAAACCCAACAACTTGGCCCCTGAATTATAACTTAGTCAGCAGCAACCCTTCAACTTTCCAACTTAGTATGCTTTGGTCCACCAGCTGACGAAAGTGCCCATGTCCGCACATGTGATCCTAACACTATCTTTGCCCTTTTCGGTGGAAAGTTACATGGCAGTGTGGCACAGAATATGGAGAGCAACAATCAGGCCCCTTTCTATCATTAGCGATGGCAAATTTTGACTTGACCCAATGACCTGACCTAATCCACCAAAACCTAAGTTCAACCTGACCCGATTTGATTAAAAAAAAAATTAACAACCTGAACCCAACTGTACATAACCTGACCTGAACCTGAACCCGATTAAAGGGAAACTCGAGAAAACCCAAGCCAAAATGATCCAAATTTGAAATACCTGAATCCAAAATGACCCGAGCCTGAAGCTAACTTAACTTGAACCCAAGATGATTTGATGACTAAACCCGATAAGACCCGATTTTAACTCTCTCCCTTTAACTTTCATATTTCATTTTCTTCCATATTTAGTAAGTCTTAAATATGAGGACTTCCATGTTTAGTAACTTTCATTTTTTTTTTCTTTCATATTCAGTATGTCTCATGTTTAAAAAATGTGGCTTCCGTAATTAGTAACTTCCATTTTTTGGTACTTTCATATTTAGTGAAGTCTCATAATTGAGGATGAGACTTCCATATTTAGTAACTTCTTTTTTTTTTTTTCAGATGTTCATGTTTAGTAATTCTTATATTTTGATAGAGAATTTCCATATTTAGCAACTTCCATTTTTTTAGGACTTTTATATTTTGCAAGTCCCATATTTGGGGAAGGAACTTCCATATTTAGTAAGTTTCATATTTGAATTCTTTCAAAATAAGTAACTTCTATATTAGTAAGTTTAATGGTCTTGATAGGTAATTACTAAAATTACAACATTCTTCCCTAAACTTTTAAGTATAATGCAATAAGGTACCTAAATTATTAAAAAAATTCATTTCAGTCACACCTAATAATTACAACATTGGTCCCTAAACTTTTAAATTTTTTACACTTTCACCCAAAATTTTTCAAATTTTACAGTTTAGTCACTAATTTGATTTGCATTTCGTACTAATTTCAAAGAAAATTCATCAAAGTATAGGCATAGCAAAATTGTCGTAATGTATGTCCGAGTGATAGCTGGATGAAAATCTGAATGACCTATATAGTAATAGTTGAAGGTATGGGTCTAGAAAAACAATCAAGTATTACCAACAGTGTTAAATTACCTAAATATGTACTAAACTATAATGAGGAAAAATTTTATGAATATTTTGATTAAATATACTAAAAAAATTTAATTTAAATTAAATCACAACAAAAAAATAAATTTTTTATTTAAATTTTAATAAAAAATGAAAAAAAATGAATAGATTTAATCATTTTGGCTTCTACACCAATAACCTAAGCGAACACAAAGGTCAACTTAAATTTGACCTGACACCTGACTTAAAGTTACCTAAAACTAAAATTGACCCGACCTGTAGTGAACCTGAACTCAAGTAAATCCGACACAACCCAGCCAAAACCCAAATGGCCTAACCTGGACTCAAATTTAGCCTAACCTGACTGGATCCAAATCTAAATGACCTTACCCAAACCTAACTCGACTCACCCATTTTTCATCCTTATCTACCATCTTCTCTTGCATGTTCTCCCATCACTTTTGCTTGAAAAGAAAAATAGTAAAATTGAGTCATTCGGCCCATTGGGCCTAGATAAATACAAATAATTATTTTTTAAAACCATTTGATTTTAACTTAAGTCAATTTAATCTAAAATAACTTATTTTTATTTTTATATTTGTTTGTGTGGAATCAATTTTATTTGAAGTTAATATTATATAAATGCAATAATTTATTTAAAAGTAAATTTTCATGATGTTATTAAATTTTAATGCCCAAAACTAGAAAAATTCATACAAATTTAGTAAGATTATGAAAATTATATTTTTATATTACACCTATATAATATTGATTTTTAAATAAAATTAATTCTAAGTAAAAAAAATGTAAAAATAAGTCGTTTTGGAATAAGTTGACTTAAGTTAAAACTAATAGGTTATTTTTAAAATCTTCTTTCATGTATCTCTTCAATTATTATTTCAATTATTTTAAATAACTAATTAATTCTTAATAAATTGTTCATGCTTTCCAGATGAAAATTTTCAAATATATGCCTTTTGAAAAAAATAAAAAAAAATTCGGGCATTTTAAATTTTTCCTTAAATTATTGTACAAGTATTAAAAACATGTAGAATATAAATATCAAAATAAACAATTTTAGTCACTTAAGAAAATATTCGTCAAACTCATCCTAAAAAAATCTTACTCAAGTGACTTCTATTAATTTCTAATTCTCAAAAACCTAAATAATAATAAAATATCACAATTTCATAAGAGAAATAAAATTTCTCTTTTCTTTTTCTCCTACAAGTTATCTCCAACCTTTTGGTTAAAGTTACCGACTACTTTGCATATTTAAATAATATCATGGGTCATGAGTGTTTAGACCCTAAACCTGTCGATAATTTATTGATAAAAAAAGCACTAAATTAGTTTACCTGAATTAATTTGTTAAATTCTGTGGTTTATTACAGCAGAACCACCGTTACCACATTGGTATCAGTATGAATGGGACACATTAATGTGTGCCTCGTCGTTTCCTACCCCCACTCTCTCTCCGTAGGGTGAAAAATTATCCCTCTCTGCTCGCACCACTGATTTAAATACCACGGTATACTGCAATATTTCACGCAGTATACCATTTATGATATAAATGTTTTTATGTTTTGTTAATTTACCGCACGGTATACTATAGTATTTTACAAAATTTTACAGTATACCACATATCACAAATTATATATATATATTTTATCAAAAAAACTGCGGTATATTATAAATACCACATAGTACGTACCACGATATTCAATTTTTTGTGTCTATTTTTTTTTATTTTACATCAAAATATCATAAATATAGAAAACATTAAAATAAAAATAATACACATATCATAAAAATAAAAGTTTGCTTTTAATTTGTTTGTTACATTTCTTAATTAATATAAAAAATTAATGGATGGTATTATTTATATTTATAGTATATGCAAAGTATATGGATGGTATTATTTATATTTATAGTATATCAATAAATTATTTTTTTTAGTATTATTTATTTTGCTCCATATATAACTTTTTTTTATGTTTTTTGTATTAAAAAAAATCTTCTATTATATATATTTTATTTATATTTGATAAATTATGATGAGAAAAATTAGAATACATATAAAATGTGTAAAAATAAATTATTAAACAAATTATATCATCTAAAAATAATATTCTAATATTTATTTTTTACGAAAACGGTAACAATATACAACACAGTGTACCATGCGGTATACCTTACGGTATCAGTATTTAATACCTTGGCTCGCACTCTCTCTCTCTCTCTCCATAAATTTGCCATGTCACTATCCATCATCGCCATGCACCGTAAGCTAGCCCAAAGGTTGCCCAGCCATCACTAGTGAAGAATAGCTTTCTAATCACCTTGAAATTGCTGCCGCTGATAGAATCATAGGGGAACCCCAATCAAGGTAGAGGAAGAAGGTAATTCTCTCCACAATGGTGGCGAGGGAGGGGAGGATCGTTACATGGGAGGGGCAGAACATGATAAATCGAGGTAAAGGGAGAAGGCTAGCCTATTTCTGGTGGTAGTGGCGAAGATGGCTGGTGAAGATAGCGAGCAGTGGGGATGGGAAGAGGAGCTAACGTCATTTGCCTTTCCACCACACAAGGATTAACTCATTCAATTACTCTAAATTTAGGGATTTGAGTCACACCAGGTCAAAGTTAAAGGACAAACTTGCTTGAGTTAACAAAGTTGAGGAACCAAATATGCTTTTGGGCCGACTACAAAATACAACCCGTGCCAGTGTTAAGCAGACCTGTGACCGATAGGCACAAGGAACTGGTCTCAGAATAGTTTCAGGTTCCATAAACCTAAGAATACCCCATCGGAGGATCTCATAAATGGGACAAAATTATTCACTGCAAATGCAAAGGTACACAAAAATGAAATGAAGTATTGCAATTTCCCGCATTTTATTCATTGAAGTTATATAAATAATTTAGCATCAAGTTCTTACAACACAGATTTGGCTACTCTTTTGCCCAAAACAGTAGGTAAAAATGGAGGGGCAGGAAGGAAAAAATCTGTACAAGATTATCGATTCCTTTATACTGCATAGACTAAGATATGCATATGCTTGCTTGCTCTAATATTATATTCATCAACACCTAACAATTAAATATTGCATTGCATTTACCTAATGTGCTTTTCCTCCCCTTTAGCTGGGGATGGTACCCTGGGCAAATTCACTGCCCGTCCTACAGAAGCAGCAATGGGATTCTGCCCAGGATCATGCGTTGTGTCTCGCTTCTACTGAATTAGCAAAGTTAATAAATGTCTCCAGAACTCACCACTGGAATTCAAATTAACTTGAACAGCAAGTCCATCAATAGAAGTTAGCACCATTGCAGACAGCGAAGACAGTCAATTGCAGCGAGCAGCACCCATATCATTGATTAATTGAACGAAGCTCCCAGCGACCCTCACCATCAACAAGTCGTAACTCCAACGAATGGAATGGAATAAGAGCAGGACGCTGAAGTAGAAAACCCAAAGGAAGACAATCAGTTTAAAATAATTGAAAAATCTTTCATATTCTTAGAACTCTCTAAGAACTGTGTTTTTGTTTTTTTTTTTTTTTTTTATGATATCCTGAAGAATATTATTGCAGGTAGCAAGGGTGACACGGTGCAGTCTGTTAATGCGTATCATTAATCATAACCAGAATAAATCACTTGCCTGTGATGACGTAATAAATGTTATCCCCATATTTTCAGCAAGCCTGTACAGTTGTTCCTCAACATCTACACTAGTAGCACTGTCATGGCAAAAGATGATGGTGCATTAGACATACGTCTATATTCTGCACAAGTAACATACAGGGTACCCCACTTACTTTGTGCATTCATCAAGGATGCCAAATCTAGGGTTGTGAAAGAACAGGCGCGCCTGTACCAAGAAAATGAAAAGAATTTAGTGAAAGTATAAAATATTGCCATTAAAATGGAAAATTGTAGCTGCATCAAGTTCACTGCACCAACCATGCCTAGTCTCTGCTGTTCCCCAAGCGAGAGGATGTCTTCCCAGTTCACATTAGCATCCCAACCATCTTCCTCTCTTGCTAGGAGATAGTGTAATCGAACATTTTCAAGAATAGTTTTCAGATGTTCATCCAAAATAATTTTGGTGTTCCCTGTTTTTTGGCCTGTTGAATGTCAACCAAGTTAACTTAAATATAATGTATCTTAAAAAACTACAAGAAGAGACTAAAATAGTCATTGGGCGCCAATATACACATCTAACAGAAAAACAACAGAAACTTCAAAGGCTAGGCCAAACAATTAAGCAAATCTAGTTTATTACCTTTTCCGTGCAACTTTTGGACCCTCCTCTCTGCTTCTTGGCGAGAGAGAGGATATATGATCTGATCTCTCAAAGTTCCCAGACATGTATATGGTCTCTGCGGAACATAGAAGATGCTGCAACCTGATCCAACCTCTTCATTGATACGCTGACGAGGTCTAGAAAGGTTTCCACTCACAATTGGCCAAAGACCACGAAGGACTCTGAAAACAGAACTTTTCCCACTCCCATTTGGACCTTCAAATGCATATTCATGTCAGATATATAGTAGCATACAACAATTAACAAGAAAGTTCTACTAACCAGTAACCAGCAGGCTTTTCCCAGGCACAACATCACATGTCAACTTCCAGGCCAACAGCTTCTGTGCTGGTGTAATTATATCCACATCAGAGAAGGAAATCGCATCATTGGAATGAGCTTCTGACAAATTACCATTTCCCAAATCCCCTGGTAATGAGGGAAATTGTCAGGAAAGGTTTCAAAATTCTAGAAAGTTCAATATATTGAAAGAGCTCAGAGAACAGAAGGTTCACCATGCCATTTATGCATGCATGGAAATGACCAACATATATAAGGAACTTGTATTGATGTATGAGGAGTGAAGCATTACAGGGACAATGACACGTAATTATTCAGTTAATCAAAAGCTGCTTAGTAACATGACATGGGGCCTTGTACAGGTATCCTAATACCTAAACTAAACCCTAGGATAACAAATAAGGTAAAATAATCTTAAACGGGAAAACCTAGTAATAGCCATAAACAACCCAAAAGACATAGACCAATTATAATTTGTAAGAAGTGCCCGGTTTCTCATTACACAAATTACCATATCACATAGTATTAGAAGTATCCTAAATAATACAAACCAACTCCCTTGTACTGCATCAAGTATGAGTCAACCTCCTGAACAACAAATATTCATTAAGTGGCATTCCTATAAGACAACAAAAACAAAATAACATAGCTAACAAACCCCACCCAGTTTTCCATTTCTTATTTTACGTCTAAACACCACACTGAGATTTACGTCTCACTGATGATGGTGTCCACCAGCAAGATTCAACACATTGGAATCTGTTTCAGCATTTGACAGAGTTACACCATAGTTCTGCCCCCAAGACCCTGGGCATGCAAAACTCCTTACCCTTCCGCTCACAAGACCATCTCAAACATTCAAACATCTTAGAACTTTTAAAAGTAGGATTAAATCATGTAGGCAACAGCAATAAATCATTATACCACCACTGCAAGGACATAATCAAATACCAGATTGAGCAGAATCAAGAAGCTCTTCAAGCTCAAAGATTCGATTGATGCTGCCAGATAGCTCAAGGAACTTTCTGTGAAGCTCCAGGATGTCACCAAAGGCCAAAAAGCTTTGAGAGACAACTGATGCTAAAAACCGAAGTGCATGTGCCAGCTCACCTATACTCATTTATGAGAGACAGTAAGCAAAGGAGCTTTCTGAAAAACATAAAATTAAATTAATGAACATGACTGCACTGTCAGTTATAGCTTGTGTGGCCCTTACCTTGTGTAGAACTTAAAGCTCGATCACCCTTGTGTTCCAAGGCATATAACAGACTCAATCCCCAAGTGACATTATGTGGGAGTTGTTTTGTGACAAAGTCATCAAATATGCCAAACAGCCATTTCTTCTTTAGAAGTAACAGAGAGTGATCAAGCAGCTCCCTAAATCTTGACTCGACCATCTTCCCAGAATAAACAAAAAAATAAGTTAGATATAAACTCTCCTTCCCATTTTCTTTGCACCATTTACCATTTTGGGTAGTTCCAAATCTTTGCACCATTTATATATTTGGTAAATCACTTTACCATACTACCCTAAAACTATTATTTCAATATTCGCTTTTTCTTTGCACCATTTACCATTTGGGGTAGTCCCAAATCTTTGCACCATTTATATATTTGGTAAATCACTTTACCATACTACCCTAAAACTATTATTTCAATATTCAATTTTTCTTTGCACCATTTACCATTTTGGGTAGTCCCAGAATAAGTTAGATATAAACTCTCCTTCCCATTTTCTTTGCACCATTTACCATTTTGACAAATCTTTGCACCATTTATATATTTGGTAAATCACTTTACCATACTACCCCTAAAACTATTATTTCCATATTCACTTTTTCTTTGCACCATTTACCATTTTGGGTAGTCCCAAATCTTTGCACCATTTATATATTTGGTAAATCACTTCACCATACTACCCCTAAAACTATTATTTCAATATTCAAGTTTTCTTAATTTACATGCAAAAGTAGAAGGCTAAAAGTAAAAAGAATAGTAATCTTTTCCTTCTTTCTTAATCTCCATGCCAAACCCAAATGTATCAAACAATATGGAATGGAGGAAGTATTTCATTATAAACATTGAATGGAATCTTTGAGAAATTTCAGGCACTGATGATATCTTTGCTTGACAAGAAACAAATACATAATCAAGTCAATTTTACACAGCTAACCAAACATATCAGATACAGGTGTAGGATGCACGGCTGTGTAGAGAGAAGAGAGGTAAAAGAATGGAATCTTTGATGGCTACACATAGGCTCAAATATTCATGCCCATGCCAGAATTCTATATTTAATAGAACAATATCATAAAGCACAAATTAAAACCAAGATGTTGAACTTCCAGAAAGACGGCATTGTTGAGTATTTGAGTAGCAGATCATAGCTGCAAAGGTTTTACCATCTCATATATAAGGATTTCAAATCTAATCAACTTCACTCTCAGTTTATAGCAACAAAATTCCAAATCATTTCCATGAAATAACACTCAACAATACAAATACCACAACAGATTACACCAGAACTGGTGGGGTGCATCAACGGTTGGCAGCAATGACGGTGGTCAAACAGGAGTTCAATACTAAAATAAAACAAAAATATGAATTAATGTAACTTACAGCTTTCTCTCTGGCACCACCCCCAAAGAAAGCAATAGATTCAGCATGCGTACGCAGCCTTTCATGCATAAACCTAATTTAAACAAAATATGCAGTCTGTTAGCCTTTTTTTCATGTAATATGGAGAATAAACATATATTATAAATATTTTTATGCCTTTGGGGCTAGGGCACAGGCTTTCAAGCGCCAACAATGCGTCTCAGTCTTATATGCAAAAAACATGTAAGTACTTGTCTCCATATGGGTGTCCACCTAAACTATTAGTTCACACCAGGAAAATACAAAATAAAATTACCTAAATGTTCCCTCAAGCTGTTGCTCCTGAGCTGTCAAGTCACCAAAGTCAGGCGTAACTGTCCTTAGAAAACCCAAACCAAGCAACATATAAGTATATAATATGGCAACTCCCCTCTGGCCAGTTAAGAGCTTCATTCTCCATGTGAACCTGTTAAAGTGCAGTGTTGTTAGATTTTCTTTTTCTCCCCAGGAAAAGATGCATCTAATGTTATTCAAAATCCTAGTGGAAACCATGCAGATGCACCTTACTAAAGCAGATCAATTGACTAAACCACTCACCACAATATGTCAACAAATGGCTTTACCATCCCAGTAACCAGACCAGATAGATCAGTCGTCAGCTTCTCCAGATCATGAGTTATCCTCTGATCAGCATCAATATTTTTGCTAGACATGTGGAACACCTGAGAACAGAAGCATAAGGTGTTACTTTGCCACTTACATATTTAACTCAGTGATTACCAATCAAGAGGGAAGCGAAATGATGCCTTACTAGTTCGCTATTTTCCTGCAATCACAAGAGATTTTTATTTTGTCTTTCAAAAAAATCTTATTTTGAAATCTAGTTTAGGTTTCCTTTGCTGAATCATGGAAATGCTATTAATTCCATTGATCGGGAATCCATTTATCCGCACTCAAACAAGGATATTCTTCCTTCCCTTGGAATCCCTCTTTATGCCATAACCACAAACTCTGATGCAGACAATCAATAAAGTCAAGCACATTTAGGATTCTCAGTTCCAAAAGCATGCTACAAGCTCCCTATGTACAAGGGGACATGACGTAAAGGGATGAACTCATCGAGCCCTAGAAAGAGAAATTGGGAATAACGAAGGAAACTGATTTCTTATTCAAGTCTGCCCTAAAACACGATTCTAAAATGTCTACTTATAAAGTTGCATAAAGCCCTAATCATAAATGCAATATGAAAGCCAAAAAACTAGGAGACCTGAGATAACTAGGAAACCCGAAAAACTAGGAGAATAACACTAGGAAACAAAACAAGGTGATAGGCTATTTCTTCCCCTTCTTCTTTGCCTTCTTTTGATCCTCTTGTTCTAGGAATTTGTCAACCAGACTTTCCTCGTCAAGACAGCTATCACATTTTTTTTCTTTTTTTTTTAAGTTGCAAACACATCATATAATAGAGAGTATAAATGCACATATGCCAGGCCCAATTTTAGATCCAATAGCCTAATATGTCTATTTTATAAGTTCGGGTACAATTTGTACATAAAACATGAGTCTAAGGACTTGAAAGTGTAATTTGCCCAATTTTTGTCTAAGATATTTGGACAATTCGGCTCAAAGGCCCAAAAAAACTGTTTATTAAACACTAGAGAACAGTGACTCTGTATTGATAATTCATATGTAGGGAAAATTTTGTTTAAGAATGGAAAAAAAATAACAAACATAGCAAACCATAAGAGGAAGTTTTCACATCTCCCAACTGAAAATCATATTATCTATGAAACAATAGCATGTTGCAATCTATCACCTTGTAAAATGCATTGTTTCTCAGGTAGTTCTTCAGCAAATGTCGAGTTAATCTGATCCTCCACCCAAGGGCCAGCCTAGCTGTGAGGTGTCTGTAAGCCAAGAAATGAATATTTCAAGAATACGTTTTCATACAGATAAAGAAGAGCTACAGCATATAGCTATTTAAAGAGAAAATGCAAGCCTAATTCCATCTCCTTCACCAATTACCTAATTACCCCTAGCATTTTTCTTCAGCAGCAGTAAAACAGTCAACCCGCCAAACCTCTTGAATTACATCTAGTTTACTTATTCAGCTCAAGCATCCTGCAATTGTCTTTCTTGATTCAACTTTCTGCCTTCACAGGGTCATCCTGTTAGTTCATTGAACCACACTGAATTCTTAACAATGCCGTGAACCACATACTATGACTCATGAAGCATTGCTTTTCAATTAACATGCTGAGAGTCTTGCTCAGTGTTCTCTTGACCAGGAAACTATTAACTGAAGCTGAAACTGGAACAAGATTAATGCAGACAGAAATCCCACTATATCCCGTGTTGTTGCAGCATCGCATGGGATGATTGTTAGATGCAGGGTCACAAAGTGGTCATACGTTTTCAGAGATTAAAAAGAAAACAAGCAGAAAAAGCAATGATGAAACAAAGCAAAAAGCATGGTTGACCGTGCTGCCAGGTTCAGCAATGGATTGAGGGCCTTGAGGCTTATGCTTGTAGATGAATAGTGCAAAAACTGGAAATTTTCCAGACAAATGACCTTACAGTTGCGGTTGTTAAGAAATTAACCTTTTGAACTTTAACTAATGTACTATGAGCCACACAGTTACTTTATTGAAGAAACAAAATATCAAAACAATATTGGATGACATTTATCCAAACAATCCGAATTGACATAACAAACTGAAGTACAGTCCATCCTACTCTCAAACTCCAAAACTCCTCCAGTTGATGAAACTAGTATCAAAAACTGTAGCATTCTGCTAACAAGGTAACAATGCATAGGACCATAGTTCACTTCTTATCCTCTTCAACTTCTTATTATTCCGTCTTTCATTGAGTCCAAGTCATCAAATCTGTAAGAGATATGGAACATTTTAGGAGTCTTTCATAGGGTTTCTGTGGAGAAAAATTATTAGTCCTCTCTAACCCATCTCACCATGTTCCCACCAAAGCCCTAGTGCTAACTTCTCTGTCACTGGCGTTGCCCCTCCATAACTCCTCAAAATGGAATCTACCTCTTAGCTGCATTCTGAACTGCTTCCAGGGACAATTACCGACAAGCATTGGACCACTTTTCAAACAATTTCAGAAATTTTTCAAGGCCATCCTATGACTACCCCAAAAACCCCCAAGAGGACCAGGTGGAATCTTGCACCTAAGAACCCTATTGAAACTATGAACTTGGTCTTGAGTTGCATGCACCTCCAGAATAAACCAAAAGCCCGAAGCATTTGATCATTTTCAAGAAAACTGCAAACCTTCCAACACCCCTTACCCTTCCAAACTTCTAAATTTATGATGAGCCTCAACATCCATCTTCAGGTACCTTTCAAGTCTAAAATCTTCCTATCTGCTTCCTTTCAACTAGAACAGCCAAAATGTACATCCATTTTTAGACCTTTGCTGCTGTAACTTCTCCCCTTCCTCATACACAGATTAGCACCGAAAATCATTATCCATCCTAATTATCCTTTGTGGGAACTGTTTGACGAACAAATTAGCCACTGCTTATCCAGAAAATGGGATTTGAGGCTAGTCAAATCTGACCATTCAAAATGAAACTTAAGACCAATTTGAATTCAAAGTTTCGGTCTTCAAGTTCTGAACAAGGTAATACAAGATCTTTGTGCATGATGCAATTTAAAGGAAAAAGAAGTTCAGATTGCAAGATTGCCTCCAATTTCTTTGTGCCGCTACGAGTAACAGAAAATCTAATGGAGGTGCTCTTTCACACATTTATCTAGAAAAAGAGCAGAATGAACATGAAGACAAAAAGGTAGAATTTGGTAAGTGAAGAACTAGGATTCAGATGGTAAGCCATTAATACTGTCGTCAGAGAGGACAAATGATTGCCAATAAAATAGAAATATAGAGGAGAGGAGGGTACAGATTTTTTAGAAATCTAAACTACCAAAACCTTACTCAAACACTGTACCAAGCTAGACGTGACTTAAGGCTATCTACAAGGAAACATGTAAAAGATCAAACAACTAAAGAATTGGCTGCAACAATTTGAAAAACTGAAATGCCGTTATCATACCTCTTGCATATCAAAACAATCAACAAATAAATTTATAAATTACCTCAAAGAAGGTGCTATGAAAGAAGATGCACCACTCTGAAGAACACTGATGCCAACTAATCGAATGAAGGCTACCTTATCCTGCTCCAGAACATACTTCACAGTAGTTCCTGAAAATTAATGCAGATTTTTAAGAGAGCTAATGATTCCTTAGACCAATAAATATAGTTAACAGTAAATCATTGATACCATTTAATGAAGCAATCCGATCCGAGACAAATGTTCTTGAGATGACGAGAAAAGCGACAGCAAGTAACTGAGCCCCTTGTGTGTCAAGGAATGTAGGTACCTTTTTTGAAGCAAGAAGTAATAAAGGTCAATTGGGTGAGTGAAAACCTCAAATGCAGAGCAAATTAAGGTGTTAATGATTTAATGCAAATTGTCCCAAAAGCTAGTTGTGTAGTGGATGAAAGTGATATGACAGACTGCAAGTTATCTTAAAATGGCACAAACTCTTTCACTTGAATCAGCAAAAAAGCCACTTACAAACACAAACACACACACACACACGCACACAAAGCTAAATACTGGAGCAACTCCGAAAACATTACATTTGAACAATTTTAAATTGTTTTCTACAGTCTGAAAAATAGTCTTTTTGTGTCTCTAATTTTCATATAACTGCGAATGTTCACACACAAAAACAAGAAAAGGAATTCCTCACCAGAACTAAACAAAAGTTCATTTTTCATTATATACAAATGTGTGCTCCAGCAGCTCCACTACCAATGAAGCACACGTTGGTGTAAACATGATACAGAATAACCATGCAAACTGAAAGCTACATGACTCCCTCCAAATTATTTGTACTTTTTGGCTTCCCTTAGTTATCCTCCCTCAAAAGTCTGAAAAAACTGTTGCTGATAAAGCTACTCCTGGTAATCTAAAACATATGAGCTTCATCCATTTTTGGCATTCAATGGCCTCCAAGCCCTCAGAACCTTCGTTACTTTTTTCCTCCAAAACTACCCCAAAAAAAGCAAGTGGAATCATAAAAGTTTTTACTTTTTTACTTATATGAAAAGGAAAAGAAATACTCAGAGGAAAAAAAAAAATAAAAGGGCTGCCCAGGCACCAAACCAAGAACATGATTTAAAAAGGGACAAACTCGGAGGATGGCATGAAGAAATATAACCCCCAAAAATCACTAAACAACCCACAAATTAAACAAAACCTTTGACAACGTTAAAATCAGCTGAACTTCCTACACTTCTTAAGGAGGAACAAAAACAGAGACAAGATAAGAAAGGGAATATGTTGCAGTAATCATAAACTACACACAAATTCGCATATTCGACCTTAAATTACAAAAAATTGCTGAAATTTCAGGCATTGTACCATTACTAAATTGTACAATATTTAGATTATTTTTTAAGTCTCACCATTCACATATTCAACCTTAAGAGCACAAAAAAGCTGCAGAAATTTCAGGCATTGTACCATTACTAATTGTACAATATTTAGATTAGTTTTTGAAGTCTCACCAGCACTTTGAACATGGCAGCTACTCTTAATGGCAATACTCTTGGTGCTCCCTGGAGTTGTGGAACAACAGGCAATTTAACATTGCTGTCAATCAAGGGAGACGTTGCTATCACCTTTGGTACATATGATGTTGCCCTTGAATTTGCAAGTGCAGAATCCTATACAGAGTCAGGGAAAATTGTAGTCCGGGTCAGAGCAAGCCCATTTATTCCATTAAAATATACTATTCAGGAAAATTATCCAAAACTTATTTGACACAGAAGAATACACAAGGATCATTCTATAGTATCATAAAAGATTTTTCGTAAAATATCAAAATGACAATCACAAGACAAAAATAAGTGAAAAAAAAAGCTGATTCATCAAAATAAAAAACATTGATGAGAACACATTAGTTCTGGACAAAGTGAAAGACCTTTTTACTTGTGGTAAAAGCCCGTTGAACTGCTATAGCATCTGTCTGTCGGACAGATTCAGTAGGTTTTGACAAATGCAAATCACTTTCTGCATCCACTGATGAGTCAACCCTGCAATAGAAAAGAGGTTAACAAAAGACAGCTTGTAATGAATGCAAAGGAGCACATATGCTGGTAATTACTTTTTGTAGTGGACACTCCACCCTCCTTCTCCATCCAACGACAACACCACATCATGGAATGCAACTAGAGCTGGACGATGAGATATGGTTATGCATGACGTACCCATATCTCTAACTTTAGCACAAAAGCGTTCTTCCATATCAGTTGTTACAGCACTTGTGCACTCATCAAGAATTGCAAACTTAGGCCTATGGTAAAATAGTCTGGCCATTCCTAGTCGCTGTTGTTCCCCCAAAGAGAGCTCATCGCCCCAATTAACTTCTTTTTCAGGTGGATAACGATTTAACAGATAGTCAAGGTCAACCTGAAACAGAAAAATATTGAGCATTTCATCTCATGTTAAATAGAAAAAAAAATAAAAAAAAGCAACCAGCATTTCAGCTTTAGCACAAGCTTAGCAAAATAAAGCATATATGAAAAACAGTTAGAAACAAGAAAAAGGCTTAAGCTAAGGAAAGAATCATACATTTTTTAATAGCTCCTCCATTCCACTATGTGTAAGAGGTTCATCTTCCTGGTCCGCAGTAAGAGGATAGATTAACTGATCACGGAGTGTTCCCACGGCAGTGTATGGCCTTTGTGGAACATAGAATATTTCCTTATTAAGATCAGAACCCACACCAGGTTTAACAATATGCCCAGTAACCAGCGGCCAGAGTCCTCCCAAAACCCTAAAAAGGGAGCTCTTTCCACTACCATTTGGACCTTTAGCACATAAACACCATTAGTCCCACAAAATTTAAAAACTCAAACATCATTTACAATTGGAAGTTGCTTATCTGCAAATCAAGAGAGCAACAATTCATAGATCATAATGAGCAGCAAAGAATTTTTGTAGATGGGATAAAGGGAAAGAACAGAGCAGTAGACATCAACAGGCACAAGAAACTAAATGAATCCAAACAATTTGAGACAAGCACTGTATACTCACTCGCATAAACAGTTTTAGTACAAAAGACCAACCTATGTTCATCTACTGTTGTCTACCCAACACACATTAAAAGGATCTAATATCAGCATCTGTATATATTCTCATAGGATCTTACCCTAAATCTAATGCTTCAATGATTTAACATTAGTTCATAAATCTAGGCTGTTTGGGAGGGGAAGGGCACTAATTAACAGCCCCTCACCCACCCCAAGGGCTACGAGCAATTACAAAAGTGCCCTACAAAGGTCAAAACACACAGACATATACAAGAATATGCAAATCGTAAGAGCCAGAAATCATGAGCAAGAACTGATGACTCATGGAAGAAACAAATTACAAGGAAAAAAGTATGATAATGGTAATAATGATCCACACAAAGCAAGATATTAGAATGCATATGAAAAATGTGCTTTCAGAAGATATAACCTCGGCTGCTGACAAGAACATCTAGAACTAAGGAAGACTGCCCTATAGATCCCCTCCCCTTCTTTTCATTAAAACAAAAGCGAGCACCCTCCCTGATCTCACTCATCCAGAGGCTGGCAAAACTAGAATGGCTCCTAAAAGCATCTCCAGTACAGTAACAACTCCCCCTTGCTACCATATCTATACAACCACCCACCCTCTGCATTCACAGCACTAAATAGAAGACAGCAACTCCAAAACCACTTCTTCCTAATAATAAATAGAAAATATAGAAATCTAGAAGTACACATAAAATGGAACAAGAAAGAATACCTAGAATATCTATAAAGGAGAAAATTACCTGTGATCAAAAGATTAGACCGTGGTTCAACTTTCAAAGTAAGATCCTCAACCAAAACATTTCCTGTTGGAGTAACAACCTGCATTGTAGTACCACCATAAGACAGGAGAGCACAAAAGGAACTTCAAACCAAAAGTTGCAAGTGAATAACCTCAACATACCTTGACACCAGAAAACTCAACATAATCAGCCTCACTGAAGTAATTCCTATTTTTGTTCTTTTGCAAGGATGATTTATCCTTGGCACTCAACTCACGTGATATAGCAATCAATTCATAAATGCGGTCAGCATAGCCACTACAACCGAATAAAAGACAAACTCGTAAGACAGCAAAGCAAACACATTCCCTTCCCCTTTCATAACAAATTTAGCATGCACAAGACACGTCCAATACAAGTAGATATGCTGATAACTTATTAAATATTTAAAAGATTCACTGAAAAGCTGTAGAGGTTTGCATTGCATATCCCCATACCCTTGAAACAGCTTGAAATTTTTTCTGATAACTTTTCAATTTATTTATAAACAATAATAAGAATAAAAGAGAAAGAACGACATGCAAAAAGATACCTGAGACGATTCAACTGTCGTGCACTAACTGAAAGGGTTCCCAAGGCCTGAAACAGTGAAATTATAACACTGGTGTGGTATCTTAAATTACTTAGCATCTTGGCTCGACCAAGTGTTGAAGTATCAGGTCTGAGGTTACCAGAAAAGAATGGCTCTATAATCAAAACAACAGCTACAGTAGCCCCAAGGTATTTCAATAAGAAGTCCTGAATCATGCCAAACCACCAGTGGTCGTGAAGAACAATTCTCAAGTGCCTAATAAGAGATTTAAACTTCTCTTGGATATGGAATGCTTCTCTACTTTCACCACCATAAAATGCTATACTTTCAGAATGGGTCCTTAACCGTGAATGGAGTTGCCTGTATTCTCCTCCCAACTGCTGTTCCTCAGACATTAATTTCCCAAAAGCAGGTGAAAATTTTCTCATTGCAGTACCAGCTCCTAACACATATGCCTGCAAATAACCTCTCATAGGTCACCCAAAATGCAGAAAGTGGCAAGTCCAGAGAAGCTTGTAAAGACTATTAGCAAATTAGTATCATGAATGAACTAGACGAGACACAAGGAAAAAAGAAAAGATAATGATAACAATGACAGTGAATTACCAATATCCAGAAAACATATTTTGGGCTCGCATAAGAACAGAGGCGCCACGTATATAAGAAACCATCCATAACTGCTGCCAAATCATCTTGTACAAGCTCACTCAGCTCTGAACAGAATCTTGGTACATCACTAGCAATTTGTTGTTCAGGATTTTTAATTCGGCCATCAACATGTGATATTTTGTAATATGCCATGTTCTGAATTCCACGGAAAATTTTAGCACAGCAACTCAGAAATTTCACAGGGGAAATAAACAAAATGATTCCACCATGCAACTTAGGTTATCATAAATTTTCCAACACAAATATAAAGAAACACTTCAAACATGAATATAAAAAATTTACAACCGTATGCTGGACAATTAATAAGTAATAGAGGATTAGTGAAAGAAAGATTACAAAGGTCTGCACAGGCAGTTAAATACCTGAGAAGAACCTCATTATCCAACAACTGAGTTATTTTAGGGATTATCTGATTGCAACAGCATATGTGATGACAGATGCAACATGAGCTACAACACTGCCCACCCCAGCACTTTCCCCTAAAGAACTAAATCCAGTTTCCAAAGCAGCAAATTTCATATCATAAGAAAACAAAACCAAATTAAGCGAAGAATTTTTTAAAATAGAGGTATTTGATAGCCGTTCCACAATTCGCAGAACCCAAGAAATGAAATAATCACCTCTTCAGACAGATGCACCTAGTTTTGCATAACAAACTAAAGTACATTTCTAGAAAAAGAAAAATACTGAAACCAAATCAAGTTCATCTATCTCACTCTCATCTACATATTGATCAACCTAAGGGACTCTCGTTTCCTCTCATGTACATATTGATGAACATTGCAATGGGAAAAGTAAAGCAACCTCAAAATAATGCGCATGAATGAGCTTTGTCAATATTTTTCTGAAGCGCAGGCTTAGGGTTCCTGTTATGTACTTTGAAGTAGAATGAATGGTTGACAGAAGAAAGCACAACAAAAGATTCTCAGATATAAGCTGGAAAAATAATGGCACACGTCGAAGGAAAGCAGCACGAAATAGAAATCCCTGAACTTTGGCAAGTCTGTTGCTCAAAGCAGTTCTTAATACCTGCAAAAAACATGTCCAATCAGAGCACAAAATAGAAAGGAGTGCATAAGTGCATATCTCAGAAGAGAACCGTAACATAATATGGGTTTGCACTATTTTCCTCTTGTACGTCCATATGCAAGTGGTTTAATGAATGAAAGAGTGTGAGCTGTGCATGTGTCAAGGGCAACACAGAAGCATTAATTTTGGGACAGATCCTGACAATAGAAAATCTACAAAAGAGCATGAATATTATGTTGAACAGGTGTTTATTATGCAAGGTAAAGGGGACACTGCCAATCACAAGCTCCTGCATAATGGAAATGTAAAAAAGCTTCAGGAACTCTTCTAACTGATTCTCAGAGTGCCTTAGTCTATCAGTGGAGATACATGTTAACTGTCTGTCTCCAGGGTAAAACAATCATGATAATACGACTACTTCTGTTTATAAAAACCAATGCAACCAATTCAATGCTTTTTTAAAAGGGTGCAACTCCTTGATACCCTTAGTGATTTCTTTGCGTATCAAGATAAAAAATCTTCTATATTGCTAAAAGGAGCTCAATCTTACCCACTAGCGGTTCACCCTGCTATTTCTAAAGCCAAAAGCCTCTCAAGAGAAGAAGGGCTGGAAGCCTAGGAATAGAGTAAAGGCTGCCTTTATGAGCAATGGTTCGCAACCACCCAAGCAAAAAATTGCAACCCCTTTCCCTACCCCATCTATTTCAAAAGAAATAGAGTACAACTGTGCAAGGACAAATATTCTAATCCGCCAATCTATAAGCAACATTTCCTATTTCCACCAATAAAGAAGTTCCGAACTCAAAGAAGTGATACTAAGAACATGAGAAAGCATAATTCACGAGCACACAAAATAAAATGCTCACCACTACTAAGACCAAACCTAGAAGATCCCTTGCACCTGTTTGCCCCATCTGTGATAGAAGAATTCTTGCTAGAACCCGTAGTGATTTTAATCCTCCTTTCTTTTTGTTTGAATTCTCTACACCGTTGCTATTTTTAGCAACAAGATCTCTATGTTCTTCATCATCTTTAAACCCATTATAATGAGAAAGTGGATAAGGCTTATTACGGCTAAACCGTGATTGTGCATAAGCAGCAGCACCACCAGCAACCAAAATACCACTGCCAAGAAGCAACAATTTCCTGCATGACAATCAATTCTCAAATTATTACAGCAGTATGGGAGACAGCACCGACCAGGGAACTTGCAGCAGATTAGAAGAAGCTAAGCTGGAAAACATTCTACAAACAGAAAACTGAGAAAGAAACAAACAAAAATAAACTTCATATAAATACTAGCCACAACAAAGGGAGGAATGTGAGTGAAGTAGGGATGCTCAAACCTGGATCTAAAATGTAGCCATGTTTTAAGATTATATAGATATGGGAAAAAAGCAAAAAGGAAGCAAGTCAAGTAATCATGAAACCTTCAATTCTTTCAGGCACGCTTCAGCCAATCCAAAAGCCAGGAATTTTCAGCCAGTGGATTGGCATTACACTAAGAAGAAACTTCCAGACATAATCACATGAGTCCAAATTAGTTGAAAATGCTTCTAAAAGAATTGCTTCTCAGAGAATATTTCTCTATTCAATCTTCCTTTGCTAAGCAGCTCATGAGATGAATTCAAGTTCAAGAATCACGATTTCTATCCCAACACGCATTTCATGACCTTCAATTCGTTACCAACACGAACTCCACTTCTTAGCTTAGGAACTCAATGAGCAAGGTTGGAGATACCAGTGTTAAGTGGTAAAATCCCGCGTGGTTAAGTCAATGGGTAAGTGAAAGCTTTATAGTGTGGTGAGTCCTCTCCAGCTATTGCCAATTGGTTTTGGGTTGGATGCTCTAACAAACAAAAAGCAAGTATGCCTGTTCAAGCTAGCCAATAGATTGTTCAAAAAACCAACAAATAACTGGACGATAAGAGCCATTTTATAACCACAAATCCCTCTTCATATAATCAGTCTCACCCACCATTTTACTTTTTCCTTAGTCAAGGTGAGAAATGCTAGTTGGTCCTAATACAAGTCAGAGAGAATTGGCCAACTTATATGCTTAATTTCCCTAATCTAAATACTTTCTTGTCCATCAAAGCAATAATTACTCTTGAAGCAGCATGCAATTCTTTCAATGACCAAGGATCAAGGTACTCGAACGCAAATGGTGCACTTGAGACACAAAATGCTGTTTATCATCTAAGTTGCAAAAACCATCGCCTGGCAGAAGCAAAGCGCACTCTCCATTAAAACAAGAATACTGGTACATTATACTCTAACCTAGAACAAAAAGAAAAACCATGGAAAACAGGGGAAAACTAATCTTTCTAATCAAACCATCAAAGGGCGTTACAATCACAAGTCAAAACAAATATGTTGAGTGCCAGTGGCATTTGTAGCCATTAAAAAGAGCAATAGCAATTAGGAAGCACATTAGCCTTTCTCCTTTTCCTTTATTCACCCTGATGTTGTGTGGTCCCAAATGATTCTCCTTTCTTACTCAAATAGACTTGCAAAGCTAAAATAGATCCTTTTATGAGGACTTGGAAGTGTTTCCCTTTTGCCAAGATAAGTTAATAACAAAAGGTTTGCAAACCTTAAAAATGATCCTTCTATAGGGACTTAGAAGTCTTTCCTCTTCGCAGGAGTAACTTAAACATGATTGGATGGATATCATCCAGACATGCACCTTTTGAGATCACAGGTTACGTGCCATGCATAAAAGACTTGCACTGTCTTAAGGTGCCCCTCCCAAGTCACAAGGCTACTCCAAGAGAATTAGGTGTACCTTATCCAGTTACCAACTAAAGGAAGTTTTGGTATTGTATATTTTCAATGATCATCACCAAACTCACATAAAACTAGCATCTTTAACAAACTTTTGGCTGCACTTTCTCTTATTGAACAAAATGAAGCAGAACTGAAATTTCTCTCGTGAACACATTCAGCTAAGAGCACAAAACACTAACCAAGTTGGTTATCAAGTCAATAGCCAACATAAATATAAAAACTTAGCATATTATTTGACAAACAACCATATGATAGGCACATTATTTATACATTTTCGTTCGGAATAGAAATTTTACCTTCTTGAAGCCAGAAGGCTTCGACCATGTTCAGTTAACTGCAATAGTTGAAGAGAAGGCATTGGTGAAGGCAATCTTCAGCAAGCAAATGATGTAGAAGATTGAGGTTGGCCAGCAGAAATCTGCAGCATAAAAACATTTGTTATAAATTACCATGAACTAGTTCACCCGAAGAATAGCCAATATGCAGAAATCAAGTTGAGAATGATGGAACCATTCAATGTTCGAATAATTATACAATCAGGACCTGTTGAGTATCAGTTTAAAAAAGAGATCAGTGAAAGTTATTAAGTAGAGAAGGAAGGAATGCAAGAAAGCTTTCAAGGATCTTCATTAAGCGGTGAGATTGTTCAGATAATAATGCCAGCCATATTCGGCATAAGAAAATGTGAGCTGGCAGAAAAATAAGCCAACAAATATATAAGCGATTCTTCGAAACAAGCACTGAATATCTAGATTTTTGACAGTTCAACAATCGTTTGTGTTTAAAAAGTTCTCGAAGATGATCAATAATGAAATCATGAATGGGCAAAAAATAAACGCAAGAAAGCACAATAACCAATTTGATAATTGCCGCAAATTACTTTGTTACTCCAGAATGCTCTGTAATAGCAGGACGTTCACCAAACACAGAAGCTTCCAGCTACCAAAATCAATCTTACTACCATTTGCCTAAAGAATTTTGTCCCCAGATGAATTCCTCGCGCAATAAGCGACCAGAATAACCATAAAACACACCAGACACAAAATCTACCAACCAATACAGACCCCCTTTTCTTATTTCCTCCGAAGCCAATTAGAATTGTACTTTAGGCACTTTCAAGTACAAAACCATCCAGCAAGCATCCATAAGTAAAATCTCATAGAAATTCCAGGCGACCGCTTACAATCAACACCCCACCAAACCGAAGCCTCAAATTCCGCAATCAACCATCTAAATTACGCAGCAAATCGTAACCAAGCGAACAAACGACCAAACCATCTAAGTTTAACAGCTTGAACCTGAGCAAACCTCAGCAGCTTCGGCAGCAGCAACGAAACGACACGGAATCACGAAAAGTAGAAACTTATTCTTCTAGGCCTCACTATCACTGCGTCAGAGTCAATCATTGACGCGAAGATCGAACCCTAGATATTTCGCCCGAATCCGAAACGGAGCTGTTCGAGCTGCTGAAGAGGGAAGAACCAAACTCGAAGAGAGAGAGGAGAGAGGAGGACAATCCTACATGAAAGATATAACTAATGGTTTCGGTGTTGAGATATTTCAATAATTTATTTAAAATTTAAATATTTTCCTATTATTGTATGCCTAAGTTCTATGAACATAACAGAAATTTTTATCCAGAAGGTAACAAAATACTAGTATTAGTATTCGTGATATACACAATTTTCTAATAATTAATAGACAGCTTAAATTATGAGTTTTTTTTATTTATAAATCAAGTTTTTATGGCTACTTTGGGGTAGGAACCATTATATAGTGTATTATAAAGGTTTAAAACTGATTTGTAATGAACTAAAGTTTGAGGACCAATTTGTAATGAAAATTAAAAATTTAGGATCAATCATACTTTTTACCTAGACTTTTGTAACTGATTGATTTATACTAATAGAATAATGGATTGAAAAACTCCAGAAAAGTTCCTACTAAAAGTGTACAAAAAAGTAATCGTATTAAAACCACGAAAAAGACACTAATACCTTTCCATGTGCCTCTGTGTGTCTATATATATGCGGGTGTTATTTTTTTAGGAAAACTAAAAATTATTCTCTCCATGTTTGGCTTAATCTATATTTTGCTTTATTTATTTTTAAAAATTTATACTTTATCTCTATTTTTTTTATATTGTTCGATAATAATTTCTGAAACTGTAATTTAAACTATATAATAACAATTTTTCAGTAATTTTAATTTCTTTAATATTTTTTTATAATTAATAAACATTTTACGTCATCAGTTTTTCCTTCCTGTAAATATATATCAATTTTTTTAAGGGTCAGTTAGCTATAAAAAATATTAAAAATCTTAAAATTACTAAAATATGGTTATTAGACAGTTTAAATTAGAGTTTCAGAAGTTGTTATTGGACAGTGTAAATGAAGTAGAGGTGAAGTGTACTTTTTTGAAAATAAACGTGCAAAATGTAGGTTAGACTAAACTACAAGGGTGGTTTTGTAATTTTCCCTTTTTTTGGTACACTGTATGCGCTTGTTATTGTATTCATGATAACGTGCACCAGACTAGGGGTGTAAAACGAATCGAGTCTTATCGAATAGTTCGAGCTCGAGCTCATTTTTTTTATTTTCGAATCGAGCCTAACGAGCTTTGAACTCGAATTCGAGCCAGATTTTAGGTTCCAATTCTTAACGAATCGAGCTCGAACCCAAATATATTCAGCTCGAACTCTTATCGAGCTTAACGAGTCTAGTATAATATAATTTATTTATTAAAACATAACATATATTCTAAAATCCTAAAATCCCTATATTCCCTACCTCAATTCAAAATTCCCAACTACGCTCATGGGCCTCACCCACCCTGTCCCTCACAGCCCACCCACCCTCAAGAGTCACGACTCGCGAATCTTGCCTCGCGACTCACCGTCGCCTCAATCGTCGGCTGACTCGCGAATCTTGCTTCGGGGCTCAATCGTCGGCTCAATCGCTCTGCAGAATCGCCATCGCCCGTGTGTAGAATTGTCTGCAGATTCGCCGTCGCCCACCGTCGGTTCCTGCGTCCGCCGTCGCAACTCGATCTGCTCACCATCGCGCCGTTTGCCCTTGCACCTGTTGGTTGTGTTTTAAAGCCCAAGTTTTCTTCAGCTGCAGCCACAACAGAACTTGTGTCGAAAACAGCAATTATTTTACTCGAACTTGCTTCTCTAATTTAGTTGCAATTCAGATATATAGAGTGACGTTTCTTATTTTAAAGTTTCTCTATCTGCAAGCAGCTGGTGGCCTAGTGCTGCAAGAAGGGCAAAGGAGTTGGGATTTATTGATATTGCTCATTTTCCTGAGCTGCCGATGCCCGAGATTTTACATGGCTTGCAGGTATGTGGCTATCTTGGATTGATGGAATACTGAAATGTGCAGAATGCATTTGTTAGTGAAATAGTACATGGGTGTCTTGGATTGATGGAATGCTGAAATGTGCAGAATGAATTTGTTAGTGAAATAGTAGTATCATATTAGTGCCAGGCATTACTGATTCTATCTGCCGAGAAATATTGTACTAGTGGTGATGCGTTTTATATAGGTGTGTTTTAACTTAAATGCCATTGGGCTGCTGGTTTTCTGTGTTTTTATTCTGAATGCAGGATCAAGCTGCTGCTATAGTGACAGAAAAATGCCATTAGGTAATTCGAATTGAGCTTGTTAACGAGCTCAACTATGCTTTTCGAGCTCGAACCGAGCTCCACTATTCGAGCTCATGAACCAATTATATCGAGCCTCTCGAGCTAACGAATCGAGCTCGAGCCTACTACGAGCCGAGCTTGAACCTTGTTTCTAAAGCTCGTCGAGCTCAAGCTCGAGCTTACTCCAATATGAAACGAGCCGAACTCGAGCCTGGGCTGTTCGAGCTCGGTTCGGCTCGTTTACACCCCTACACCAGACATAGCGACTCATGGTCCCCGAATTTGATATATTATAAAGGATAAACTACTTCCTCCTGCCAAAAAAAATATATTATTTTTTTATTATCCTAAAAATATTAAATTTAAAAAAAATTAACATCTAATTTACCTTATAACTCTTATTTAAACATTTAATTCTTAAAACTTGAAATAAAAAATTTTCTTTTTCAATCTTCATGTAGACTAGCACTACACAAAACTATTAAGAAATTTTTTACAATTTTACTTTTCTAAAAAAAATAAATATATATAAATTACACATAACTTAATTTACATATATAGAGAAATACTTATAATAATAAGGCCAAAATTCATTTTACTCCTTCTAATTATAGTGACTCAAGCTTCTTAGTTCCTAAATTTTTGCTCGAAGCAACCCAATCCCTCAACTATAAAACATGTTGCACTTAAACCCTTTGACTCATTAAGTTCAGTCAACTTGACAATAACTCCATTAGATTTCTAATGGTTCAATGGCTTGATTGCAACAATTCAAAGTTTTAGTCACTAAATCACAAAAATATGTAAATTGAAGTACTTAATGACCATTAGGCACAAACTTAATCTAACCTAGCTGCCCTAGCGGTTGCTCACCTCTGAGCACTACCATTGCCCTTGCAGTTTAATCCTGTCATTGCCACCTTCAACTCCAAACCAACACCAAATCGAACAGCTACTCACATCAAATGCCAAAGTGACACCAAAACGAGCCCTTTCGTTGCCACTCCGATGCCAAACTGCCACCCTCACCTGATTTTTTGTCGATGTTATTCTCCCACGCCATTAGCGAATTAGCCCTTTGAGTTAACCATTTTTGCTCGAGCTCGTCATCAAATGAATACATTCTTGTCGCCACCATTCCCACACCACTACCGAATTGGTCCCCCCAGTTAACCACTTCTACTCGAGCTCATCATCAAATGAATACATTCTTGCTGCCATTACTCCCACATTGCTAGTGAATTGACCCTCCATGTTAACCAATTTTTCTCAAGCTCGTCATCAGACAAACACATTTTCGTCGCTACCATTCTCCTTACGTTATTGCCTTTTGCAAACCTACCCTGCTTGTTATTCCTTTTCCTTCTTCTTGGATGGTAAAACGATTCTGGATTTTAGATTCACTAGGGAGGAAGTGAGGGTTCTTGATCTTTTTTTTTTATGATTATTCAATACCTAATGCTAATTGTAAAATCTATTTCACAACAAAAATTAACTGGTTAATGGATTAATTTTTTTGCTAAAAATTTTGTAAAATTTAGTTATTTTTTGAAATCATCACCAGATAATAAAAATTTTCCCCAAAGAATGCATACTTTAGTTCTTTAAGCGAATGCTTCAATTCTGGTATGGATATTTTATCTTGCTTTTCAACTTTCAATTGTCCTAACTCTTCAACTTTTGGTTCCCAACATATGTTTCATTCTATCTGTGAAGAATCAAGCAATGCATATATGTTAGATGTATCCTGATCTATTTATATACTCAATTCAAATAAATTAACCGGACAATTTTCTAGAGGATAAAAGATACTCCCTTTTTAGATATAGTTTTTCATAATAGTGTCGATGATGCAAACTTCTTCACCTTCATCTTCCTTTTCAAGAGGTTGCTTAAGTATATTTTTTGAAAAAGAAATTATTAAACTATTAATTTTTTTTTATAATCAGAAAAAACAAAAGAGAGCTAGGGGAAAAAAAAGTTCGCAAAGTTATGGGTTGGAATGACACACTCCCGAGACATGATCACCACCGAGTACTGATTGAAGTTCTCCATTTAATATAAAATATCTTGAGTAAAACTTACCAATATGGGAATAAAAGGAATCGAACCACAAAGGGCAGCAATGACTTGAGTATAATATAAAAGAATGGTAATATATATGAAGTCCTAATCGAGTAGCTGTTGAAAGACCCCTATTTAAAATAACCAACTTAACATGCAAAGTTGTACAACAAACTTGAGGAATAAACCAATCTTGCAACTTTGGAGGTCCAGAAACTCTCATCCAAACCCATGCAACAGCACCCAAGCCGAAGTTCTAACACCAAGCTTCATCAACTATAAAAATTTGGGGCATAGAATGGTACCTTAAATTATGAATTATGATTAGAACCCTAAGAATAACAAAGTGGATTCGGAGTGTCATGAAGAAGATTTTCAACACAATGCTTATAATCGTTGGGCGCCAAGAGCTGTTGAATAAAAATATCTCATCTTGCCATAATTAACTGAGAATTGAAAACAGCACTTTGAAATAACGATTCATTTCAACCAAGGAAGATACCATAATGTAATAACTAAAAAAATAAGCCACTCGAAATGCCATTTATTATGAGAGGCAAGAATTGAAAATAACCACCTATCAAAGGACTGACAATTCCTGGAATGGGGATTTGAAGTAAAATTGACCTAAAATGGTTGTTGTTTTAGAGCATTCTAAAAAAATATGCATCACTAATTCAATTAAGTGACCATAACAACTACAAAATCCACCATGTGCTGCCAAATTTTCAGCAGTGAGACTGGCATTAGATAAACATTTCCACAAGAACGTTTTAAATTTCTAAGTGAGCATAGAGGCCCAAATGTGATTAAGAATCTTGAAGAAACATGGGTTTAATTAAAGACACCATTATATGATGCAAAGATGAGTAAAACAAGGATGAAGACTTTTAAATAAGATGCGAATTATACATTTCCTTAGTTGAAAGAGTCTCTGTTAAATTACCCATCCACTGTATAGAATCAATGCTATCATAGTCCATTGAAACTGGTAATTAAAGAACTCGATCTAGATATAAGAGGGAAATTTCTCCTTTAATAGAGAGATATTCCACCTACTATTTGAAGTGTCAACAATGTCAGCAACTACCAATCCCGAATCATGGTGGATATTTAGGGTAGCAAAACAAAAATCCTCATAGGATATGTCTGGAATCCAATGATCCTCCCAAACAAAAAACACTTTTACCAAACTTAATATGTCAGTGAAAATGAGGAAAGATAATGTCCCGACCATAAAACAGATTACGCCATATGATAAACGCATTTCCTTTACACCTAACAATTTAGATAGAATGCTCAAAGCCATACTTAGCCAATAAAACTTTTACCACTAGAGAATGGGCATTATTGTTAAAGATTCTCCAAAATATTTTGTCCAAAAAAGCGTGATTGAACAAACGGAGATCATTAATCCTAAGGCCACCCAAACCTTTGGGCAATATCAACAACCTTTTCTACTTTAGAGGAAGCCCACATTTATTGTTAAATTCAAACCACCAAAAGCAAGTAAAGATGTTAAAAAGGGAATCAATTAAAGTGACCAACACTCTAAAAAGAGACATAATGATTATAGGAATAGACAAAAACATCGACTGAATAAAGGTAAATCTACCAGCAAAGTTCAGCAAGTTCCATTTCTAATTCTCTAACTGTCTTCAAATTTTATCTGCTGGGAATTAGAAGGAGTAAGACTTAGAAAAAGACCCAATTCCTTGTTTGACCCTTGTACTATAGTAACTCGACCATTTGCTCTTTTGGATTTTTGGGGGTTCATAATCAAGCCCTGAACTTTAATAACTGGGTCACTTTGCTCTATTTACTTAACTTTTGTTTATTTAAGAAGAAAAAAATCTTATAATTGTAACTTAAGTTTCCCAATTTTTATCTTTTGCACCTTAATATTTTGATTACTTCATTTTTAGTACTCTCTCATTCCGTTTATTTTGCTCATAATTAAGTTTTGCAACTTTCTTCATACAACCAACTATTTCTGCATCCACAACCAATTGAAAATCTCAAACTTAAAAAATAAATTTAGCTAAGACATGGACACCATTTTCTTAATTTGAAGAATAATCTAATAGCTAGAATAGTTAAGATTAAATTATAGTTTGATGATAATGATGAAAATGTATTGGATTATCATTTGAACTAAATTCAACTATACGAATAGCCCTTGTAGATGCATAATTGATCACATAGTAGTAAGTTTCAAGGAAAATTCTAGAAAAGATTCATATTGAAACCAACAATACATGCCAAAAAGTGGAAACTAGAAAACTCATCATAGCACTTCATCAAACTCAAGAAAATCAAACAAGAAAAATGTACTTTTTCAACCCCAAAATAAACCAAACAGACAAAACCGATAAAGAAAATAGAACAAAACAAACCATATCATCATAGCATTATGCTTGCTTGGAAAGCTTAGCCATGTAAACATGTATGTATCTCTCATTCTTCATTGACAACATGGCTGGCAACTTAGAGAGGTTACTAGGTTTAAGGATTAACAAAAGATGAAAAATTTGACAAGAAAAAGGTTAGGGAGGAGTGAAAGTCGGGAGCTTTATAAGGGGTTTTGGTTATAAGGTTAGAAAATCAATCTGCGTGTTAAGTATCTAACGGTTTAAAGGAAACTATGACCAGATCTGAACCATTAGTCATTCCTCAATTTTTTGATCTTGATTCGCTGGCCCATTCCATCCTTGATTCTCAAGCTTATTCCATTCTTGGTTCGTTGGCCTCACTCAGTCCTCAATTTGTCATCTTTTGTCCTAATCGAGACTATCGATCATGTAGGAATAAAGACTGTTGATCACGCCGAAATTAAAACCGTTTATCACACTAGAATCGAAACCATCAATAACAGTAAGATCGCACCGAAATCTTATAGGTTTTTTATTTCTACGAGTTTTAATTGTACTTTAAGTCCCAAAATTATTAGTTTGTACAATTAAAGGCTATAAATTTTAAAATATGTAATCAAATGCAATTCTATTACATAATTGATGGAAAACATCAGCATTACTGAGTCAATGAAGCAAAGTGTCCTGGTCATCAACTTCAAGGCACAATTATGAACCCCCAAGAGTTTAAGGGAGCAAATGGCTAAGTCACCATAGTAAAGGGGTCGAATACGAAATTAGGACTTAAAAAAATCTTGGCCAAATAGAGCTCCTAAATAATTGATGATGACAGTATTGGTGTAAAAAAGTAAAATTCACTGAAGATTTGCCCATATATTACTAGAAACATTTTTTTGAAACATCCATTCTGATTTTTAAAAATTAATTTCTTGACCTGCAGCAAGCGCGTGGAAGGATAACGCATCTTTAAGTATGCGCACAACTAACTTAATAGGTCGGAAGAAAATCAAGCAATCATCCAGCAGAGAAAAAATGATTAATAATTGGGCCATTTTTACTAGCCTTTGGACCTCTGAAGGCACCCAGGGATTGAAGCTTATAACGATAACCTGATAAGACCTATACATAAAGGATAAATATGTAAAGGGTAGAGTGTCTCCCAGACAAATACCAAATTATGGAGAAAACCACTCAGTGGTACAACAATTAATAAGAACAGAGAACGAAACCATAGTAATGCATTTGTAGAATAAGATGAACCTAGAAATCTGGAAAGTGCATAGCCCTAAGCACTTTCTCAATAAAAGACCGATTTAGCTTATCATAAGCTTTTATAATATCCAACTTAAGGACATCTTTATAACCTTTTAGACCACTATGGATATTTGTATTCTTAATGGCATGAAAAAACTCATAAGCAATGATCATATTATCCTGGATTAAACAACATGGAATAAAGACATTCTGGAATTCCGAAACTAAATAGCCCATAAATAACTTGAGACGATTAACCATAACTTTAACAATCATCTTGTATAAAGTATTACAAAGACCGATAGGTCTAAAATCCTCTACTTTTCTTACTTCACCTTTGTTAGGGATCAAAGTGTAAAATGTACGATTAACTTTGGCGAAGCATCATTCCTCTTTGAACAAAGGAGAGGACCGCCTTAGTCACTGAGTTGCCTTGAACAAACACTACTCTTTTGATCAAGTTATTCTTTTGATTTCTTCTACTATAAAAGGAGTTAGAAGGCTCTCACATTGGCTATCAGAGACTATGTGCTTAATGGTAGAACTATGGCTTGGCGTATCATATACCAAAAATAAATGAAGAAAATACAAATGAATATGTTTTCGAACTTTATTTTCCAAGTAGATCCAAGAGCCATCATCCAACTTAAGAGTTGTAATTCTATAGGAAAATCTTCTAGTCTTAGTAGCTGTATGAAAAAATTTTGTGTTTTGATCACCCAAAGCCAACCATTTAATACAAGACTTTTGAGCCCAAAAATGCTCTTCATCGGCAAACAAAGCAACATGTTGATGTCTAAGATCCTGGATAGTCTTAGCATTATTAAGAATATCTGGAGAATTCTGAAGCTAGGAAAAATGTTGTTCAACAAAAATCATATTCTGAAAAATATTACCGACTGAAGATTTATTTCACTTATGGAGCTTTGGAACTATGGCTTGGCGTCTTAAAACCCTTAACATGAGTGGTCCACATAGATTTAACAATTTCGACATACTTAGGACATCGAGGCCAAAAGGCTTAAAATCTTCTTGAACATTGATAAAATTGTCAGATTGGATTAGTATCTAATGAAAGAGGAGCATGTTCAAAACTCTGGATTGCCAAATTAGTAAGAGTAAGATCCTTAATAAGTTCCAATCACTCTTCATTGCAAAAGGCTCTATCTAAGACTTCAAAAATAGCATCTGCTCCAATTTGAGAATTAGTCCAAGTGAATCTTGGGCAACAAAAATGGAATTTGCACAAGATTAAGAGTTGAAATAAAATCTTAAAGATGCCTTGCTCCTTGAAATGAATGTGCATTATGCCTTGTCTTTTAAGAATAGCATAAAATTTGGTTAAAATCACTTATAAGAAGTAAATGGCCCGAGTAAGAGGAAATTGCTGCCTTGATAGCATTCCAAGTGGCTGACCTACAGTGGACCTTTATATGTCCATATATACAACCTAGAAGCTAGGTGTGATGGCAGTCATCTACAACCCTAATTGGAATAAGGTGCTAATCTTTATAAAGGACAACATAACTAATGGGATCCATCTATCCTTAGCAAAGGCCACAACTCCTACCTATAACATCAATAGCTTCAAAATGCTCAAAACCTAAAGTGACTAGATTAGAAACAACTATTGTAGCTGGCAGGCTAGTTTCCATAACAAAAGTGATAGAAGGTTAATGGCTATGGATCAAACCTTTTAGGTGATGAATTGTCATAGCCCGACCCAAAGCACAGTAAACTAAAAAGTTTCATGGTGCTTTGAAGGTTTGATTTAGGGCAAACCCCAAAACCCCATCTATGGTGACAATAAGATCCAACATTAGAGTCTTGAAGAAGAAACCATGTCAAGTAGAATCAGAGGCAGTGAGTGAGCACGTTTAGTTGGATAAACCTCCTCAATGCTAAAAGTAAAATCGAGCAAAGTAGTATGGCAATGTTTCCAAGATAAAGCCAAAACATAGAGTTTCTTTGTAAGATGCCCTGAATCAAAGAAGGCTAGTCATACAATTATTGTGCCTTAGCTTTGTAAGTGCCTAGAATCATGGGACCAACATTCCAATAAGAGGCGAAGTTGATTTGAACGATTAGTTGCAGTGGCAGAACCAGGATTTTTTGTTCAGAGGGGTGAGCCTAGAGGATAGTCGACGGAGCCCGGAGGAGGGAGACGACATCGCGGTTAAGCAAAGCTGTAAATTGGGAGTAATTCATACTAATTCAAAGATCAAAGAGTAAATTGTATGAGTTGGAAAAGTTGGAGGACTAATAGTACATTTAGTCCATGTTATAATATCTGCTTAATATAGAGGGAATAACTACTTATTGAGTCCCTACTTTCTTTAGCGCCTACCTCACTGCCCTCTATCATTATATTTTTTCATAATATTTGGGGGGCAAAATGCACACTTAGTCCTTAAATTTTGACAAAATCACCAAATTATTACCCTATATTTATGTTTTTTCAAAATTCCCAGAGGGGCAACAGCCCCCTCCCAGCATATGGTAGCTACGCCACTGATTAATTATCATTAACTCAAGTTTTGGCACCATTTATTATTCTTCAATTTAGGAAGAATCCAAAGCCAAGTTGTGGAGATAAGCTGAAGCCAAAATTGTTTTCCTCTTACCTTGTGCAGACAAAGGCATAGAAACCTAATGGGAGTATAGGTTGTGCTTTGTGGTAAAAAGAATAACAACAATCGGGCCAACTAAAGTAGAAGAAGAATCAATAGCCCAATCATCCATGTCATTCAATAGTAACTCTATAGTATTTGTTTCATCAAAATTGGAACTATCAGAGAAACGAAGACCGAGTTCCTTATCATCTTCCTTTTCTAGGTCAAAGCCATCCTTCAAATGTTGCTCATCATTTACCTGAATTCCTAGAGCAGGAATATGCTTGAGGTAAAGAAGGAGAATAATTACCTCTTCTACTTTTGGCACCGCTACTATGGTAGAATGAGGCACTAGCTGATTCTGCTCATTTTGATGTACTGGAGCTGTCACTAGGTTTAGGAATTAACGGTCCACCTTTTCATCAGAAGAAGAAACACAGTGAAAGGTAGAGATTTCAAGTTGAACAATTTGGACATAAATGTGTTCTGCTCTTTCAGTTTGTCGGAAAAATGTAGAACGTTCAAAGGACCAAAAACCTGCATACTTTTTGTAAAAAGGGGTTAAAAATTATCTTGTCAAATATAATCAAATTAAGGAATTTACAGCCACTAAAGACGCTCATGATATACTTAATACGCTTCTGATAAAGTTTTAAAGCAGTGATTATGAGAATCCCAATAAAACCACATAATTTGCAAATCTTGAAAATCTTCTTGTATTTAAATTGAATTCAGATTTCCTGTCCGTCCCCATTACTAAGATAAAACCCAGGAATTAAAATATCAAAGAGTTGAAGAATAACTCGAAACCTAAAATACTGCCATTTGTAGGGACTATTATCATGCATGTCTAGCTTTACATTTAGGCTAAGTCTCTCAGTAATTTCTGGCCATGAGATTAGATTGAAGTAAATGAATGGGAGATTATGCGCTTGAACCCATACAGAAACCATGTTGAACTTGTGGGCATCTGGATTAAGATGAGGCTAAAGTCGTTGAACAACAATAAAAACACCTTCCATGTTTAGAGGTGCAATTGATTTGATGGACAGAAGGTCATTCCAGTTTTAAAAATGAATGACAAAGCAATTTTGACTTATAGCAGCAATAAAATGTTGGGGCTAAAGTTTGCCAGGTGTAATTGATATAGGATTGTAGGTAGAAAGTGCGAAATATTCTCCAATCAATTATTTTGACAATTAAAGAGCATTGCAGATAAATCTTTGTGGAGTCTAGCAGCTCATTATCAATAGAAAAGGCAACACTTTGTCGTGGTAAGAAATTAGAAGACAATGAAGCCATTTTAGGAGGTTGAAAATAGTGGCATGAACATTTTCGTCAATGAGGTATGATTTATTTCATTATGGAAGAAGAACAGCTAAGAACAGATTAACAGGATTGAAAAGACACGTAAAACACAGGAAAACATTGAAAGTGGGTTTTAATGAAATTATAGAGTAGTAAGACACGGTAAAGAAAGCTCAGAGTAATAAGGTTACCAACTTTTGATAGCGATAGAAAAGCACAGGAAAGAAGGGAAGAAAAGTGAAGGTAAGTAGGTAGAAAATACAACACAATAAATAAAGTAGGTGAGAGATAGAAAAACTAAGACACAAAAACACTAAACCTTTTCTTAATTTGACAAAAAAGATCAACACAGATCAAAAAATATAGCAATTAGGATCAAATGAACAGTAAACCCTATATGAAGATGGAAAATCCATGAAAAAAAAAACATAGATTAAACGGGGAAAAAGATAAAGATAAAGAAAATTGCAGGAGAAACAAATTAAAATAAAATAAAATAGCAAAAAAAATCAGTCAGAGAAGTGAAAGAGATGAAAAGGTGCAAAAGAGTGCGAAAAGCGAACAAAGCCCTTGGGGAGAGAGTTTTAAAAAGATTAAAATTGATTTTAAAAAATTTAAAATTGATTTTATTTTTTGGGAATTGATTATATTACTTAAAAACAGTATAGCACTATTTTGATTTAGGCCTTGATTATATTAGTTGTAGCATTATTTAATTTTTATTTGTTTAATAAATTTTTTTCAAATATTGTTTGTAATTTTTTAGTTGCGGGTGAGAATATGGTGAAATATTTAAGGGACATGTGTTAGATTGTTTGATGGTAAAGTATAAGGTATAAAAGAGACAAACTAAAAAATTTGATAACTAAATATTTAATTTTATTGGTTGGTCAACTGACAAATATAAGGGCAAAGGGGTAAAGTGCTTAATGATCAATATTTGAGGAGCTAAGTTATATCGTGCTAAAATTCAAGGTATCCTGTGAGCGAGTTGGCAAAGTTTGAGGGAGAAATTTGAGACATTATAACAAAAACACACAAACCAAATTGGTGAGGGAAGTGTCACCCTCACCTTCACACCAAAATAAACTGTTGTTCTTTACGAGAAAAACGATCTTTTTGTTTTCCTTCTCGGCTACAATTATGTAGGTGCCTTCACCGATTTTGCTTCAAATCTCAATGCTAGTGTTTTAGTTGAGTAATAATTATTTGAATCACATTTTTTAAAGAATAATTAATTTTTATGAATTTTTATTCTAAAAATGAAAAAAAAAGTTTATTTACTCCTCAAATTGTTGAGTTTCAATTCATGTACAAATTATTATTTTTAAAAATATTCACTAACAATTGATTTTAAACAATCTCCCCAAATGCAATTAGTGACTAGAGCTAAAATGAACAAAATTAGCGCTAGTAACAATTCAAAATTTTGGTTAGAAGTCCAATTCTATAAAAATGCATATTTTTTACTTATCTATTTTTTTTTACAAAACCAAATCCACTTGAAAGCTAATTCTATATGTACAAAATAATTATTTGAATAATGTATCTTTCAGAAATAATATATTTTTAGAAATTTTTAACTTAGTCAACCTATAATAATAATAATAATAATAATAATAATAATAACCATAGCAGAACTTAGTTTCTGTCAACAAATATTCTTACTTTGTTGGTCATACCACTTGTGCTGGTGGTCTGTGGCTGTTTTTTGGTGATAATTTTGAAACATTAAGGGCCAATTCGTTTTAACTTAAGTCAACTTAATTTAAAATAACTTATTTTTATATTTACATCTTTTTTATTTGAAAGTCAATATTATTTAGGTGAAATAATCTATTGATTGTAAATTTTTTATAATACTATTAATTTTTTTATGAATTTTTATTTTTTAAACATTAAAAAAGAAAATTTCATAAAAATTTAATAACATGATAAAAATTTTTTTTCAAATGGATTATTAAACCTATATAATATTGACTTTCAAATGAAATTGGTTCTAGGTGAAAAAGATTTAAAACTATTTAAATTAAGTTGACTTAAGTTAAAACAAATTAGGTGTAAAATATCTTGTTGAATTGTATAAAGAAAAGAATCTGCCAATGTTTATCTTTACAAGTGTAAATAAATTTCGCTTCCGTGATGGATCTGAATCTGAGTGCTCCAGTTTTGGAAGCGCTCAATACTGCGGAGCGAGGAAGTTGATTTTTGTTTTTTTTTTTGCAAATTTATCGAGACATTCTGGAGTTTATTTCCAATATTTTTCAGTTGTAACGTTGTGGAGACATATTTAGTCATGCTATAAAACGTTTAGTGTTTTCCGTAGTAAAAAAGTGCGTTTTTATATATTCAAGAGGTGTTGTGGAGCAGCTTAAAGCTAAAGGGTCAAATGGGCAGATTCATGAAAGTTTATAGCAACTTGGGATTTTAGGCCGTTAGAAGAGGTTGGTTGGCGCGATCGAGTGGGCACGCTCCCCGACGTCGTGACGCCTGATTCAGATGGGAACCCGTGGAGGTCGTCTTGTCTTAATTTTTTATTTTGTCCGCTTGTGCAATTTGAGCTCCCCCTCCCCTTGCAATCATTCGTCATCTGTTTCCTCCATCCCCCCATTTTCCACTTGACAGTTGGTATATATAGTACACTAATATATCTATATTAATTGGTCATTTATTTCTTTTATAATTTGATTAAATGTATTTATACTAATTTATATTAAAAAATCCTTAAAACTTTATATTTAAAATTATAATTTTAAAGTGCCATTATAACTGTTTCATTCTAATAGCAACATAGGGTTGAATTCAAAATTTTTACCTAAAATATGTTTTTGGTACTTATAATTACACTGTAAAGGATGATTACAAGAAAAATTTTATTAATACGTTTGCTCTAGATCCAACATCGCCTAACTTAAACCCACTAATGATTACAAAGAGGAGAAGCCTCTTTGTACAAACCAATTCTGATCAACAAAAAAAAAATGATTGGTATCATACCAATTTCCAAGAGCCAATCAGCTTACTTAAAATAATTAAAGCTTAAACTAGCTCTAGAGTTTTAATACCAAAATATTTAAAAATAAATAAATAAACTTGTGACGCATAAATACGCCACTCTTGTCTTTTTTTAACTCAAATAAATCACTGATATTTGACAAGGGGTCAGATTAACCACTCAACTAGAAAAAATTACGAAAGCTCTCCATGTCTATTTCATTTTGTCGAAAGAAGTTCATGTTGTTTGAAAACAAAATGCAAACAAACCATCTCTCTTCAACCCTCCACCCAAAATCAAAGTATAAAGTAATCGACAACCACTATTACTAATCAAAGAAAATTTAATTATAGACATTCAGAAAGATTCCATTTAATTTCACAGTTGATTAATTTAATAATCGTTAGCAATTTACTTCCCTAGGTTCTCGAATCTCATCTATTAACCCGTGCTCGACAAATTTGACTTGCCATTTCCATGAACCTGACACGAAGCAAAGAAGAATGAGCAACAAAAAGCCAGGTCCTGCAGCCAAATGGTTGTTCTTCATGTACCAAAGAATGGTAGGAGGAGCAACATTTTGGGTACTATTATTGGGTAATTAATAAAATAAAATATCTTATTGTTTACATAGTATTTTAATAATTTAGAGTTTGACCCACTTTTAAAACACCAATAATTTATCTATAAAAAAAAACATAAACTTTATTAACTAATCCATTTTGATTTAATTCAACTTAATTCAAAATGGTTTATTTTTATTTTTATAGTTTTTTGTCTCAAACTAATTTTATTTTAAAAAATGTTATATAGGTATAACATTCAATTGAAAATACAACTTTTACGATATTATTAATTTTTTATGAAATTTTCTATTTTAGGTATTAAAATAGAAAAATTTTCATAAAAATTTAATAAGAGTAAAATGCACCAGTGGTCCCTTAACTTATTTTTACGTCCTATTCGGATCATATAACTCTGTTTTTTCATAATGAGGTCCTTTAACTCATAAAGCGCGTCCTACTAGAGTCTTTTCCGTCACTTTTACCGTTAGTTTTAACGAAATTTCAGTGAAAATAACAACTCATGTCCTTTGATTTTCTTCAACCTACAAGTAGCACCCTAAAACTTATGAATCTACAAAGACTTGTTACCAATTAAGTCCGATTGCTGGGAGAAAAGAGATTTGTGCATCAGGGTCAACGGAAGGTGTGCAGCTGCCCTTAACCTCTCCCTTCATTGCCCATGGTTGCTCACCATCCCAGTCGCCCTCGACCACTATCGCCCACTGTCCTAGCCACCCTTAACCTGTACCTATTCGGCTTCGATCTCCTGTTTCCCATTGTCCCCCTGGACTTCATCTCTCTCTTAGTCACCTATCGTCCCTCGATTCCTCTCCCTCTCCCTCCGATTCCTCTCCTTGTTCATCTCCTCCAGTCTCCCTACGATTTGTCCTTCGATTCGTCTCCATCCATCTCCCTCTGATTCGTCTCCTTCATTCGTCTTCATCTATTCATCCTCGTTCAACCTGTCAAATCATCTTCGCTCCTTCCATCGCCGCTGCTCCACTTCCAGATCTGAGGATAAGGAAGAACCCGAATAGTCTAGGGCGATTTTTGCAATTTTTTCAATTTCTGATCGCTATTGTGTTCAAGAAGCTGATTGCTATGGTGTTCAATTTTTTCATTTTTTTATCGCAGTGGTGTTTAGGAACCTGAATCGGAGGTTGCAAATTTTTTCAAATTTTGATCGGAGAGGAGAGAGAACATTGTGGTGGAAATCGTGAAGAGGAGAGAAAATTGTGTTTGATGAAGATAATGGTTGAAATGTCAGATTTAGAAGTTTTAGGGTATAGTGAGTAGGGTTAAGAAAATTTTAGGATTAAATTAGATATTTTATTAGATATTTTCACTAAAGTTCTGTTAAAATTAACGGTGGAAGTGACAGAAAAAACCCAGATAAGATGAGCTATATAAGATAAAGGAGTTTGTTAGAAACAAAATGGAGTCACATGAAAAAGAGTTCGTTAGGATAAAATGGAGTCACATGACATGGATAAGACATAAAAATAAGTTAAAAAACCTCTTGTACATTTTTATTTAATTTAATAATATTATAAAAATTTACTTTTAAATGAATTATTACATTTACATAATATTAATTTTAAAGTAAAATTAATTTAAGATAAAAAATATATAAAAATAAAAATATACTATTTTAAATTAAATTAATTAAAATTAAAATAAATTGGACTGAGTTACAACTTACAAGCAGTTTTTTTTTTTTAATTTATAACCACAGAGAAATAACAGGGACCAGCTTTCACACCACCTAACTAAACCTACCCGTTGTATTTGTATTTTGCAGTAGCCAAACAAAAAAGAAACAGTACGAATAGCATTAAATGAGCAAAGGCACTCCTCCTCAACTACTAGCCATTAAAATTGATTGATTGTTCTCAACAACTACGTACTAACCAACGGCTTGTAATTCAAGTTCTCCAAAACATTTCACCAAACAATGCCGAATTCCTGTTTTTCACTTAAATTTATAGCCTCCAGATTCTGGGCAATTCCCAATAAGAGAAAGTTCTCATTGCTGGATTGTTCATAGAAATTGAGTTTGAACTATGTCATATATCCATAATACTCGGAGCACTTGATAATGATTTGGGCCACCCAACGAAACAAGCAGCTACTGAATTTCAATAGGGAAACTTGTAATTATTTCCTTGAGGTTTATCTTAACGTACAATTTATTTATTTATTTTTAAAAATTTATATTTTACCCCTTATTTTTTTACATTGTCCGATAATAGCTTCTAAAACTGTAATTTAAACTATAAGATGGTCATTTTTCATGTAATTTGATATCATCAATATTGTTTTATAGTTAATAGATATTTTAAGTTATCTATTTTTATTTTCTATAAATATATTTTCCTCCTTATAAATATATAATAGTATTTTTTAAAAAGTTCAGTTAGCTATAAAAAATATCAAAAATATTAAAGTTACTGAAACATAGTTATTAGACAATTTAAATTAAAGTTTTAGATGTTATTTTCGGACATTGTAAAAGGAATGGGGGTAAAGTGTATGTTTTTTAAAATAGAAGGGTAAAGTATAATTTGGACCAAACAACAGGGGTTTGTGATTTTCCCATTTCAATAAAATCTAGTGTATTAGATGATTCATATCAATCCATTACCATACCAGATAGTTAAGCCATCATTTTTATTAAGGCCAGGGATAGGTTATGCCGTGCATATGCGTTACATCTTGACTGAATACTTGTTCTTTATACTTAATAAGTGGCATTGCTTATAACAGTTTAGCGACGTTGGTGGAATAATTGTTGGAGTCCTGCGAACTAACTAGGTCTGAGTTCAAGAAGATAGATTGTTTTTTTGCTGGTGTTTTATTTTGTTTTTTTTTTATTGTGCCAGTTTTATGGGCTTTAGGCATAATGACTTTTTCAAAAAAATATATATATAGTGAGAACATATATGTATTGAAAAAGAACAAGTTCAAAGGTGTTGATGGAACAAGAACATGAAAAAAAGAACAATTACTTAGGTTTGAGTGCACTGATTGTTTTTTTTTTTTTCATTGCTATTTTTTTTAACTATGCTAATATTTATGATTTAGGCCCAATAACTTATTAACTTATGTAGTTATTACTCAGAAAGAACAAGTGGTTGGTGTTGATGGAATCGTAACATATTGGAATATGATAAGTTCGTAGTTTAGATTCAAACAGCAAGTTCGCTTGATAGGTTTATTTTTCATGGTTTTAGGGAGCGTTTTCATGCGTGGAGGCTTTCATTATAGAGATATCATTGGTTGTGAGGAAATGTAGAGTTTAGTGGAAATTTGGTGATCTTTAATCTTGACAATCCCTTCATTTTGTCAAGGAAAAGGAAGGTACAAAGGGAACAACTATGATAATTAACACAAAAAAAAAAAAAAAAAAAAGAGGAGTTCAACGGACAAGTAAAATAGTAGTGAGAAGCAGGTATCAAATAACATAAGAAATACTTAGATTTGTCAAAGAATACGGAGATGTGTTAATAGAACAACTACAATCAACAATATAATAGAAAGAAGAATTCAGAGATTAAGTAGAAAAGGAGCAAGTAGTAGTTATTAAATATAATAGAAGTTATATTTTTCAAGAATGGGAAGATGCAACAAAAAAGCAATTGTAATCATCGAAACAATAAGAAGAAGAATTCAAGAAACAAGTAAAATAACAGCAGGGAGCAATTATCAAATAGTATAAGTAATAGTTAGATTTGTCAAAAAGGATGAACATGGAACAATTATAATCAACAAAAGAACATAAATAAGAATTTAAGAAATAAGTAAAACATGAGTAGGTAGCAATCATTAAATAAAATGGAAGTTATATTTGTCAAAGAACAAGAAGATATAACAATGAAATAACTATAACAAGCCAAAGAATTGGAGGAATAGATCAAGGAACAAATAGAACAGGTGTACCAGTAACATAAGATATACAGAGAACAATAAAAAACTATAAAGAAACAAAAAAAATATGTATACTAAAACAGTAAGAAATTAAGAATACACATTGGAACAAGAATAATGAGGATATGTTTAAAAATAGAAACAAGAAAGTAGGAAGCAATAAACTATATATTAATCACGAGTATGTATATTACCAGAGAATAAATATAATCAGTAATAGAACAGAAAGAAGCAACAAGCTATATACTAAATCACGAAAGAACATGTTTGTGTGTGTGCGTGTGTGTGTGTATATATATATATATATTCTGAAATAAGAACATATTCAACCCTAAGAGGCAATATGCTCCACCAAATTTGGTGGGTATGGCTGCCGCCCACGTAAACCTACCGTAATATTATATACATCTAACATTTTTTTAGAAAAAGCTTTTTCATAAAGCCACTCTGTTTCTGCTGTTCAGATTTGCTTATATAGCGGACCACCTTAAATGAATTTTAAAATGTATAAGAGTTCCAATTTTCAGGGCTTCTCGTGCCTATCCCACTTCAACCTTACATAGAAGAAACTAAAAAATAGGAAAATGAGGTAGGCAACGAAGTCCTTAAGAAAGAAGATAATAAATGAGAAATTATCGTAGAAGAGAAGGCTTTCTGGTGGAGCCAAGTCCGAACCAGGGACCTTACTGGCACCAGATGAAGAGAGGGTGTCACCATTAAGGGAGGGACCCCAAGTACTTCCAGCCGTTGATTTCAGTACTTGAAACACCACAACAACTGCACCATAACTAAGTCATTAAATTGCTCCTGAATATGTATGCAGCATAGTTGTAGGCTTGTAAGCCCGACTGACATTACCCATTAGAAAAAGAATAAAGAAAACCCAATCAGCTGGACCGTAGCAGGCAACAAGCTACATATATATATGTATGTATGTATGTATGTATGTAAGGGTTGTTTTTGTAATGAACAAGTCTTCAAGCATAAAACAACTGCTAAGCACAAGCCAGCAGAAAAGAACTAAGAACATTGTCCTAACATGATTAAACCCTTTCAGGGTTTTATGTACACAAAGCCTCATCAAAATCACTCAAATAGTTGCACATCCTCAAGCTGATCCTCTACACAAAATCTTTCTAGTCCTCCACAGTTGACATCAACATAAACATACACCGGGAGCAAAAAAATAAATAAATGATCAATAATTTTGAAGGAACATATATTTGTTCTAAGACAATCAGCAGGGCAAACCACACACCGATCAGATTACGAGACTGAGGCAGATGCAGAGACTACTCTGCAGTTGTGGACTTTGGAAAATGCAGGAAAGAACTGCTTTAACCACGCAACTTCTCATCATTGGATAGTGGTGAATATCTGATGCATACAGAGTATCGGTATCCTTCCCCAGCACTCATGCTTCATCTTCTGCGAGATGCACATTGTACGCATGCCTTATGCCTGCACAAAATCAAGAACAAATCAACTGCTATGAAATGCCGAGCATAATAACAAATTGTCATAGCTCTACAAGGCCATGCATCAGTTCATTGTGATGCACATTGGGCATTATAACAACTAAGGCTTAGCCTACTATTTAAAGCCAAGGTTTGTTATCATAAGGTCCAAGGTTCAAAACCACACCCCTTGGCTTTGCTCAGATGTACGAATGAAATATATATATGACTAAGCTTACACTAGCAGACAATGCATTGGTGTCTTAACCAATTACACTGGATGTGAAAATCACACAAAAGTGTAAATTGATGGTAACAGCCAAAATGATGGGTCAGCATTATATTGAAAGTTGAAACCTTGTTTTAAGGTCAGAAACAACCACATAGCGAAACAAACCATGATCATTCTCAGGCAAATAAAAGAACAATTCCCATCAAACTAGAGTATCACCTTCTAAGTATGAGCACTAAAAAGATTGACACCCTTGATGTATTAAGTATGTTAATCTAAGATTTATTAATAAATGAGACTAGAACCAAAGAGAACCCTTTTTGAATAGAAAGTTCTAGCTTGAGCTATTATTTAGACCTCTGGAAGAATAGCTTAGAACTACCAGTTTCAGGTTGAGTGCCACTAAGACTGACACAATACACACAAAAATTCAATCATAGCAGCAACAAAGAGAATAAATGCCAATCTCTGAACTTGTCCAAAAATTAAGATCACCCCAACTAGTGGTACAAAAGCTACAAGCACCTTAAGAACCACGGAATGTAGACAAAATAGCAAACTTGGTGCAGCTAGAAGTTAGGCTCAACAAATGACATAATTCTGAAACTATTGCCGCACTAATGACTCCAACAAGTTCAAGAACCAAACAACTTATTAGATAAAATGGCGTCATCACATACTGTAACACAGACTACAACCATTTCTCCCAAATGACTGCAAAATAAGATTGAATTGGCACTGTGACACAAAGTTGGTACCTTTTAAAGAGAAGAGTGATCACCGATTGGCTAATATCATATTCATTACAAGTTTTTCCATCTTTATGACAAGAAGTCACCTCACACAGACACCTTCCCACTCATCATTTTGCTTTGCCATATAGCATATGAATGCATATTTAGGTAAAACTACATCCTAACACACAAGAAATCATGACCATTACCTTTCATTGAGGGCTTTTCATATTTGTCTTTAGATTCATCCTCATTCTTCCACTCATTATCATCATCGATGTCATCTCCTATATCATCCCTTCCATCATTTCCTATATCACTCTCACTTGCGGTCTCCCATTCAGAATCATCAGAGTCATGACCATAGATATCACCAGCGTCACAATGAATGCCTCCATGTTTGATGGCTGCCTCTCTAAATAACCAAGCTGCACGCATCTGCTTCTTAACTAGCCGCTCAGCATAGTCAGGAACCTTGTTGTGCTTCAGTGAAAGATCAGGATCATTTGACTGAGAGCACTCATTTATGAAGAGAATGGCATCTAACAAGCTCTCTTTTGCTAAGCCTAGCATGTCGTAAGCCTGGGCTCTCCTCCACAGGCTTTTGGCATGACGGTTTGGGGGGTTGTGAAGACATAAAGCGCGCGTAGCATCACTAATTGCTGCCAAGGGTTGTTGTAACAGCAGATGACACTGAGCTCGGTTACTGTATAGAACAACTCTCTCCTTCTTGGATCTCACAGGACATAATGCTAATGCCTCCGAGTACTTAGATGCAGCTTCAGCAATATTTCCAGCTGAGAACAGAGAATTTCCTTCAAGCTTGACAACTAATGCAGCAGCCTGTTTTATATGGAGGTCCTCTTTTAGCATAACCTTCTCTCGTTTTAAATTCTCCTTTGACTTTAGTAGTTCTTCGATCAGTTCTTTAGTACGGATATTGAGCAAATTGCGTGCAGTGCCTTCAGATTGAACACATTCGCGAAGGGCACTAACAATGGATTCACCCAACTTTTTGTGGTCACCAAGGGTTGTGATCTCTGCAAGGTCAACTAGTGCTGGTACAGCCTTGTCAATTATCTGCATGACAGAGTGAAGAAACATAATTTGACATTTGTTTCCATTCTTTTAACTCGAATGTCTTAACCAAGCCCAAAATATAAAATTTCAACTGAACGTCATTTTTTGGCATTAAAATGATAACTGAAAGCATCAAAGGAGTGTTTGTTGGGGTAGGTAACATCAGGTTTCACCAAAACCCGACCTAACCCACATCAACTTCGGGTCCCAAAGTTTGAAATGTGATAGAACCCAAACTGCATATAAAGTGGCTCAATTCGGTTTGTTATGACAGTGTTTCAACTTCCCCTATAAACAAAACATTATATATAGGGGTCCTTCTAAGGTGAAGTTACAAAAATTAGCCTAACTTAAGGCCAAACACATTTTTACTGTTAAAATCACTCCACACAGTCCAAGACATTAAAATGATAACTGTAATTGGCTAGCACTTGATAGTACTATGGTCCATTTTCCTTAACCACCCAGCAAATTGTGATCGACAATTAAGGTAATACTTTATCTAGATCTCATTCAATGATTACAAGCCAAAAGGAAAAATAGTTGCTGTACAAGGTGAAATAGAAATGGAAATAGTTATATTTACCAGAATTGTTGTAAATGAGAAGTAATTTTATAAAAATGTTAACAATAAAAGACGAACTTCAGAAAAACATTATGTCTATCAATAGTGAAAATCACTATATTAAATGTGAACTTTCTAGTTACTAATTACTCACATAAGCGATAATTTCATAAAAATTTTAATAATGAAAAAATTATGGATCTTAGGAAAAAAATTGCGTTTATTATAGGTGGATGAAATTTCTACTTACTGATTACGATTATTAAAATTGTGATTAGATTAGGAATTGGGCTAGGGCTAAAGATGGGCCCATGTTTTCTTATTTTGGGCTGGGAGTAGTTAGTGCAAAGATTATGAACCCGAACCGACGCACATGCATCACCAGGTTTCTGTTTTTTGAACCTAGAGCGACCCAAACGCCGCATAAAACCTGCATGACCATCAGTTTGGATCAGTCAGTTCAGCAGGTTGGATGAACAGCCCTATCCAATGGCTGGGAAAAACAACCATAATTATCAATTGCGCTGAAAACTAGTCCCTAGGGCTGCAACTTTCAAGAGCAAGGCTCAGAATGCCATTAAGTAGCTTAAAAACATACAAGGAATCAATTTTAATTTCCCTGCTTGGTAGTCACAGAATGATGTAGCATCATGATACTCAGGATCTACATGAACTGCTAGTAGAAAATGACAAAAGAAATGAGAAATTACTAAAGAACAAGGATAGAGATGTAACAATTAAAGAGGAAAAAAAGATTAAGTGCAACATTTTACCTTATGACATGTGCTATGATCCTGAAGCAACCAAAGGAGACAATCAATGGCCATATATTGCCAATCATCCGAAGAGCGAGCAATGTTACATAAGGCTTCTACAATGCCAGGACAACTGGCAACAGGCCCCCGGCCAAGCTTTTGGTGGCAAATTGTTCTTAATAATCCAATACCAGCTGGAGAATTTTCATTTACTAGTCCACCCCACATTCCTGGAAGTTTCGCTAGAAATTCAGGTTTGCATATGGTAGGAAGGAACTCGGGCTTGAAAGCAAAGCAATTAATAAGCTGAAGAGACCAACACTGCAGCTGACTAGCCCATTCTTCCGCCTTTCTAGACTCCATTTCTACACCACCCATGCCACGAGTTAGCAGATCACAGTGATAACTAACCCTTCTATCAACATACTGGTAAAAGTGCGAGTAAACTATTTCCAGTGAGCTCATTGCTAACTGAATAGAGAGCTCAAGGATCTCACCATGACTTGCTACAGCAGGAAAAGTACCAGGATACGTAGCCAAGTGTCCTAAAGCTCTCACTGCAACTCTTTGTTCAACCCAAGTTAACCTGCCTCTCAAAAGTTCAACTAAAGGAGGGATCACACCAGCGTGTACTGCCCTTTCGGCAAACTCTTCCATGTTCATGGTGTAGGATCCTATAATATGAGCTGCATAATAAGGAATGTATATGTTCTGATCGTGAGAGAGCCACCGGCGATTCTTAAGACCCTTCCATATAAGTGCAGCCATGCATTCAAAAATCCCCAGTTCAATAAACTCAGGATCATTCGGATGAGCCATAGCAGTGTTCCACAGGCCACTGATCGGGAGGACCTGGCCATCATCATCTTGCGAAGGAAGGTCCCTGAAGAACTTGAGTATGCTGGCTCTGCGCTTGCTTGGATTTCCTTCTTTCATGACACAAAAGAAGCATCCGGGGTATGGACAATCTTGGCCAACCTTTTCCATCCTCGGAAAGTTCTAGTATCCAAGATTCATATGCTGACGAACAAGCCCTTCAGTAACCTGAGAATCATGCATTGGAATAGACTTAGCCAGCCTAGAAAATATAACCAAAAAGATCATAGAACTGCAACCATAAGAAACAAGTACATAGAACTTCCAGAAGTACCTAAACTTCAATCCCTCGCAACCCCGTCTGAAATCGAATTGTAATGCGCTTTCACAATGTAAATGATAGGGTAAACAAACAAACATCATGGGCCCTGGCTAATAATTTGTAGCTAACCCTTTTTGAATTCGAATGGATCTAAATATATAAAGCATTCAGTCAACGAATCAGCCGCAAAAATTATTACACAAGATTGTTAAATGCGCCCCAATACAAAGCCATAAAGGGGACTATAACCCATAATCACTACTCAGTGATATTTAACAAAGAAAAAATAGAAAAGATCAATGAGCATTGAGGCACTGATTAAAAGAAGAAGAAAAATTCACTCACCCAAAACCAAATAATTCAAAAAAGAAAAACTTGTAATAAGAGAAACAAGACAATTGATACCTCGAATCTGTTCTCTTAACGTGAAAGGGGTCCTTCAAACCCAGAAAGGAGAAGTCTTTTCTGCAGCCCAACCCAACCCAACAGCAGAAGCTACTCTTTCTCTTCCTTTGTTGTTCCTGACTCGTGTTCTGCTTCAGTAGTTCTTGCCCAAGTTTGGAAGGTGAAGAGCAAAAAGAAAGAAAGTAGCAGGAATTAAGGAGGTTTTTAAGTTTTGATTCCGACAGCTAAAGATCTCAGATTTTGTAATGAAAATGAAAATGAAAACTCAATCCAAGCTCTTTAACTTAAGAAAGAATTACTACCGAAGCGCGACCATAACACGAGCCATTTCCAGCAACTACGATTGGCTTGTGATGCAGACGTGCTCACAGGCGCGTGGCTATGATTCTGTCATTGAGGAATTTACGATTTTTTCCGCACTATTGATTGATTATTTCTCTTTTAGTTGTGGGTTTCTGGTCCCATCTCCTTGCACTCCTGTCCTGGGCCTCTGTTCTTTCATACCGTTTGAAAGAGAGAAGGCCTAAATAGTTGCTCCATCCATCCGTCTCAAAAATTTTGTTTCATTTATTTTTGATAATTAATTTATAATTTTTTATTTTTAATATTTTAATATATAAATGTAAAATCTTTGTATATAAATAATAATTTAAGATGTGTAGTTTTTAAATATATTTTTTTTAAATTTTTTTAACAAACAATAATATAAATAAAATTGAGTCAAAATATAATAAAAAATTAAATGTATCAAAATTTATGGGACAGATAGAATATTATATTGTAAACCTATACCTAAATACAACCCGCCCCAGTGCTATCACCACTCGGACACATAAACCCCTATCATGACTTGTTACAACTCAGTCCCCCAACTTCTCAAAATCGTGCAATGTGACCCCTGAAGCTGTCACGTGACATCACGTGGGCGGGCTGCTGTCAGTCACCAATGGCGTGCGTCCCCTTCCGCTGTGACTGCCACCCGCCGCTTCCTCCCTTCCTTCCCTCTGCCGCCTTCTGCATATCAAACTTCACTGCCCTCTGCCAACCGCCCTTTCCTCCCTTCCTCCGAAGCCCCCACACTTCGACCACCCACTCCTATGTCCCATCTGACGCCCTCAGCGCCCAACGAATCGACCTCCTCCACCCTTCTGTCTGCCTTCCATCTCTGACTCCGACGGCGCCGAAACCAGACCCGTCGCCGCAAGCCACTGCAGGATCCTGATCTTCTCGATCTTCTCCCACCAAAGGAGCGCCGCCACACTCTGAGGGTCGCCACTGCCATCATCGAACGATTCATTTTCCTCGAATTCCTACAGGTAGAAGGCACATTCAAGTACGAAATCAGGGTGAGTCTTGGAGGAGAAGGTGAAAAACGGGAGGGAATTTAGACCACCAGCGTCGAGGCCACTATTGGTGGCGGGAATGGAGTAGGAGGAGTCGACGTGGAAGACGATGTTATCGCGGTGGTTGCGGAGGTAGCGGCGGTGGGCGCGTAGGAGATACAAGCGAGCGTAGATGTGGAAGGCGAAGAGGAGGAGGGCAAAAAAGAAAAGGACGATCGTGGTGGCGAGCAAGATCTTGTCGATCGAGTAGATTTGCAGAGAAGAGAAGAACAGGGGTGGGGACGCCGAGGAAGGTAGGATGGTCATGGACGCGGGTTGCATGATCGGTAGGGGGGGAGGTTACCTCAGACGGAGAAAGAGAAGTGCCGTTAAAATCAGACGGCTGGGAAGCCACGTGATCTCACCAGCCGACTGTAAAGGGCTAATTGGGCGTTTTCTAGGACTTGGGGGACTGAATTGTAACGATTCATAGTAGGGGGTTATGTGTCCAAGTGGTGATAGTACAGGGGGATGGGTGGTATTCATGCCAATAGAGAAAGATTGAAACTTTTCGCAGAAAAGCCCTCGTATTTTCTCTGTTTCGTAACATTATTCCCCATCTTAAAAAACATACCAGAAAAGCAATTCAACAAGAGAGTCTTGTGCACCTTTTAAAAATCGATTATATTTTGTGTTTATGCAAAGGTGACCAACGGAAACACAGTTGGAGGAGGGAGGGCAAGAGATCAGGTCACAGAAGAGATAGAGGCGCTCCATAAGTCCATTTAGGTTTGTGAATCTCCAAAATTATAGTTGGTTTGAGCCTTAGAGAAACTCCGCGGATGTCCGGGGATTCAAATTCTGCTTCCATCAATTTCCCTATACATGTCACATACTTTGGTTCGGTGAATTTCTAGGATATCAGAAAAAAAAAAAATCCCCTTTCTTTAGATATAGACATACTCTCAATCTTAGACATTTGTAAAGATCCTTTGAATACCCAAAAAAAAAAAAACAGTTATATGATTGTTGGCCCTGCGTCAAATACTTGGTTTCAGAAAGAACTCATACGTTGTAACTCGAAAGTGATTTTTCATGGTCGCAATTAAATTTGCATCAAAAGGTACGGTGACGGCTATTATTTTCTACCTTTAAGTTGTGTTTTGTCAACAATTTTTTAAGTGCTTGTGCTTGACTGTGTATTAAGCAGATTAATCTTTATTTACTTGTGGGAATACTGCTAGGTGAAAGGAGGGGAGGGGGGGAAGAACCCCATGTTGTAAACAGCAATTTGTAACAATCACGAATCACCTTAACCCGAGGCGTGTATTCACTGTCCTCAAGGATTATATTTCGCGACTCTCCAAAGTGTGCAGGAGAACAGGTCTACGAAAATCCCCCAGGATACAACGGGTCTTCCGGGAAGTGTGCAGTCACACCCGGGATACTCTAGGAATCAGCAGAAACTCAAGAGCCAGCAAGGGTCAGAGCAGGAGAGGGAGAGAAGAGAGAGCTCGAAAGCGTTGTAATTAGGAGATGAGTGAAAATGGGTATTTATAGGTAGTAGTGGTCCGATTTTAAACGTTGGGTAATAATGTGTCAGAATTAAAACGCTGGGGTAATAATGTGCAATAAGTTTGGGAGTTACAGAATTTATCCTGGTTTTATAATTTTGTCCGTTTTGATATCCAAACACGTGAAAAACAAATTTTCCGGGTAAGGATAAAAAAGTAAATTCAGAAAATATAAAAACTGACTTGGACCGGGCCTCGTGATACTTTGCGCGCAGGGGGGGGGGGGAATCGGACTCTTTCCACTGTTTTGGCCCATCTTGTGCGCGCGAGCCCATTACCATTTTCTTTCTTATCTAGCCCACTTGGGTATGTTAACTTATAAAGTCTTAGAACTCTCATTGTCCAAGCCATGTGGGATTTGCCTTTTGGAATATTTCACAACAATCCCCCACATATTTCAAAAGGCATTACTTCAAGGTTTCTTTGCTGGCTTTAAGCTCAAGAGTACAATGCATCGTGGCTGGTGTCTATTAGACTATGAACCAGTCCTAGAGCCAATGAAACTTAACTTACAGAGTACTTGGTGAAGCATTTAGTTTCTATGAACCAAATACCCTTTTGTAATTTAAGTGATTCATTGATCACATTACACCCCCACAATTTCTGCTGTTCATCGCGGTGTTGCGCTTATCGGCCATGCGCATGTCCTGGTTTTCATGAGTGCTTTAGAGATTCTGCCACAAATCTCATAGGAGCGGCTTCACTCCTACACTCATATAGGTGATTCCATCAAGTGTAGACTGCATAAATACACTACCTATCATGGCTTATGTAAATCATTAAGAGCTTTTTGCTCATCCTCTAGTAAATGCAGTTTTTGCATTATCTACACCATATGAGGGACCTTTTAAGGAAAAGTTTTGATAATGCTTCCAGGTCTAACAGTGACTTGTTATTACCCATATGAACCTAATTCATGGGATCTCCAATCACATAGGTTGGGTTACCATCACTATTGACTCAGGTTGGCAATAGTCCCATTCCTCTCGATGTTTCATATATCATTTTCCTTCCCAGAGGTTTAGTCAGAGGATCGGCCAAATTCACTTCTGACTTTACATAATCGATCGATATAACACCATCATTAAGCAGCTGCTTTACAACATCATGTCTTAATCGAATGTGTCTATTTTTGCCATTGTAAGATTTATTTTTTGCAATTGCTATTGCCGCTTGGCAATCACAATGCATAGACACAGAAGGCATTGGCTTTATACCCAATGGTATATCTGCTAAGAAGTTTTTCAACCACTCAGCTTCACTTCCAGCCATTTCTAAGGCTATAAATTCTGACTCCATAGTGGATCTGGCAATGATAGTTTGCTTTGAAGATTTCCAAGACACAGCTCCACCACCAAGAGTAAAAATGTACCCACTAGTAGATTTGGTTTCATCAGAGTCAGAAATCCAATTAGCATCACTGTACCCTTCTAGTACAGCGGGAAAACCACTATACATGATACCACATTTCATGGTACCTTTTAGATATTTCATAATTCTTACCAAAGCATTCCAATGTTCTTCATTCGGATTTTGAGTATATCTACTCAATCTACACACAGCATAAGCTATGTCAGGTCGAGTGAAGTTCATTAGGTGCATCAGACTTCCAATAATTTGTGCATACTCTTGTTGAGCAACACTTTCACCTTTATTTTTCTTTAATTGTGTGTTTGCATCATAAGGAGTGCTCACAGATGTCACCTCAAGATAGTTAAACTTCATTAGAAGTTTTTCAACATAGTGTTCCTGTGACAACATTAAGCAACTTTCTTTCCTTATGATCTTAACACCCAAAATTACACTAGCTTCCCCTAGATCTTTCATGTCAAACTGTGAAGATAGGAAGCTTTTGGTATGTTCAACTATTTCAAGAGTAGTTCCAAAAATGAGCATATCATCCACATAGAGGCTAATTATTACACATTCACCACCTTCAAGTTTTGTGTAAACACATTTATCAACTCCAATAGTTGAAAAATTATTACCTAACAAGACTTGGTCAAATTTCTCATGCCATTGTTTAGGTGCTTGTTTTAATCCATATAAGGATTTTCGCAATTTGCACACCTTTGTTTCTTGTCCAGAAACAACATAGCCTTCTGGCTGGACCATATATATTTCCTCTTGTAGATCCCCATTTAAGAAAGCAGTTTTGACATCCATTTGATGTATAATAAGTTTATGTACAGAAGCCAAGGCAAATAAAACTCTTATTGAAGAAATCCTAGAAACTGGTGCAAAAGTGTCAAAATAATCAACATTTTCTTTTTGAGTGAATCCTTTTGCTACCAATCTTGCTTTATATTTGTCAACCGAGCCATCAGGCTTAAGTTTTCTTTTGAAAATCCATTTACAACCAATGAGTTTAGCACCAGGTGGTAAATCTACCAAATCCCATGTTTGATTTTGTAAAATAGAATCTATTTCATTTTGAATGGCTTCTTTCCAGAAAACAGATTCTTTTGAATAAATCGCCTGTTTAAAAGTTATGGGATCATCTACAAGGTAGGTGTAAAAGTCATGTCCAAAGGAACTCTCTTTCCTTTTCCTTTTACTCCTTCTCAAGTCTTCCACTTGATGTTCAGAGATATTTTCATCAGTGGGGGCACGAGAAATCTTTTCCTTCTTCAAAGGAAAGATATGCTCAAAAAACTCAGCATTTTTTGTTTCGATTATGGTGTTGCAGTCCAACACATCACTTCTCAACACTAAAAATCTATATGCAGCACTATGATCTGCATATCCAATAAACATGCAATCGGATGTCTTTGATCCAATTTTACGCTTTTTTGGTTCAGGAAGCATAACCTTTGCAAGACATCCCCAAACTTTTAAGTACTTTAAGTTTGGGGGATAACCCTTCCATATTTCATATGGAGTTATACCAGCCTTTTTGTAAGGAATTCGATTTTGCAAATGACAAGCAGATAAGATAGCTTCTCCCCAAAGATTATCAGGAGCAGAAGAACTAACAAGCATGGCATTCATCATTTCTTTCAAAGTTCTATTTTTCCTTTCAGCTACACCATTTGATTCAGGAGAGTATGGTTGAGTTAATTAATGAATTATCCCTTCTTTTTCACAGAAATCATTAAACGATAGAAACTCACCTCCTCTATCTGATCTAACTCTTTTAATCTTTTTGTTCAATTGATTTTCCACTTCAGACTTATACAACAAAAACATATCAAAAGCCTCATCTTTGTTTCTTAACAAATAAACTTTGGTGAATCTAGAGAAATCATCTATGAAAGTCACATAATATCTTTTTCCTCCTCTAGTCATAGTATGTTTCAAATCACCAAGATCAGTGTGAATTAAGCTTAATAATTCTGATTCTCTTTCAATTGAAGTACAAGTTTTCTTTGTTGATTTAGTTTCAACACATATTTCACATTTATCAAAACTTGTGTTACTAGGGGGTGTGATTAAACCTAATGATTGCATCTTTTTCAAATAAGATATACCCACATGTCCTAATCTAGCATGCCATAAATCAAGAGACTCAACCAAATAAACAGAAGACGATGCATTATTGTTATTGATAATATTGGAAACACTTAATACAAAGAGACCCTGGTTACAATAACCCTTACCTACATAATTATTGTTTCTAGTCATGACTATCTTGTCACAATCAAATGTGACTTTGATGCCAGCCTTCATCAGCAAAGACACGGAAACCAAGTTGGCTCTTATGGTGGGTACATGCAATACATCATTTAGAGCCAGTGTCTTTCCAGAGGTCAATTTCAGAAGTACCTTGCCCTTGCCTAGAACTGGTGTACCTCGGGAATCACCAAGATACACTGTTTCAACGCCTTCTTCTAGTGGAGTATAGGAGGAAAATCCATTTCTGTTGCCACAAATATGCCTGGTGGCACCAGAATCTATCACCCACTCTTTTGAATTAGTAGCAAGGTATGCTTGTGAAACTACTGCAGCAATGATGTCATCATCATCATCATCCCCATGAGCCAGATTTGCCCTTGGCTTAGGAGGTTTATCAAAGTGCTTTCTTTTTCGGCACTGTCGAGCAAAGTGCCCCTTTTTTCCACAGACGAAGCATGGCGGCACTTCTTTGTCCTCATTATTTGCGGCATTGGTCTTGGCTTGAAGTTATTGTTGGGTTTCGGTTTTGGATTGTATGGTTTTGAATTGTACCTCTTGGAGTTGATGAGATTTGCACTGGAGGTCAATTGCTTCCCTTTGGCTATGCGTTGTTCTTTCCTATTGGTGTCCTCGATGATGATATGAGTGATTAGATCGGCCAAAGACAGCTGCTTATGCTTGTGCTTTAGTTGTTGCTTGTATTCTCTCCATGATGGTGGCAGTTTTTCAATCAACAAACCAACTACGAACTCTTCTTGCAGTGTGATTTTTTCTCCCTTCAAGTCCTCCAGAAGCTTGTGGTATTCATTGATTTGTGTTTTTACATCCTTCTCATCTTCCATCTCCCATCGATAGAATTTCCCAATCACGAACTTTTGCTTGCCCGCATCCTCCGCTGTGTATTTGAGTAGCATGGACTCCCATATTTCCTTTGCTTCCTTGTACTTAATGTAGACATCGAACAACTCATTAGATAAAGTTAAAATTATTGTGTGACGGCATACCTTATCAGCATAAGTCCAAGATTCCAGTAGCTTGGGGTCATTCGGTTTGGACTCATTAAGTGCGAAAGCAACTCCATGCACATCTAAAAGCATGTAAATGCGTTCCTGCCACCTTTTGTAGTTTTCTCCACTAAACACTTCTATCTTTGAAATGTCAGGAAATGGCTTTGCTAATGTCGATGGAGGGGTTGGAGGAACCGGTATCCTGGCATTGGATGCAGCTTTCATGTAGAAACGAGCATCAGCGAGCGCCCTTTCGCAAGCAGCAGCAAGGTCGGGATCCTTTTCTCGATCGATTTGTGCAATTGCAGTTGCAAGCGCTTGCTCACAGTTGGCAGCTGCAGCCTCAATATCAGCAGGCTCTTCCCGGACAATATCCAAGGGATCGATGATTGGAGCACAATTGTTGTGGTTCGGATTCATGATATAATCCTTGAGAATGTTGTAAACAGCAATTTGTAACAATCACGAACCACCTTAACCCGAGGCGTATATTCACTATCCTCAAGGATTATATTTCGCGACTCTCCAAAGTGTGCAGGAGAACAGGTCTACGAAAATCCCCCAGGATACAACGGGTCTTCCGGGAAGTGTGCAGTCACACCCGGGATACTCTAGGAATCAGCAGAAACTCAAGAGCCAGCAAGGGTCAGAGCAGGAGGGGGAGAGAAGAGAGAGCTCGAAAGCGTTGTAATTAGGAGAGGAGTGAAAATGGGTATTTATAGGTAGTAGTGGTCCGATTTTAAACGTTGGGTAATAATGTGTCAGAATTAAAACGCTGGGGTAATAATGTGCAATAAGTTTGGGAGTTACAGAATTTATCCTGGTTTTATAATTTTGTCCGTTTTGATATCCAAACACGTGAAAAACAAATTTTCCGGGTAAGGATAAAAAATTAAATTCAGAAAATATAAAAACTGACTTGGACCGGGCCTCGTGATACTTTGCGCGCAGGGGGGGGGGGGAATCGGACTCTTTCCACTGTTTTGGCCCATCTTGTGCGCGCGAGCCCATTACCATTTTCTTTCTTATCTAGCCCACTTGGGTATGTTAACTTATAAAGTCTTAGAACTCTCATTGTCCAAGCCATGTGGGATTTGCCTTTTTGAATATTTCACAACACCCCAATACCCTACGCCACCCTCCACATTATAAAGGGATGAAAAATCAAATGCTGTAAAAACAATGAAAAGAAAAGACTTGATCAAGAGCGATACACAATAGTACTCTCATCTCATATTCTTCGATATATTTTATTTTTTATACTTATGTTTAACTAGAATTTATTTATATTATTATTTGTTAAAAAATTAAAATTTATACTTAAAAGCTATAAGTCTTAATGTATATATCATTTATATATCAAAATTTCATATTTATTTATTAAATCATTGAAGATAAAAAAATTATATATTAATTATTATGAATAGTAAATAGTGTAAAAAATTTGGGAAAGATAGAATGTATGGCAACGCCGCTTGGCTCCATAATAAACTTAACGAATTGGTCTCGTAGTTGTAGCATATGGATACAGTTGTAGTGGTGATGTCTTGAGTTACTATTAGTTCTCTATTGATCCAGTGTTGGAAAAATGATGGCGCTAATATGACAAGCAAAATTCCAAGTAGACCAATGAAAGAGGTGGTTAAGATCGACAATTTCACATTCACTAAAATAATAGTAGACCTTAGGATACACTCTGTCTGAAAAAGTGAGTCTGATCAGTTCTAAACTCTGGTTTAGGAAAGCCCAACTTGGCTACAAGAGGTTATTTATCATCCACCTAAATTATGTCCTCCCAACTTTTCTGTTTTGGGTACTATGTCCTCCCAACTTAACGTATTTAATGTAAGATCTGTTTATAATAAGAGTCTTGCTATGGTCATCGTTAGTAATCACCAAGACTTCCACAACCTTACACATCAATTATGCCACATCACTTTTTTACAAATATTAAAATTTTTTATTTTCTATCAAAGTAAAAGAACTAAATTACTGGTAGTAGAGCCCTAATTGCTTAAGTAGAATCTAGAGTGCCAAATCCTCAAAATCATCCTTAAGCTTACCGGTTATCATCTGCTATCCAAGCAAGGAAGTATGGTAACATGACATTCTTGAATTGGGTTCACCTGCCAGATCAAGTAAGAGTTACGTTCACTTATTGAAGACAATCTTAAAGAAGAGGGAGATGATGAGATACAGAAGTAGAGTAGCAAAGAAGAAGAACCTAGCCATTTCATTTTCCTTGGTCCTTGACATCTTGAACTAACATGGTCCACCAACAACAATTGATGGAATAGAGGGAAAAGTTGAAAAGGACCAGCCAATGGTGGTGTTTTTTTGCAGATCTTCATCATGCACAAAAAAGAGAAACAATTAGATTAACAAAGAAACTCATATATTCAACTCACTGATTCACTCCATCTATCTCTACTTGCCAACTGTTGAGTTTTGTTTAGGATTTATGTCCAATAGAACACACCCATGTCCCTCTTCCTTTGCAACGTAGGACTTTGTTTGTTTTTTCTATTTTATCTTTAATTATTTGCCATTTCAACATGCCACAGTAGTAGCCACGTCAGGCTGTGATTAAGTGGTGCTAAAAAATGCAGTGGTGTTAGTATTTTTGTTATAACAATTCGTTTAAATTTGGTATTTATTTGTCGCTAAATTTAGTGTTGGATTTGTTCCAAAGAAAACTTTAATTTTGATGATGACAAATGATTTGTGTTAATTTTTTTTTAATCTCACTTTTTTGGTTAAAATAAGGTTAATTGAACTTATGCTTAATTTCCAAGTGTGTTAAGTGTTCATCTAAAAAAATATGTTTTAGAAGTATTGAGGAAAAATTGTCTTTGAAAAGAAATTAGTAGGTTATTAACTTAGGTAATGTTTGAATCAAGTTTTGATTTCCAAATGACAAGTATTTTGGAGTGGTTTCAAGTTTAATCCATTAAAGTCATAGTTTAACAAGTATTTATTTCACCTAAGTTTAACTTGCTCCCAAGTTTTACACTTTAACACGTTAAACTGGGTTAATTCGAATGTTAAGTTTCCTGTGATTTTTCAAGCTTCAGCTGACGCGTTAAAACTCAGTTTTAACCTGTTAAGTTGAAGTCTAAAGGCTTGGGTTCAAATGTTTCAAGTGGCGCGTTTTCAGCCAAAATTTTAAATGGAGCTCGGGTGAATCAGAAGACGCCACCTGTACACGTCTGCCGCACATTAAATGCTCTGTCTCCAGCTGCTTTTGACCGTTGAAAAGAGAAGTCGAGTTTAACCTGTTAAACTCAGGACTTAACGAGAAATCTGGGAATACTGCGTTTTTCGCGTAAAACAGAGCAACGACTCTCCAGATTTTAAGGAAACTTTTCAGTCATATCCAGCAGGGTTTCAACGGTCTAATAGCTTCCTAAAGAGTATATTTACACTAAGAAACATGTTGAAAAGCTAACTTGGCAACTAGAAAAAAGAATCCTCCATCAAAGAGCTTAAACTAGAAAAATTGCCAAGAACTTGTGCTTGTGCTTTCATTGACTTATCTAGCATTGGTTGCTTAGTTCTTACCTTGTAACCACGAATTGTTGAGCTTGTCTTGAGTGGTTGAGTGATTTCCTTGTAAGGGAAAAAGGGTTAGAAAGGTTTCTAGTTAGCCTTTGTCAAAACTAGTGAGAGGTGATGGTAGAAGGATCTACCAAAGTGTTGTATGTCTTTGAAGGCTATTTGTGTATCATTGTGTTTTATAGTAGACAAGAAAACTCTCAAGTGGTGAGCTTGAGGAGAGGAGTAGGCTCTCAAGAGGAGAGTTCGAACCTCTATAAGAATTCTCTTGTCCAAGTTTCTTCTTCTCTCTACATACTTGAGCTTTTGTGGGTGTTTTATGCAACTTGTTTTGGTTGAACTTGCTTGTTTTCAAAACTACTTCAAAGATAGCTTTCTAAGCAAATTCTAGGTGGATTGTAGTAGTCATTTTCTGAGTAAAATAGAGTTAATCATTATTCCTCAAATTGAATTTGAGTTTGGGGTTTCAAGAATTCATTTGTGCTTTATTTTTGGAACCCAACTAATTCACCCCCCCTCTTGGTTGCACTTAGGCCAACATTTAGTATTTTTTGTAATAGTCCTATTATGCATCTATCTAATTTTGATATGTACATTTTAGCAGTGGTGGCTACAGGAACTTTTTCCTATCGGGGGCAAAGTTAGAACTATAATTTTTATATCATCAATAAGAACAATACCTAGGCTAGTAAGTACAGTACATCACTAGCCGACTAGGTCTATTACCCCTGGTTATAGTGGTGGCCAATGGGGCTTGGGCGAACAATAAACAATAAAGGGAGGTAGTTGTGACAGATGCTAAAGCCACTTGATTCTTGTCTCCTGTTTGGTGTTTTTCTCGCTCTCATTATCCTTTACTATGTCTATTATGTGATCTCTAATTAGGAAATAAGAATTGGGACTGAAGTTTAGGAATTAGGAAGGAGATTCAAGAGAGAATGGAAAGAGGGTTAATTATAAGTCAATCCTTAAACTTTTATTTATTGATTAACAAATGAAGGTAAAATGATAGGATAAGGACTATATTAATATAGTTATTACTCATACATACTAAAATTTTAAAAATTTAAAGAGTTTGTGAGGGCATTTGTAGGTAAAAATAATAAATGAGGACCTAATTTTTTAAGATATGTATATAGATAGTCAAAAGTTTACAAAATTTCAATGGGGGCAATTGCCCACATTGCCTCCAGTGTGGAGCCGCTGCTGCTTTTTTAGGATTGAAATCATGTTGTTTAGATTTTAAGAAACATTTCTGTTATTTTTATTATATATCTATTTCTAATATTCATTTTCCTAGTTCTAAAATGCATTTGTTTAATTCTGACATTCATTTTTTTATATTAAATTTATCTTATCTGAATTTGAGATTTATTTGTCTATTTTTTATATGTATTTATTTAGAATTTTTGTTATTTTTAATCATTTTTGTTGGTAGAATGATATACTCCCGGAAGATACAAGATAATTCAAGACCGGAGAAACTTTATTATGTGTTGCAGTTTATAAAATATCATTACTCCAAAAAAAAAAACATGAGATATGATCAAATTCATGGCAAGTAAGGATCGAATCATGATTCATGAGTCATGACTAGAGTGAGCGGCCTACAAAAGGCAAATGGAACATATCATGGGATAATGAGCAATAATTGTGGAGATTCTCCCATAATTATATATATATTTTTCCCATTCCTCAGCATGGAACGCTGTAAAAGACAAGGATCCTCCCCAAAAGCCGAGGGATCATCACCAAAGCCTACATATTCTGCCACTCTACAGAATGACAAGATGTGCACGCTTGAAAACAGCTCTTCTATAACTCAAGTTCTTAAGTAAATTGCTGTGTATTCATCTAATTAACCCACTCAATCCCTAAAATTGTATAATAACTATGTCGGTTATGCAAAGTTTGGTTTTTAAAAAGTAAAACTGATCATGATAACGAGGTGATTCGGATTTAGAGATATAAAAATTGATTATCTCAAACGAACCATATAATTAATGGAGGATAAAGCTTAGCCCAGATGTAAACTTGAGCAATCATGATTTCTGTTTCCCTGTCACAATAGATTTACAAGAGAATTATGGTTTTTGTTTCCCCTTCACAATGGTTTCCCTATCACTAAATATGTGCCACACAAAAAAAATCAAGTGAACAAATCAGCTCACGTTGAAGTCCAGCCAAATGCACCTCCCCTACACCTGTTTTGAGTTTGCTGGAAAAATATATTAATGACGTTAAAAAATCCCACAAAAGTACCAGTAGTCTCAACACAAATATTACTTATGATCTGGGCATTTCCACATTAAGAGAAATTCGTTTGCTCATCCTTTTGCCTCCTTAACCGCTGTTGTACCCAGCTTCACACCTTGTTCCTACCGCTTACTGTGAGCTTGCTGGAAAATAGGTCACAACAGACCTTCTAAAATCCAAAAAGAGAAAAATGTCCTAATACTCAGCACATATTGAGCTACAAACCTGGCATAATAAGATGAAATTATTTTATAGGAGAATTAAGATAAACCGATGATATTGAACTAACCCGAACTGTTTTTTTATGCAGTTCAAGTTTTAGTTAAATTTTAGGGTATGTAATGTAGTTCAGTTCAGATATTAAATTGGGCAACTTAGTCACTTATACAACATGGTCTGAGTTAAAATGAATCCGGCCACATTCGCTTAGTGAACATCTATACTACTGACTTAGGTGTCATAGAGACCTCCCAATCACCTTCCCTGGTTCTCCTAACATTTATCTTTATCTCATTATGTGCAGGAGGAATTGGCCTCGGCAATACTAGTAATGTTCCATTATCCATTACATTAATATAATATTCTATTTTATTAATCATCTAATAGTACGAAAAGGTTTCTCTTCTTACTATAAGAGATAAAAATTCTCAAAAAATGCAACTGAGCCATTCATTGGTGGAGAAGTTCAAAGCATAAATCTCGTTTTGCACATGCATGAAGAATGAGCTTATTCAACTGTAGTTCCTGCCTTTTTGTCACTCATTCTTCTTCACTTCATGTTAGGTGATCTGTGAAAATGAAATTTGGTTCAACTTCTGCTTGGGCACGAGACATTATAAAATAAAGTGGTGAATATTGTAAGGGAATTATGAAAATGAGCAGTATAAACACTACTAAACCCTTAAATTTCTACCCATACTCTGCTGCATTTACTTACATTTATCAAACAAATCTATTTACTGCTAATAACGATAATAATAGATTAATTCCTTAAAACCTACTCCCATCATGTCTTTTCCTTTCAACATCCTTTTTTTTTTCCTGATATCTTTACATTAACTTTTCCATCTTTTGTTTTTTTAATTTTTTTTTTATTTTCTCTTACCCATCAATGACCAATTTTATAACTTTTTACTCATGCCTTTCTCACTTTCTTATACAAGTAATTGTATGATTACATTTTCCTCTTTTGCTTCAAATATCTTCATTGTTTTCTCTACCATTCTCTTCCACGCTATTGATTATTTAGCATGCATGCAGCATCTAATTTATTCTTTTACTTTGAACTTCACTTATTATTCTTTTTTATTAACTAACAATAACATTTGCTAATAATTAGAAGCTCTATATCTTCTATAATTTACAATTGTAGACTTTAATTTTATTATTTTATCCCTTATCCTCCATCCTAAACCTCCCAAACCAGTTAACTGGTCCTTTGTTTTTTTCCTCAGCTCACTCCATTTAGTAAATATTGATTTGAAATAAACGGTGAATAATATTTATATTATATATATATAAAAGAGAAACCTATACAATAGATTGGAACCATTAATTATATAACTTCTTTGATCTTTTTAAAGTCTTTTGACTCACTGTTCAATGCCAAAATATTTTAGGAACACTTTAACTTTACTTCATTATTTGAATTTTTATTTAGTTATAATTTGGTCCTCATCTTCTATCTTTATCCATCTTAAACATAATTCTACCTATTAAAGTATACCGATGGATTTATAGTTAATCATTTACTTACATGCCTTGTCAATTTCATAATTGATATAATTTGATTCTTTATGAGATTTTTTCTAGAGTTATTGTTACTTATTACGATAGTAATGTTATTACAATTATTTATTATTTTATTTAATGTTTCGGTTACTAACATTTATTAGGTAATAATTTTGATCCATTAATTATGCCAAATTTATACATTGAATGTGTAATTCAATTCCTTGAATAAAAACTAATTATATACTAATTAGAAAAAAAATAATTTGTATAAACTAGCCTAACCTTGTCAGCTAGAGAAAGGAATAAAAAATTTTCAAGTCTATTTGATGCCAAAATGGTTAGGCTTTGGATATAAAACTTCAGGTAATTTTAATTCTATCCACAATAATTCAATCATTTGTTTCTCTTACTTTATTTTTTTAACTGAAAGAAATGTCTCATACCATCTAATACTTTTTTCTTTTTTGCATTAGTGGTGATGGATTTATACTTTTTCTATATAATAGTTTCAATTGTTTTATAAAATTATTTGAGATATGGTTAGATACAATTAATTGTGTTATTTTTAGTTTTACTACACTATTCTTTTTTTCTTTTGTTTAGCTAAAAAATTAATATATTTTTACAATTTCCATTTTCCTTTTAATTCTCTTTATGTACTAACAACTAATTTGAGTAATTCTTCTATTAAATATTTATTAATATAAAAATATAAAATATAAAATATCATCTAAATTTTACATATTTAATTTTTCCTATAAGTTCAAAGATTTAGTTGAAATTTGCATTTCCAAGTTGGATAATTATGGATTGATATTCTATTCTTTACTTGGTTTTAGGGGAACTTAAGAATGAAAAATATTGAAAATCGAACTCACATTTTATATTTTAAACGGATCATTATTTTTTAATTGTTATATTTATTTTTTATAAAAAATAAAAATAGATATATGTTGTTAAATGTATGGCATATAGATTTATTTTCAAATTATTATTATTATTATTATTATTATTAACAATAATTAGACAACTATATATACGATTAAAATATATAAAAAAATTACACCCGTACATTGTATGGGGCAAAGGAACTAGTTTAACATATATATTAACATATATTTCTTACCAAATTTGGTCATAAGTATGGTTAGTGAGAACACTTAAAGGGGAAAGTAGAATTAACCCATTTATATTGAACCAGATATTGGTACCCTTCACATGGGGTTAATTGCATCTAGCACCCCTAATTTTTTATTATTATCCTATTTTGGACCTAAATATCAAAACTTTGCATGAAATGTCCTCAATCTCAATTTTTTTTGTTTTGTTTTAGATCTTTGACTGATAGAAATCGTTAAAATTAATGGAACTGATTGGCCACGTGGCACAATGAATCACCCCTGGCAATGATGTGGAAAATGAAAGAAAAAAATAAACAAAAATTAAACCTTCAGCTTTCTTCCATTGCTATGAGTCTTCAACCCCATGCCAACCTCTACCACATCTCCCCTTCTTCGCCATATTGCCCCACATCCACCCCTCTCTCAGCCTCAACTGTGGTGGCTCCTCAACTGCCCGGCATAAAATGGCCCCAAATGGCCACTATGTTCGTGTCCAAGCTCATCCGCGAAAGAGGAAGATCGGATCAGTGGTGGTGTAGGAGGCTGAAATCGAAGGCGAAGGGCACTGAAATTGAAGGTGAAGGATGCGTGATCGATAATGATTCGTCTTGATTCCATGACAAGCAAATGAGATGTGATCGACAGAGAGCAAAGGTGCAATTCAACAATGAGCAAAGGCACGATTCATTAACTATTTGTCCCAATTCGACAACAAGCAAAGGCACGATCAATGGTGAAGAAGATTCGTGGCTTCACCTCTGTCCCGTACCCACTCAGCACCAGCCCCACCTGGCAAAAATGAAGAGAATTGTCGGGGTAACGAGCCATCGGCTGAAACGGGCTAGGCGGCAAGAGGGTGTTAGGCTGGGCGAGGAAGGACGGTGGAGGTGGCGATGTGGTGGAGGGTGGCGTAGAGATGGGCTTTTTTTTTTTGCATTTTCTTTGTTTTTTTCAAACTATTTTCCTTTTTTTCATATTTTTTTATTAATTTTCTTCATTTCCACATCATCCCCAATAGTTGATTATTGGGCTACGATGGCAAATGGCAAATCATGCCACGTTGGCATGCCATGTAACCAGTTTCATTTATTCTAATGGTTTTCATCTTCAAAAGGTCTAAAATGAAACAAAAAATTAAAGTTGAGGACTTTTCATGCGAGATTTTGAGGTTATGGTCTAAAATAGGACAATAATAAAATATTAGGGGTCACAGATGCAATTAACCCCCTTCACATGGTTTTGTTTTACCGTTTAGGGAAACTTACAATTACCCCCTAAGGTATGCCCTAACCTACAATTAACCCTGTATTTTTTACACTGTCTGATAGTAACTTCTGAAATTGTATTTAAACTATACAGTAGTTATCTTTCAATAATTTCAATCTTTTCAATATTTTTTTAATAATTAATGAACATTTTAAATTATTAGTTTTTTCTTTCTGTAAATGTATTTTTTTCCTTATAAATACATATTAGTATTTTTTAAATGTCAGTTAGCTACTTAGCTGTGAAAAAAATATCAAAAATTTTGAAATTACTAGGACATTATTATCAGGTAATTTAAATTAGTGTTTCAGAAGTTGTTACCATACACCATACAGCAAACAAGGGTAAAGTGTAAGGTTTTCAAAATAAAGGGTACAAAGTGTAGGTTAGACCAAATCACACAGGGATTTTTGTAATTTTCCCTATCTTTGATTGTCTAGAAGTGCTATGACATCATGGCGCAATGGCATTCTTATTGTGAACTCATCCTTTTACACTTCATGAGAGTAATATTGCAAGGTGATCAAATTTTTTTCATTCATTTCAAATATGCCCTAAGCTACATTTTGTTTCAAATTTGTGCCAAACATTTCTAAATTAACATCGTCCTAGTGATATACAAGATGGGGACAAAAATCATCAGCACACTACTCATGTTTTAAACTTTCCTTAAATAAGCCACTTTTAGTTATTTTCTTTTTCACGGCAAATGAACGTATGACTATGATTAAAGGAGGCCAGTCACTCACTTGATATGAAAAAAGCACTATGAGGGTCTTCTTTGGGATGGGTAGTTAAGCTCATAAAACTCGTGATATGTGAATACCTTGTTCGTGATGGGTCACAATTTCAATGCTGATGACTTTCCTGGTTTCATCCATATATTTTTTTTAAAATTTTAAAGAAAATTTATTCACGTCATAGGACAGATCTCTTCAACAAACTTTTTTTGTATCATCATGTTAGGTGTTTGTTAAGTTGGCTGAACTTCAAGATCGATAAATTGGATAAGCGACAACATCAGCTATTCTTTTGAGGAAGATGGTGGTTAAAGTAAAAGAGAACAAAAAGTTATGGTGTTGAACAACAAAGAGCAAATAGATCACAGTTAACGCAGTTTTTTTTCTCCTTTTCAATGGACAACATATTGATTATCCACGAGAATAAACATCCTTTAGTCGTGGGTATGGTTGCAAAATCTTACCAGTTGACAAATACGCATGACTTCACTAGCGAAGAGATACTTACGAGTATGAGTGGAGGAAATGACACATTTGTATTTGACCTAACCTGTTGCCATTTTTAACCCAGCTTATTTTTGTCAGACTGTGCTACCATTGCTTGAATCAAAGAAATGAGAATCCAAGAAGAAACTGCAAGCCATGGTAATTTTCTTCCAAGATTATGCTACTTAGCTATATTTATTGTCTATTCCCATTGTCACCCTATGATCTCTTACACAATCCACCAGCTCGATCTTATTGTCACCTCAAAGACCTTGGAGGATGATGGCTGATGTAAACGTCAATAAGGATCAACCAACATGAATTTGTATGATTACAACAGCCTAACATGTCCTCGATCGCCAAGTCAATTACTGAGAATGACAGTCAGGGTTCAATTCTTTTTCACTAACACAACAAAAATGTACTACTACTGCTTCAGTCATCTTACGAATCCCCGAAAAAGTAAATATTTCCTCATTTGAATAATATATGTATATCCTTACATCCTTATAGACTTGTATGGAAAAGAAGAGCTTAACACATTCATGTTAAGAGATATTGGGTGTGATCTAAGATTTTATGTGTATAAAAAGATTTGTTTAGGAGATGTATCTACTTTGATGACTAATGATGACTAATGATACATTAGAAAATTTAGTTTGGGGTCAACCCATTTATTTTACTGGGGTCTTTTTTTTTTTTTTTTGTACAAAGATATCTTCGTAAGTCTATAAAAAATAGAAGTATTCTATAGCAAAAGTTAGAAGGGAATCCAAAACTATTAATATTAACATTATAGAAAAAAGTGATGGAGGTCGGGTTAATCTCTAAACCTCTACCCAATGTCCGTTACTGTTGCGCCAAATGATGAGGATTTACTGGGGTTGTTGATTATGCAAAAGACGTCATGATTCATGGACTAGCGCCAATGAGAGGTGTCGATTCTACTGCAGAGACTATGGGCTATGGATTTTGCTACAATCTGGTCTTGGACCCACCAGGCCTTGTTATTTGTTTGCAAATAATGGGCTTTATTTATGTTACTTTGACATGCCCAAAAATGAGAACAAGAAAAGCGGCCCAATGCAAACTCGAGGTTGTTCATTGTTGATGACCTACGAATCCCTCTGGCATTCCCGGCCCAACACATGCACTGTGGTCAGTAATAACCGTAATATCATGAGATGCTGTGCCTGTGGGGAATTTTGTTCATTTTGTTTTGACACTAATTAGGTATTCATGTACAATGGAAAAGAAAAATGTTTGCTTTTTTGGAATTCAAAAATTACCCGAACTACAGTATAAACTTGAGTGGAGGGCTCATGCACAAACTCAAATTGTCAAAATCCACACAAACGTAACCCAATGAGACCAGAAATGGTTTGAACACCCTTATGTGTTTGAAATAAATTTTAGGAGCAGCTTTTGGACAACTAGAAAAAAAAAATTAAATTTTTTATTAATGTCGCATTTTTGGATTGGTTAAGTTAAAAAAGAAAAAATACTTAGAGCCAATTCGTTTTAATTTAAATCAATTTACTTATTTTTATTTTTATATTTTTTTCCCTGAAACTAATTTTATTTGAAATTCAATATTATGTAGATGCAATAATTCATTTGAAAGTAAATTTCATAATATTGTTAAATTTTTATGAAATTTTCTTTTTTAATACCTTAAACTAAAAAATTTCATAAAAATTTAGTAAGATTACAAAAAATTTATTTTTAATAGATTATTGCAACTATATAATATTGACTTTTAATTAAAATTAGTTCTGGGTAAAAAAGGTGTAAGAATAAAAATAGGTTATTTTGAAGTCAATTGACTTAAGTTAAAATGAATTGGGTGTTAATTTTTTAAAAAACATCTTCGAATTAATTTTTTGGGGAAGTAACTAACAAACATTTGTTACCACACTGAAAATAGTTTCAAGGAAGCAAATAAGAGGAGTCTTCGTTCACATTCTTAAAATATCAGGGACAAAAATTCTCTCGCTTTTTCCAACATTGAAGAATTGTGACATTTTTTTTTGTTTAAACGTGGAAAAGAATTTTTTTGGTAATAATATTTATAGATTACCTCAGTAATAGATAAAATTAAATGGTTCATTCGCATTTCTTTTTAACAACAAAATGAGTTGGATCCAATTGAGCTGTTCACACTTGAAATAAAAATTTTGATTTTGGCATCCGATGCTAATTATGTGCTCCAAACAAATCTAGTACTCCTATATTTTCATCACCATTCATTAAATAATTTTCATGCAGCCGAAGAAAAAACAATTGGTATTGTTTTTTTTACTAATTTTTTAATCTGTATTAAAAAACATGGATAGAAAAAAACATTTTAAAAAAGCGGAACCGACAACACTTTGAACTCCTTAACTTTATAAATCGCTGCATAGAACACCAAAAAATTCCAATACTTTATTTTCATTCCTTCTGTCTCAATAAAAGAATACTAAGGTGCGGAAACTTTAAAGTCTATAAGATGCGGAAGGTTAAATATTATATTTTGCGACTGTAATCACGTATAAGTTTTAAATATTAAACTATTACAAATTGGTTGTTTGCAATTTGATGTTCCTAGATCACTTTAAAAATGATTTGGCGAAAAAAATAAAAAGTACTCCTATTCTCTTTTTATACCAAAAAATAGTGTTATAATATTTTTTATTTAAAAATGATAAGGCAATGGTGAAAAAGCAACGGACTATTTGGAAAAGTTAGAGAGGAGACGGCGTAAGAGAAAGAAAAGTGTCAGCTGGGGCTGGGGGCCTGGGGCTGGAGATGGGGATGTGCCGAGCCCATACAGTACAATAGTCACCGACACGCCGCAACAACAAAACCCGTCGGTGCGGCTTTTGAATTAATGTCCAATCTAATCCTCTCAAATTCCCTTCTTAGTCATCCCAGTGTTATCTCTTCTGCAATTACTTCAGGTACTTTTCAATTATTACGAGCTTTCTATCTAACAAGCGTACTTTGAGATCTTTATTTCGAAATAAGGGTAATTTTAGTCTTATTTCTTAGAATGAGGTAGTTAATGCCAAGTTGGCATTATTTCCCACAACATCGTTGTCACAAAAAGGCTAATATACAAGATTAACCAGCAAGTGTCAATCAACTCTCACTTTGACCCCTACTGTTTTATTTCTTACACATTTTTATAGTTGAATCTCCATGAATTATATAAATGCAAGTACAATTGATCATAGCTGATTCATTTTTTCTATTTGATCTCTTTATTCCCTTTTTTCTATTTTTTGGGGGGATTGGATGAAAAATATCATTGAAGATTTGACCCATTTCTTACATATAAAAAAAACACCATCTGAAAAAAGAGTGACTAAAATTTCCTACGCAAGAAAAAAGAATATCTTTTTTATATCCATGTGAGAATTAAGAGGAACTCATTTTTAAGAGAAGCTTTTGTAATTGACTTGATTACTCAAAATGCGAATTTTTTTAATTTTATACCAAAAACCTATGATATATATAAGGGATTTTATATCTTATTGGCTGTTAAAGGTTTAAAGCACTTAGTATTTTTTTAACAAAAATTATATCATTTTTTAAATAACCGTTAATAAGTTAATGATAAAAAAACTAAACAAAATTTTTTTAAAAAAATTTACTCAAATACTCAGATAAAAATAAGTCATTGAATCTCAAGTAACATATTGGTGGAAAAAATGGAAAAAAATTCTTTGGGGAAATATTAATTAATGTTATGCTCTAATTAAAATGGTGGTACTATGAAATGATACAATAAATTTCATTAAATTATAAAATGAAGTACTTTTTATAATTGAGTGAGTGGCATGTGACACCTCATATCCCATATGAAAAATTTTGTATGATGTGCATATATGATACCAGGTTTCAAAACTTGATCAAATTTCAACTACAAAAAGATTAAAATTTAATGAAGTAATCACTAAATAAAACAATAGGGACCAACATGGATATCACCTTAAAGTTGCTAGTTAATTGCGTAAATTACCCTCTTATTACGTGGACAAGATTGTGAGGGAAAGTGCCAACTTGGCAAAAACTACCCTCATTTTGAGAAATAAAGACCAAAACTACCTTTATCCTGCAATAAAGGTATAAAAGTACACCTAATAAGGAAAAAATGCCAATTATTAAGGTAAGTAAAATGCTTCAATGGTCACTAACCTAACGCTTAATCATCCCCAAAATACAAATAGATTACCGTTCCCTAATTTTAGAATATGTCTAAAGTTTAGGCTACTCACAATTTTATTTGTGATGATTTATATAGGTAAAATTCATTTGTCGTTTCTAACATTCTTACATTGTCTTAAATGGGTCTCTAACTTTTAATTTCTCTTCTTAAAGTCTCATCGTGTCATATCGTATCTCAATTGTCGTTTTTCTGTTAATTTCATAGTTAAATCTTATGAAATTTCAAGAGAAATGACAACTTTAGACCTACAATTTCTTCCTCCCATTAAAAGCATTGTCAATCTTGTAAATTCAACACACACACAATCTCTCTCTCACACACACATTGACTCCAACTTCCTAGGGAACAAAAAAAAAAACCAATTACATCCTTTGTTTACTATTTCACTTCTGCTGCAACCTCCTTCACCCTTAATTTTCTTCTGCATTCCCCTACACCCATTATCGATTTTGGCTCTCCAACATGCCAATTTCTAAACCCTTTTGTCGTTAATGAAATCGTCGTTGGTGTTGGGCTCCGTCATCCTTCTTTACAACTGGTGGCACATGTTCCACGATGATAACTGCTGGATCAACCTTAACGGTGACAAGAAAGAGATTCGTGCAATCGCCTTAACCTCGACAATGTCAGGAGAAGGATTGTAGATCCAAGAGAATTGGAGGTAGTTGATACTATTCTGGAGGAAGAGATTGAAAATGAAAATCGTTGCTGCCGGTAGCCTTTTCCAGTGCATTCATTGGCTGCCACAATTTCTCTTTCAAATCCATCCCCTTTGCCTTTTTTGATTGGTGTCCAAGGTTGATGCGAAGGAAATATTGTACCTGGAATAAAATCGTGATTAGTCATGTTATATTGGAAGCAAGGTGTTAAGATTTGGTGGAATCATTCAATTAACAAGTCCAATTAGATTAGCTATTTAAAACCAAAAGAATTTTGGGTTTTTTTCTACAAAAAGAAATTGGACTGGCTCAATTGGAGAAAACACAACCATGGTGATGGAATGAGGGTTTAAGTGAAATATATACATGTAAATGCAAACTATCTCAAGTTTTAAAACCCTCCAAACCTTAACTGCAAGGGCATGATTATTACTTGTAGTGTGGTAAGTATGGGTCGATCCCATGAGAATAGATTTGTATTGTTTGGCAATTACCACGAATTAGAAATCTAATTTTTGCTGGACAAACAAAATTTAAATGATTTGCTTGAATAAGAAATAAAAGGGTCTAAATTGATTTAAGTTAAACTACTATTAAACAAGAGCAAACATAAACAATGTAATTTTAGATTTTTTATAAAATAATGATAGTACACTTCCTATAGGTTTTACTGCTTAACTTGGTTAGCTAGTGAACTTAAGACATTGAACTTATGACTAATGTCTTAATTTTCCTACTTACTGGTGAAGTGATTTAACTGGGCTCCCACTTTCCCAAATTAAAGGTCACTCTCTCAAACTTAAATTGGAATAAAATCCCATCTTATCCTAGCCCAAGAGAGGTATTACAAATTCAATTTACCATCACCTAGTGTTCTAGACTAGTCTCCCAACAAGCCCATGGTTACTACACTCATTTCCCAGTTCCAATTATTTTTAATCTTTCCCAAGACTTAGGTAGAATGTAAGGTGCAATTAATTAGGGCTCTTAATCATTCAACACATCAATAGGCTCAAGGAGAAGAGCAAACAAGCATTGAAGGAAAGTTCAAGACAAATAACCATTCATTCAATTAGCATGACCATGTAAAATAGCTACATCCATAGAAAGTGTAAGAAAAACTACTCTATTTTCAAACTAAAAGAAAACATAAAAATAGAAGAAATTGCTTTCATGGCTAGCTATAAGAAAAAAGAAAGAAACAACCAAAGTAGATTTAGTAGACCTTGATCCCTTCAAGTCTCCAAGCAAGCCTCCTTAGGCACTTTAAGCTTCCCTTAGGTGAGCTCTCCAATAGTAGCCTCCTTTATAAGAGAAAATGAGAGAACGAAGAAGGCGATGCTATACTCATTCTTAGATTCAAAAGATGTATTTATTTCTGTTAATCCTAGCCTTCTACCATTTCTCTAAGAAGTTGTGATCTTTGTTGCCTTGTAGATGCCAATTGAAAGGTAGATAGGTGAGAATTGAAGCCTACCTGATGTAGAAATGCTCCCAAGTCCTGAAATGGTTCATTTTTTCATGTCTGGATAAAGTGCAGTCACATCTTCCCCTCTCAAGTTAATTTTTTAGCTTCAGAGGGTGATCGCACTTTGAAAGTGCAATCAAACTTTTTGTTCGTTTTAACAGCTTCAACACCCTTCAGTATTTTAAACATAACTTTTGCAACGTGTGTTTGATTAAGGCAGTTCAAGAGCCCACACAAATATAAAAAGAATGGCTACAACTTTCATTTTTTCACTAAAGCCCGAATTGTCAATAAAAGGTCCAAAATTAGGTTGTAAGATACTCTTCTTCTAAGCTTTCTTTGTCTTCATTTCCCCTGTCCTCATCCTTTATTTCTTCTTCTAATTAATCATTTAAACCCTTAAGATATGCAATGTAACCTACAAAACATAAAATAAATCTAAGATCTAGCAAATTTAACAACAATTTAGCACAAAAATTAGTAAAATATATAGAAACATCATGTGACTATCACACAGTTGGAGGAATGACCGTGAGTGCCACAGGTCTTGAGGTAGGCCTTGTAATCTGATTAGCAGGTATAGGCCTTAGAGTACCTGTTGTAGACCCACCACTTGTGGTTGCTGTTTTTTGGGCAGAAGTGCTTCTTGATTTCAATTGGGTTGCCAAGGTTGTGGCAAGGATCATGGTGACGGCATAACTACTTTGGAGACATAAAGACCCGCATCTTCACCTCCTGGGTCTCCCGCTTTTGAGCAATTTTCAGGGGACCTTGTGGCAGCATCGGTGCATCTACAAGTTTTGGTCCCGCTTGAAGCATTGGTTGTAGATATTGCACACATATCGGTCATATTCCAGAAAGGCCTTAGGTAAGAGTGAACTACCTCTGCATCCAGATTTTTTTTTTCTGAGAAGTCGGGATGGATGGGAGAGAGAGAGAGAGAGAGAGAGAGAGGTAGGGGGCGGGGGGAGTGCTAAATTTACAAGACCCAAAATGTTTTGTGTGGGAGAAAGAAATGTATAAATGAAAGTTGGTTGTTCTTCAGGACTCCGTCAAATTTGACAGAAACATGACGATGGTCATGATTTGGCATGTAACAGACTTTGAAATAATAAAATAAAGATTAGGGCTTCATTTAGGGCAATGCAAAAATGTCAGGAATGATAAATAAATTTTACTGTTATTTCTATTATATCACTTTCCTAAAATTAAATGAACTTAGCGCATCTAGTGTAGAAGTTATGTTGTTCACCCTTATGTTTATAATGATTTTCAGATAAAAAAATTCTACAATCTACATTCTTCATCGAGATGCCAATTACTCCTATAAATATTTTACGGAACATTATATTTATTAACTTTATGGGCAGTACAGTAAAAACAAAATCCATTTGAGGAAACGCCAAGAAGAAATGTGAAAGATACCCATGTAAATTACAGTTGCAGAGATCTTCAATTTCAACTGTGTAACACCATACAGTGACTTGCTTCACAAATGTTAATGGTATTACAATGTACAGTATCTAATTCCTAAACAAAAAGAAAACAAATAAATCCACAAATTATCAGCTATTAATCAAATGGAAACCCATGATTTCTCAGCCATGAGAAAAAACATTGTTTTTCTTATTTTTTTCCAGTTGAAGCGGCTGAGGTTTATGTGAATTTTCCCTATGACTCTTGAACAAAATAAATCTCATAATAACCAAAATAAAAAGAGAGATTGAGAGAGAGAGAGAGAAGAAAATTTACTTAATTAACTTTTCCTTCTTCTCCACTTTCCTCCAAATAAGATTTCTTCCTCCTCTCAGAATTAGCACACAGAGACACCAGAAGAAAACACGTGGCATAGATCCCGTGAATCTTCCAGTTGGTCTTGGGAGGCTCTTTCAGCACCACCCTATGGAACACCGCCACGTAGTAATGAAGCCCAACGGCAAAGCCCACAAAAGTCTGGCCAAGGCCTAGCATCTTCGAACCCAGCCCACACTTGGTCGAGAAAACCAGAACCAAGTACATTAGCAGAAGCAGGAGGTAGAGGACGTAGGCCAGAGTCTGGAGCACCTGCAGGCAGACGTAGGTTGACCGCGAAGTAGCGTAGAAGAACCTCAGCGGCTCGAGCCCGGTGACGAGCGACGAGAGGCAGAGGATGGAGAAGTAGATGGAGAGGTAGACCTGGATAAATATTAAAACTTTCTGGAGAGAGAAGTACGCTTTGATTTGGTTGAAGACGAGCGAGACCAGAACCAGAGGGATCAAGATGAAGGCGCAGGAGACGACGGTGGTGATCGTCGGGGCATGTCGGTTGCCGACAATGGGCTTGAACTGGTTGGTGATTTGTCGGTTGTATTTGTTGATGTAGGCTTTGGAGGTGGTCGAGATTCGTTGGAGGTCGGGGATTAGGCTCTTCTGGAATTTGGAGGGGAGGTCTCGGAATTCGGATACCAAGTTCTCGTCATCTTGATCGATCCAGCTGGGTTGTTGTTGATTTGGTTTCTGCTTCTGGGTTTTCTCTGGCTTGTTGGTTTTGTCTGTGTTCTGGGTTTTCTTGGGTTTTGAGGAATCTGCGGAAATTTGTTTCTTTTCTGCAGTGGATTGGGTCAGTTTTGTGGCAGTGGATTTGGTTGTTTTGTTCTTGGGTGAGCTCAGTTTGGCTAGATCTAATGATTTATTGGAGGAAAGTGAACTGAGTTTTGTCGAGTTTGTGGATTTGGAAGTGGAATTGAGCTTCCTCAACTTCAAGGTTGATGTTGAGTTAAGCTTCTTCACCTTCAAGAGGGAAGTGGAATTGACTTTCTTCGGCTTCAATAAATAAGTAGAATTCAGTTCCTTGAGCCCGGACTTGGTGAGAGAAGTTGATGGTTTGGTAGAATTTGAGGATTTGGAGAGCTTGGTCAGGTTTTTAGCAGTCAAGCCAGTAAATTTGTTGGTGAGTTTGGTTTGGTTTTTAGCAGATTGGTTGGGCTTAGTGAGTTTGGCTTGGGACTGGGACGAAGTGGTGCTCTTTTTCTTAGGCTGGTCTTCTTCTACATCTTCCAAATCTAGGAGCCTTCTTCTACTGGGAGACTTTTGGGGTTGAAGCTGATGACTTTCTGTGGAGACTGAGAGGATGACAGAGGTGAAGAGAAACAAGAGAAGGGAGAGCACAAGTACCTTGGACTTGGAATAGCTGAGTGGAGCCATTAGTGTGGAAGTCACAGGCGTTGTGGGTTCCGACCAGGAGCCACTGCTCTGGCCTTTGGAGCTGGAGATCTGTACTGGGAATAGAATGGGATTTTAAAGGTTTTAGAAAGGACTGGATCTAAAGATTTAGTATGAGAGAGAGAGAGAGAGAGAGAAATAGTGTGATTCAATACATGTGTAGGATCATAGAGCTGGACATGAAGTGAAGACTGGAGACTTAAATGGGAAAGTGGGAAAAAATATGAGGAGTCACATGGTGCCAAAGGGGACATGTCAACGCGCTTCAGCCTGTTCCACTTTGAGAGTATTTGATCTCCATTCAGTCTTCACGAAAAGCATTTCAATAATATATAGAACCTTAGAAAAATAAAATAGGAGTAATTTTTTAAACAATTGCATGAAACCAATTGTTAGATCGGAACCCGCGTGTAAAGAAAATCTATTTGAGAGTTTTCCAGTTGGATGATCGACTTTATTTTGAGGAATTTAATCTTCATATGCGGGAGATATTCTAGGTGAAAAGAAAAACTAGTGAAAAGAATGCAAAATAGAACTGACATTTTTTACTCGCACTTTATAGTGGATATTTTTTTTAAAATTTATTATTAAAATGATTATCAGTAATAAATAATTAAAAGACTTTTTATCGTAAACTTATGCTAGTAAATTATGTTATTTTATTTTAATTTTAAGTTGGGCATTTCTTATATCATGCTCTTATCATTCAAATAATTAGTTATGATCGAAACATAATGCATACACATGCTTTAAAATGATGAACATTTTTTGTGTTACTAAAGAAGAATTCACCAAAAAATTTCACCTTCTATCAATTCAAATTTTAATATTTAACATTGATAAAAAAAATTTTAGAAAAATTTGTTTTAATTTTATCAGTTATGGATAAAATTACTTTATTAAACCATATAACTTTTGAATTAAATAACTCATTCCACAAAACTCAATTATTAAAGATTAAAGAAAAAGAAAAAAATTGGCCAAAAAAATTTAGGGACTAAAACATGAAATAGAAAAGCTTTAGATATTAAAATTAATAATTGATGATAACCAGTGTTTTGCTCTAGAATATAGTATATAAAAAAATAACAAAAAAAAAATCAAGACTCAAGGAGCACATAGTTAAGTTTGGGACTAAAACATAATATGGTTCAAGCTTGGTAACCGAAATGGTAAAGGAAATAAATTCAGGGACTGAAATCGCGGTTTAACCATAAGAAAAAGTAAAACAGGGGACGCTAAAAAACATTACAACACATGCCCCCAAGACACGATTTCCTTGAAAGAAGAAGACCAAACTTCAAAAAGAGTCAATCATGTCCAGCATAAAAGCAAAAAGAAAAAAGGGAATCGGCACCGTTTAAAAAGTAACACTTTACATGCTTAAAAATTATGGATATTTTTTCCTTGTTAAAGAATAATTAACTAAAAAATTTCTTATCAACTTAAATTCTAATTTTTAATATTGGTGAGAAATTTATTTAGAAAAATTCACTTTCAATTTTAACAATTATAGACCAAATTACTTTATTAAATTATAAATTTTTTGAATTAAATAACTCATGCTATAAAACTTAATGATAAACAATGAAAAGATATGATGGAAATAGAAAAATTGTGTTTAATAGATTTTGCTTTAGAAAATTGTCCATAAAAAAACAACAAAAAAGTTTGGGGAGTGAGAGAGCAAATGGAAAAAATATTAAGCAATTATTAAGTTGGGAGGCCAAAACGTAAGACAGGTCCAAATTATTGACTTAAATGTTAAAGGTTAAAAATTCTGAGACTGAAAACACATTTACCTACTGAGAAAATTGCAATATGGGCCCTTAGGACTCTATCCGCTTATGAAAATGGGACCGAACTTAAAAATAGTCAATATAGTCTAGAAAAAAAGTAAATAAATAAATAAATAAAAACAAGGAAAAAAAACTATGTCATTGTTCATGAACAGTATTCAAAGTCAGCAATTAATATATAGTTACCACAAGGTTTTCATGACCCACACGTTGTTGCGGGAATTTAATTCAATAAATTTAGCATTAAAATAAATTTTTATTATAAGTAAGTAAAAATTTCTCATCCATAAATTTACATTGATTAACTAAAATTTTGCTTTATTTCAATTTTGAGTTGGGTTCTCTTCATATTATATTCTTATAATTAAAATGATTAGTTATAATCGAAACATAATACCGTGAAATAAAAATTTGTATATAGTTTGAATCATACATATTTTATTTTTTATTAAAAAATAATTTACTAAAATTTTTCATCTTCTATTAATTCAAACCCCAATTTTTAATATCAATGAAAAATTTAGTTAGAAAAATTTATTTTAAATTTTAGCAATTAAAGACCAAATTATTTTAGTTAACTATAGACCTTAAAGTAAATAATTGATGCTACAAAATTCAACCATCAATAATGAAGAAAATGATCGGAAACACAAAACTGTATTTAACTTATGTTAATTAATTAATGGTTTAACTATTAACTTAATAAAAAGAAAAAGAAAAAAATGACTTAAGCCAAATCAATCAGAATCATAGTGAAAAATAGGTAAATTATAATGATTAAAGTTTTATTTCAGAAAGCAATAATAAAGAAAGATAACCAAAAAAAGTTTGGACCAAGGTAAAAACTAAACAAATTTTATGTATTAAAGGTTTAATAATTGATTTAGTAAAGTAAAAAAATTATTAAACTAATAAACGATGGTGACTAATGTCTTAGTTTAAAAGATAGTATATAACAAACAACAAAAAACGTTTTGGGATGAAGAGAGCAAATAGAAAAAATCTAGTTCAATAATTATTAAATTTGGGGACCAAAATGGAAAACGGATAGAACTTGGGTGCTAACTTCCTAAAGAGTGAAAATTTAGGGATTGAAATCAAATTTTAACTAAAACAAAACATGACATAGACTAAAAGTGGGAAATTGTAACATATGCTCTCGAAAAAATGAATGCCTTGTGAAAAGGGAATCAAATTAAAAAAAAAAAAAATCAATGACATCCAAGAAAATTGGGGAGGGGGGGGGGGAAGTACAATGGAATTCATTATAGATGAATAGTACAAACACTGATCTTTTCTAGAAGTAAGCCAGATATGTAGAAACATGTGTAATAATGCAAGTCATTGATAAAATAATATAAAAATATAAGACATACTTTGACATTAAATAAAATCTGAGTATAGATAATTGTATACACACAGAATAACTAAATGAAGAAGTGTTTACATATTGTAAAAAAAGCATTAAAGATAACAGATCAAAAATTGTCAAAGCGGTTTAATTAACCAATTCAAATGAAACCATCGAGAGAAAGAAAAAACGTATGGTACTTATACTGTAGAATAACATTGTACAATATATATGATAAGCTTTTCTAGATTTTACTCACTAATGAATCAGTGATAAATGAAACTTTTTTAGAACCAATATCACCTATACGTAATGCAAATTGTACACTATTTTAACTAATTAAAACTCTGAATCAAATTCCATGTAAAAGGACTTGTGTATTCTACAAATTGTATATTTGTTTCAATTAATTAAAACTTTGAATCTGAATTATCTAACTAAACTTATGAATAAAAATATGTAAAAGAATTTTTTTTTGGTATTTAATATGGCTAATAAAAGCATGTCTCTTAGTTTCATTTAAGGCTCCATTATTTTAAATTTAAATAAACCATCCTTTTTTTTTTCTAAAGTTTCCAACATATTGCAAAAGTCAGGGACCACTATGGCAAAATTGTTGTATTAAGGGACCCAAAAAGGGGATTTTAACATTCCCCAGAAATGCAAAAAAAAAAAAAAAAAAGACAGCTAAATAGCGTGAGGGGACTTGGCATAAAATGGACAAATATACTTTCAGTCCTTTTCATTATTGGTTGCTTTAGGTATCAGTCCTCATACTTTATTACTTGTCGATCTTACCATCATCAACTTAAAGCATTCATCCTATCTCGTGACAAAAGGAGAAACTGGGGGATCAGTATGGCAGATGTGAAATATTCGAAACCAAAATAGAGGTTTTACCACAAAACTGAAAAAAGCAAAAAACAAAAGGAAAAAAAACGGGCAGCAAAGGGGTACTGCAGATAAACAATAAAAGCACTTTCTTCTTTAGAATATAGTATAATTTTCATGAAATATCAAAATCCATGTTTCTCCGAGGAGAAAAAAATCTAAATATTTATTACTACACATTAAATAGCTTATCTATGTGTAGCTATTAGAGATGTTCAGTGGGTCAGGTTGACTTGGCTCAGCCCTAGCCCAACTCGGGGTCAAACTTAAACTAGCTCGGTCAAAAGTTGGCTCAGCCTAGCTCGAGGAGAGGCACAAGAGAAGTGAGGTAATTATGGGCTTGAGGAAGGAGTAAGTCTTAAGTGAGCCCCGACCCAGGTCCTACTCACCTTAGGCGTGGTGGGCGGACGGCTTGGCAGGTTAGTCTAAATGGCAGATTTCAAATTCTTCCAAAAAGTAGGCAAATTAAATCCTAAGGCCCTCCAACAACTCCAACTTACTTTTTGACCTCAAATTATTATTTTGTCCACTCCAATAACTAGTAACAACTAGTTTTCAAGGCCATTTTTGTCCAAAAAAATGGCATCTCTTATAAATAGAGGTGCTCATTTTCTACAGTTCCTCACATCAATATCTACAATCTCTCTTCTAAATTTCTTCCTGATCTCTACTATTACTTTCTCACTAATGATATCAAAAGCAAAAGACAAAAGTAATGGTGTGGTGGACTCCTCATCCCACACCACCGAACATGAGTCTTTTTCTTGTAAGAAAAATCGTTCAGTCAACAAAGACACCCACATCTAAGTTGCAAAATTTGAGGGAAGGCTACCTTGGGTGTGCCCGGAATTCACATTTCACTTCAAAAAGAATACGGGGTCCAAAATGTGCAAGCTTTGGGGGAAAATAATAGTACCTTTGCGTATACAATTAATTGTTGTAGCTGAAAATGGTTTTAGTTTCGGTAAATAGAAAAATTGGATAAATTATATTTTGTGAAAATGATAAGTATTAATTAATCAAATTGTTTAACTTGGAGTCATATATACATATCAGAAATCACATAGTTTTTCATGTGAGGTATCAGGTGTTATAATCTCTCTTATTTATATGTCCAATATACTAATTTTGATTTCTGGTGGATATATATGACTCCAAGTTTCAGAGCTTATCACTTAACGTTTATTCCTTTTACAAATGATAGTTATGACCGAAGGGCTACCACCTTTAGGAGTCACCGAGCTCCCCTCGAGGTTCGTAAGGCCAAAGGAAAATTTTCAACCTTGGACTCAACTGGATAAGGTGACCTTCGATTATAGACCACGAAGACCTTGATATGATCTTTGAACCAATAAATGACCACCATGGCTAACACATTATTTTGACATAAACATTATACATACCTCAGATCCTTACATTGCCAAAGTGGTCCCAAGGGACCACCAATAAAGCAATTACTGGCAACCGGCCTATTAGGAAAAGCCTTTGCCAACACCCTGAGGCCAACTGTCAGAAGAACCCACGTAGGGTGCAGGCCGTGGATTTCCAGATCTGGCTAGCCATGTAGTAAACCCCACATTTTCCAAGGCCCAACGGGTCTATTGACCCCCAGGTCTATAAATACCTTCAGGGCACCCTAGGTTGAGGTAACATACACCTATCCATTCAACCTCTCTTCCTTTTTGCTTTTGCTTATTTCCTTTACAATCACTTAACTTGAGTGTCAGAGGTTCCTTCATTGGAAGCATTCCGGGGATCCCTATAACTCTTTACTTTTATGTTGTATGGTTATTACCAACAAGCCACTCTCTCATATAGGCTTTCGGCAAAGATTTCGTACATTGAAGATGAATCAGGGCACCGGATAACTCATGTAGTGTGAGCGATCCTTTGTGAAGAGGCTTTAAACTTAGGTCATCACACATACTTCCTATGTAAGATATAAGGTTTTTCAATCTACCTCACTTACATGCCCATCATCTACATTGGACTAAAAATGGATCAGAATCGTGACTCTAATAGGTGATATATATGAATCGTGCATGGAACAGACAAAAAAAAAAAAAATCAATTTTTGGCTCACACAAAATCAAAAATACAGTCTACACCATCGTGGGACTAAGTTGGCTATAATACTATTTGCAATAACCTAAGTTTAGAACAAGTATAGGAAATACCTAACGAAATCATATAGGCTATTGTTTGTTAAAAAAATAAACACTAGGTAATTAAGCTCTAAAAGTTAAACTCATATATATTACATCAAAAATTACACAAACTTCTTTATGTAGGATATAAGGTGTAATAGTAAGCCCATAAGAATGAGGCTTCAACTCGATTTGATAGAACTCAAGTTGGATCAATAAGTTCAATTAGTATAACAAAACAAGCGGCAAACTATAAGTTTTAAAAACTAAGGGAAGAAAATGCAATAATGAAATGAGTTCAAGGATAAATGTAATTTAATATATATGTAATGGTGTTATTCAATTAAAGAGTAATTAAAAGTTTTTAAACTTGTAGGTGTAATGTACTAATTTGAAGGTGCTGGATTTGTTCTACCCATAATTCTTAATTTTGATAATTACAAAACATATTCAAGTTATTCATATCAAATTCTTTGATTTCATTATGTCAAAGCTTTATTAAACAAAAAGTAAAAGTGTTCTTGTTGGCCCCTTTCAGTTAGTTTTGAGTATTCTAAGTCTTGCTCGTAAAAGATGTAATCTATTACAAGAAATAAGTGATTGAAATAGAAATTTAAAGGTTAAAATAAAAAATTCACTCATGTAGAAGTAAATCTTTCAACTTATTGAAAGTGGAGGAAATTATCAAGGTTGAATCATTTTTTTTTTGTTCTAGACAAGAAAAACACTAAGCAAAATTTCAATAGGTTGAAAACTCCAGCAAAGCTCGAGCACAAAGTTTTTATTGAGAAATTGTTCAAAAATTTAAATTAAATTCATGCCGACTTAGCCAACCACGTGGATTAGGTTTTGATCAGTCATTAATGGGCAATTTAATAGTTGGAGATCAAATATTAGGTGGTGATGCAAGACTCAGATTTCAACTAAGTGTTTTTTCTTATGATTGAAACTAGAAGAAATTTAACTGTAACATTCACCATGTTTCTTAAAGCCCTATTTGATCTTTCCAATAGGTTTCAATGTCTCTTTTGCACCAAGGGGGTATAAAAACATTAAGAAACAACTTGATGAAGAACTCTTGGCCATTAGAAGTGAAAATTCATCATTGAAGTTCAAATCAAAATGCTAAAAAAATGAGATTAACTAAGAGTTTGAGCTTTCACCTACCCATGTAGCATCAAGTGTTATAATTATAAAAAGAGCTTTCAAAAAGTTATACAGCCTTGTCTACTCTTGTTTTGCTAGTGAAGAAAGAACTTTGAAGTGGTAAACCTGATATGGTAAGTTGGCTCTCAAAATGAGAGATCTAACCCTTATAAAAATAATTTTGTCTCCAATCTTTTCTTCTTTTTTTAACTTGTTTATTGCTTGGTTACTTATGTTCTTACTATTGCTTAAAGTTGGGTAAACTATTATTATCTCTCAAAATCTTTTAAAAAAGAGTTTTTAAAGCTAAATTTAATACCATTGTGGTAGGCTTGTTCTGGTTAGATTAGGATTATTTATGCTCCTTGAGGTGCTTTTTTGCTTTAAGATTTCAAAACCTAATTTTCTATAATCTTAAAAAACAACTAATCACCATTTATTGGTTGCACTTGAGACAACAGAATGGTAAGTGTAATTGACGATGCATACAGGGGTATAAGTCTAAATTATGGCTCAACTTCAATGGTAAATTTATTTACTAATATTTCAATTAGAGGATAACAAGAAGTTTGAAAATCTAAGGGAACTAATGATAATTGTGGCCCAACTTCAATACATAGTTGTAAGTTTGCTCAATAATTATTGCAAGCTTAAGATTCAATAAAGAGCCTCATCTTACCTAATAAAGCATCATGCCTGTTTTTGGGTTGAAGCTCAAAGAAGTCAAGTTTGGTTAAACTATATGAAATGAACCAAGACCCTACTCTCCCGTGTTTCTTTGCTGCTTCCTCATGCTCTCCTATCTTCTCCATCCTCATTTGTTGTTTTTGACTAGATTCGGACTAAGGTTAGGATGTAGCAAATTTTATTTCATTTATTTTATAATTTAACTAACCTTATCTTATGTTATCTATTGTATTTTATGGTTGATATAATCTCTTTCAAGTCCTAATGTTTAAGAGCGGTTTAAGACTCTTATATAGTAGATATTCAATTGGAGGTAAGTAGTGATAGATCTAAGTTTTTTTTTTTTGTTTACCAGAATCTTAGCTCTACTAGAGTATTCTGACACTTGACAATAGATATCATAGTGATTGTACATAATAAAGTTAGTCTTTATTTTTAGGTTTTATAGGTAGACTTTTTGTTTTTGTAGATACTCTTTTTCAGACTTTTGATACCTACTTAGTTCTAGTAATGTTTGGTTATTGTCAATTTGGTTTAAACTTTATTTCAATTATTTATGAGTTCTCTATCACATATTTATTTTGGTTTAGATCACTACTAAAATATAGTGCTTTTCCAACGGCCCATTGGTAATAACTTCCAACATGCTAATGTTGGTAGTTAATGAGGGTTGTTTTGGCCTCAATTGCTGGGTTTGGTTACCAACAGTTAGGCCATTAGTAACCATTTAAATAAAATGCACCATTTCATTTAAATGGTAACCGGAGCTCATTTACCGCCAATCTTGCGTCGGAATGTGTTGGTGTTGGCAGATCTGGTGCCAAAGTTTTTAGGTATGACTTTTTTTTTTTTTTTTTTCAGATTTCTTCATATTTTAACATATATTATGATTTTTAATTTTATAACGTAGCTTGAGTTTGTGAACTTCATTGTTTCATTTCTTAGCTTCTTATCTGAGCTTGCAAGGTTGGACATTGTACTTCCTCTACTTGTGGTTATATGAAAGGTACATTTTGTATTTTTGTATTTTTCCTTATTATATCCAAAAATTAGTGTGATTTGGAGGAAAATAATGTTTGAAATGATTTATTTTTTCATTAAAATTGATGTGTTGTGAATGTTCTTCCTACATTTCCCTGGAAATTTTAGTTTGGTATTTTCCATTAATTTTACGTTTTTTTTTTAATTTTTGGGCATTTTTAGTTAGAGAAAAGGTGAAGTTGTGTGATTTAATTTTTTTTGTTGAATTTAATTATGTTAAAATGCATATTATGTTTTGAAGTAGTTTAAAATTTTTATTTTAATTTGTTCATATAGATTGCTGTTTTAATTTATTATTTTTATATTTTCATGGCTTATGGTTGAATTAGGGTTTAGTTTGAGTGATTTAGTCTTAATTGTTAGAATTAATTATATTATATGGCGGTGTTATATTAGTATTTTTATAATAATAATAATAATAATAATAATAATAATAATAATAATGAAAATAATTGGGATTCATCACTGAAGCTGTACCAACATGCTAAAATTTACTAACGCGCGTGGATGTTGATGCATGCGTATTGGTAAGTACCAACGGTTTTACATTTTGGTAAGCATGTGTTAGTAAATGTCTTCGATCATTGGAAAAGAAATCTAGTATACGACCGTTGGTAATTACCAACGGATAGATTACTAATGTATTCACGTTGGAAATTACTAACAGCTTAAATTTTGACCATTGGTAACTGGATTTCTAATAATCGATTTACCAACGTACATTTACTAATGGCTACACGTTAGAAGTTCAAATTTTCCAACGCGCAGCTGTTTGAAATGGCCTTTGGTAAATGCTAGAATTTTAATAGTAGATGGAAGGTTTGACTTGATTTGATTATATTCTTTTCATTTGGTGTTACAGGAACAAATAGCCTTTTAGTGGTTAATTTTATGTTTTTGTTATCCATTATAATTTTATGTCATTATTAGCCTGTAAGATATTGTTTGATTCACTTTTAATTGAAATGAAACATCTTTTATAAAAAATTTTGATTAGCCTATGTTCAAACATTTTAGAAACAAGATCAAATTAGAATAGCTTGTTAATTTTCTTTATTCCTAATATGATTGAATATAAGAGCATACAATACAAGAATTAAATGTGAGGAACAAAAACCATCTAACCTGATTTCATCCATTTGATACGAAATAGAAATTGGACATAATTTCAACACCAAAGCACTCTTAATGACAATTCCTTTTAGATGAGAAAAATAATGTTGAAGAGCGAAGGAGGAACTCGTTAGTTCTCCATTCTGTTGGTAACCGGACAATACACCGCGGTAAGACGAATTTATTGTACCAAAAGGATGATATTCAATAAATGCAGGAGGTAATAGATAGGGGATTTTTTTGTACGTTTTCATTGATTATTCAAACCTAACCTGTGATTATTAGTACGACTACTAATAGTCTATTGAGTTTTCAGAAAACGACTTTTGTGTTTAGAAATGAGTAAGATATTTTTTGCCTTCGTAGATCATCCAGGCCTGATTGGCATTAACGATAACGAAAAGAGTTTAAAAAGAAAATTTAAGTGGTGGTTTTTTGTTAACAAAAAATTAAAAAAGAATAATCACGACCGTCAACAAAAAAACACAAACGGAATTACACAAATGGGGAGATGTATATGTCATGCGACATAAAACCGGTGCTGGACTTGGAGCTTGAAGAAGCCGAACAGTTTCGAAAGATGATGTTGTTTAAGGTAGGGCCGCGGACCTGCCAGACAGAAGGAAGACGGGATATTCCTGAACCAAACGATTTACGTCATACTGACAGTTGCTTTATTAATGGCCAAAATGTTAATTTTCGTTACTTTTGTGGCAATTTTACTCCCGTTGCATTGTATGAATGGTGGATTTGCCCACAAAAAACATATTAGTGACATATATGTCCACCAAACGCGTAACTTGAATTGCAACTTTGCTTATTTTGCCTAACTCAAAACTCTAACAGTAGTAGAAAAACTCTTTCATAAGATTCACATAATTTAGTTATCTGTTATCGGAGTTATTGTAATTATTGTTATTATTCGTATATTACCTGATTATATTTGCTGTGATAAATGCGTACCTGCAATTACAATATCATAGTTATTTTGTTTTGATTAAAAAAGAAAAAAGAATGGGACAGATCATGTAAACTGCTGTGTGCTTTTTGCTCACCCCTACATCAAGTGGAGCAAGCAGCCGACAAAAATGTCGGTGTATTGAGGAACCCTATAACCAGACATGACTGATGAGCATACTCTTTCCTAAGTTAAGTGGTTCAGATGAACTGAAGTTGAAATTGCTGACTTTGCACCCGATTTTGAGCATCATTTCCCGACTCCTCTGTAAAATATCACCGATACGAACAAATATTTTAAATCATTAGAATAAATAAAGCATTGGCTATTAGGGGTGTTCGCGGGGCGGGTAGGATCGGGTTCGTGGTCAACCCGATCCTACCCGCATCATTGACCGGATTTTACATTTCACTACCCGACCCTATCTGTATACTTCAAAATTATATAAAAAACCAACCCTCATAAAAACCAGTTAGGGTCAGTTTGGTATGAACGGTTTTTTACATTCACCTGTAAGTCAATAATTTTTATCCAAAATGACATATCTCAAGCCATATATCAATTTTTCTTTTCCTTTTCAAACTTAGGATTGGCAAGGAAGCTACATATAATTTTAGTGATAATCATCTTGTCATTCTATAAGTTTTTCTAAATATACAAAGAGAAGGCATAAATAAGTAAGGTAGACTGGTAGAGCAGAAAATGAGATATTGATTATTGAACTCACCGAGAGGAAGAAGGCCACTGGATTGTTGACACGGACGACGCCGGGGTGGGATTCACGTTAGCAGCAGAAGCAGTAGAGTAGAAACAGTAGAAGCAGAAGCACCAGAAGCAGCATAGCCGGAGTGATGGAGGAAGAAGGCCATCGGATTCACTTCAACAGCATAGTAAGGCAACATTCGCCGGGACTGTTGATTGTTGATAGGGACGACGCCGGGATTCACATCAAATTGCTGGTCCTCATCGCCAGGATTCACGTCAGCAAACAGCAGCAGAGCAGCATAGCCGGAGCAATAGAGGAAGAGGCCAACGGATTCACGTCAGCAGCAAAAGTAGCAGAGTAGAAACAGCAGAAGCAGAAGCACCAGAAGGCAGAGGCAGCATAGCTGGAGCGATGCAGAGCAACAAATGTCGAAGGTCGGATTCACTTTAGTAGCCGGACGAGCAGCAGATGCCGGGCAGCAGAAGGTTGGACTCAGACGAGGTCACGAGGATTGGTGCACTGGAGCAGTAGATGCAGAGACCAAAGAGTAGCTATGGATTTTCGATTTTGTGCCGATTTGGGATTTGGGTGACTGTTTGACTGGGCGTGAGACAGTGAGTACTGAGTAATTCTATTTTCCAATTAAGCGGGTCAAGGCGGGTTTTACGGGTTTCAATTTTAAAACCCGACCCGTACCGCATAACTCACCAGGTTTATGTTTTTACTACCCAACTTGACCCTAACCCTCATCCCTTGCGGTTAGTTTCTGTTCGGATAAGCCGGATTTACGGATTATACGGTTTGGATGAACACCCTTATTGGCTATACACCAAGTGTAACACGTTACATTCCTTACTTCGTCCTATATAGGAAAAAAATGTCATGGCATCTTGGATAATACTTCTTATAAAATAAGCACTATTTTTTATGAGGTTAATAACGCAGCTAGAACAACACTCCTTACAAAATGTAAAACATCTTATGGAATATATTTAAATTTGTATAGGTTGAACAACATTTCTCATAAAATAAAGAAAAATTATTCACCAAACAATATTTTTCATAAAATAAATAGCATGGAGTATTAAATTTATATGAATAGACCAACATTTATTACTAATGGAACAATATTATTTTTGAAGAAACATCTAACCAAAATCAAAATATGTATATTCAGTAACTAAGGAAGAAAGCCGCTTGATGATCACTGGCAAAAGCAGAAGCAATGAAAGTTGGTGATAACAGTAATGCTCCTACAGGAGACGACTTCAAATTTAAGATTTTCAGCCCCAGATTCGCTACAACCCACACAAAATTTCCAGCTAAAATGTGAATACAAACCAAAACTTTATAAAATTAACCACTGCAGTAGTTGAAGCACTGTATTTGATTACCGTCAGATCAAAACCGCACCTAATGCAAAATCTCCAACCCCACAGCTAGCCTTTCCCACGCACCTTTCCTTTTTACTACCGCAGCCCCAATAATTTGCAGGTCAATCTCATGAAACAGTTCACCCGCAAAAAAGTGAAGCAAAATAAAGATAATCTTTGCCCATTTTTCCTCCAACGACACATCTCAAAGCTAGAAAAGCCAGAAATTTGTGATTGGAGGACAAATAAACCAGGAGCCAGCATCTTTGACCCACCTCACCTAAACCCGTGTGCTAGGGAACGCAGAAGTCCCAAGCGTCTCCTGAGTTTGAATTAATGCAAGGGTGGGCGGAGTCACGACAGAGAGAAAGCGGAGGAACCTCCGGAGGCGGTGAGCGACCCGTCAATAGGTGACCTCCTGCAATTGCTTTCCGACGGCTGACCGTCAAATAGTGTCTGAACCAGGATCGTAAATCTATCAAACTCAGAACCAGTCTAAGCAAACCAAGCTTTTTTATAATTTATGTGTAAGAAGTATAACGGAGGGAGCAAGTTCATTCGTCGGCTAGGGTTTATAAACTTCTCAAGCAAAACTATCAAACATCCACGAAATCTCTTAGTTATTATTACACCATCTAAACAAAAGAGGATGTACATGTACATGTGTTTGTTCTTGTTCCTAACTAAGCAACGGCCTCAACTTTGTCCAAAGGTCGACGACCGGCCAAATGCCTGGCCTTTATCTTGTGGATTGCCTCGGCTGGATTCAGGCTTTTAGGGCAAGTTGCCGTGCAGTTCTTGATCGTCCGGCACCGGTACAATTTCTTCTCCTCCTCCGTCAACGATTGTAGCCGCTCCGCTGTGGACTCATCTCGACTGTCACACGCAAATATAAATAATATTCACTAATAATTATAACTTTGTTAAGCATATACTTCTTTCATCCCACTTTCTTTATTTCATTTTATTTTTTTAGTTAGCTTAATTTGAATTTATTTATTAGAAATAAATTTAAAAAATATATTTAAAAATTATAGGTCTTGACTTACCATTTATATACAAAGGTTTGTCATTTATATGTTACAATGTTAAAAATAAAAAATTATAAGTTAATTATTGAAAACTGAATAGTGTAAAGAATTTGAGATGAATAAAATATTAATTAATTACTGGCTGGCTGGTACCTGTTTGCGACCCAGTGATAAGCATGAAGAAGAGCGGCAGGGCCAAGAAACTCATCAGGGTAGTATGAGGGGCAGGCTGTGCTGCAACAGGCGCAGGGTATGCACTCATATACTCCATCTAGCTTTTTCCGGTCCGCCGGTGATTGCCAGTACTCTCTTCCGTCCGGAGGTGGCCGCCTTGTCTTCAACCACGGCTCCACTGACCTTCATTTAAGTCAATTAAGAACATCTAACAATGTCACTATCATGTGGAGGGCTGAGCCTCAAGGGCATGGCTAAAACTCTCCACTTGTATCATTTATATATATAAAAACGCATCATTTAGTAGGAGAAGGATGTCTTGAAGGATCTTGTAGGTGGAAAGGAAGGTATTGGGTTGTAGTAAAATGCTTACTTGTATTGGATGTAAAAATTGGTAAGATCAACAACGAGGTCCTTGATGACGAAAATGTGAGGGAGGGGAGTGATATTGGTGGGCTTGCTGGTATCTGCGTCAATGGGCTTGAGGCAGGCCGCCGTGTTGGTCCCCTCAATGTTCATGGAGCAGGACCCACATATCCCTTCCCTGCACGACCTCCTGTAGCACAGGCTCGCATCTTCCTCTGCCTTTATCTTTTGTAACGCATCCAACACCTAATCACATGTGGTATGCATAAGGAATGTTACCGAACAGAACTACAAGTTTATGTGTCAAGTAGTTAGTAGACAGTACCATAGGGCCACAAGTGGAGAGGTTAACGTGGAAGGACTGGAGAAAGCGCTTGTTGTTGGGGTTGTCGGGGCTCCATCTGTAGATTTTGAACTCTTTGAGCAGCTTCTTCACTGTATTCCCAACGGCGCCGTGCGAGCTCACACCTTCCTCTGCGTTACTTGCCCTGCTGGGTGGCCCTCCAGTGCCTCAAACTCGGATCCATTTTTGCCTTCCTTTTTTCCTCCCAAAACTCTACCTACTCTCTTAAAGCTCTGCCTCAACCAATTCTTCGACATTTTTTTGGTGGGTTTTTTTTTTTGGGTGGCCTTGAATTTATAATTTGCATGACGAGGGAGTGATGGTTGGTTTGATTGATGAAACGTGTGTGAAGGTTCACCGGTCTCGTGGCTCAAGCCTATGCTCATTTGTAAGCCTAACGTCCACATGGCTCATGAGGAAATCATCCAGAAAGCTGGCTATACACTTTAAATAAATTTATAGTCATAACAATAAATTTCGTGTCCCAATCGTTTAATCTGAAGGTCGGAAAAACATTATGAGGACATCATCCAGAAAATTGGAAAAGAAACAAACAATCTGAAAGTGCATGTCATGAACCCAGATGTTTATATAGCAAAGACTTCTCATCATTATTATCCAAGTCAATACTCTCTTCAGTTCCATACTCAACATCAAGCTGGCTTCTTAGCTTCACCTGCAAGTTTCTTGCTTCCTTGTCATCCAAGTCACTCTCACAACGCTCGTCGCAATTAATTGGAATGGTCGCTGCCTCCATCATCTGCTGCATTTCTGATTCAACCAAGGCCTGCATTCTTGCTCTTTCTCTGTCTTTCGGGTATGTCGAATAAAGAAACGAGTAAATCAAGCAGCATGTGGCCATAGGAATCCCAATTGCAGTATATAGTGCCTTGGCGAGTGATGCAGCATTCTCCCTATCTGTTTCTATTGCTGTGACTTCAGATGATCCTTTTGGTATTGGCTTGTAACCATAAACATGTTGTGCTAGGATCCCGACCACAGGAGGAGCAAAAGATGCAAGGATGGACTCGAAAGATCGGTCCAATGCATAGATGCTCGTTCGAGATCTCTCAGGGACAATTTCTGCAAATATTGGACTGTCCATATCGGTCACATACTACAGAACAGAATGCTTATTACCACAAATATAGCATCAACATGCTCATCCGGTACTCACTTTCTGACTTAACATAATGAATATCTTTTGCCTAGTATCTCCTTGCAAGCTTAATTCAAGCACAAAATTAGAAACTGGCACGAGAACTAAAGCAAAATGATTGTGCTTCACTGGCAGCCCATTCAATGTGATGGATTTCGAAAGTGAAATGTAAACAAGTCAAGAAGAGTATAAACATACTTGTTTGTAGCTGCGGCATTCCAGGACACACACAACCCCATGACAACCAGGATCAATCCGTGCAAAAATGCAGTCGATGGATCATCCGGCAGTGCTAAAAGCAAAACAGCAGCTATAGGGATCGCAGAACCTGAACTTATCTGTGAGAGGATTATCCTCCCAGAATTTGGGAAGCGTTTTGCAAGAATATCTCCCATTTTACCACCAAACAGACCCCCAACTGAACAAGCAACCGTGAAAAGAGTCATCAGAAACGCAGTTGTCTTGTGGGAGAAACCGATAAGCTCCAACCACATTGGAGCAAATGACAAGGCTGACCAAGGGAATGATCCAGACACACCTTGAGCAACAACGATTTGGAAAGATGGGATTTTCATAACTGACTCTGCTTCTCTGATTAGGTCCTTTATTTCTGAACTGAAAGGCTTGCGTGGTACAAGTTCTCTTGCTCTACCTTCAATGTCTGAAAAGCGTGGGTCGTTAGCAAAAAGACGGACCAGAATACCAACTAGAACACTTAAGGTGGCAACCAAGTGAAAGGCAATCCTCCAACCGGGTATTCCCATGAAAGTGGTTGACGCAATTAGGACAGAACAAAGTCCACCTATAATGGAGCCAATACTTCCAGTAAGTTGGAGCCATCCAAAGGCAGTGCCCCGGTTGCTTTCGTCGGTTGAATCAGCAACAAGAGACTGAATGGCCGGTGTCACTATGGCAAGTCCGATCCCATTCAAACCTCTTGAAACTGCAACCTAATTGACCAAATATCAGGTTAGCTACCTGGTTATGCCAACAAAAAGCGTAAGCTTTCCCATGTTCCTCTGCTACATAACAATAAGGCATAACAATTAGTTCGAATCTGACTTGGGCATTATTACATGGTTAATGCAAACATAGAAACAAGCAGCCGGAGGAACAAGAAGACTACTTGTTAGCCTAAAGCAACACATTAACAAATTTTTAATAGTCACAAGCTTTTTTGTTTTACTATGTCTCAACTCTCAACTGCCCTCCACAGAAATGGGAAGTTACACAGACCGGACAAATGTCAAGAAAAACTAACACCAAATGTCTAAACTTTCAAATGCCTTCCACCCGCATAGATGGGAAGAGTTACATGAAGAAACTATCATGCTCTAAGACTGACGAACAAGTTCTCTCCTGTCGCCGTGTCACCAAAAATTCACATTCTGGGTTATGATTAACAGCTTAAATTTATCAAATTTCTCCACAACACAGATCCGAAAACTGTTAAGAAATACTGATGCCAAGCGTTACTTTTTCGTTACAGCCAGGACTTAAGAATCAAGGCTAGGTTTGATATTCCTGTAAGAGAATTAGAAACCAGAAATCCCCACCACCAATAAGTAAAGCATTTCCCAGCAAATCCAAACGACCCAATTTCATAATCAATACACTATCCTACAACCAGATCTACCTATGTAGAACATTGGAATCTCGGAGGTATATTTATAAGAAATGCAAACAAAAATAAGAATTAAAAACACCCAATCTGTGTTGTGCAACTAAAACAAATGAAGAGAGAGCTAAAAACCTGGGAAAATGTACTGGAAAAGGCAACAAGAAAAGTGGCAGCAGCCCAGAGGAGAGCACCAAGAGCAATGACATGGGCTCGATTGTGATACATAGACAGATAAGCGGCCAATGGATAGCAAGAAGACTGAACAATTGATCGGAAAAGAGTGAGTGAGCCCAGCCCAGTTGGGTCGGTGTTCAGGGCGGCGCCAACCTCCTTGTAAACCCCCGGTAACAGTGACTCGTCTGATCTCTCCATTATTCCAGCGACATTCACCAGAATCAGAGTCAAGCTCTCCGCATCCATCGTCGCCGGCATCTTGATCGGAATAAGGATTGGAAAACTCTTTATTATGGGCCCTCTGTTTCCTTTTCAGTTTTACTCTGTTTTTAAACTGCTTCCAAGACACGAGGAGGGTTTTTTAAATTCTGAGTTGACTTGGGGAGGCATATTGTGCATCGTAACGCATGAAAACGGTTGAGGGTTAATTACACTGAATCCCCTAAACTTCAGTCAAAATGACAGATATTCCCCCGAGATTTTGCGGCCTTACCACTATCCCCTGTTTTCTATGAGTTAAGAAAAAAATTAAGCATTTCTGACAATTTAAAATTTTCAGTAACCATCACATATTTTTAGATAGTCTGAACTTATTGTTTCATATTTAATCGGTTCAAATCAATTTTCAAGCTGCTGAGTGACAATTGATTAATAGTGTTTGAAAGTACGAAGGAAAATGTAAATTTTGAAATCTTTAGGCCTGTTTAGTTGTGGAGAATTTTTTAATTTTTTCAGAAAAATTTTCAAAAATTAGAAAATGAAAATAAAATGTGTTCAGTTTAATAATTTTCTTTTTCAATTTTTCTAGAAAACAATTTTCTATGTTAGTAAGAAATAGAAAATTTGGGTTTAGTGGTTTTCTATTTTCCCGAAAACGGGAAATCCATCCGGCGCCTCCCTTTGTCTCGTGAATCGCGATCGGCCTCCTCAAGATGCCTTCAACCTTCTCCCTCTTGGCGACTTTGGACTTCCCCCTCCCGGCGCCTCCCTTCGTTTCGTGAATCGCGATCGACCCCCCTTCGATGCCTTCGACCTTCTCCCTCCCGGCAACTTTGGACTTCTCCCTCCCGGAGCCTCCCTTTGTCTCGTGAATCGATCTATCGGAAGCAACAACAATGACATCGGAGCTATGTGATAGTGGAATCGGTGGCGAGTGTCATGAGTTTGGGAATGACGGAGATGGTGGCATAGATGTAAATGATATAAAAGTTGGGAGCCTAAGTGACAGATAGCAAAACATCTTGGAGAAGGCTTTGGATTTTTTCGTTTTCACTTTTGAAGCTAATAGACTTGGAAAGATTTGCAATTATAGTCCATAAAATTTCTTTCAATTTTCAACTAAGGCACACAATTTTTTTCAATGTAGTGTATTTATATGTAGTTATCTTTAATTGTTTTAAAACAACTAAATGTGTTTTCTAAAAAACACTTTGAAAAACTATACATAGAAAATAAAAACAGATATCAGAAAATGAAAATAAATTTTTTTTTCTACTACCAAACGCCACCTTATTTTTTCAAAGAGGGGATGGGAGGCGAGGGAGATCGGAGACGTCGAGGTGGAGAAAACAGTGGGAGGATGAGTGGTAGTCTTAGGCCCATAGCAAGCGGCGGACGCCCAGCACACAACATTTTTACTTGGCTTTCACTCCTAATAAATAAAAAAGTACTATAAGATGTTAAAATTTTATTTGTTTGTGTTTATTCCACTTTATATAATCAATTTTTTTTAGCCTTTTTTTAATGTATGCAGCATAAACTGAATGATTTTTTACATTTCTACGTACTACATATACATGGTAAGAATGAAAATATAATATTATAATACATGTATATCTATATATATTTAGTGAACAAAAAAAACTAAAATTCAAATTACAAAAATTATTGTAATATTTCATGAATGATAAGATGAACCTAATAGTCAAACTATAAAAGTTATCATACTATTTCATGAACACTAAGTTGGATAATTTAAATGTCATTTACAAATCCTTATATACATGCATATGCCTAACGAGCAGCAAAATTATATGGTTGAAATATAAAAAATTTGCTTTGTCAAACCAATTTATCTCATTCTTAAAGTTGTATAAAAGCTACTAATCATAATATTCTTCTATTTAAATAGAGTTGAGTACTTTTGTCTCTACTCAAAATACTTATTTATTAATAATTTTCTTCCAAGATTTTTTTTCTCCCAAATAGCATGCCTCGATATCATCTTACTCCAAAAATAAATTAAAAAAAAACAATAAACTAGTTGCATTGCTTCAAACATCTTATGTCCTTTACTTTTCAACCACAAACAATATACCTATTAACAACTGCTTTTGATTTAGACAAAGTTGGGAATAATCCCTAAATTGCATTTCCACTGTTAAAAGAGATAATTTTAATAACAACAACAATCTTTACTTTAAATCGATGTCAACTATTTCACTTTTGTAAAGATTATTTTTTATTTTTTTCTCACTTATTTTCAGCCATTCTATTATGAATACAATGTAAAAATGTTCTTTTATATCTTCATCATGTCAATTTACATCAATACTGAGTGGATGCTATGGAAAAACTAATTAAAAAATTCCCACTAACTCTGATCTCTTAGTTGATTCAATACTTTCAATAACTATGTTTTTTTTAAAATATTTTTACCACAACTGTCTGTCTTCACTTTTTTTTTTTTTTCACAAACAAAACCCATTTTTACCGTCTTTTTATAAAATGTATTCATATACAAAATAGTTGTTTTCTCCTTATATTTGTTGATTTAGAAAATTATGTTACTAAAAAATCACCTCACAATTTGAGTAAATATGACATTGTGAATTTTGAATGACACAATTTGATCTATATGTAATTGATACCATTCAGATTAAATGTATTCGGTCATTTACTATCACCTATAATTTGATAAGGTTTATATAAACCGAACTTAGTTCTGTTTAGTATTTCTTTAGTTTTGTTTAGTATTTCTTTAAGAAAATAAACTGTCATAAAAGAAAATAAGAGAATTGCTTCTTTTGGAAGCTGGCCGAACGGCAACCTAAAGGCTTCAGAGCCTTTAGAGTTCTGTAGCTTTTGTTTTGTTAACGTTTGTGATCACAAGTTAACCTACTTTAAAAAGAAAGAGAAATAAAAATGCCTATTAATTATTTAATGTATTTATTATTGTCTTTAATGAGCAATAAAGGGTTTCTTATTAGAATTAGGGGCTTGATATGCTCCTATTTGATAGGACATTAGGTCGCTATTTACTTTGCGATTGCTACTAGCATAATAACCAAGCTCTTTTGACAAAATGTTTTTGGCATATCATGCATAAAGAATCTAGTTCCTTGGTCCATCAGATGCTGGAGGCGAAGTATGGTAGAGGGGATCTTTTTGGAAAGCTAGTCTGAGGTTGAATCCTGTTGGGTTTCAGGAGCCAAACAGTGCAGCGGAATTTAACCGAAACCCTCCAGGATCCAAGTGAAACGGGTTAAACCGTGTGTTCGAAAATTTCATACCTAATTTTCGGTTGAGATCTCTCACTCAACTGTAAAGTCGAATTATAAAAACCTGAACAGTTGACGTGTTCATGCTCTCTATGGTATCCACACGAGCCTCTCGGGATCACCACGCTTCCACCACGTCCCGGCAGATGCGTTTCTCTTGCTCTCGCAGTGCTAGCTTGCGTCCTCCAAGGAATTGCAAGAGAAGAGTGCGGCTGTCCTTTTGGGAGGCTAGGGCAAGGAGACCTGCGAATTTCTCACTTAAAAGTTGTATTTATAGTGAGACTTAACTTCCAGGCCTAATGGGTTTCAAAGCCCTAATCCAATTAGGATTTAATTTCGGGCTTAATAATGGCTCAACTCCTTGGCCCATTATTAATACGAAATTAAAGTGAAACCATAACCCAAATAATTAGCCCATGCACTCTAATGATTCAAATAGCTCTATGTGTGCGACCCAATAGGCTCTTGCCATGTTGGCAATGATCATAAATCACATTTATGATCATAAGCAATGAGCGGTGTCTAGCAACACATCATTGCTACCCAAGTGACAAAATTGTCGGTGAATCGACTAAACCTTTATGATCATGACCGATATATGCCATTGTCCTTTTGTCCAAGATATCAAGACTAAGCACGAGACATGGAATGTGTCACTCTCGTATAGCCCAATCTTTGGTTTCTTGATTACCGAGTAGATCAACTTAAACTGACGACATTGATATCATATATCAACTCATCGGAGCATGGCCATGCATTTTCTAAGTCTCACTCTATCAAGGGGCCCAAAGATATCACTCCCGTTACATAGGAGGGACAAATCCCATCTTGATCATACAAATCCCTCCGCATGATATGTGACATATCCAATGACCTCCTTTAAGTTCACTCAGTTACGAGCAACAAAGGAAAGTATCAAAGTATGTGACTCACATATAGGGAACCTTGATGATCTTAGGTCGAAGGACTACATATACCTTGATCACTATGAGAATCACTTATGACACTCATATAACGATCCATGAAGTGTTCTCATGGTGGGTCGGTCCAGTACACAAGTTCTCCAACTTGTACCCATATGTAGACTACATATCTCATATTAGTCTCCACATATGTTAGTCATTATGTATTATTGCAACCCGCTCCACAATAATACTAGACTAGGGACGTTTAAGAATATCATTATTCTAGGGTCACAATTATGTTTATTACGTTACGTAGAAACAAAACAACAAACAAAATTGCTAGATTAATGCCTCAATAAAATATCATGACTAAATGTGTAAAAATACAATCATCTCATGATTGGCTTTTTGGGCACAACACTAACAAATCCAACAGTTCTATGGAAGAGCTTAATTATTGGTATGGATTTTTTAAAACCACGTCTATGCTAAAGATAGGAGATGGTCTTTCAATGGACATTTAGAGTGATTACTAGATCCTAGGTTTTTCTCCAGTGTAATCGGCCAGACATAAAAACCATACACTTAATTTGGGTGGCCCATCCCACTGGTTATGTAAAGTTAAGGATCTTTTTTAATCTAACACAACGAAATGAAACTTCCACATTCTAACATCAATCTTTCACAGTAATGTGATGGAGGCAATTGTTCAAAAGGTGCGAAGATGGACCAAGGAATAGGGTGATTGGCTGGTGTGGGAAGGCTCGATTGATGGGAACTATACTACTAAAAAAGGGTATGTATTATTCCAATTAGAGTCTATATCTCAAGACCAGCAAGCTTCTAATTCTCCAATCACACATATCTTCCTTAAAAAATATAAGACCTTCATATGGAACTTTGTGTCTAATGCTCTCCCTACCCGAATTGAACTCTTGAAGCGAGGTTTTACTCTAGCTGTTTCTTGCCCCCGATGTTTGTTAGCAGATGAAGACATAACTCATCTCTTCCTTCACTGCCTAGATTCTAAGAAGATCTGGTCCAAGGTACTAGGGGTATACCAACTGAGTATTAATGAGGATTTTATTTCTTGGTTTGCCCAAAATCTTCATGATTATCATTCGTGGCAATTAAAGACTAGCAATCAGTTCTTGATGACTTTTTGGAACATATGGCTTAGTCAGAATTCTAAAGTATTTCAACACACTTTTATAGATACTCAATAGGTGATTTGTAATAAGGACTCTTTTGTACAAGAGATACCAGTAGCTAGACTTACAGCCTTGATCTCATTCGCAGGCGAAATGTTGGATGAGTGGCTATTCTTCATCTCCTCCTTATATGTTTCAAGTTGATGGTGCTAAGGGTCGCTCATCGAGACAGGGAGCAATCGCCTGATTTTATTGAGATCCCCTTTTTCCAATGACTCATAATTTCTCTTGTTTCATCATGTACATATCGTCAGTTTTGAGTGCTGAAATCCAAGCCATTCTGTTTGCTCTTAGAAAGGCCAACACATGTGGAATGGAGAATATCACAATTCTTATAGATTGCCTTGTCAGGTTCTTTCACATCATTGATTATAATCCAGTTCACTAGGAAGCCGAGAAAGATGTTAACAAAATTTGTCAGTTGATCACTACCCTTCAAAGAGTTTCTCTTATGGTTGTTTGCCGTTCAGCAGTCAGCATTGCTCATCACTTGACTACATCGGCTCTTAGGTTATATAATTTCATGTAATATCTTTTTTATTTTCTTTACGGGTAAAAAAAAAAACAATTCAACTTATGATAAAAGGCCCAGAATTTTAGCCCAAATATGCATGCCATAACACAAGCTCGGATTTTATTTGCGACTCGTTACTACTGATTGTGTTTTTCTTTCTTTTCGTATACTAGTAGTGAATAGTAAGCCTCATAAGCAAAGCATATAGATAGAGTTTATACCAAAGTAATGAATAGTATAGGTTAAAACTTTTTACCATTTCTATGCATGAAAATTGGGCTACATGCACATGGATTATTCAGACAGATACTTAGACCATTTTTTGTTGGCCAAAATATAATAGAAGCCCTCTAACTCGATTGGCCAAGTCACTTAGCCCCTTGAACTTCAACTCAGGGCATTCAGCCCCTAAACTTGAATAAATGGGTCACTCAACCCCTCGACTCTGTATGCACCTCATATGATGCCCAAAACATAAGCGGCATCTTGCTCTGTTCTGCTCCCAAAACACATTCAAAACTTTACATCCATAATTACCTAAACAAACAAATTTAAGGATAAGAATGTAATTAATCACACCTATCATCTCTCTTAAATCTCCTAGATCAAGACTTTCTGCATTTGCTATGAACATACGATGGAAATAGTGATTATGATTATGGAATCGGAAGCGTGTTGAGCAATCTAGACTTAATCATAGTGTCCCATCCTCAAGAAATAGTCTTTTGCATCTCGCACCAGCGATGTTTTATTGAAGACTGTCAAAAAGAGCTGATCGAAAGCTAACCGGTCGAACAACAGCATCGAGTTCCATCTTGCGGCGAAACTTGAAGGGCAAGGAAAGGGTATCGCAAGAATCACAATTTCGATGAGTTATGAAAAGCTCTACACTGTCGATTGAGATGGGCAAGTTAGAGTTTAGGTTGCTGTAGTGGGATCTGTTTTCAGGTCCAACATTTAGGGCCAGGAGTTAGTTGCTTGATGTTCGAGGCATGTGGATATTTTCCAGGATGAAGGACATGATTTATGCCTGGAACGTGGCAGACATGACAATCAACAACAGCCCTTTTGTTGAACGAACCAGTCGGCCAAGTTTCTGGTTTGAATTTTGACAGCCAAGAATTGGTGCTTGCAGCTGCTGAGAATGATGTTGTCCTAGCATACGGGGGCTGTATTGATGCCGAACACCCATTCAATCTAGCCAGGAGTCCCTGTCGACCGACTTCAAGCTTCCAAGTTGCAACACCCAACACAAAGAAGATGAGATTTGCTCCAAATTTGGTGACACCAAACAACGGTAAAATGAAAAAAAAAAAAAGAGAAGGAACACTAGAGGAAATCAAACAAAAAAAAAAATAGCTCGATTAAGGAAGAAAAACACCCAAGTGAAAGTGGTTTCAGTTTGAAAGTTTTTGGTCACGTAGTTTAAAAGATTTAAATTTATGAGAGTTACATGAAGAGTGAATCAAGTAGTGATCTCAACAAATTTCGTTAGTTTTTTTAACATTATGCCTTTTACGCATTAGATAGATGACTATAGTTGAATTAACATAAATATTTAATGATTCAAATGATCCACACTTATTTAATGATTGTCATATGTTCGCAACTAAGAGGCTGTTAATTTCAATTTAATTGGCACTCATTAATGAGTTTTTCACATGCAGGTGGGGGTAAAAATGCAAGTCAAAATTGACCCACTTTCCTCTGGACAAATTTGCCCTCTGATCTATTCAACACCCACCCAGCTCGTCGTGAACTTGGAGATCAATGGTGATTCCTCCAAAACCCGGTCCCTTTGCCAACACCGAAAATACCACTATTTCTAGCCGTGTGCTTTCTCATAGAGGAGCACGCACCTATGGCTTATTCTTGCAATGTCGATCCTCCCCCAAGCCTTGCAACCCACCCCAGTTGCCTTTGTCGTTCCTTCCTTGAGCCTCGTGACCTACCCTCAACTGGCTATGTCGTCCCTTGGGTCCGTATCCCACGTGCCACCTTTGGTTCCACCTATTGATTCGTTCTAAAGCCGACCTAAGCTCGGTAGTGCAGCAAGGAAGATTCTCCAAAGCAAGTAACTCGGATCGGGCCTCTACGGATTGGATTTGATGCCAGCAAGGACCGGTGATGGTAGAAGAAGCTGGGCAAGGCTGGATTGGTTCTTTCGACCAGCTGCATTAGCGGTTATGGCGACGCGTAGCTGAGAAAGGTGATGGTACGAGTTCATGCCCTCCTTCATATTAAGCTGCCACAAGCCCCAAAGTAGTACCCTTCAAGAACATGAAATCGCTGGCGAGGAAGAAGGTGATGACGAAGAAGTAAGTAGGGTTTGGTGGCTCTGATGTGAAATGAAGGAGGAGATGAAAATTATTACAATTTTATTTTTTTATTTTGAAAATTTGTAGTAATTAGATTAAGCACCAAATACGTAACAAAATAATCTACCCATTTTGACCAATCTTTGACCCACATTTGAATAGTGAATAATGAAAGCTCATTAATCCAATTAAGTTTATCCGAACCTGCCTAAAATAGAGGAATCATAATTTTTTGTTTAGAAAAAGAATAGTGCTAATCATGATAGCTACTTGAATAAGTAAAGCTTTAAAAAAAAAAAACTGGCCTTGAAATGAAATAGGGCTATGGGCCAGGTGCACCAAGTTTGGCTAATTTGAGTACCTATAATAATAATAATATGATGCTAAGTATGATTTTAGGGTGAGCATATGTAAATAGAAGAATGTTCATTTAGGCGATGTCCTTTCCTAGGAATGATTACTAGGAAAGAACACGTGTAAATTTATTTGCAGTGATACATAACCCGAATTCACCTCCTTGCATATTCTACCACGTTGGGCCTACGGACCTTTTTTGTGCTTTGCCAGTCTTGATTGGGCCCAATGGTCCACAATACCTGGGGCCCAAATTTCCTGGCACAAGTATCACCACTGCATCACATTTAGTTGCGAGGATGGTAAAATGTAGGAGAGACTGCCTTTTACAGTTGACTCCTATCCAATTTTTGAAAATTCAAATATTATAAATATATATCATTTAAGCACTATATTTTTTAGTATTAATTCTGACTATTAAGCAAAAATTTTTTTTTTCAAATTACATAAATTTATTATTCTTAAAAAAGTAAAAAAAAGTCACCTCTATTTACTTTTTATTCTTTCTGAAAAAGCACTACTTTTGTTCAATTATCATTAAAGGCGAGTACAAAATTGATTCCAAATACTAACATTAGGGGGGAAACCGTGTATGTATATCAACGTTTAATGATAGTTAAAGGATATGAGTTTAGAAAAACAATCAAATATTACTAACAATATTAAATTACTTAAATATGTACTAAACTATAATGAATAAGATTTTTATGAATATTTTAATTAAATATACTAAAAATTGAAAATTTAATTTAAATTAAATCACACAAAAAATCAAATTATTTGATTTAAATTTTTTTAAAAATTTGAATAGATTCAATCGTTTTCACTTCACATTAGTAAGTCACGTGAATATAAAGGTTGACCCGAATTTGACCCGAAAGTTGGCTTGAAGTTATCCGATACTAAAATTGACCCGACCTGAAGTAAACCCGAACCCAAATAAACCCGGCCCAACCCGAACCCGAACCCAAATGACCTGACCTGAACCCGACCTGGACTCGAATTTATGTTAACCTGATTAGACCCGAACCTGATCCGACCCACCCAATTGTCATCCCTACACATACTCACTATTAAATTATATGTTCGTTATTAGATTACATATGATTTTTTACAGTTACCCTTAATTTTTTTTTTTTACACTCAAAACACAATACAATATAAAGTACTACAATTTTAAATGATGGAATTTAGGATTTAGGTGAGTTTTTTTTTTTTCCAAAGAGGCTTGCACCCTAACCTTTGGCCCAAGAGCAACCTTGGTATACCTTGAAAGGACCATTGAGTCAAACCTTCATATATTACCCATTAAATTTAGTACAATTGCATTTTTATTTTTAAAAATTTACATTTTTTCCTTCTGTTTTTTATGTTGTCTGATAGTAACTTTTTAAATTATAATTTAAAACAATTTGGTAAACGTCTACCAGTACTTTTAATCTATCTAATATTTCTTTATAGCTAATAAATATTTTAAATTATCATTTTTCCTCTTCATAAATATAAAATTAGTAATAAATTTTTACATGTCAATTAGTTATAAAAATTTCGAAACTACTACAATATAATTACTAGGAAGTTTAAACTACATCTTGAAAATTGTCAGGTAGTATGAAAAAGTATTAGAAAAATTGTAAATTTCCCTACCGCATAAAGATATTAGGATATTAAATTAAATTTAGGATGGGTAAATGTAAGATATCTAATTATATAACATGTCATTATATGAAAAATATATTTGCATGGTATAGTATGTATTGGCATGAACAATACCCTCTATCCCAAAAAGGATGATAAATATTAATTTTTTAACTATCTTAAACGAATGCATTGTTTCTCCTTTTGAAATATTTTTAACTTCTAATTTATTTTGTTACGTTTATTTAAATTCTTGCAACACTAAATTTAAAAGTTGCACAAAATCCTAAATAATTTTTTTTAATTCTTATCAAAATTTTTGCTGCACAAAATGTAAATTTTTCTTTGTTTTTGTTTTATAGATGAAAATGAAAAAACAATGTAAGTTATAAAAATTTTAATATCCATCATCTAAGAAGCCCACCGAAAATGGAACCAAGGAGTAAGACAATTTATGTGAATAATTCCCGGCCGACTCAACTAACGTAAAATAAATAAATAAATAAATAACAGCTGTTTTACGTAAATTGCACAGTCAGCCCCATATCTTTCGTTCCTTTTATAACAAACTTCAAGGCTGATGTGTCATTTTATATTCGCCTCTGATGCTACATAAATTTATGGAAAAAAGTGGCAAATAACCTATTGATATTTTTGACATATGTGGATAACCATTATATTTTTTTTATAGTTAAATGGTTCATTAATATTACATTATTAGCAAACATTGGTGATTGCCATTACTTTTGTTCAGCTGTGTGATTATTTGAAATATTTTGATGATGTGATGATAAACATGTTATGAATATGTGATAAGCTTGAATATGGAAAATAAAATACCTAATTTAGCCCATAAGCTTTTGTCTGGAACTATAAAGCCTCGTAAGTTTTAACATTTAACTATTTAGCTACTATTTCCATCTGCCTTATCACCCATACTGAATTGCTCCTCATTCTCTTCTACCATACTTATCAATTGTTGAAGTGCCAAGTCTCGTACACATACCTTGAGTGAAAAAGTAATTGGCAATTTCCTCTGTCGACTTAGAGACAAATAGAATTTGAAAACATAGTGATTTGGATTAGAGTTGTATTTTTTCTTGCTAAATGGCAAGTGGTAATGGAGAGCTCGAGTCGTCGGTGATCGTAGAAGAAAACTCTAATCCTTTGTTTCGGAGCACCATCCGGTGCTGCTTCTGTTTTACCTTTAGGTGGTGCAAGTCAGGCTTCTTAGATTGAATTTAGACCACCCAGATCCACAAATGATCAAAACTCATTGCAACCCTGGTGGAATACCTTAATCTAATCTAGCAAATTCCAATACAATCTGTTTAGGTATGCCCTCAATTTTGACAAAGGGCCTGCTGACAACAATAACAATGTTGATGATGATAATATCTACTATGGATTTAGGTTTTTTTCAGTTAGGTATGTCACTATTCAATTAAATCCGAGCAAGGCAATAACATGGGTTTGGTAGGACATTTTCGCATGAAAGGGGAGACAACAAAATGCACATGGGTGGTGGAAAGTAAATCGTTTACAAAATGGAGGAAGTTATCAAGCGAACACTGCTGTTGGTCGAACCAAAAGACCATCAATTGGGTCCCTTGTTACACCAATACCTACTTGAAGGAGGAGGTTGGTTCTGTTCCTTTGTCATCGGTGACTAACAAAACTCAAATGTTATTATTTTTAGTTTATGGGACTTAAAGCATCAATTAAAATAGTTCAGGAATGATTGTTGTAATTTCTCTAAGAGCATAGTAACTACATGAATTTTTTATATTGTTCAACAATTTTAATACAATATTCTAATAGAAATAAAATATATTCTTTGCTAGTCTTCTAAATGGTCAATTTGACCATAATCATCATAATAGTATCAAATTCCATTTAATTTGAGAATATAAGTAGGTGATTTTACCGTAAAAAAAATTATACTTCCTCCATCTCGGAAGGTTTGCTCCATTTACAATTGAACATGGTTTAAGAAAAGCCCACCAATTTACAATTGTACCCTTCCATTATCTCTTTTCTTCTTGCACCTGTCTATCCGTCCGTCGTCCGTTTGTCGCGTTTGTCCATCCATCTGTCTTCAATTGCATCACTGTCCTTCCGTTTCGGCCTTGATTTGCGTTGCCTCTCCTACTATAGGCTTGATTCACATCGCCAATTCACCTCCGACCTTAATTCACATACCGGATGCCATCTTTATTTGTGTTGGCTACTAGCATGTCTGGTTGATGAAGGGCAAAACCTCACCGGAGAGAGAAAGAGAGAGTGTGTGTGTGGGGGGGGGGTCTACGAAATAGAGAAAGATGTATTAATACGAATATAATGGTATTGACACCCAATTTTGTCCGGGCACTGACTTTTGCTTAAGTTTTAGGTTAGGAAAATTAGTTGATGGAGAATTTTCATTTTTAGGGATTATCTGGTCATTTGTTAGGAATTTGGGTCATTTTTGTCATTTTTAGGGTTTTTCATAATTAGTTAGTCTAGTCACATTTAGATTATATTATTATTTTGGTTTACAAATCTTTAGGATTTTTAAGTGGTAATCTAGGGTAGAAATAGGAGTTAATTTAGTTTAGGTACTAATTTGGAGTCCTAAAAGTCATGTAGGCTCAATTTCTGTAAAAAGAAAAAGTTTGGGAGGAAACTGGGGATTTTTAGAAAGTTTTAAGCAAAATTCGAAAGTTTGGGGCAAATCTGTCAATTTTAGAGAGTTTGAGCCAAATCTGGCGATTTTATGGAATTTCAGGAAAAATCTGGGGTTTTTGCAAAGTTTTGGGCTAATCTGACAATTCCCGAAAGTTTTGGGTCAAATTGAAATTCGCACAGAATTTAGGGCAGAATAGGCAGATTGAGAGTTTTATTGGACTGAAACTAGTAATTTTACCAGATTGCATCCTAATTGATTTAAACTTCTTCAAATTTGATTTGGATGAAGTTTAAACTCTAAAAACAATGTTAATTACGTTTTAAAGTCCCACTAGTATAAATATGGGTCCAGATTTCGAGAGCAGAGGGGGAAAAATGAGCAAAACCCTAAGCTTCTAAAGAAAAAGGGTAAACTTAAGTTTTAGCCCCCTATCTCAGTGGTCTTTTTCCCTGCAGCCCTAAGTTCTTCCCCAGCTGCCGGCCCCGATCCTCAACGCTTCCAGCTTCTCTCCCCCCATCGCCGACGTCCCAGCCGGCGCGTCGTCTCCCTGCCACCAGCCCCGACGCTCCGCCTCACCGTCGCCCTCGCTGCCTTCCCTTTTCCGATCGCCGCTCCGCCTCCCTCTATTCACACGGCCTGCCGTTTCTCTCGCCGTCCCTCGCGCCAAGCCGCCCCTCGTCCTCCCCGTCGTCATCGCCGTCGTCCTCCCAGCAGAGCCACGCCACCGCTGCCCCCCTGTTACGCTGCCGATCGTCCGAATCGAAGAGGATCCGATTCCTCAACCCGGATCCGACCGCCGGTTTTCTGACCCAGTCAACTTTTCGGTAAAACCCCTGTTCAGCCCCTACTTATTTTTATTTCATTCTCCTGAGTCACTAACTTTATTTTCATTTTGCAGAAAGGTCACTGACAGCATTGTTTTTGTTTATTTCTCTCACTGTTTACTTATTTTGTTTATTAAAGTCATGAATTAATTTTGGTCACTAAGATTTAGTAAAGATTGTGGGTTTAGGATAGATATATGTTTTTTTTATATAACTAATATAATTTTAAATTTCATTTAATTTTACATAATACATCTGAAAAAAAATCACACTTAGAAAAATTTAATCCGCGTGAGTTTAATAAAACCCTAGGATTGATTTAGGATGGTAGTAAATTTCAAAATCCATATCCGGCTGATTCGATAGAGTCTATGGTTTGGATGAAAAATTATCTAAAATTTTTAATAAAAAATATATATTAAGTTTAACATCCATATCCGGGTGGTCCGATAGGATCTATGGTTTGAAAATATTAAAATTTCATAAAACCAAATAAAAAATTGAATAATAAAGTTTAAAAGTCCATATCCAGGTGGTTCGGTTAGAATCAATGGTTTGGATATTAACTGAAATTATTTAAAGCAAGCAAAACAAAATTAAAATCAAACTAAGGTGTCAATTTTTGGGCGCTATAACAAAATTGTTTTAGCGTAACCGTACTCCCGAACCCTTTGAACTCTCGTAGGTGTCAAATCAATGTAGGTAAATCAAACTAAGGCGCCAATGTTTGGGCGCTATAACAAAATTGTTTTAGTATAACCGTACTCCCAAATCCCTTGAACTCTCGTAGGTGTCCAATCAACGTAGGTAAAACCGTGTGATGGCGACTCAAAAAACACGTTGTTACAAATGGAAAATAAAATATAAAAAAATTACTAAAATAAGAAATAATGTAAAATTTTAGAGCCACTCAAGAAAAAATTTGAGCAAAATTTATGAAAACGAGAGAGTAATGAATGATGTCGCTATAGCCTATAGCAGATAGCTCAGTGGGGCCCTTTGTCAAAATTTATTTATAACATGTAGGCGTTTATAATAGCGTTTGTAGGATTTGGGAATGCGGAAATTGAATTTGTCTGGTCAGGACTCAGGCGGTGAAGGAATAATGATAAGCAAGAATTGAGGTGTAAGCTGATGGAGATGAAGACAGGAGACGTCGTGTCCGTACAGATGGGGAGCAGGTTTACTTGCCTGACATCGGGCCCCGCCCTTACCACGTCATCGGTCTCGGCCCACACGCAACCTATTTCCCGCCTTTGAACGTTTTCATATTTTATACGACTTCGCCCACCTCAACCTGATGCCCCTGTGACGCAATATATAAAACAGGGTCCGTGTTTGGGTGATATCCACTTCCTACTGTTATTTCATAAGTATATACTTTACCATGTACTCCTCCGTCCCATAAATTTTAATACATTTGATTTTTTGTTATATTTTGACTCAATTTTATTCATATTATTATTTGTTAAAAAAAATAAAATAAAATATATTTAGAAACTACATATCTTGAATTATCATTCATATACAAAGATTTTATATTTATATATTAAAATGTTGAAATTAAAAAATCATAGATTAATTATCAAAAATAAATGGAGCAAAACTTTTGGGACAGAAGGAGTATTTTTTACATTGCCCATCTAGCGTATCTTCTAAAATTTTACTTTAAATTATATAATAGTCACTTTTTAAATGGTACTGTTTATAGTTATTGTACATTCTAATTTAGTTCCATTCTATAAATATAAAACAATTTTTTTACAAGGTAAAGTTTAAGGTAAGGGACAAAGTATATCATTGTGAAATAGGATTGGAAAAGTTTAATATTACCTAAACTTTGGGTGATAAATTGTAATTAACCCATGAAATAATACTTTAAGTAACTTAGAATTTTCTGAGGTAAGAAAATGTGCCTAAACATAAAAATTATTTGAACTACTCCGTAAAACCAATGTCTCATCGTTTTATTTTCAGTAATTACAATGGCCCACTGAAACTTTTTATCTTGATATCAAGGGAAAACTACAAAATCACCCATTATGGTTTGTTCTAACTTACACTTTGCTCTTTTTATTTCAGAAAACCTACATTGTGCCATTTATTTTTTTTACAATGTCTGACAACAAAATTTGAAATTCAAATTTAAACTATATGATTCCCATATTTTAGTAATTTTAAGATTTTTTATATTTTTTTCATAATTAACCAACTTTTAAAAAATATTAATATGCATTTATAAGGAGAAAAATACATTTACAGAAGGAAAAAAGTAATAGTTTAAAATCTCTATTAAGTATAAAAAAATATCAAAAATATCAAAATTATTGGAATATGAATGCTGTATAATTTAAATTACAATTTTAGAAATTATTATCAGACAATATAAAAGAAAGAGAAGGCAAAGTGTTTACTTTTAAAAATAAAAGGGATAAACTGTAGGTTAGGGTAAATCTCATGAGGTAATTATAAGTTCCCTAATATCAAACTTAAAAATCCATGCAACCTTGTATTGATTTGAATATTAATATAATGGAAAGCTATTTTCTAAAATTTGCTAAAACGATATCATACTCTCTTCTTTACCTTTAAACTCTTAAAGCCTTCTAATATTTTTGAATACTACAAAATATTACTATTGTATGCCATTTCTCGTCTTAAGTACATAAGCCAGCTGCTATAAAATATACTAATAAATAGTGACTTGAATGAAAAAAATGGTGTTAAGATAATTGGTATGAGTAAAAGGATTCTGATTTCTAACACCTCAAAAACTAAAATCACTTAATAATTCAGGCTGAGAACTGAGAGTCGACACTAGCAAAGAATCCAGTAATTAAAATATCTCCTCCCCCCCCCCCCCCCCCCACAAAAAAAAAAAAATCCCCCAAATACAAGTCTTTGATCATTCTTTGCTGGTTTTCTATTTCCATTTGTTGACTTTTCACGTGGCTGTTATGCCGATTTTTAAAATGTATTTGCATTCATTAACTAGGACTCATGTTTATTTTTTTTTTAATAGTTTAGCTTAAATTTATTTATATTATTATTTGTTAGAAAAAATTTAAAAAGATATATTTATAAGCTATAAGTCCTTATTTATTATTTATATATAAAATTTTTCATTTATATACTTAAATAATAAAAATAAAAAATTATAAATTAATTACTAAATATTAAATGTTGTGAAAATTTTGAGATGGAGAGTCTCGAGAGTATTTTTTTATTTGTACCTGCCCTAGGTAATGTGTTGGCCCAAACATCAGGCGGCCCACCAAGGACGCCCCCCACCCACCCTACTGTGACCATGTTCCATATAAAACTATTAGCCCATCGAAGGCCTACGTGGTTTCTATGCGCACAACTTGGTGAGTGTCGAGATTAATCCGAACTTTACTAAATACGAACACAAGGTTAAGGAAAAATAAAGCAGCAATTTTTTTTTTATTTTGCAGTTCAACAAAACTATTTATATAATGTCGAGCGATTATTTATTGACCTTGCGACCCATAAATTAATCAAAACAATTTCGGACTTGGTTTGAACACATTTGTTTGATTTCGATATATAAACAAGTTTTACAACTTATATTATATACTCGCGAACATCAATAAACACTGGGCGGCACCATGTATGTATCTGTAATGAAATTTCCTTAACACAATGTGAGAGAGAATAAGAGTAAACTCTTGTTCAGCCCTTTGTTGAACGACTAATCTACAGTATACTATTTGAGTCTAAAAAAAGAAAATTAAGAAAAATTAAAATGTTTGTGTGTTGTTTATACTTTAATTTTGCTCTTTATTTTTTTGCAGAGAGAGAAATAAGTATTGGAAACAGAGAGTATATACATTAAGATGCATCTCTATGCTATTTCTTCATTATAAAGAATACATTCTCATAAGTAGTTACATTACATCTAAAAGAATAAATAAAATGCCAATGAGCCTATAGTTATATGCCCAATATAGATATAGGTATTTCACATATGGCAAATTCAGATAAAGAAAATCACATTTTGATTACAAAGAGCAAAAAAAGGTGATCAAAGTTTGGGCGATAATAAAAATTATAGATGTGAGCAGTTAGCTGGCGAGCAGGGGGATGGAGGGGAGGGGGCCAGGGTAGGCTGTGGCTGTGGGGTGGGTGGGTGCCACAGGGAAGTGCTGACTCAGTGGCCATGATTTCATCAATATGGACTCAGCGAGAAGGCATCATTAAGGGCGGGCAAGCAAGCATGATGATGAGCAACCCAGGCCGGTTGGCTCCACCCCCTTTGTCTCTTCTTCGCCACCAGTGACCTTATTGTCACTTTCCAAATGTCAATGCCTCCTAAAGTCTCGCCCCTAGCTGCCTTTTCCTTCTCTTTATTTTTCATTCCCCCCTCCCCCCCCCCCCCCCCCCTTCTCTCTCTCTCTCCTTTTCAGTTTGTGCTTTGCTGGGGGGCAAATCTCTCTCTCTCTCTCTCTCTCCCTCTCCCTCCCTCTCTCCCTCTCTCTCCCTCTGTGTGTGTATGTGAGTTTTCAACACCAAAAAAGAAAAAAGAGCCACTTCGAGACATTGTGTTGATCATTAGCTTCTTCACATGCAGCTCACAAAAATCGACTACTATTTGTCTTGCCTTAATTTGATTTTGATTAATGAGTGATTACCTTTTCATCGGGTAACTCAGAAACTTACCAAAAAAAAAAAAAAAAGGGTTCTAAGCTCATAACATTTAGATATATAAAAAGCGAAGGCGGTGGCAGATTGATCTTCAAATCTGCATGTCTTGATTGATAAAACTTTTTTGGCACTTCCATAATGAGATTAACTCATATGTAGCTACATTACTACTAGCTAATTAATTTTGGCCCCAAAACTAATTATACTGATATAACAAGGTTCTCTAATTATTCGCTAATAATAGAACTTTGAGCTTAATTAGACGATCCCAGCAAGTCAATAATGCGCCTCGGAGTACGTACTTGCAATAATCAATCTGATTATTTGCAGTAATTACACTTATTACATGCATGGGGGCACTCATACATAAAGGTCTGAATTTATTGTAATAGTTACAAATCATTCAACACTCATCAAATTTCTCTATATGCAAATCAATATATATTATTTATAGGTAGGAATTGAAAATCGTTCTTTTTGTAAGTTTGAAATCTAGCATGATGAGATTTTCACTTTGGTTAGGGCTGCTAATGGCGGACAATGTGGGCATCATGAAAATCACCTCTGACCCACTTGGGCAGGCAAATGAATAATGTAACGATCTAAATATGCACAAACGAAAAGGATGCCCCATTTTTTCTTTTTTTACTTGAGTTTTTTGGAGGGTTTTTTGCCTTTAAATCGTTTTCGGGATATTAATTTTGGGATTGGAACAAGCTAAGGTTATTATCTGAAAAGGCCCAGCGAATTGAAAGTGCTTGACATATCCTTTTTACTTTTGTTTTCGGTCGCCCGAGTAAAAGAGTTGACATTAGCAATCAGCCAAATAAGTCGACTGACTTTTCTCCCTCTTTCTCTGATTTTTCCAACAGAAGTATTAAGCTAGATAAAAGTAGCAAAAATTTAAGTATTGATCCTTCTAATACTAAAGGATAATACAAATAATGATTGAAAATGGAAATTAGTTTATATACAGGCACTAAAAAATAATATATACAAATTCAAACTACAAAAAGAAAAAAAAATGAACTAAAAAATTGAATGTCTAGCATGGGCCTCGACAAATAATGTATAGAAGAATACGGGATACACGATATCCACTAATTGTGACAAATTCAGTTTGTGGTAACATTTTGAGGTAAATTCTAGATATATTCTTAGGTCAATTTCAAAGTACAAATAATTTAGAAATAGAAATTTTGAAGTATAATTTTGAGGTAATAAATATATTTTTTGAATCTCATTTGAAGTATAATGTGTTTTAATTTGAATCAACTTTGTTTAAATTTTTTCAGCATTATATTTTTTAATCAGATAACATTGTCATAAACCTTAGTTTTTGAATAAAAATATGATCCGATGACTATATGTGCTATTTTATGAACATTCTACAGTAACTTGGTTCTATCTTATTGGTCTCAATATCACCTAAATTACTACTTGTTAAGCCTCTTGTATTGGAACAAATATAAAAGTATACGGGCCAAATATGAAATTATAGCCTTTTATATATTAAGGCTTAGTATTTTTTATAAAATATTTAATTTTTCTAGACATTTTCCTTTCCCGGCCTAAAAAATAAAATAAATAATAATTATTATTATTATTTCTAAAAATATTTTAAAAGTAAATAATCTTCATATATAAAATGCAACTTATTTTTTTCAACCTACATTAATTACAACGTAAAACTTGAGTCTAATTAGTTAGGATACAAAAGAAAACTTTTGTTGCAGTAACTTGATGTGCTAAGTATTATTGATTTATTAAAAATTTCAGTAGCATAAGAAAGATATCATAGATTTTAAAATCATAATATGTTAGGATATTATCCATTAATTTATAAAAAAACTAATTGTAATTTTAAAGTTAAAAATTTTGCTCTATTTAACGTATAGATATAGTTCAAATAACATATGTATATATCTGGTTGCGTTATTTGCTTTATGCCAATGAAATTTTTAACAAAACTAATATTGGATAATTTTATCAAAAAACTAATGGCAATTTTAAAGTTAAAGGGAAAACGCACTTCCCTTCTTTGTTCATCCTAAAAAAGAAAAAAAAGAAGACAAGACGCACTTAGAGGAAATTCGATTGCAAGCCAACACTTTTTGAGTCTTTCCACTTGTAGACGCAATTATCAACACATTTAGCGTTGATTGTACTCCATTATGGCTTTCTAATTCATCTTCCGAATTACTATTTAAAGAATGCAAAAACATAATGCTTAATTAATTTGACATGTTAATTGGTGCTGAACCAACAATTTATTAATTAAAAGCTCCCCTTTGATCGAAAGACAATATTTTGATCATTGCTTCTCCCTATCACCTAGCTACGCAGTAGCCACTATATAAACAAATATTGTAGAAAAATCGATCAATGTACGAACGTTTGCCACTCTTATTAGCTTCCTCTATACATATATGTATGTATGTATGTATGTATGTATAAATACGCGCGCGCGCACATTGTTTTGGTACATATATGGGAGAAAGAAGCCAATGGGTGCTGAGAGATTGAGCCTTGGACATCCAAAAACCAGCCATAAGTGTTAACCAATATTATCAAATTCGGCCTCGAAAGCAATCCATAGCAGTGGCGGGTGGCAGATCAACCGGCTGGGTCAACCACAACATGCGTCAGCCTTCACACACAACTATCTTCACATCCCGCCAACCATATCATGCTGCTTTTATCTAAATATAGTTGGCTTCCATGTTTTTTCATACATAAATCATATAATAATATTTTACCACTTTATATTTCATAATAGCATAACGCATAACACTACAAGAGAAGTTGCTAATACTAATTAACGTCTGTAACGATTATATTTGGTGCAAAAAGGAATCAAGGTAGAATCATCGCAAAAGACAATGTTGACCAGTTGAAAGTGCGAATTGCGACAATTTTGCCATGATTCTTTTTATGACGATTCAAGTAGGCCAATTTTGCTACAATTATAATCGTTGCAAATAATTTGTAGCAAACATCATCTCAAATGATTTCGTAGGGATTTTTGGAGGGAAAAGTAGTGACAAAATTGCTACGAAAATAATCATAGCAAAAAAGTGTAGCAAAATAGTAGGAAAATATGCTACAATCTCCACATGATCTAACCCCAATACCTCTAAACCCCTAACATCTCAAACCCTAAAACCCTAAATCACCAACTTCTTAAACCCTAAACTCTAACCTTAACCCTAACTCTAAACCCTAAACCTTAATCCCAACCCTAAACCCTAAACACTAACCATAACTCTAAATACTAACATTAACGCTAAATCCAAAAACTATAAACCCTAACCTTAACCCTAACCCTAAACTCTAAACACTAACCCAATCTCTAAACCCTAAACCTTAAACCTTAAACACTAACATGAAATCCAAAAACTCTAAATCCTAAATCCTAAATAGTAACCTAAATCTTAAACCCAAAACCCTAACTTTTAAACCCTTAACTGTAAATTTGAAACCTTAAATCGTAAACCCTTAACTCTAAATACTAACACTACTAACACTAACTCAAAATCCAAAATCTCTAAACCCTAAACATAAATTCCCTAAACCTTATCACTGACTCTAAACACCAACATTAAATCATAGCCCTAAATACTAAACTCTAAACATTCACCCAAACACAAATCCTAAACACTAACTCTAACACTAACCCTAACCACTAATCCTTACTCCAAACTTTTTTGAGACTTCCAAATTTTGAAAGTCCCAATGTTTGGGAGACTAACACTAACCTTAAACACTAACATAACACTAATCCTAAACACTAACCCTACACTAACCCTAATTAACACTAACTGACCTAACCCTAAACACTAACCCAAAACCATAGACTTTCCACTTTATAGGGGGTTTCTATATTTGGAAAGTAGCATCTCTTTTGAGATTTCTATATTTAGTAAGTTTAAGAATCATGACGAATTTTTTGGAAACTTTTAAATTAGAAACTCCAAAATTTGGGGAGGCTTCCAAATTTAGCTTAAAAAGAAATTTCCAATTTTGGCATGGTTAATGCTTTAGAAGATTAATTGTCAAAATTACAACATTAGACCCTAAGCCTTTAGAATTACTAAAAAGGCGTACCCAAACTTTTAGAACTTTCAATTTAAGCCATCATAATTAGTACAACAATGGCCCTTGATCTTTAAAAAAATTTTCAGTTAAACCTAAAATTTTTAAAAAGTTATCTGTTTAGCCATTGGAATAAAATTTAGCACGAAGACTATAAAAATGAAAAAAAAAAAAATCGAACCATAAAATGTGAAAAAAAAGTTAGCCATGATCCTGAGATGATTTCTGATCAAAGCGAAATTGTCATAAATAGTAAAAAATTATTGCCGCCATATTAAAATTTTAAAAATTTTCCCCTTGGTGGTAAGTTTAGCAATGATTCTATGACAATTTTAAAAATTGAAGTAAAGTCATTGCAAATTGTTAAAAATAATTGTCGCCATGCTAAAATTTTTTAATTTTTTTTGCTTGGGTGGTGAAATTTTAAAATCTTTTACCAAATGTTGGGCAAAAAAATTAGCAACGATTCTGCGACAATTTCCTTTGTATATGCCCGCAACCATCCTCCTCCTCTCGTTCTTTTTCCTTCTCCAACATCCTCTCCTCCCAATTTTTTTCTTCCTCCTAGTCATAAACAAATGTCCTTAGAGCTAATTTTTTCAAAATTTCATCCCAACATTCTTGTTTGGTGCATTTCCTACTTGGAGGCAAGTTTAATATCTTTCTTACTTTATTTCTTATTTTTAATTTGTTAGAAGTTAGTAAATTAAACATGTCTTAGTGATGTGGATGAACATTTCTAACTGTTTAAGTGCTTTAATTTGTTACAAGTTAGTAACTAGAATTTGTAAGTAAGGTTGATTTTGATTTATGTGGTTTAATTAGTTAAAAATTAGTTATAAAATTTTTTTAGTGAGGTGGTTGTTAATTTGTGATTGTTTTGGTTGTTCAATTTATTAGAAGTTAAGGGTATAGATAATTTTGAGAACTAAATTATAAAAGCTAAGATACATTATTTTAATGATTTAAATACAATTATGAAAACTAACTGACATATTTTTGCGTTATTCACTAATGAGAATGGAAGTATTTGAGTCAATCGATTGATACCAACAAATTAGGGAGTTCGCTATTAAGTTTAGATTTTTTTTTAACATATTTTTGTACTTGTGAGACACATTTATATGTATAATTGATATTTTTTATTTATGAGGCACATTAATGTATTTAATTGATATTTATATTAATAATAATTCATTATTTTTTATATTTATTTGTATTTTTTGGCATAATTTTGTAATAATAATTAATATAATATAAAATTTTAAAAAAAATATGTTGTCTACCAAAATAATTTACATTTATATAATTAATATAATATAATAATTAAAACAAATACACTACTGATCCACTACTAAAATAATTCTCCTAAAAAAAATAAGAGATATAAGGAATCATAGAAAAATCTTTTTATTGTAGGTTACGATGATTAGAATCGTAGCAAATGTAAATTACTTTTGCGATGATTCTAATTGTCACAAGTATATTGAGGCAAAATCGTAGCAAATAGTAATCATCACAAAATCATTGCAAATCATTGCAGATTTGCTGCGATATTGTGCGATCACTTTTTGCGGCAGGGATTTTTGTGACGATCACCTACTACGGAAATTTTCGTAGCAAATACGCATTTGCTACGATTTTCCTATGATATGTTCCTTAACAAAAGGCCTTTTTTCTGTTGTAGTGTAATTTCAAGTGAATAATTAATCATTCATATTTCAAAGTTAAAAATCTTCAATATTCTAAAAGTATGCGCTAACAAAAAGCATTAAAAGACTATGACCTTTTTAGTTATTTATTTTTAACTTTGTAATTTTAGGCCAATTAGTAAAGCATTAACCTAAAACAATTAAGGTAGCAGAGTTGCTAAGCTCACAAGGTAAAAATAAAAATAAAAAATACCAAAACCATATATAACTCTGGTCTTACTCAAGTAAAACGAGCTAAATGGTTTGAGCTGGTTTTGACCAAATAGGTTTAAATGTTTTTAAATGCATCACTTGGTCCGCTGTGTCTCTTCGGGTTGCGGTTAAACCGGCCCAATTGGTCATGCCATTCTAGCTTCCAGGTTTGATAACACTGGTATGAACCACTTCACCAAGCCATGAGCTCTCAATTTGTTAGCAACCAATACTCTTTTCATTTCAATTTTGTTGATCTCTTTTATAAAAAAATTATGAAAATATGTCTTTTAGTGCTTTCGTAAATTAGAAAAAGCGAATAGTGGTATTTCTTTTTATTAATGTCTCCACATGTGACGGAAAATAATGAGAATGACGACTCCTGAGTCTCGTTACTATTCTAATGGCAAAGTCTTTCTGGGCAGTTTTTCATTGTAACAGATAATGAAACGCCTAAATAGTTATGCCCAATTACCTTGGTACAGTAGTGTACAGTAGTGTATAGAGTTGCGATGATGATGGAAGAAAGAGTTATACCCAGTTAATTTTAATTTAAATGAATTAATTTCAAACTATCTTATTTTTATTTTTATATTTTTTTTATTTAAAATTAATTTTAATTAAAATTTAATATTATGTAGCTGTACTAATTTATTGAAAATATAATTTCTGTAATCTTATTAAATTTTTATAAATTTTTTTAGTTTAAAGTATTAAAAAAATTATAAAAATTTACTTTCAAAAAAATTATTGTATCTATATAATATTAAATTTTAAATAAAATTATTTTTTAATAAAAAAGATGTAAAAAAAAATTTAAGTCAATTGACTTTGTTTTTCTTAATTATCACGCGTCCCATACGCAGAGAAGAGCGTAGCTCGCAAGCGGGGGAGGGGCAGCCGCCCCCCATATCTTTTGAAAATTTTTATTAGGGATTGTTAAATACATCCCGTTTCATACACCATACATGACGAAACGTTTTCCTAGATATGAAGATTAATGTATATAATATTTTTAGTATTTTTTTTCAATTTTTTCTCTTGAAACTAAAATTTAAAAAATATTTCATTTTATGTTTACATAGTGAGAATTTTAAATGATAATTAAAAAAGATTTTTTAAATTTTTTTTTTGTATATTGGAAGTTTAAATGAAAATTAAAAAAAAAAAATTTATGTAGTGTGAGTTTAAATATGGATAGTAAAGTAAATTGACTGTTAATAATTTTTTAAAAAAAGAATTTTTTTTATTTTTTTAGAACAACTAAAAAAAATATATCTAATCTTTTTTAAGACAGTTGGAGTATTTTATAAAATTGTAGATTTATTAAAGTTAGTTCTTTATATGTGAATTTCGAAATTAATATTGGGTTTTTGTATATTGTTTTAGTGGATTTGGAATATCTTAGTGAACAGAAAAAAAAAAAAATCCATAATCCTTCCCTCTGGTCTTGTATTCTCTTTAATAATTCACCTTCGCCCCTCAAATGATTCACACCCGTAATGGCGCTCGCTTCTTGGCTTGTTGGCGATAATCTATTTCAATTCAACAACTTTAACGCCTATTAAGTATGTGCTCGAAACAAGTTGTGAGTTTTTTTCATTTTGCTCATTTTTTGATGTGTGTTCTTAATTTTTGGTAAATGTTGCAGGTAACATATATGAGTTTATGCGACCTTGAGGTTGGTATTCGTGAATTTAGTTTTGGAATTTGTTGGTCTAATGAATATATATTTCATTTGTCCTTTATCTATAGTTTGGCCTTTATGATTTGGTTCTATTTCCTTACTTGGTCGAAGGAGCAATAAGATTTGAGAAGCATATTAGTTATTTATACTGTAATATTGGGTCTTGAAGTATATGGTTTGTGTTATTTTTTTGGACTCAATTTCTTTTGGAGAATCTTGGTTTTCCAAATTTATTCCAATTTTGTACATGTCAACAAACTGCCAGAGATTTTTATCGTGACTACGCCACCACACACACTCTTTATATATACATACATACATACATATACATATGTGTGTGTGTATAGTTTAGATTGAAAAAGTCAAAAGATAAACAAGTTAAAGTCGAGTCTTCGGCGGTCCAAATTCGCAGTTGCGGTCTACATTCGCGTCTTCTACACATGTACTCCGCAATCTGTGCTGGAAATCCACAATCAACAGTCATTATTGATTTTAGTTGGTTGTTAACCTATCCTTTCTAATTTACCTACGTACATTTGGCTGATCTATGATCGTATAAATATATAATTTTGGCCCATCATTGGTAGTATATACAAAGCAATAAGGACCCATCTTTGATTTCCATATGTAACATAAGTCTTAGTTGTGACATAATTCGTTGAAACTATTTCAAACTAGCTAGCTCGTAATTTGCGCACACACTTATATATTCTCAATTTCGAGTTTGACCATTGCCTGAAGAATATTAGTGCTAGTAAAAATATTAAATTTATCATTGATGTTTTGAATTGGGTTCAAATTTGTGACAGAAGTTTTCTTTTGTCAGAATCTATCAATAATTTCTCAAAATGAATTGAATGTGCCATAAAAGTTTTAAATTGGGGACGGATATATTATTGCACATTAAAACACTATTGTTTGAAGAAGTTTTGGCAATTGTCCATAGCAGTCAACGATAAAAAATTTCATGTTTGAAAGAGTTTTGCATGATTTGATTCTTCTTTATATCCTCTTCAAACTTTTTAAAAAACCATATTTTCAAGTTAGTACTAGATTTTTTTAAATTAAGGTTTAAAGTTTAAAAACCTAATTTTTGTTTTAACTTGTGGGTTTTTAGTTTCATTTTTATATTTACCTTTTTAGAGGTTTGAAGGCAAGGTTTCGGCTTTGATCAGTAATAGTGTCTCAACCACTAATAGCTACACATGAGTTTATGCACCTCCTCTACCAGTGAACAAACCAAGCCTCTTAGGCGGAATTAGTGGTGAGATTGAAGGAGAATAGAGGAGTTGCGGCTTGGAACAACTTGAATGTGTTGTTGTCTACTAGTCATCATTTTTGTGCAACACTCATAACTGGTGGTGCAAGGACAACTTGATTTTTTGTGCTGTGGATAGATGGACAAGCTGCTGTTTGTCAGTTGCGATTAGTTGACTGGTTTAGTGTAAGAAAGAAATTTAGTGGACAATTTGAGCGTGCTTCAAAACATTAATGAGAAATTTGATTTTTTTTTTTTGTGTATCTAAAAAAATACATAAAGCCCTTGATGTTGTTTTTTTGAAAGTTACATAATCATTCCAAGATTTGAAATTTTGTAATTTTTACTGTTTTTTATTATTTTTTTTAATGTCTAATGGCACATTTGAATCATTTTAAAACATTAATGAAAGATTTGGAGGGTAAAAAATTTTAGTAATAAATTTGAGCCTAATCTAAAACATTACAGAGAAATTTGAGGTTTTTGTTTAAAACTGCCGTAGGATACATGTCACCAGCTGGTTTTTATGGACCCTTTTGGCTAAACATACTTCAGATTTTGCCGCAGTAAGGCATCTAATATCCATCAAAATTAGTAAAAGCCACCCTTATCTAGGTTAAACACAAGCGTATGGAGCGAGTGATAAATTAAAGTGAGAAATAAATAGGCATCATTGCTATAGAGCAGCTAATGCTATATGGGACTGGTAGCTCCTACTGTGGGAATGGGCCACCATGATTTGCCTAAAGAAGCGTCGCTCGCACCCCTCCCACTCAAGGCCTGGCCCTTAAAAACCACCCCCAAATCCCACTGTGACGGCTGACCATTTGATCATTAATTGTTACGTTTTTATGGTTTCTCAAGGAAAAGTTAAACTATAATCAATTTACTTTATAAAAGATCCCTTGAAATTAAAACAAAAGATACTATATATATAGATACAACCATACATACATACATATATATATATTGAAAAACAAAAACCACGATCTTAGAGTTGAATAAATTATTTAAAATTTTGACACCAATTACAAAGACGACAGAGTACTCTTCTGTGCAAGGGAAAAATAAACCCAACCAACCATAAGTTTCCCTCATGATTAATTCAAAATTTAAACTAAAGGTGACCCTCGAGCTCAAGGTTTGCATTATTGAAGTGAAAAAGATGATGATCTATCAATCAGTAAGGTGAAAAAGATTGCTACCTTTTTTCATATCACAGCTTCATGTAAAGTTATCCAGCTTTGACATTCATATTAAAATTTTCAGTCTGGTATCGGTAGCCTTTTTGGCGGGAAACTAAGATGCTTTCATTTTATACTATTGCACCATGTCTCTATACCGTTTCATCATTTCTCGCCTTTAATCATTTGTCCTTACCTTTTTTTCTTTTTTTAAAACTTTCCAACTTGTAATTTGTAATGCATTTTTAAGGGTTAATTACATCTGTGGCTCTTAATCTTTTATTATTGTATTATTTTAGACCATAATCTCAATTTTTTTACATACAAAGTCCCTAATCTCATATAAGTATTTCATTTTAAATCTTTTATGGATGAAAAATATTAATATGGATGCAAAATGTCACGTGGCATGCCAATGTGGGCAATTGGCAACAATGGCACTATGAATCATACATACATCTACCCACATGTCAATTGCTATGATGATGTGGAAAAGAAGAGAGAAAAATGGGGAAAAAAAAAGGAAAGAAAATGTGAAGCCTATAATCCACCAACCCTTTCGCCGTCTGCCAAGTCTAAGCTTCGCCAATCCCCTCTCCATCTTCTCCTGACTCCCCCTTATACCCACTATCTCTCCCATCTCCACTGCTCAAAGCCACGAACCATCATCCAAACCAGAGTAGGTGCCTCCCTTAGCGAAGACGAGCCTAGTCTTCTCCAAGACATTGACTGAGTTCGTTCTCTTATTGTCCAATAGGCACTAATTCTTCTATTGTTCAACAGAAATCAGGTGCTCTCGACAACGGAAACAACCCAAATTCTAGGCTAGCCAATTGAACGATGGTGGCATCAAATTCATCAAGGTTGAGGGGCTAAGCTTCCTCGACAGCAACGTCGAGGAGTCAAATTTCGGGTGATTTTCTTATAACTTGCTAATTTATTGTTGTACAATGAGTTTGGGTTCTATTATTTTTATGAATTCATAGCTTATTTGGGAATGAAGGATTACTCGTATAGGACTTTTTTATTTCAAATTAATTTTGCCTAGAATATGCTTGATGAAATGCCTAAGAAAATTTAGGTCAATTAAAAAACTATGGCAGGGGTGGAGAGAGGAAGGTTGCTAGTGCGAAGGGGTAAACAAAGGTTCCTGACGAAGAAGAAGGGTTGGATGACAGGCATGGTGATGGTGATGGTGGAACGTAACCCACTAGTGCCTTACAAGCAGAAGAGAATAGAGAAAGGTAGATGGCGGAAGGCGAGTACTGGGATGAAGAATGGATTTAAGGGCGAAGTTGTGGCAGCCAATGAAGGCATTAAACGGAAGGGATTGGCAGAGGTTGGACATGGCAGACAGTGAAAAGGTTGTTAGATTATGTGCTTCATGTTTTTTTTTTTGTTTTCCCTTTTTTCCATATCATTGTTATTTTTCTTTTTCTTTTTTTCACATTATCATAGTAATTGACACATGGGTAGGTGTAGTTATGATTAAGAGTGCCATCGTGGGCAATTGCTCACGTTGGCATGCCACATGACATTTTCTGTCAATATTAACGTTTTCTATTCACCAAAAGTCCAAAATAAAATATTTAAACGAGGTTAAGGACTTTGCATGCAAGAAATTAAGGTCACGGTCTAAAATGGTACGATAATAAAAGATTAAGGGTCATAGATGCAATTAACTCTAAACTTTAAGTATCAAAAAGGAAATTAGTAAAATAAGCGTCAGGCAAAAAGAAAAATAGAGCAAGTAGATATTATAGATTTTCTTATTCTTCGTTTTTCATTTTACTTGCTGTGTTACTGTTAGTGCAAATTCGGTTTGGTAGAGTATATACTTTAAGCATCGGATTAGGAATCTCAATTACCCTACACTATAGTTCTTTTTACTATTTTTACCATGCATGCATGCATGCAGAAGCGACGATGGTCAGTAAGAAACCCTCATGTCTTCATTTTTCGCTCTATTTATTGATTTTTTTCCATAGTAACTACAAATAGTTTTGCCAGAACTTGAAAAAAGCTACAGCTGTTGAGTGTACATACGTTAATTATTTGGTTACATTTTACAAGAAATTAAAATTTTGTCTAATTTATTTTGTTTCTAAAATTGAAAATTATATTGCACAACCAAATACGGCCAGGCATAAATGTTTTCAACCGTCTTTTAGACGAAGGAACAAATTAACTATCGACATATGGTAAGTTCATTACCCTAAAACAAGAAAGCAAATTAACAATGTTGTATTTTACATTCATCTCTAATACATTCAATATTATTTATTGTAATTAATTTATATATATTTTTTATATTCAATCTTTCACCATGCATGCAATATTGTATATACATACGTACATAAATATGAATATCAATGATCTTTTATTTCCTGCTTATAAACATACAGCAAAACCCGATGCTCATGTGAGTTGATTTAAATTTTGGCCTCTCAACTCTGAGATGAAGAGTTTAATTCTCTTCTTCCTCCACTTATATATTAAAATAACAATTTCTACTGATTGGAAAGTGGCCCGATACCCTTTAAATTTTGAGAAACCGACTAATTCCCCTAATTACTAAAAATTTTCAACTTTATACTTATAAATAATTCTAAATAGGAAAAAAAATCTGCAACAACTAGTGCTTTAGGATTTAAGGTAACCATATAACCTCCCTACCCTTACCTTGTACTTGCCATTACAGATTGAAGAGGCAAATGCAAGCGAAGAAAGTGTTGTACCACCACCCCCATGACCTAAGTGAAAAAGGTTTTTTTTGTCCAAAAAGTACAGCCACACATTATTTATACACACATACTCTATCACGCAATGAGCCAAGGTTTAGATGGATGGATATGACCAAATCCTACCATCTCGGTACAGTCAGCAAAATTATATACTTCACTATCCTTTTCACGCTGCATCCCAGATTTTGATTTTCAAATAAATTCAATTCTACGTTAAATGCACAAGACTAACTTAATCTGTATTAAACATGTAATCTGCTAGCCTGATACAAAGGATTGACGTGTCTACGCATAATTAAAAAAAAATAAGGAGATGAAAGAGAGGGAAGAATAATCGCACAAGATACACAAGGAACTTAAACTCCACTAATAAAACGGGATTACGGCGCCCAATCGCTAACAAATACCCCCAATCTCGCCACCAATCACTCCATTATTTTCTCCATATAAATACAAAAAGTTCTTAAAAAAACAAAGTACGCACAACTATTTAAAATTATAGAGTTGGTTACGAAATGGCAGAAACACCCCGAAAGGAATTTTATTTTTTCAAAAAAAGACAGCCAATTTCAAAGTTACACGGAAATCACAGCAGCAGCAGAAGCAACGCGGCGAAGGTACGAGGAAGGAAGGAGGGGAAGGGAGGAACAGAGTTTGATGGGTGTTTCGTTATCCGTTTTCACACATTTGGCTCTCAATAGTCAAACCCCCAAAAAGTAAAAAACAACCGTTACCCTTAACGCCACGTCGTTGAACATTTAAAAGTATATAATTCAAGTTAAAGTTAAAATTAAAAACACAGATATTAATTGTAATATTTACATATATAATGTAAAAATAAATATTTCAACAATGTGAAGCCGGAAACTCATTGTTAAGATATGGAGAACATAAAATGATTCCAGCAATTAATATAATATACTACCAGTAGTTTCGTTTCCCCAGTTTTTTCAATTTCTAATCTTCGTTAATTTTGTCATTTACTCTTCTTTTTTTTTTCCCTTCACTATTAAATATTTTTCAAATCTGATGGACAAATCCACTGCTCCACCATACCTTCGGTTCTCGAAGCAGCACCAGCAGCGGCGGCTGTCACATTTTCCGGCCCTTTATTATCGCCGCAAAAACCGGAGGAGACAACCGCCGACAAACTGTTCAACTTCCCATTCGTCAGCCCCTGCTGCGAGTTGTTGTACCTTGGCATGCGGCCCTGTTCGGCACTCAACCCATCTCCCCAGTTTTGCGCGTTTGTAACTTCGTTCCTCTGCAATGCCCCGGCGCCCGCCGCCGAACCATCCGTCAGTCCGAATCCGACGTGGCCGAGCCCGAACTCGTTCTGGAGAGGGTATTTCTGGGAAGCTTGGAGGAGAGATTGCAAGTTGAGGATGGGATTTTGCATGTTGTGAACACTCTGATGAGGCTGCTTCGAAACGCCTAAATCGGATGGAATTTGGAAATTAACCGAAGTTGAAGTCACCATGGTGTTGTTAGTGTTGTTGCCTGTCGAAGCTACGGCGTCGGCGATTAGCGAGGAAGAAGACGGCGGCAGTGGAGGAGAGAGGAATGGCGGCGGCTGGAATTTCTGGGCGAAGGGTCGCAGGAGATAAGGCGGCGCGGAAGAATCTAGATGACCCGATCTTATGGCGGGCGAAGCCGAGCCGAACAGATCAAGCCGGCTTCTCTGGAACGGGGAAGCGGCGAACGGCGGCGACGGTATGCCGGTGAATTCTTGAACCATCGCCCGGAAATTCGTCGTGTCCGTCGTCAACACCGTAGTCGGTGCACGCCGCGATGCTCTGGATCTCTTTTTTGGCCGGACCGGGTTGTTGTTGCTCCCGGTTTGATCCGCCATAACGGGAACAGAAGCTGATGCCGTTGCTCTGGATGTCGATCCTTCCGGTGGTTGCGGGAGCTGTGACTGTGAGAGGGCAAAGTTGGCTCTGTTGGCTTGCTCTGATTGGTTCGCCACTAGCTGCTGGGGCTGTAACGGCGATGATAACAAGCCGGTGAGATCAGTGCAATTCGGGTCGGATCTCAAGGCTCTGGGCCAGACCATGTCGAGATTGAGGAGGGAACTCGGGTTGGGCGATCTAGACAAAGGATCGAAATAGCTCGAAACAGAGTCGAACGCACCCTGCTGCTGCTGCTGCTGCGGGTTGCCGGCGGACAAGAAGGCGGAGATGGCGTCGGCGCGTGAGTCGTACTCTTCGCTCCCCGCGCTGGAAGACTGTATACTCCCACTGTTCCCAGAATCCATATTCGAAAAAGCTAGAAACTTGCAGACACTGAGAAGCTGCTTTATCATTCACAGTGACATTTCCGATGGAAAAGTAGAAAGATATAGAGAGAGAAAGAAAGAGAAAAGAAGGAGAAGATCATCTTCTGGAAGAGGTGAATCAGAAAGTACCCATGTTGCTTTAAAAGCTCTGATCTGCAAATACCAAAGACAGAGATTTTCTTCCCTTTTCTTTTGCTTTGGTTGCAGCTAGCTTTTACAAGTGGTCTGTCATGGAACAAGATTAAAGGGGGTTGGAGGAGAAGGGTGCTGGGAAAGAGAAGAAGCTGTGGGTTTTGGAACTTAGTGTGGTTATGGATACGGAGAGGGGAACTAGGGTTTGGTGTTTTGGAAGAGAGAAAAAGGAAAAGAAAATGGTGGTTTGGGGGCCTGTGTAGCCTTTTCTTGCTGTGGTTGAGCTCAAAAAAGATCCAAGGTGGGGGCTACGCCTCAGAGAAGAGGAGGAGATAAAAAAAAAAACAAAGAGTCTGAGGCTACTCTACGATGGAGGAAGTGATGGTCAAAGTATGTGAGATCTGTGGTCTTGATCTGCTGTGTGAAAGTAGGAAAAAGAAATATCACTTCTCTGCTTCTCTCTGCAACCGATGGGTAATGCCCTGCTGTATCTTCTTCTTCTTCTTTTTTTTTTTTTAATTTTTCCCCATTTGTTTTTTAAAATATTCCTGAATGCTTACTGCTTGTGTATACCAAATGAAAATATTCAGTTGGAAATTTATTTATAAAGAAATTAAAAAAAAAAGTTAACTATTTTTTTAGAAAATTTATGGTTTTCTATTTTTTTGATTTGACATAAAAATAATAAATAATTAATTATCGTTTAAAAAACATTCTAGTTATTTTTATTTAGATTTTTTTAATAATTTTTATTTAGATAGAGTTTAGGTTTTCTATTAAGTTTAGCTAAATAATGAACAAAAATGAAATAGTGGATCATTTTTCATGGAAAAAGTTCACATTTATGGGACTAATACAATGAGCATCAATTGACTGTGTCGCTAACATATTTCCACCAAGGAAGTAGCAACTACTTCGCGTCCTTAAATTTGTCATCATGTTTACTTTTTCCTAATAAATTTGTAACTTTTCTCTAATAAATTATGTATATTTCTTAAATATATCATTCATATCATGTAAAGCTTATGAATATTTATTATTATGATCTATAATTATATTAGTTAATTGAGGGTGATATTGAATAAACATGTTTAATATAATTATGTTGTATAACATACAAAATATTTACGAAAGATTCAAAAAGGAATAAACATTCGGATGGAATAAGTAATGTTTCATGGTCCAAAAATTTTGGTTTAATTACAATTTACCTCAAGTTTAAGTGAAATTATATTTTATTTAAAAAAATATACATTTACCCCATACCTTTTTAATATAATAGTAACTTCTGAAATTTTAATTTAGACTCTATGATTATCATCTTCAAGCAATTTCAATTTGTATAGCATTTTTTTTATAAGTAATTGACATTTAAAAAATATCATTTTAAAAGTTTAAAGAAATATACAAAGAAAAAATTGATAATATAAAATATCCATTAATTGTAAAAAAAAATATTATATAGATTGAAAATTACTGGAAGTTGGTTATTATAATGTCTAAATTAAGATTTTAGAATTTACTGTCACACTATATTAAAAATGTAAGAGGTAAAGTGTTTATTTCTAAAAAAGGAGGGGGTAAAATATAATTTCACGTAAACTTCATGAATCAACTTGTAATTATCCCAAAAATATTTAATACCAAAGGAAATGTACAAAAAAATCCAAACATATATACTTGGAGAATTTTGAGGCTTTGTTATTTTGTTTACCGACCATAGTCCAGGCATAGTGCTAGACTCCTAGTACTTGTGTGGCATGTAATTATACTTTTAGTAATAGTTAAGAGTATGTCCACAATATAAAGAGCGATTTATGGAAGTTTTTGCAATAAATGATGTGGTAGAAACTGACTATAGACAGAATTATATGGAGGGGGATTCATTTACATTAAATTATCTTTTAATTTATGATTTGATTTAGAAAAAAAAAATTTACAACATCAGCTGTGGGCATAGAATTTGAATGGTATATCAAATCATTTGATATATTATTCAATTAGATGAGAATTTTAGAGTCAATTCGTTTCAAATAAATTTAAAATGATTTTTTTCTTTTATTTTGCATCTTTTTTATCTGAATCTAATTTTATTTAAAAGTAAATATTATGTAAGTGTAATAATATATATATTATATATATTCAATTAGATGAGAATTTTAGAGTCAATTCATTTCAACTAAATTCAAAATATTATTTTATTTTACATCTTTTTTATCTGAATCTAATTTTATTTAAAAGCTAATATTATGTAAGTGTAATAATATATTGAAAATACAATATTCATAATCTTACTAATTTTTTTATGATTTTTTCTATCTTTAGGCATTAAAAAAATTTATAAAAAATTAATAACATTATGAAATTTTACTTTCAAATGAGTTATTGAATCTATATAGTATTGGTTTTTAAATAAAATAGGTTTACGGTAAAAAAAAAATATATAATAAAAAATAAACATTTTTAATTAAATTAACTTCAGCTAAAAGGAATTATCTCTTATTTTTTGGATTACTTGTTTAGATTATTTGGGAATGGTAAAAATAGCTTGAACAGGGAAACAAAATTGGGGGAGTCCTCTCGGGGCTAGCTTAGCTGCGCTGGTAATGGTAATGAGGACATTCGCCAGATAAGTCACCCGGAATCGAATATCATCTCCTGCCCTTACAACAAAATACAATGATAAATGTGGCTCAAGGCCTCCTAGGTTTTGAGAAATTTATAATTAATTCCTATTCTTGAAACACAACCAGTATTTTACTTCTATTATTTGTGAAATACTATGGAGTAAAACAAGGAAAAAATATTGTTGAATGATTAAAAAAATAGGTAAAAATTATAAAAATTCACCAATATTTGTATCTCAGTCCAAATAGTGATAGATCACTATTGATTTTTTCAATTCAAATATATCACTCATATTTTCAAATCGGTCAAATTGACTATTCTTTGTTGAATTCAGGGTTAAATAGTTACTTTTAATATGTAACAGTAAAAAATTGCTTGTAGAATTTATTTTTTTATTTCTACATACTCATGTCTACACAGTTGCCAGCGTTTACTTAAATTTTAACACATTCATCAAGTTATAAATCTCAATTTTTTTGATAATTTTTAACGAAATATACTCATTTCACATAAAATGTTATCATTGCATGATCTTTTTTTACAAAATATATTTATTTTATACAAAAATTTTCTCATGATTTAATAATAGAGAGTGACCAATTTGACTTGACTAAAAATACGATGATGTGTTTGAGCTGAGAAAACAAACAGTAGCGACAGATTTGTGGCCAAAATACAAAAGAGAGAGAGAGAGAGAGAGAGAGAGAGAGAGAGTACATTAACAGCCATCACTACCAATGTCTCTCCTAAGACCACAGAACCCTGGATTTAAGTAGCTTGTATAAAATTGAAATCAAATTGTACGCGAAGACAATAATTGTATACTAGCTATATACTATGGCAGTATCTAAACTTATCCAGAAAATTTATCCCCGTTTTTCAGGGTAACTGCTTTAATTTTCTCTAGTTTTTTAGTACTGGTAAACCTATTTATTTTAACGCAAGTTCAAACTTAGGAACAGCCTTTGACCAAGTCAGAATTGATCAAACCCATTTGCAATATCATAAAAATAAATAGAAAATACCCGATCATATCTTTTGGTTATAATTGAGGCACCTCAGAGAATCTTTCACAGTTTCCACCTGTTCGAGCGTATATGGAGCAAAAATGATGATTTTTTTTTAGGGGGCCTTCCTCATCTTCCACTTTACCTCATGTATATTCTCCCTTTTTTTTCCCTCTCCCATTTTCTTCGAGTTCGATTTCTTTAACAAGAGGAACAAACTTATTAACTTTTTTAATTTGACAGAAAGAAGAAGCAAACCAAGTTTCAAATCTTGTCTGATAGATAGATCAGTTGAACAACATCCAAGTTTGCTGCAACCATCTAAACCAGAAAGAAAGTTAGCTTCTATTTTATACCCACGGAAATATAAGAATAATGAAAATAATACTACTTGAATTCCTCTGTTAATTATTCCAATATGACAACCTGGCTCTTGGAAATTATCTGGATGTGTCTTAGTCGTATAGGTGTTATTTATCCTTGTATTGTATTGTTTATTTGTATTCGTTTATTCCTATGGTCTACATTTTCCCCTACACGACCAAACCCTAACCCTAAAATCTGAAATTCCCACGAATAATATTTCCATGCCTACACGTAATCGCGTGGCGATCTACTGTCCTTGTTTTTTACCAACCGAAGTGAAGCGGTCACCAGTAAAAGTCTACTACCATTCAAGCCTGTATCATTTTGCACAGCGGGTGACAATTACTTGGATAGTAACTGATGTTTAACTTTAAGAGAATCTATATTTACTTGGCTAATAAATAATAATCACCTGCTTCTAGTACTGGTGCTTGTCATTTTTACTGGTAGGTGAGCTAGTGGCATTTGAAAATCGTCGTAATATATATTTTAGTATTAAATAATCGATGAAACAATTAACTAATTGTTTCATGAAGGATGATGGGAGTAAGTATGAAAATTTGTCAATTCTATGAACATAAATCCTGTGTATATTTCAGTTGGAGCAATCGTAATGAAGACTTTGACACAATTTGTTTTATTTTAAGTTAATTTAATTCAAATTATTAAACATACATAATATTAATTTTAAATTGAAATTGATTTTGAGTAAAAATATATAAAAAATAAATTATTTTATATTAAGCTAACATAAATTAAAACTAATATGATCTTGTTTGATTGATGATTACTAAAAGATTGTGGAAAATCGAGGTGGCAAGTAAGGCTCTCAAATCACTCACCTAACAAAAACGAAAACTAGCTAGGGCTGAAAATCCACAAGTGATGTATAATTTAAGTTGCTTAAACCTGTAAAACTCTTGTGAAACTCGGAAGCCGAGCCAAGCTGGGTACAAGCTAAGAGTAATATTAATCCGCTAGGCAATTAAGGGTGAAAACCTAAAATGTATTTCGGAATACAATTTTTAAAAATTTAAAGTTTCTTAATTGTGTAAAAAGGGCAGGATTGAAAAAAAATGCATTTTTAGAATAAGTTTTGTATTTAAAGAAAAATATAACCTAAACATTTGACTCAATAACTAAGCGTTATCCTTAATTATCCAGTTTAATTCCATCTCTTTACATGTACCACAAAATTAAACTGGTAGTAGTAGAAAAGATGGATGGGTGGGAGGTAGGAATGAAAGACGACGAGGATTGATAAATAATTGACGGGACCTGCGCCTCCCATCATTTTCGATAGAAGCCCCAACCGGGAGAACAAAAGGAACAGTCGCTTTTAGCGCTGATCTGGACCGTTGGATGGATGGGGATATTCTTTCAAGTCTCAAACGGGCTTATTTTGCTTTCTAAAGTAATCGATGCCTGAAAAAGAATATATATATATATATATATATAAAAAAGATAATTTCGGGATTGATTAGAAAGCAATACTTCTAATCAATAGTAGTAATAAAATTGCTTACATTTCTGAAAGTGAGCTTTTATCATTACCATCACCAAGTCCCAACGGGACTGGTTTTGCTTTTCTTCTCTTTGAAACTAGGAATTACTCATGAGTCATGACTAAGGACAAAAGTACATATAAGATGGAGATGGCCTGGAAGTGGGCTTCGTCTCGGCCTGCTTCCACCTTTTCTGGGCGACCCGCATGATATGAACCTGCAACTTGACTTTTTCGAATTCCAAATTCCTCATCTCGGGCTGTGCAAGCCATTAAGGTCTTGCTTCACTTCCATAGTTCCATGAAGGTGTTACGCTTATTTTTTGGTTCAAGACTTCTAGAATCAGGTAACTAAACTTGGTCCCATGTAATACAAATCAAGTCGCGTTGAGCCCCATTACTGGGATTTGTCAAAGGTCATTTCTCTTTTCACAAAAGTTGAATTTGAGATATTGTTTCAAGGAGATGTTGTATTTATAAACAAGGATATATATCCTTGTAACATGCGGCGTTGCAAGTAGCCTTAAGCATGAGCCTGGCATTTTGTGGAACTAGACAGATCTGAAATAGTTATTGTTCCAAAAAAATTCAATCCAATCTTATAATCGAGAACCATAAATCTAGGTTTTTCGATTCTTATTCTTATGTTTTTTTTTATTCCTAGCAAAGTTTTAACATAAGACACATTGCTTTATCCGATCAATTAAGTTATTTGGAACCTCTCAAAGCTACAACTACAACTTCTCACCCTCATCATCTTGTCAGTCAACTGATTATTCGATGCATTTTCATACCTGTCCTCAAATCTAGTAATAATCCATTGCTTCCTTCATTCATTAGGTTTACAGCCCCTTTCACTCTTCTTTGTACAACCATCCTCACATTTCTCCAAGACAGTAGTTCGTTTTGCTACTATTATTTGTACAATTTTTTATTTTTTTATACATTGAATTTGTGTATATTTAATATATAATTTACACATATCTCTATTTTTTTGGGAAGATAAAATTTAGATATATTTACCCTTATTTTATGGTTTAAAGAGTTCTACTAAAATACGCACACAAATGTGTGTGTATATATATATATATAAAGGATAGAATTCACATTGGAATTACTTGAAAGTTGCCCTCCAAATACTTTTACTTGAATCGGTGGGTTGTCCGTATATGCAAGCCGAATCAGGTGAGGATTCGATCTTATTGTTGCACGTGATTTATTTTATCTCCTACAAGGGTATAAAGGCTTCTAGATCTCTACTTTCCCAATAACAACATCAATTAATTAACTAATTAGATGTTTGTACGTATACACATGTTCCATGGCAATAGTTAGATTAAGTATAAATTAACGCCCTATATCTTACGGCAGTGGGACAAAATAAATTCCCATTTTGCAGAAGATATTCTTCAAATCAAGCCTTTAGTTTCCCTGGAGGACTATTAGGCAAAAGAATACTTCATCCGTCCTTTTTTTTTTCTCTTGTTTCATTTGGCACCCTCTTTTTCCCGTTATTTTTGGTGTTATTTTTGGCCACCATCTGTGGAACCCATGCTCGTGGGTCACGACTCGTGTACGTCATTGCTGCGTACATACTTCTGGGAATGGGTTCGGTTAAAAGGACTTGGCGGGACATACCAAGAACGAATAAAACGTTGTTCGATTCATCCACTTCAAAGAACTAAATTGTTTTAGGCCTAGTTTCATATTTGACTTCTGTGCTATTGTAACTCGGCCATTCTTTTTTTTAGACTTTTGGGGAGTCATAATCAAACCATAAATTTTAATAGTCAAGACGCTTTATTCCATTTATTTTACTTTTGATTATTTAAAAGAAAAAAAATAATGTAATTACCACTTAAGTTTCCTTGTTTTTATCTTCTACATTATAATATTTTGTCTCTTTCTAATTCTAAACTTTAAACTTCTAAATCTAATACTTACACCCTAAATTATTGATTAGAAACTCTCTAAAACTAAACACAACCATATCCTATTTCATAAGCATCATCCCAAAGGCTTCTGGGATTTTCATCTATGATCAAAATCATTCTGGAGGTTTTTTGGTGAAAGCCTTTAATGAAGAGAGAAGAATTGAAACTCTTCTCTTCCAATTGGTAGCAAAAAAAAAAAAAAAGAAAAAAACAAACGGAGATTAAATAGAAGAAAGAGAATAAATAGAACAAAAAAAAAGTGAGATCAATTAGATAAAAAAGAACAAATCAAATGGCTAACCAAAAGAAAGAAATTTACACAAAACCAACGATGCAAACAGAGAGGAAATATGGAATGGAGATTAAGGTTTAAGGCCTCCATGTAACTCATGAATCTTGCAAATCAGGCATTGCTTGAAGGTGGATTTGGGGTCGATTTCACTGGCATTCCATTTTATTTATCTCATTGCTAGATCTGACATCAATTTCACCACCAATCAATTTTGCAGATCTAGCAGATTTTGCATTGTTTGAAGGTGGCTTCTATTCTTGTTACTGGTTGTGATGACGCTGAGACAAAATCAAAGACGAAGGCTGCGATGAAATCAGAGATGTAGGCCGAGACAAAATTGAAATCAAAGGCTGAGACAAAATTAAAATCAAAGGCTGAGACAAAATTGAGAACGGAATTGAGGCATCATGGGTTCGTTGAGAATAATTTGGGTTTATCATCGAGGTTAGAGAGACGACCAACAATGGCGGAGCGGCAGCTGGACTTTGTACAGTTTAAGTTCCAAAGTTATTTGTTTGTACAATTAGAGGCCTAAAATTTTAAATTGTGTAATCAAATACAATTCTGTTACATAACTAACGGAAAACAGCCAAGTTATTAACTCAATAGAACAAAGTGTCCCGATCATTAAAGTTCAGGGCTCAATTATAATCCCCAAAAGTACAGGGGAGTAAATGGCCAAGTCACCATAATATAGAGGTCAAATAGGAAATTAGGCTTTTGTTTTACTTCATAAAATTCTCCGTAATTAAAATTAAATGATTGGGCATGTTCTGTTCGTTTTCTTCGTTTTGAACTCCTTTTGTAGCGTTTCTTAATTACGTGTGATTATATGGCTTGAAGATTTAATTATATGAGAGTTCCATCCACTCTAGATTTCTTAGGTTCATCGAATAGTTGTCTACCAAAATCAACAAGTTCAAATAACAGTAACTTATGACCATTACTAAGAAGTCATGTTTTCCAACTATTAAGCCATTGGAGATGTAAATTAACTCACAACAGTCATGTAGCACATATAGAGAGTGAAATAATCCATATTACAGAGAGATCCAATTTTCAGTGCAGCAGGTGGTTCGACAAAATTTACTTTTGATATTTATGTTCATATGAATCGTTTCAGGTTTAGTGAGAACTATAGGACGTAGTTCTGTATTTCTAGTTTCTGATTCTTATTTATTTATTTACTTTTTGCTTTCGCTAGTGTGCCAGACATCTTTGTAATTTTTGTCAAATTAATTTATCTTAGACCCACACTTGTGTCTTGGACACCACTTCCGTTTAAAGACATATTTTCTTTTCCTTGTGACCTGCATGCATTGCATGATGTTTAAAATACATTTTCAAAAAGTCAACGAATTTAAGCCCCTTGTAAATTATTTCAATGCTTTGAGTGAATTTTTTTATGTTTAATGAAAGTTTAGTTGTAGTTACAATTTTGCTGCAACCATTTGGTCATGTATATAGCAACGAAATCACAATCGTCTCCCTCTTAATTCTTATCAGATCAGCGGAAATAATGAACCGTCAAATTTGAATGGCCCGTTTTATCATTTATCCCTTAAACTATAAACAGCCTGCCTAAGCCCAAAACTTATAAGATTTGTGCTACGACACAGCTGAGCTTCTATACATCTTTCATTAATCAAGCTGTCTCTACTCCCCTGTCACGGGCAGAGTTATTATGAACCGTTGATCAAACATTCAAATCATATAAAATTGTGGTTTTATATAAATAATCTAAAGCACTAGAAAGAAAAAAAAAAGACAAATTTCGTGCTTTCTCACTATAGCCCATACATAACAGAAGAAAAATTGTTAAGAGGGGAAGCAAAAAAGTGAAGTAGTGAGCGTTCTATTCTGTCCGAAGAAGAGAACCAAAACAGAGAACCCAGAAGGCTTCCGTCGCTATTAATTCTTGGTCTTGTCTGTCGCCCTAAGCTTCTGTCATACTTAATTATCCTAAAATTAGGTAATAAGCTCAGTTGGACTAAAGCCCCAAATTTTAGGGACCACTTTACCATTATACCTGAAACTGGGCCACGACCCACGAGCCAGGTGATCCGTTACACAAATTTCATAAATCAAACCAACCTTTCTCCAGATGAAGGCCCGCAACAACCCCAACAACAACAAGAAGCCCTTTCTCCAGCCCAGCCTTTCCTCGAAGTATTATTTGCGTGCGCTTTAGTAGAAACTATGGACTTCTGGTTCCGGGCTTCAATTTTAAGCGGAGTCGAAAGTGGATGTAGTTCTAAACGTATTTTATTTTCTGTTTTTCGTTTTGAGCGAGAAAAAATTGTATGAGCTTGGGCACCAAGAAAAATTCACCCGGCGGAAGCGAGAAGGTTGCCTGCTTCTGTCAATTCCTCTCTGCGATAAAGGAAATCGCCATGGCCTTTAGCTTCACAAACACACTCTCGGAACTCAATTCGTAGAGACCCCAAATGCCCATTTTTCGGTCCATCTTCTTCTCCCAGAAGCACCGCCTAGTGCAGGCCTACAACCATCTTTGGCGGTGAGCTTCGTGCCCAAATCTTAAGCCCTTCAGTCTCTTCCTTCATTTGTTTCTTTTGTGGGCACTTTTTGAACTACTTGTTTTATCCTTCCCAAACGTTCCTTTGAATTTTATGCTTGGAATTTGAGTCCTCAGTGTTTTCTTGATTTTGATAGGAATTTATGCGTGTGAAGACAACTGCTGAACTGTGTTTTGGCTTTCTCGTACTTCATGTCAAGTGGGTTTTCATGTTGGGAATCTAGTGTTACTGAATACCTAGTGAGCACTTTGTTTGAAGCATCATATAAGTATTGATTTATTGTCTAAAATGATTGCTCGTTCCTTGATTGTCTTTATCTTTCTTTCCACAAATATAATCTGGGAAGTTGAACTGTATTCTTTGCTGCGATGGACACAGTTTATATGCATTTGAGTTCAAATCACTGGTTATAAGTTGCATTTGATGGGTAGGTTTGGTCCATCCAAGAGAATCCAGTATTGTAGCTATGCAAATTCATCAAAAAGCAGTGGTGGAAAGCTAAACGACCGCAATCTAGTGCAGGAACAGATACAGACTTCTCCCTCATGGACTGCTTATGCCATCGTATGGTTGACGCCTTTGTTCATTGTCAAAACATATCTGTAATAGTTATCATATTATTACCAGTTGTGGCTTATACATGGTTCAAATTGATTGGATTTTGAACATTTGTCTTGTAGCCAGCTGCTGCTTTTCTTGGATTTTCTGGATTAGTGGCTTTCGTGCATTACAATGACGAGAGGAGGCTGGTTCATAAAGGTAGTTATTTGTGTTCAATTCTAGGATAGTTGACAGTCTTATGTTGCAGGAAAATATTGGAAACTGTTTTAGCATGTAGGAGAGTTCATTTTGTGAGTAATATTTATGTATGCAACCAAACAGGAGACTGATGTCAGAGATTATCTGGTTCATGTTCAAACTATATTTTCTGGGGAAGTCCTGAATCTCTTGATGCATATGCTTGGCATCCCCAGTTCTTAGGTAGCTTGTAGATTCTTATTATATCAGGCTTGGCTGTGCATGTTCCTTGTGAAGCCACGTTTCTAGATTAAGGTGAAGTTTTCATGATAATAGATAGGATATTCACGCATGGTCTCTTGTTGGTTTGTTTGGTGCAATGTACTTGATTCAGCTGATTTTGTAAATCTGGGTCAGTGGTTATAGGATTATCATTTCCAGAATAGAAGAGGAATATTGCTTAGAGACTGTAAGGGTAACTGTTAGGCCTGATGTTGTTCCATATTTTACCTGTGGAACTATGGCTACTTTTCTATGTTCAGTGTGTGTTAAATGACATTAAAGCATAAGGATATGAGTTTATCAAATTGAATTCTAGGGTTTACAGGGAATTAATATGAGGAGAGATTAGCATAAACGTTTTCTTGGTTCCATCAATATGCATACCATATGCTCAGCTTTTGAGTTAAACGGTCACACATTAAATGTAGAAAAGGCAAGTAAAGCTACAAAGTGTCTCAGCTTTCAACAAGTGCAGAGATACCCTGTAGAACTGACGTGATTGAGTGTTATGTCATTATTAAGATCATGCTATGAGCAGTATCAAGTTTGTATTTCACATTTGATTGTATATCTTAATACATTGTGGATCATATGATCTAATTCTATGGTTGATGTCAAAAGCTCGTGAATAAAACTCTTCATGAGGAATCTCAAGCAGAGCAACTCCAATTCATTTGCAAAGTTTGTGATTGAGTTTGAACTGCTTTTTAAGACTGCAGATTCCTGTGAAGCTACATTGAGTCTGCTTTATTTACACTTCACAAAAGTTTGATAATTAGGAAGAGAGTCTGGGCGTTCTCTGTGCAGATATATTAAGTGGCATAAGACACATACGATGGAGTATCTAGCGTTCTGTGCATTTGCAGTGCTCCAAATGCACTTCAGAAACTCCTATTCACTCTAGGACTGTTTATTTGGGTACTGGCCCCTGCAGCTTCGTCTGCTTTTGTATCAATTTCTACTTCCAGCATGTTGTAGCCAACAAAGTGCCTTGTTCTATGTTCAATAAAGCAATCTGCAAGTTAAATGTGTTGGAAACATTTGAAGCGGCAGAATTAATGATTTCACTGTTGGAATTATGTTTTTAGTCTGTTTATGATTTTTTGGTGTGCCCCCATACCTCCAAAAAACCACCACCAAAAAGAAAAAGGGAAACATCTTCAATAATACATTATGGTGCTTTCGCTGGTCTGTTGATGTTCAATGCAGACCTAGACAGTCCGTAGCTTTTGCTGTATTCATAGAATAATTCTTTCAACAGTGTACAATTGTGGTAAAATGCAAGGAATTAATACTTGAATGAACAACCATATTGTGTCATTGGAAGAATTTTGCCCAGCATAAATATAGTTCATTGAACAGCTTCTCACTTGGGTTTGTAGTTTAGTGGGATGCTGTGGGAACAGTATTGTGTTTCACTTCTATGTTTCTGTCCAAGAAATGGATTTTGTAACATACACGTTTTACTGGATCTTTTATTTGTTTATTTTTATGCTTGTCCAGGCCAAGGACCACGCCAGTGTTCTGATTCTGCAGCTGCTCCAATAATAGGTGGTCCATTCAGTTTGGTCAATACGGAAAATCAGAAAGTCACAGAGAAGGACTTCAGGGGGAACTGGGTTCTCCTTTACTTTGGCTACACATCATCCCCTGATGTTGGACCTGAACAAGTTCAGATGATGGCTAAAGCAATAGATACACTAGGTATGGCATTTATTTGCTTATTTTCTTCTATAATAGGTATAGCGTTTAACCAGTGCTTGCTTGTTAGACGGAATTTGTAGTATTTAACTACCATCCCGGCCGCATTGCTGATGGTTTTTTTTTTTTTTTTTGATGAAGAGTCAAAGCAGAAACTTAAGGTTTTACCTGTGTTTGTCTCAATTGACCCTCACCGTGATACACCAGCTCAACTTCACGCATATCTTCGAGGTTGGTTTGCTCTTATAATGTGGTGATTAATGCAAGAACTGAATCATTATGCGAACATGGGAAATTGTTTCTCCATCTTTCTTTTACTGTTTGTTGAATTGCAGAGTTCGATCCAAGAATAGTGGGATTGACAGGACCTGTAAATGCTGTGAGACAAATGGCCCAAGAATATCGTGTTTTCTTTAGGAAGGTTGAAGAGGAAGGAGATGATTATCTTGTTGAGTCTTCCCACAACATGTAAGTTATCGCAAACTCACACCCTTTCAGGCGATTCCTTCACCAAAAGAGATTTTTAGGATTCCAACATTTTCTTTCCACTAGGCATATCATGTATCGTATGTTTAAATGAGCAGGTACTTGATTAATCCAGAAATGGAGGTTGTAAGATGCTTTGGAGTTGAGTACACTGCAGATGAAATAACCAAGGAGATACTGAAGGAAATGAAGAAAACCTACCGTTAATTTGGTCAGAAACTCTAAATGCTTCTTCCCTAGTAGCAAAACTTTTGGCGTGGTAACGAGCATAAAGAAGTGAGCAAGTGGTGAATTTTTTATGAAACTACGACCAGCAGAGAAAAGTAGAAGAGGGAACATCACAAGATTTTTTTTAAAAAATTTTATGGTCATCTTAACGTTCTTTCCCATCTCCTTTAACAAGGTTAAACTAAACCGCCATTCTTCCTTTTGGATGCGGTTCATTGAAGTTCACAGGATGCGCTAATTTGTATTGTTGAATGAGTAGAAGGTCAAAAGATGGTTGTTGGTTTACAATGTCATCTAATCCGATCCTTATCATCTTCTATAGAAAAATATTACTAGTAGTAGTTAGTTATGGAAAATGCAACGCTAGTGTTTTATTGCTACAATTAGGCCACTGTCTTGTACTCTGTTTCTATCACCCTGAAGAATTGTTGATCGGTCAATCTCAGTTATTTGACCTGGTCTTGCTGCACCCAACTACTGCTTCATTTTTTCTTGGGGGTGGTTCTTGAAACTTTGATCAATCGAGTAAAATATCAAAATAAACTTTAAAAGTTGTTAATGAGGCAATTTAGGAATTAGGTGCAAGGATGGCTGTAGAGACTAGAGAGGGTTCAGTAACGAACGTGATCAAAAGTGGACAATATATATGATTGAATCGTGGAGACCTTTTCAGAAAAGGTGAACAAGAGGCACCAAGCGGTCTTTTTGTGGCCAATTCAATCCCAAGAATTTTTCAATGATTCGCATTTCTATTCTTTTGAGGTTTTTCCCCGGTGACTATATTCTCTCCTCCCTTGCTGAGTAGGTGCCAGCAGGAGCAAATTGAGACATGTCTTCGACCAACAACCTCAATCATGGGATTCTTACCATCGTGCCAATCTCTCCCTTACAGGAAACACAGAATCTCTAGGCTACAATTGCCCGAACATCCTTCTGCCTCTTTTTCGGTATTTTCATTTCACGCCTCCGATTGTAGTTTCGTTCCCCCTTGCTTGGTTTCATCAAGACTTTTTAATCTCATTCATTTTGCTCCAGTTTACAGAAACAATCCCCTAACAATACCAATCAGGCATCTAGTGGCCTAACTGGCACAATTCCAAAAGATTGATGGACGGATGAGAACAGAACAGAAATTGATGCGATTATAAAAGTGTGATGACCAATTTGGGATTTAAACCTGTTCACGAGTACACGTCAACTGAAATTGCTTGGTTTCATCATGTTAATCTAGTATTTTGTCTTTGATGAACCTAATTTTGAATCTACTATTAATTTTGTCGTTGCTGACGTTATCTATGTACCACGCCGAATGTCGCTAATTAATTACTTCTAATGAAACTTAGGACCAATTTATTTTATCTAAAGTTAAATAATTTTTTTTTTACTTTTACATCTTTTTTACGTGAAATTAATTTCATTTGAAAGCTAATATTATGTAGATGTAATAATTAATTTGAAAGTAAATTTGTAGAATGTTGTTAAATTTTTATGAATTTTTCTTTTATAAGGCTTGAAACTAGAAATTGATTATTGCAGCTACATAATATTGACTTTTAATTAAAATTAATTTCAAGTAAAAAAGATGTTAAAATAAAAATAAGTCATTTTATAATTAATTGACTAAAATTAAAACGAATTGGGTGTTAAATACCAAATATGAATATTGATGGTCACGTCATTGGTATAAAAAGCTCTTAACGCCTGGTCAATGGTACTCTGTGAACAAAAGACAGACACAAAGTATTTGACTATATATGTTACTGAATTCAAAAACTTTGCAAATAAATCCACAGACATATATCCATAGGAGAAGATGAGTTACAACTTACATGTATTAGTCAATAAAAGATCTTCAACAATTTAAATATATTGCCTTACAAGCCCAAAGTATGTACAAGGCAAAGCATTAATTTAACTTCCATGCCTAAAAATCTTGAGATCCCTATTGTTCCTCAACCGACCCCTCTCATGTCTTCCCAGAACGACACAAAACCATAAACAACCAAACTCCGAACTTCTCTTCTCTCAGAATTAATCCATCAAACCACATCTTGTTAATGTCCTTCCCTCATGTCTTTGCTGATCCTCCTCCCTCTTTCCCTTCAAATTCAAATTTTGATGCAAATTACAGTGGACCGATCGACCCAGATTTCTTTGTTAGATATCTGGTGTTTTGATCTCCATTGAAGCTACCCAAATTCTTCATTGGGCCTGATTTCGATTCTCCAACTCACAAGACCAACAGGTATTTGGATTCCGTTTGCTTGAAGCTCTTTTAAGGGTAAGAAAGAAACAAAAACAAATGGCGAACTCGCCGGAAAGAAGACACGGCTGCGGCCTGATGACGGCCTTTTTCGGGCGGCGAACATGGTCTCGGCGGCGGTCGAGTTCTACCGGCTCACTCCCGAAAATGGACAGCCAGCAGTTGGTTAAACCACAGGCAGCGGCCAGCAACAACCAACGGCGTAGCGTATCGGAGGAGCCCACATTCTCCATTAAACAATCGGAGCCTCTGCGACATGCCAGCTTTTTGAAGCAGCAGAAGCCGGAGAACGTAAAACCCTCCGGACAGCAGACGAACCAAGTCGTCAGGAAGCCGAAAGAAACCGTGGCCAACCATCAAGGATACGTTAGCCAGGGCCGAAGGCTACCGAAGGAGGCCATCGGAATCTCCGGAGAGCTGGAGATGATGATCGCCGATCACCAGAAAACGAAGGGTAGCAGCACGATGGTCCGTGCTTCTTCGGGTAACGTTATGCTCTACGGGAACTTGGGCAATCTGAGACAAAAAGCCGGAGGAGGAAACGCGAATTCCTATACGAATCCCACGACAAACGGAAGAGTTCACACGAACGGCGGAACGGGAAATTCAGCGGTGAAAAGGACGACGGCGGAGAGAACCTGTGGGGCGTCGTTGTGCCGGGCGCTGTCGACGAGGATGGATCCGGAAAAGTTGAAGATGATGGGGAACGAGGACTACAAAAACGGGAATTTCGCGGAGGCGCTGGCCTTGTACGAGGCGGCGATCGCTATCGACCCCGAAAAGGCGTCGTACAGGAGCAACAAAAGCGCCGCTCTAACGGCTTTGGGGCGGATTCTTGGGGCGGTTTTCGAGTGCCGCGAGGCCATCCGAATCGAGCCCCGTTACCATCGCGCTCATCATCGTTTGGCAAACTTGTATATAAGGTAATAATTAATTCTGTAATCCAGTTTACTTAATTGGGTCATACGAGGAAAGGTTATAGAACTTACAAGAAGACTTTTTTTATCCTTCAAAAGGAAGAAAGAAATAGTTAACCGATTGTGGATGGTCGGAATATATAGATTAGGACAAGCAGAGAAGGCAATAAACCATTACAAGCAGGCGGGCCCAGAGGCAGATGGTGAGGATATCGCGAAAGCGAAGGCTCTCCAACAACATGTGATCAAATGCTCTGAAGCAAAAAGGATGCGAGATTGGAATAGCTTGATCAAGGAGACGCACAATACAATAAGTGCTGGGGCAAATTCAGCACCTCAAGTAATCTCACATTTCTAATATAGATTTACTTAGCTACGTTGCAATGTAACTTTTTAATGACACATTTTTTCAAATCAAATACTAACGTTTTATTGATTGATGAACTAGATATATGCATTGCGAGCAGAGGCCTTTTTGAAGCTGTATAAGCATGAAGAGGCGGACATAGAGCTAGCCAAAGGTCCAGATTTTAGTATTGACGATTGTACTAAGTTTTTTGGACCATCTGGCAATGCCAACCTATTGGTGGTCCGATCACAGGTTGACATGGCTGTTGGAAGGTAGGTGTGCCCGTCCACACAATGAAATTAACAGCTGCAGGCTTTATTTTGGAACACTGTTTGACCGGAGTTTCCTTCATCTCTTCTTGATTATTAGATTTGACGAGGCGTTGTCAGCGATTGAGAAAGCGGTGAGGCTTGATTCGAACAACAGAGAAGCGGCGAACGTGCTGCGGAAGGCAAAGGCCGCGGCAGCAGCTAGATCCAAGGGAAACGAGCTGTTCAAGGCCAAGAGATATAACGAGGCGTGCGTTGCCTACGGGGAGGGTCTCGACCACGACCCCTTCAACTCTGTCCTATTGTGCAACAGAGCAACCTGCCGCTCCAAACTCGGACACTACGAAAAGGCTGTGGAGGATTGCACTTCCGCCCTCAACCTTCGGCCCGGGTACCAGAAGGCCAGGATAAGGAGAGCGGATTGTAATGCCAAGCTAGGCAAGTGGGAGGCTTCGGTTCGGGACTATGAGATGTTGCACAAGGAGACGCCGGACGATGAGGAGGTGAACAAGGCCTTGTTAGAAGCCAGGTGCAAGTTGAGAAACATCGCAAGCTGACGAATCAGATCACAGATTGTATACGCTGATCAGGGGACCAGCTGAACGGAGGAGGGCGTCTTAAGAATTAACACTCTTTTTGGTATTATCACGAGCTGTCTCGGTCCAGTGATTCCGAGTAATGCTCGGCCGAACCAGTGGATATACGAAGAAGAACAAGCCTTGACGGCAGAATGTTATTGGTGTTATATATGTTCTTGGGGCATGCGAGGAAGATGAGGAATTTGAAAGATTATATATAGACACCGGAAGTGACTTCTTGCTCGTTTGCAGCAGCAATGGAATTTTGCAGGAAGAGAATGATGGGGCTTGAATTGTAACACTTGTAAAAGCTTGGTGGTAGTATAGTTGCTATAGTTGGGTTTTTTTTGGTGAAATTGTAAATTTTCTAGGTCACTTCCTTTTCTTGGCTTGGGCATAAAGTATTTACCACTAATGGTATTATTTCAGATATTTAGTGTAACAAATTCCTTTTATCTAATGGGTAAGCCAATGTTCTATATTACGTTTCAATATTACCCTATATAGGGGTGAATGCGTAAAAACTCACTTTTCATTTAATTTAGATATATGCACAAACTAGACAATGAATATGTATAAAATAGGCATACAAAGAATGTGAGAGATGTACAAATCAAATACTCCTTCCGTCCCATATTGTTTGAAACAGTAGATTTTTTGCCATAGTTTGACTTAAATTTATTTATTTTATTGGTTGTTAGAAAAAAATTTAAAAATATATATTTGGAAACTATAGGTTTTTATTTATCATTTATATAAATTTTTTATTTATATACTAAAAATAAAAAATCAGAGATTAATTGCTAAAAAATGAGTATTTCAAAGAATATGAGATAGAGGAAGTAAATATATGTGCGTATTAGATAAGAACTGTTATTAATATATTCAATTGTGTGTATGAGTTTAACATTTTATCATAAAAACAAGTTTGAATGTATTAAAACATGAATCCCTCAAGATCAGATATATGTACAAATTGGAAGATAGATGTGTACAAATCCAATTTACAAAAAAAGTGAGAGATATAATTAAAAAAATAGTAAGACGTATGTGCAAATCTTAGGAGATCTATGTACAAATGGAATCCTAAAAATCGTTGCTGATACATTCAATTGCATAATAACTTCAATCTCTTAAATCTTAAATATTTTCATGTGCATTATTTTATAATTAAGCATATAATAAATTTATATATATTTGCAAATGAAGTAAAATTATTTTTAAAAAAAATAAAAATAAAAAATTTGTTCAATATTAATAGATACAAATTAAATAACAAATATGTCTAAACTTGATGTAGAAATAAGGTTAGAGATATGTAACAATCATGTGATACATATATATAATTAGGATCACAAAATTATTACTCAATATCTAAAAAAATGTAAATGTACTAAAACGCATTTTCCTCCAAGATTATTACTGAATAGCCAAAAACGGGGTAAACATACTAAAACTTATTTCCCTTTAAAATTAAATATATGTATATATAATTTGAAAGATAAGTATATACACGAACTCAATATACATGAATGTGATAGTACATACAAACATTATATCATAAAAAGTACGAGTGTGCTAAAATGTTGAACGATTTTTTTTTTGTCCTTAAAGTTTAATACATTGTAATACTTTAAATAAACTCATTATTGTAATTACACTATTTTAGGGTAATGGCTAAATTTTTCAAAACACAATGACTCGGAAGCATAAATTAAAGACCATGGACTATCTACAAAATTTACCCTATTTTTTATATTGCTAATTCTTTTAAACTCGGATAAACTATAATACTATATATTTTATTCCAAATAAAAACTAAGGGTACATTTACATTAAGTTGTAATTTTTATGCCTATTAATATTTTTTTTAATAAACTTATTAAAAATTGTATTTTGAAATATATTATTAAATAAATTTGACTAATTACATGTACTTTATTTATGTTTGAAAAATTTATCAATTTAATTACCCTTTAACTTCAGTGAAATATTTTTATTAACACTTAAAAATACATTCATAAATAAATATATTATTTGTCTATTTAATTAGTACCTATATTCAAGATGAAATGAAAAAGAAAATTAGATGTAAGGTGCCCCCATGAGAATTGCCCCAGATATAATGTTCAATTTATTTGCTTTTTAACTTAGATAAAATATACTATTAAAATATGCAATCAAACTACTGAAAAATTAATCTTCTTCAATATCTTTGACTTATTTAAGCTAAATTTTATCTAAACTTTTGTATGTTATCTTTTCGTTCTAAAATAAATAAAAATATTTTAATTTTTCCTAATAAGTTCGATTTGTTAACTAGACCAAAAGTGTTACATAATAAGCGCATACATTGGATACAATAACTATCTCATATATAGGAAAAATTGATAATGCAAGAGTTTATATAATTGTAAAAAAACATTTCTCAATTAAAATTTGAAAGAGAGAAATTATCAGAAAGATTAAATTAATTAAAAAAATTGATATTACAAAGATATAATTACTCTAAGTTAAAAGATTTCATCTAATTGGGGACTCATATGAAATATTTTAAAATGTTTAAAACCAAAAGAGAATACTAATAGGCTAAGAATGAAAATGAAGCATAATTGAAAGTTAATTGCTATCTAAAAAATTTACCTTATTCTTTATATTAGCGATTTTTTTTACTTGGATAAAATATAGTACTATATATATTTATTTCAAATAAAAATAATGGTATACTTAACATTAAGCTATACTTTTTTATATGTATGGTGTCTATTTTTTCTTTTTTTTTTTCTGCTTATGCTGATTTTGAAATAAATTATTAAGTATTATTTATTTAATTATTAAAAAAATTTAACATACTTTTAATATTTTTTTTCACACAAATAGCTACTTTGAAAATTAAATTAAATTATTACAATAAGTATAAAGGTAAATTTTATGGAGTCTTTATTCTTTAATCTGCTATGGATCCCATTTGGCATTTGTATTAACAACTAGTATTAGAATTTGAAGAAAATATATCTAAAGATAGTTTTTAATTTTTTTCTTTAATAGTTTAATTTTTGATTTTAATAAATTACCTAAAGCTCTAATGCTAATTATAAAAATTGTACCCAACAACAGATGATAGTTAATCTATTCAAGATAAAAAAAAAATAGATATAATATGCCCCATGATAATATAATTTTTATTTTGTTTGTTTTTTTACTTAGATAAAATATGCTATTAAAATATGCAACTAACATCGGAAAACTTAATCTCCTTGATCATATCCTATGTGAGCTAAATTTCATCCTAATTTTGTATTGTTGTTTTTTCATTTTAAACCATTTAAAAATAATTTAATTTGTTCCCACTATGTGCAATTTGTTAAGCCAAGAAAACATTGTTATACAATAAATGCATATATTGTGCACTATAACTATTTCATATGAGGGAAAATTTGATAATGAAAATTTTTTGAATTAACCTTGATGTTGTTGATAAAGTTCAGTTGAATCATTCAATTGGGGAAAAATATAAAACATTTAAAAAATTTAGAATAAAAAGATAATATTTAATAGGTTAAGAATGATAAAGAAGCATAAACTGAAGGGTATGGACTATCTACAAAATTAACGCATATTTATGTTACTAATTTTTTCAAAACTTGGATAAACTATAATACTATATATTTTATTTCAAATAAGAATTAAGGGTATATTTACATTAAGTTGTATTCTTTATGCCTATTATGTTTTTTTAATAAACTTATTAGAAAATCTATTTTAAAAATATATGATTAAATAAATTTAAACTAATTACATGTACTTTATTCACATTTGAAGAATATGTCAATGATTAGTTTTATAAAATATATTACAAAACTATTACTAATGGAATAGTACCTATATTAATTTTTATGCATAAAATATTTTGACTTTGTACAGACTCTTTCCGTATCACAACTTTTTTGGACTAAAGTTTGACTTAAATATATTTATATTAGTTTATATTATAAATTTTTTTATAAAAATTATATTTATAAACTAGAGTATTTAAGGTACCATTTTTGTATAAAAAATTTATATTTCTATAAAAAATTTTGAAAGAAAGAAAATCATGAATTAATTATTATGAATAGTAAAAAGAACAAGTTTTGTAAGACTGAGGGAGTATTATTTTTCATTTATACACTTATGCGTAACTAAAAGGATATTAGAGACTCAGTTGTAAAAAAATAAAAAATAAAAACAATAAACAATAAACAAAGCAAAAAAAAAAGAGGTTTTTGACCCAAAATCTTTTGCTTTTCTTTTCTTGGTCAAAACCCTTCGGCTTTAAGTTCAACGGATGAATCTTCATCCACCTCTACCCTCGCTTGTCAGTTTATCTGTCATCATTTAATTTGAGCCCGAGCATAAAAGCGCCCCCATAATCTTTGATGACAATGGATTTTGTCAATCCAATCAAACGTGGTTGACAACGTAAAAAACTCACCGGCTTCTTCTCGAACACGAAGGTACTGACACAAACATAATCTTAGTCAGACGACTAGTTAAAGATAAGAGACGTATAGGGTAGGCCTTCTGCTTCTAGTGGCAACTTCATGTTTTTGGGTGAAGGAGAAGACACTGATGGTGGCAGTAAAAAACAGTTGAGAGAAGAGACCATGAGGCACAACAAAGACTTTTATGTTTGATCGACAGTTATCCAATAGTAGAGGTGGCCACTGGGCCGGGTCAACTTGGGCCCTACCCGGACCTGGCTTAGGTCAAACTTTGTCTAGCACGGTCAAACCCAGGCCCGGGCCAGCACAGATTGGATTCAGAAGATGGTGGGGCGAGGTTGGGCCTAGGAGAGAAGGGGAGCCCAAAGCAGGTGGACTTGCCCATGAACTCGCCCGAACTCGGGCCGGACCGGATCGGCCCACGACCTGGTCGAGCCGGGTTAACTGTTCGCATTCCCGTTGGTAGATTTTAAAATTTTTGGAAAAAATGGTAAAATTACACCCTGGCCCCCCTAATGGCTCTAGAATTTTTTTTAACCCCCAGACTTTTTTACCCTCAGTCAACAGCTACCAACGGCTAGTTTTTAAGGGCTTTTTGGGTAAGACAAAGTTTTTCTTGTCCTATAAATAGGCAGCCTCCTTCCCACACTTCCTTATACCAATCTTCTCTTCTCTAATCTCCTACAAGATTCTCTCATTCTCTCTACTATCTCTCCCCAAGTTTTTTAATCTTTCACTAATATTTTCTTAATTGCCTCTTAATTATCTCTCAATCTCTTCAATTATTTTCTTCCACTAATGGCTTGATGAGGGAAGAACTTCGGCAAAGGCAAGAGTGTTGCCTCCTCCTCATCTGGCACAGAGGTTGGTTCATTTTTCTAAGGACATTTGTTCCACAAAAATCGAGGCTCGCATTCACAAGAAATTGCCGACAACGATCCAAACATTGACATGACGGCATACGACCTTGGCCTTGACAATCAACTCTCTGATGATAACATTGAGGAAATTTCACCGACCTAACTTGGTACCGAGAAGTCCCAACCGACGCCACAAAGCGAGTAACCCGAGCAGAGTCAAGTGAAGAGCAGGAATTTTAAGGCTTCCGCTTGGACGCATTTTGATTAAGTTTGGAAAGGCGAAACGAGGTATGCCGAATACAAACATTGCGATAAAAAATTTGCACACAAATTGAACTCCAAAACGGGCACTATCACGAGGCACTTAAGCAAAGTCTATAGAGACATCGGCGGCATTTCCGGTGGACAAATACAACTGACGAGTGTTGGTAGCTCCAGCAGTCCAGGTATTTTTTGATTTAATAAAAAAACTGTTAGACAAGTTTTAATTAATTAGATGATGATTACTGAAAAACCATTTAAACAAGTTGAGGATGAACACTTAGAAAGATTCATCTAGGAAAATCTAAATCCTACTTATAAAAAAAGGTCTAGGCAAACGACTAGAAGAGAAAGCTTTAAACTGTATGAAACTAGGAGAAGTGATTTACAAACATATTTTTCTACCGTTGATCATTGTCTGTCATTTACATCTGATATGTGGACATCTCTAATAGAACAAAATTATTATTATGTAACTGCTCATTGGATAGATGATGAATGAGTTATTAAAAAATGGATAATTGCTTTCAAATGTATGGAATCTGATCATACGGGTTGGAATATTTTCAACTACATTATTGAAAGTTTGTGTGAATTTTTTGTTGCTGATAAAGTTTATCTATTTCTTTTGACAATGCTTCAAACAATAATTCAGCGGTGAAAGAATTAATAAAAGAAATAAAACCACCGCTTGATGAACTTTTTTTTCATGTTCGTTGCTTGTGTCACATTTTGAATTTATGTATCCAAAATGGTTTACAACTACTGCAAAATCAAATTGAGTCAATTCGGAATGCTTTACTTTTTGTTATAACAAGAAACAAATTGGCTCGTGAATTTAAAATGTTTTGTATTAAAAATGAGGTGAATTTTTCTTGGAAAATGTTTAAAATCGATTGCCCCACTCGATGGAACTCAACATTTGAAATGTTAAATGATGCTCAACCATGGGCAAATTTTTGACTTGCTTTGTGAACTCAAAAGTGCAAGGCGACTATCTAACGAACGAGGATTGGGAAAAATGTTTTAAGTTAGTTGAGTTGCTTAAATATTTTTATGAGACAACAAACTTTTTCTCTGAGGTTTATTACCCAACAGTGCACCAAGTAATGTTATATTTTGTAAATATCGTCTACATTTTCCACCAATACAAGGACGATAGGTTTTTGAAACTAACTGCTGAAGCAATGCAAAAGAATAGCTTGATTATTTTCAACAAATCCCACAAATTTATCTTATTGCATGTGCATTAGATCCAAATGTCAAAATTACGGGTTATCTGCAATTGTTAAAAGCATACTATCATACATATTTAGGTCAAGCACAAGTTTCTGCACTTGCTATTTCTGCTGAAGCTGACCACAATTTGAGAGAGTTATACAAACTCTATTCCGTTAAGTATTCTGATAAGGTTAGGTCATTCGATCCAACACCTGCCTGATATTTCACCTCCTCATCATCATCAAGGTTTAACCCAACGGTGAGTATCCTCAAACGATTGAGACCCACAAACCCAGGATTGTCAGAATGGGATAATTTTCTCTGTACTTCATTTAAAAACAATGAGGAAGACATGGTGCAAGAGATTTTGGCAGTTCCAGTCTCAACCATCGCATTTGAGGCTACCTTTAGTTCAGGGAAACGCCTTTAGTACAGGGAAATGAGTCATCTTGTAGAAACGAGCAATGCTCACACCTGAAGCCGTTGAAGTTTGTGTCTGTAACCGGGATTGAGTGCTTGCTGCTCTAAGGAAACAAGATATTAAAAGCTCCGATGATGAGATCCCTTCTAAAGATGACCAACAAGAGTAGATTGTAGGTTTTCATTACAATTTAAGGAATGTAATTGATCTGATTATGCTGTTAAGTACAAATCTTAAGTTTTATCTTTTCATTTTTTTCCGTGGAACGTTTTGCCATTTTCAAGTGTAAGGTACGTTTCAAATTATGTAAGTGCCGTTTGGCTTTTTTATTAATAAAATTTGCATTGACGGTGATATTTTTTCTAAAAAAATATATATTTCATAAAATTACTATCAAACAACGAATGAAAACATATTAAAACATATTTTTTTAAAAATCGGATTAACTCACCCCGCTTTGACACGGGCCGTGCTCGGGTTCGGAAACTCCGACCCCAGCCTGGCCGGGTCGGCTCACCGGCCACAACTATCCAATAGTTACATAACTTTTCACAAACAACTCATGTTATTAACAAAGTTGATTTACCCGGTAATTGTCTAAAAGTTAGTTTTTTTTTTTTATAATTTTCATTTTTTATAAAAATTTTCTTAAGTGAGTTATGGCCAAAGTACCTGGTTAAGTGGTAGCTAAGCTCATGGTCACAGGAGTCAATATCAGATTTGTTCTGGATGCACCTTGGGTATTCTTAAAACTTAATTTAAAACTTGTACTTGTTGAGGGTCTCATCCAGCTTTTAATGGAAACTAGTCTTTTTGGGCTGGTTTTGTCAAATTGAGCCGAAATGAAAATATCAGAGGTTTTTTCTTTTGTATGACGTCTACCATGAGAAATATAACAAATTTGAAAAGGTTGAACACATAAATTCAAGTATTGGCCTATTTGCATTGTTAGTACTTTAGTAGTATTTGAAAGGCCTAAATCTTTTAACGATCATCAATCCATTGAACTTTTGTCATACTTGTCCACCCATTAAGCTTTGAAAATGCAATCATTGCGTTGACAATATTGTGTACCAAAAAAATTAGTAGTTTTTTCGAACTATGAAAGTAAACACATGGATTAGTATAAAAAAGAATAGGCCGAAATGCGTGGTTGGCCCTCCAACTTGACAAACTCGCACGAGTTAGTCCTTTTTGTCCTCTAACTTAGCAAATTAATCATTTTGGTCCCCCAACTTTGCTAAATTAGGCGAATTAGTCCTATATTGAATGGAAAGCGTCCATGTAAGATAAACGGAGTATGTGCCGGCTGTGAGGTAACTCCCGATGGCTGATTCCGCCGTAGGTCGCCAAATTCCGAATCGACAATCACCAAAACAGTTCAGGTGGCATTGGGAAGAGAGGATGTCGAATCGTTGTGAGGATACGAGATCATATGTGCATTTCGGCTATTCGTTGAGTGAATGGAAGTCTTGATGGAGTGCAGCAAAGGAAGGAGGTTGGTGCGAGGGGCGAGCGACATTCTTGACGCCTCTAGGTGCAGCGGCGAGGTTTGGGAGACAAGACAAATCCGGCGTCAGCGAGGCCTGTTCATTTCAAATCTGGTGACAATTGACGAGAGGCCGAAGGTGGGGGTGAGGAGGAGGAGAAGAGGAAGCAGCCGAAGGTGTGGGCTTTGCGGAGGAGGAGGTTGATGAAGAGGAAGCGGTCGAAGGTGTGGGCTTTGCGGAGGAGGAGGCCGATGATGTCGGATTCGATGAAGTCGATGAAGGAGAGACCGATAGCCAAGGGTGAGGCCGAATTTGATGTGGAAGCGGTTGACAGCAATGGGTATGGCTCGGCGGAGAAGATGGCGGCAAGTGGTGGCGAGGGGAAGAGCAAGTAACGCCGTTTGTCATTCCGTACAATAAGGGACTAACTCGCTCAATTTTTCAAAGTTAAGGGACTAACTTGCACTGAATCAAAGATAAACGACTAACTCGTTAGAGTTAGCCAAGTTAAGGGACCAAATGCGCATTTTGGCCAAAAGAATATTACTAAATTTTCAGTTTCTATGACTGCTAAATTAGTACAGTAAAAGATCTTTAATTAAGAACTACTCTTTAGGAAAATTATCTATAATCTAGAATTTCAGATAATTTTCATTTAAAGAACAGAATGGCCATATCAGCACAATATTAGAAGTTAGCTATTAAGAACAGAAAGGAAGGGAGTCATTTGCAGTTTCTAAAAGCAAACAAATTAAAAAATCATAAATCATATTATTGCTGATTAATAGCGTTAATGATCATTAAGAGTGACAGGAATTAACACACAAGCGCACATGAAAGGATAAACCACAAAAAGACTCGAATTAACACAAACAAAACGCGATGTCTCACGCGCTCGACATCTTCAGGAGCCCCTCAGTGTAATCGGGAGCGGGACAGAAGTTCCGGGTAGCGGTGAGCTTGTAGGGGGCTGCATCGCGTGCGAGCCACTGCTCCACCGTGAACAGCTGCTGGTTGCAGGGCGTGTGGATGCCGGTGGCAGTGACCTCGACGTAGTTGACGTACCAGCCATGGTGGCGCCCGGAGCCGTCGGAGCTGATGTTCATGGCGCAGACAGGGGTGGAGAGGCAGGGGCCGCGGCCGGAGAAGATGTCGAGATTGCCCCTCTCGAAGTAATTGTGGCCGGACTTCATGAGGCCGCCCCAGGATTCGAGATCGGTGATGGATACGTACTGGCCGCTGCTGTTGTAGAGTTTGAGGCTGATGATGGAGTCGGTGCCGGCCTTAATGATCGATCCTGTCCTCACGTAGATCGTGTAGACGCAAGAGTCACCGTCCTACCATCGATTCATAGATCATATCGTAAAAAAAAAAAATTACTACTGCTAAAAGAAGTTAACATTTGGAATTAAGCTTAAAGGAATGTGAAACCAGAAGAAATGGGTTAGTAAGTAGTACTTACAGAGAGAGCGATAGCGGAGAAGGAGAGGAGGAGAGAGATGGACAGGAGAAGAGAGTGAGACGCCATGGCTGGACTCGTGGAGCTTCGCTCAATGTCAGAGGATGAGAATATGAGACTGAGAAATTAACCGAGAGGGGCGAGGATCATATTGATTTTTGGGACAACGTGTTTTTTATGTTTATTTTTCTGGCCCGGGTTTGGTAGGGTGTTGCGGGCCGAAGCCTACTTAGCCGAGTACGTTGGGCCAATCTGTTTGGAGAGTAATGTGATTGGTAGCAAAAGCTTTAGTCTTTTTGTGATTCAGGCCTTTTGCTTTTTCTTTTGAAAAAAATAATTATTTTTGGGGCAACGTGCTTTTGTTATGTCCAGTGGTCATGGGAGCCAGCGCATTGTGCATACCGGCACTTAATATGAAAAGAGAGGAATATTGCATTATTACGTTTTCTTTCATGGTAAAATGACACAGTTTAATGAAAGTGAGTTATAACCCAAACGTACCTGCTCAAGTGGTAGCTAAAATAAAATTAACCATTCTTTTTGCCTTTCAATCAAAGTTTTAAATTTTATACCGGACAGTGCACCATTTTTTTTAAAGATACGGTGCAGTACCTGTATCATATCGTATAATTTCAGATGTATCGGTTATATATATATATATATACTGAAATTACCAATATTCAACTTCATGATTCAAGTCATACATAATACATAACAAATTATCAATATATAAATATGAAATTAAAAAACATAAGCATGCAACTTTTCATGTTAACATTTTTGTTCATTAGTTTAATAAATAAAAAAAAATATACGAGAGTCCTTTTAGAAAAAAGGCACAGAGGTAAATCACAATAAAAAATGGAAAAGAAAGTAATAGAATACTAAAAAATATGTGAAAAAAATTAATTATTTAGTTTTCTAAAAAATATAGTAATCATTAATTGGTTAAAAAAAGTAGTGAAATCATGAAAAAAAAGTAAAAATTAATTATGAGTATGGTCTTTGTTCAAATTAGAAAAAGTATTGAGATTTTTCATAATATTAGATCACCTGTGGGGCGAGAAAGAATGAAACAAGATTCTACATGTAAAAAAAGCGGAAACTGATTATAAAGCAAAATTAATTACAAACTTATTGATTATGCATTCTTATCAAATGGCTATTGTTGGCATGATGGTTGGCACGCTCTCTGCCTTCCACCTGGTTAAGAGTTTGAATCCTCTTGTCCCCATTTAAAGGTTTTATGTAGGATGCACTACAAGAAAATAAGGCATTTGAGACGGGAAAAAATGTAGGGAAATTGTAGGAAATGGTTATTTCCTACAATTAAAATCGTCGGACAATACCGTAGGAAAAAGTAGTATTAGAAATAAAAACCGTCGGATAAACGTAAAAAGGTCCTACACTTTTATGACGCCCGTGGTCCCCATTATATTCGACGGTTTTGAAATGCATTAATTCCTACAGTTTTCTGACAAAACTATTTCTTACGGTTTTATGACTCCTATGTCCTACGCTTTTATGACGCCCGTGGTCCCCATTATTTAAGACGGTTTTGAGATGCATTAATTCCTACGCTTTTATGACACCCGTGGTCCCCATTATTTAAGACGGTTTTGAGATACATTAATTCCTACGGTTTTGTGACTTTAATATCTCCTACGTTTTTGTGACTTTAATATCTTCTACGGTTTTCTGTCATTAATATATCTCCTACGATTTTGTGACAATTTAAAGATTTTAGTAAATTAATTTATATACAAAATAAAAACATATTATATTGCATTATTTAATAATAATAATAAAACACAAATTATTATTATTATTATTATTATTACTATTATTCTGTTAATATTTTATTATTATTATTATTATTACTATTATTCTGTTAATATTTGTTATTATTTATTATTATTATTATTATTATTATTATTATATAACAATTGATCAAAGTAATCAATAAAATTACTATACATAAAAGTAATCAAATTTTATAGGAAAAAGTTAATTACAAAGAACTGAAGGAGATCTAATATAAAATCAATGAGATGCAGTGCCGGGTTGATCATCGTCATCTCGCTGGCTACGATTGTCGGCAGAAGGCTGAGTGGAGGATCCGGTCCGTAGGTCGTTTGAGAGCACCGATGCAGGTATAATCCCCTGCTGGATCAACCTGTTAAGCATGACGCTCATTGCAGCCTCGGTCTCTCGCTGAACCTGAGTGCGAACGTCTTCCTGTAGCCGCGTAAAATCACTCCGTAGTTGGGTGTTCTCAGCCCTCAGCTGAACAATCTCCTCCGAATCAGCACGTGGAGCCTAAAAAATTTTGTAAGTAGCAATTAGCAACGTAAAAGTGATAAAAATAATTAATAAAGTTAAATAGGAATGAAAAATACCCGATTTGGTCCAAATGTCTGGGGATCAGAGAGTCAGCGTGGAACACCCGGTAGTCGGCCCTTTTTTTTTGGGTCTCGTACCTCGCTCCAGACCTTTGCATCGAACTGCGGCGGTCATCCGGATTCTGGTATTTTTGTTGAATCCGCTGGATATATTCATCCTACAAGAAAAAGAAATTAGAGTTAGTAAGACAAATATTATATTTTTAAAACAATGTTTGTAGTGGTAAATGAACATTTATTACCTGCAGCTACTGTGAAATCAGATCGATTGGCTGACCGGTCTTCTTCCGTCTATGAGTATGAGACCACCACTCATCAAATGATGGCTCAACTCCATCATTTGCTTTTGTCTGCACAATTTTAGATATCATTAAAAATTTAAGTAATTAATAAATCATACAAAATTTATAATGTATGGAAGGTCCAAGTTGGTACCATACGATCCCAGTGCATCTCTCCTGGGATTGAGCCCATTGTGTGCTTCGGAACAAGGCCTGAGCTATCCGCTATGTGCTTGGCATGGGAACCAACCACCACTAAAATATAGGACTTTACCAACTGCCATTTACCAACGTGCAGCAGTTGGTAAATTGAATTTACCAACTGTTGCACGTTGGTAAATGGCAGTTGGTATTCGATAAGTTGGAAAATTTTTTACCAATGCGCAACTAATAACACGTTGGTACATTCCAACATGTAGACGTTGGTAAAATACACATTGGTAATTATCAACGATCATGGAAAGCACTCGGTTTCCATCGCATAGTAGTAGTTACCAACTGCGGGCCGTTGGTAAAGCAGTTGGTAACTATTACCAACTGCCGGAAGTTGGTAAGGTTGTTGTTATGAAGCCGTTGGTACTGACCGTATTGCAAGTTGGTAATTAACAACACGCGCAAGTTGGTAAGTTTCCCATTTTCGCGTTCGTTATATATATTAAACGTTCCAGGTTTCGGTTGTTTCGTATTTTTCCCTGTTTCAATCCACATTCAAAATTAATTGTAAGAATTCAAAAGTACGCCCGGCTTTACTCAGCAATAAACATTACACAACTATGCGAACGTAATTAAAATATGCAATTCTCAAATACAGCATAATTAAAGCAATAACAGATATGTCTGAAAGAAAACATTCAACATTCAACGGCTTATACATTTCATAAATATCAAGTTAGTCTGATTTAGGTCTAAAAATTATTATGTCTATGGCTCTAACAGAAGAACTTTGGAAATGCGCTAACCTGTTGATGACGCCCATCACGGAGTCCTGACTATCTCCTCATCCTCTGAGTCCGAGTCATCAGGATAATGTGGAACTGGTTGTGCCGGCGGGCACGGAAGGTTTAGCAAACGACAAATAATCTCCAACTGAGCCCGGTTTGTTTCCAATGCGGCTCTCTGAGCCTCCATCTCTGCTCTCTGTCTCCTCTTAATTCTCTCGAGCTTCCTCTCGTACTCCGCATCCCTTCGCGCATTCTCCTCCGCCATCATCTTCTGTACTTACTCGTTGAATTGCGGTGTCTGTGTGATGTCGATAGGCGGGATGAGACCTGGCTGTTGGCGTCTCGGTATAGCACACTGCTTAGATCCTAATCCAAATACACGGCCTCTCCTTCTACCGCCAGATGCAGTACTAATGATTGCTAGTTCATCAATGGCCTCTATTCCATCATCTTGCTGTGTTTGCTCCTTAATCTCTGCACTGATACGAGTCTACAGAAACGTCATAAAATACATTTAGTCATGTCATAATTTGTAAAACGTAGTAATTAACTTAAGAATATTCTGCGACCAAACAGTTTTACTACTTACAGCAACTTCTTCACAGCGCTTACTAACATATTTCCCATTCTTCATTTTATGTGTCGCCTAAAGGACTTTAAACAAGCCAGGGTCCTTCTTCGCAGGATCTTTCTCTCTCTAATTGAATGAAACGTAACATTAATATGTAATTTAATTTCATTAGTATCTGAACTGTTGTTTGAAAGAACATTAGCGAGATACATACCATTTGCTCTCGATGTGCAGACATCGAGATAGATCCCCCAGCATATGTCGCGCTGCAAGAGCCAGACTGTGAATCCTCGTCAGTCATTGTTGCTCGCATTGCCTTGAACTTCGCGGACTTTTGAATGAACTCAGGGCTCGCCCAATATGCCTCCATTTCTGCATATGCAGCATCTGACATAAAGTTTGCCTTCGCTCGACGTTTAACCGGATCTTTCACACGCCGAATTTCTGACATCATGCTTTTGTAATGCTGTGCTCCCAATATATTCCACACCCGATACACCTCATTATGGTGTATGGGATCCCACTCACAGCTCCTCTGTACAGGTTAATATGTTTAAACTATTAGCATGGGAAAATACAATTCTATATCTTATAACATTATTACATCATTATCATAGTAATATTATTGTCATACCTCAAAAACACGCCACCATTGCTGCAGGTCTAATGGAGAGACGGATGACCAATCAGAATATGGTTTGAAATGTGTGGTGAAACATGGTGTCACTAACCGTGTCGCCGCAGCTGGAATGAATCTGTGTCGTTGAAATTATCGGACTTAAGTTTCAAAGAATGATTCCATGTAAAGTATTTACTCTTACTAATATTAATACTTGTGTCTGGTATTTATCACTTACATGTTACCATGTGGGGATATCCTCATCCGCGGTCGCTCTGCTGTCTGTGACATCGATGATGGGATGTCATCAATATGTATATCATCATCTGAGGGATGGGTCGTCACTATGGGGTGCCTCAGGTGCCGCGCACCAGATCTATGTGCAGATGGCGTGCCTCCACCGCCGTTAGATCAGTGCTCATGTGAGGGGACCTGCGTGGATGGCACTGTTGTTCCCTGCGTTTCTACACCGACATCCTCCTATGCCTGGGATGAAGAACCCATCCTATGTCGTTCATTAAGTATTGGTTCCATTACCTCCTTAAACTGCGCAAATGGTCCTTTCCCAGGTCGGCGTTTATAGGTGTTATCCCCTTTACGAGGCATCTGCATTTATTTTTAGGTAAGTTGGTGAATTAAACATAACATATATTTACTGACATATATTGTGCAGTATTAGGGGTACATAAACGTACTCAAATATTTTCATCACATACATAAAAATTACCATCCTATCATTATTCCTAGTACATGTTATCTAATCATTCATTCGACCCACTGCTGTCATTCGACTCAAACTCCTCGGACTCTTCAGAGTCACTGTCATCGGATATAAACTCCTCATCATCCTCTGTCTCGCCATTAGATCCCCCATCCTCAAGTACATCTTCTTTAATATCATCACCGACAGCCGGGTCAGCTAACTCCTCAATTGGGTCATCTTCAATTCTTTGACAATTAACGGATCCACTGTCTTGATAAACGTCATCCGTGTCCAGAACTGCAGCCTGTATTATCCATTGAGGTTTTATCTTCATAACAGCTGACCACCTGTTTTTTTCACATGACTTACTCGGATATCGTGTGTAGTAAACTTGGTCAGCCTGTGATGCAAAAATGAAAGGATCAAACTTATGATATCTGCGACTATTCCGGATCTCAACTAACCCAAACTGTTTATGCATTCGAGTTTCACGTTCAGGTGTTGGGTCAAACCAGTTGCACCTAAACAAGACAACATTCTTATGCAGAAAGCCGGGATATTCGAGTTGAATGACTTCTTCTAATATACCATAAAAATCACATTCAACTTCACCTGCACCCATGCTGCATATGCAGACTCCACTATTAAATGTTGATTTGTCCTTCCCCCATTCACTTGTGTGAAACTTGTACCCATTTGTGAATTACACCGGCAATGTCTGAACTCGCCGTGAGGGCCCACATGCAACATCCCACAAGATGGTATCGACAATATTGTTACCTGGGTCATCAACCTATATAAAACATATTTCAATTTAGGACAATATATATGGAGACTTTTATAACTTAACATATTGTAATATATTCTGTCCTAAAAGCACACGTACATATTGTCGGAGCCAGGCTGAGAAATTGTTTTCAATGTGTATGTCCATCTCGGACATTGTTATCTCAGGTGCAGTTTCCTTGACCATGTCCACAAACATACTGTGGCCAATAACAGAAACAATAAAAATATGTTAGTTTTGTTTGATGAGTAGTACTGAATTTCAACATAGTCACAGTTGGAATGCCTTTACATGAACGATGACTTACTTTAGGCATGGCCTGATCTGAGCACAGTTTAGAAGAACGTATGTGGTTGCAAGTCTGAGTTCATCGTCCGTGAGGAATCTATATCGGCATGCACCATATGGTCATCCCGGAAAAGTGAATATGGACCACAAGTCACCATTACATTGGACAGGACCACCATCGTCATTTCTCGGTACGCGGTTCATCATGAAGGGAACATGGGACTCAAAGTAATGAGAGCAAAAGATGAAAGTCTCCTCTATAAGGTATGCTTCACATATCGATCCCTCAACATGAGCAGTATTAGAAACCTTCATTTTTAGGTCATGCATGCACCGCTCAAATTTATACATCCATCGGTACTGAACAAGTCCTCCAACCCTTGCTTCAAAGGGCAAGTGAACTGGGAGATGCTCCATGACATCAAAAAACCCTGGAGGGAAAATTCTCTCAAGCTTACAAATTATAATTGGAATATTTTCCTCCAACGCAAACAAATGATTTTCATGCAACTCTGGAGAGCACAAGTCTCTAAAGAATAGGCTTAACTCCGTTAATGGCTTCCAAATATTGTCGGGTAGCGCTTCGAAGGCAATGAGGAGAAGCATTTGCATCATAACGTGGCAATCATGGCTCTTCATACTATACATATTGCAACCAGCTGTATCAACACATCTCCCAAGATTCGAGGCATATCCATCAGGGAGTCGTAAAGATTTTACCCAGGCGATCACATCTTGCCTTTGGTTAACATCCAATGTGAACCTCGCCTTTGGTTTGAACGAACGACCATCATCAAATGGAACCATGTTTAACTCCTGCCGATTACAATAAATTTCCAGGTCCTTTCGTGCTTTCACATTATCTTTCATTTTGTTCTTAACATCCATCACAGTATTCCATATATTCTCAAACACGTTCTTCTCAATATGCATAACATCAAGATTATGTCGTATTAAGTTCGTGGCCCAATATGGTAACTCCCAGAAAATGCTTCGCTTCGTCCAATTATGTGATTTTCCAGAATCACACGGTCGATTTTGTGGACCATCGTTACCAACTGATGGAATCCATGAGATTCTTTCAAATATATCTTCACCTGATAAGCGCGGAGGAGGCAATGACTTCTCTGATTTCCCTTTTTTAAAGCAAGTACAATTCCTTTTATATGGGTGGTTCTGGGGGAGGAATTGCCGATGACAGTCGAAAAAAGAAATTTTTTCGCCATACTTAAGTTGGAATGCCTTACTTTCACCCATACAAATAGGGCAAGACAATCGCCCATGTGTCATCCACCCTGATAGCATGCCATAAGCCGGAAAGTCATTTATGGTCCACATTAATGCTGCTTGTAGAATAAAATTTTGTTTCAATGACACATCCCATGTTTCGACGCCATCAAACCACAGATGCCGTAGCTCGTCTATGAGAGGTTGTAGATAAACATCAATCTTATGATTTGGGCTACGTGGACCTAGAATCAGCAACGAAAGAAACATATAGGGTTTTTTCATGCACATCCAAGGGGGCAAATTATAAGGAGTAACGATCACAGGCCAACAAGAGTATTGTTTCCCAGATGGTCCAAAAGGTGTAAATCCATTGGCACACAACCTCAATCTGACATTTCGTGGTTCCGAAGCAAACCATGGGTAGGTTTGATCAAAATGTTTCCAAGCTTCACCATCTGATGGATGTTTTAACACACTTGGGACCTGTGTTTACTCCTTATGCCACCTCATCTTCTCAGCTGTTGCCAATGACGCAAATAAGCGTTGCAGATGAGGGCTTAGTGGTAAATAATGCATGGTTTTCCTCGGTCGATCTTTACCATGACCTCCCTTTTTTGGCTTATATCTCTCAGACCCACAGTACTTACAAATACGATTGGTACTGTCATCTTTCCAGAACAATATACAATCATTCACACAGACGTCAATCTTCTCGTGAGACAGCCCCAACTGGGAAACTAATTTCTTAGTTTCATACCAATTTGATGGCATCTTACTATCTGTTGGTTGAGTCTCCTTCATTAGTTGGGCAATGCCATTAAAGTATCCTCGTGACATGTGATACTCAGACTTAAGGTTGAGAAGGCGGACAACAGCAGATAACTCAGAATGACTTTCACACCCATCCCATAAAGGAGTTGATGCTGAATTCAACAGATTAAAAAAATTTTGAGCACTTTCATTCGGCTCCACAACATTGTCTTCCGGAAATTGATTATAACTAGGGCCAACGGCATCTAATACTATCCTTTCATATGGATTCGTTGAACACCCCTGGTCAAACTCCCTAAACCCACCCACACCTGGAGCCGTATCTGATGCTTCATTAAATGGCTCACCATGTGCGGTCCAATTCAAGTAAAAAGGCGTAAACCCCCATTTGTACAGATGAACTCTGACCTCATCAGCCTGATTAAACCACAAATTCTTACACTTCTGACAAAGACAGCGAATGCATAACCCGCTCATAGTTTCAGGGTGGGATACAGCAAATGATATAAATTCTTCCACCTCGGACTCCCACTGTTGTGTGTAAGAAACGGTTACTGTACATCCAACTACGGGTGGATTCCATTACACACAAAATCTGTTCGTAATCATAAACACCTCAATCTATTAAATGATATACGTACTCAAGTTTTAGGTTGAGTTACTAAAAATAACAAAAGTATGCTTCAATGTTTACGTACTCAAGTTTACAGTATTTTTAGATAGACAAAGTTTATTCTCAATCTAGTTGTTCTTATGATTAACGTACGGTCATCATTATTGTTCTTATTGTTCTTATTACTGTCATTGTTCTTAGTACTTAAATTCATAATTTTTAAAGGATATTTTATTACATATAAGATTTACTAACTACAAAAGGTAATTAATAAAGAAAGTTAATGTTTACCTTAAGGGTTTAAAACTATCCTGATTATTCCTTTAATCGTTGAGAGTTTTAAGGTTATAGTTTGAGAGTTTATGATTTGAATTACGAGCTTATGGTTAAGGTAAAGGTTAAGGTTAGAGTCTTGGGTTTATAGGGATTATTTCGGTTCAGATTTATTGTATAGCGTTTATGGTAAAGTACAAATTAGTGTTAAGATTAGGGTCTAAGTTTATGTCTATTAGAGTTTATACTTAGGTATAGGGTTCATAGTGCTACGATTATAGACTTATAGTTTAGGTTAGATTTTTGTCGTATTTAGGGTTTACAAGTAACGGTTTATTGTGTTGGGTTTAAGTGTAGATGTATGGTCTAAGGTAAAGGTTAGGGTTAGGAAGAAGTTTGCGTTAAAGTCATGTTTGGTACACTCAGGCTACCTGGATTTCTTCGAATGACAGTGACTCCTTCTCTTCAGTGGTCCTAATTTATTTGTTTTCATATTTTCTCTATTGGTCTCCAAATTAATTGTCTGGTATTTTTTCTGCATTATTATTGTCATATTATTGCAACATGGTATTATTAAGATGATTAAAGTTTTATTATCAATACACCATGACATAATATAACCATTTACACTAAAGTACTCCAACTAAACCATAACTACACCTATTACCATGAACTTATACAAATAATCATGCCATAAAATAATATACACAACGCACAATTTCAATTACATATTGACTATAATCCACAAGAATAAAAATATGGACAGATAACAAATAATTAACATAAATTGCATATTCAAATCTAAAGCCACTGTGTTTGCACCTTAGTGAGAAGTAATAAGTTTTATTACCAATATTAGTAATTAAAACAATTTCCCTTAAAATTATCCCGTTCTCAATTATATACGAAAAGAAATCTAAACTAACCTCGAACGACTGCAAACGGACAGGAGAAACAATGGGTACTTCTTCACGCTAGACAGATGCAGGGAGGAACTGAAAAAATGGAGAAAAATAACTTAATATCCTGGTAATATAAGAAATTTCTTCAAATGAAACAAAGTATCATTAATGTACACGATCAATTTAAACAAAATACGTTAGGGAGATTATTATTTGTTTCATTATAGTTATGTATAACTGTTTTAAATAATCTTTTCTCTATTAACGCATGATTTATTTTAACTTATGCATAACTGTAAAAAATTGAGACATTTTTTTTAAAATTTCACATTAGGCCAAAACATAATTTGTACATATCTAGTTTCCACCGTTGAGTATAGAAATTGACCAATATATATATATATATGGCAATGAGTTTGAGTTTTTGGAACTAGCCACATTAATCACTTATTAATATCAAGTTTGTTTAAGTTTTGAGATCATTTTTTGAAACTAAAGTAGGTATTCTACCATATAATCTGTTTTTTAACGGTTTTTTTTATTTTCTATTCACCACAAAACAAATAAGGAATCACGTTTTTTAGTGGGGATTGAAGTTCAGTCCTTATTCTTGCCAGTTCTGATTCAATTGGAAACAAAAAGGTATTTTTTTTTAACACTGTTGGGTGACTCATTGTTTCAGTAGCTTACTTTGCAATCGACTCTCAGACATGATTTTTTTTTAAATTAGATTGCAGTCACTTTGTAGTCATTTTTTTTCCTAATTAGACTACAGTTGCCCTTTCAATGACTAAAGACCATGAAGGGGTTTAGGGCATGAAAAGAACAAGATAGTTATTCATAGGTTGCTAATGCATTTTTTGCAAACAATCTAGGGGAAAGTTGCAAAAACCACATTATATTTAACCTAATCTACACATTACTCTTCTATTTTAGAAACCTACACTTTGCCCCTGGAGTGGACACATCATTCCAGTTGATTTTCATGCAAGTGGGCCAAATGTCATGATTACACAATAAGATCTGTAAATTTTGTAAATCACCAACAATATTTATTTCACACCACATCCAATCCATTTTCTCTAAATATATAAGATATTTCTAATAAATTTTATTTTTCTAAATAATTTATATCTTTGTAAATTTACTAATAATTTCTATATCTATAATGGATTTTAATATTTATAAACCAATAGTTAATGCTTGTCATTAATATTAATATTAACTTGTTTAACATTTTATTAATTTTTCAAATAGTTCAAAAAGAGAAGTATCATTTTTTTAAATATATTTTAGCTAATCTCATTTTATTTTAAAAATTATTTTTCACCATATGAAAAAAATATAAATATTCTACAATATTTTGTCATTGCAAAATGTAAATATACTACCTAAACAAATCACTTAAAACTAATAATTTCATAATGTCTAATTAATCCCGAAAATAAACAAAAAATTGTAAAAAAATGCACATAAAAAAACAATTGTAATGGGTAACCTAAAAACTAAATCTCCAACCAAATGCAACACAAAATAACAAATATTGCACATATTTCAAACCAAATTAACACTATATAATCCGAAAATGCGTATTTATTGGGGAAAAAAAATCAAAAAAATGAAATAAACGCGATTACCTCAAATCAAAATGTTATCTTCCTTCAAACACCTCTAAATCACTTCAATCCTGCAATAAAAACCAACATCTTCAACCCATTATCAACCAAGAAGCTCAAATAAGGAGAAACAGTTCCAAAAAAATAAAACATTTCTCAGAAAAAAATTAAGCTAACCTTCAGATCGTGGTAAACGACAGCAGATCTACGAAAAATGGACCTCGAAGAAGCTGTTTCGGGTCCCAATCGACCGGCCACGTGAATGTGTGTGTAGTGCGAAGGTCGCGTTGCAGAGAGAGAGAGAATGGATTCTGTCGCGACGAAGAAGACGAGCTGCGCTTGGGGGGGGGGCAATTTAAAAATGAATTTTCCAACGGCCGTAGCCGTTGGAAACCCTATGCCGAAACGCACCGTATCATTTAATCAGTTTCCAATGGCCAAAGCCGTTGGTAAATGTATAAGGCATTTTTTTTCCAACGGCTTAACACGTTGGAAAGATTACACATGCATTGCTCCAATTATTGTATATATTTACCAACGCGTGACACTTGGAACCTAATTCCAACGGTCACAACCGTTAGAAACTACCAACGGCTAAAGCCGTTGGTAACATAAAAAAAAAAAAAACCCACCAACACGTGCATGTTGGAAAAATTTTACCAACGGTTCTACACGTTGGTAATTACCAACGGCTTGACCGTTGGTAATAAAACAGTTGGAAACGACGGGTTTTTTAGTAGTGAACCTCCGATAGCTTCTTCCATCGCTCCTGCTCCCACTGGTCACACAACTGATTCCACACCTGCTGACTGTAGTAGGGTGGAACATGTGGCCGCAGCAAACTGTAGTCAGGGTTGTCGAAGAAGGCAAGGATCTTCTGAGTCGCGACAGACCTCCAATGATAGACGCGGTTCTGCACGGACCGCGAACAGTAGTCGAAGACAATTCGGCGGATGGCGCTGAAGTCTCTAGGGTCCCATCTATAGTAGTTCTGCAATTTCACAAAGAAGAAAAAAATTATTAATTTTTCCACATACAAAGTATTGTTTAAAAATGTATAACAACTAATTACCTCTAACGTGGTCACGTGCTCCTCTGGTGCAGCTTGAGATACATGTGACCAAGATATAGAACTTTCGTCTCACAACCTCACATGAATAGAGGCTATGGTGGAACGAACAGAGTCATCAGTGAGTAAGCTGTAACAAATGATGATTATAGTAAGATATATATATAAACTGATGTATAAGAACAACGTATAATTATATCAAAATTAACTTTGTAACAGTCAGTAATACTTACTCTCGAGGGACGATGAGCGGACGGTCCTGCGGAGGTGGAGGTGGTGGTAACTCAACTACCCGTGGGCCTCGCCCTCTAGGTAATGGGGCCCTAGCAGCTGGTTGTGCGTCAGGTGCGACCGCTGGGCCGCCAGTGGCCTGGGCCTGCTGAGGCGGCTGATGCTGCTGCTGAGTCGGGTGTAGGCCGGGTAGATGAGGAGTGGATATACCGAGCTCATCTGGATCAAGGAATGAGTTAGGATCGACATCCCATGTGGGCTGCCCGATCCCTGTCTGCTGGTACTGAAATGACCCGGATATTCTGCTCATATCCGGGTAATACGCATCAGTCTGCATGTCTCGAAACTGCTGAAATGCGGATCCGGAGCTCGATGCGCTAAACGTGTGCGGCACATGAGGTTGTGGCACCGGAGTATATGGCAGCTGCGTCTGTGGCTGGGTCGGATGCACCGATGTCTGAGCCTGTGTCTGTGGGAGCTGGGTCTGAGTCTCAGTCTGTGACACCTGTGTAGGTGTCACAGCAGGCTGTCGTCGACCCCGACTACGTCGGGGATCATGTATGTCCTTGGCCGGGGCTTTGCCCGAGCCAGACTGTCTGGGGCGAACCATCCTAAAATTAAAGTTTAACATGTTTATTACATATATATGTAATACTAAATTAGCATTACGTCACTAACATTTACATATTAAATTTCATTATTTTAGTAAACTCTGTAATTTTTGAAATTTCAGTCATTTGAATACCATTTGTGCAGTAACACTTTTTAAAATTGCCAATTAATTATTATTTGATATATACTTATTTATAAAATTAAATTATTAAACTAGCATTAGCTGATTATACTTACATTATTGAAGTAACATTAGTGTTGTAACTTGCGCTTCTTAATTACACTAACATTATTAAAGTGCTAACAATATTACTCTAACATTATCGAACTAACAGTTTTTTATATTAACCACATATATAGTAACATGCTGTAGTACAAATAGAAGTAACCATTATTACATAAAAAATTATTGTTGTCCCTAACCACATACATATTGATTACTAACACCATATAACTAACCACATACATATTCATTACTAACACCATATATAACATTACCTAAAACATATAATATAAAAACTAACTTCTTAAAATTTAACCTTTAATACATGCATTATATATATATGTAAACAACAACTATATGTAACAAACATTAATTATATATGAAAAATTACTTAAAAATAAAAATTACCTAGTTTAAATAGCTCTGGGGGAGATTTGGGGAGTGGGTTTGAAAGAGTTTGTCGCAGAAACGAAGGAATGGAGTGGTGAAAACTAAAGAACTCCCACGAATTTAAAAGGGAAGTCTATCGATTTAGCTATCAACTTGACCTACGATTTTCCTGCATTTTTTAAAAATGTAGGAAAATCGTAGCAATGTTTCCTACGTTTTTCCTACTAAAAATATAAAATGCATGAAAAGCATAGGAAACCAAATTTTGGAATTTCCCGCCAGTAATTGGTTTCCTGCCTTTGTTTCAACGAACCACCTACGGTTTTGCTACTTAAATCCTACGCTTTTATAACATCTAATTTTCCTACAGTTTTACTACTTAATTGAAATATTGACTCAAAACCGTCGGATAACGCGCTACCCTAGGTCATTATGGTCCTACATATTTCCTACGATTTTTTAAATAATTACTCAAAAACGTCGGATAACGCGTTACCCTATGTCATATGGTCCTACATATTTCTGACGATTTTTTAAATACTGACTTAAAACCATCGGATAACGCGTTATCCTATGTAATTATCTTCCTACATCTTTCCTACCCTTATTAATTACTAACTTAAAACCATCGGACAGAGTGAATATCAAATATATATATATATATAATTTATAATGTGTTCATATATGAACTAATTATATGGTTGGAGGAGTTAATTATTACACTTTTTTTAGTTGATGAATAAATGAAAATATTTATATTTTGGAAATTAAATATATAGATTTAATGTGTATGGTCAGATTGAATCTCCCAAATTTATTAACAGGTAAAATCCACCGGGGGTGACTTAGCTTATGTTTTTGTCCTAAACAGGTATCTTACCTTCAGATTGTCCTACCGAGGTACCTTACCTCTTATCGCGTGTCCTGTTTGAGTACTTTTCGTTAATTTCAGAGTTATATCTAACTCTAATTGCTTACGTTTTTGTATTAAAAAGTTTGAAATAAATTATAAAATAACACTTATGGTCCTTTAATTTTTTTCTATCAACAATTCTAAACCCTACCATTATAAAAAATAAGCTAGGTGACCCCCGGTGGATTTTACCCATTTAGTAACATTATTATTATTTTTTTAATAGCATGCAATAATTTTTTGTGGGAAAAAAGTTAATTATTTTCATTTCAACGACACATGTAATTAATTAGATATGTGATGATTAAATTTCATAAATTTTTTTCCTTAACCATTCACAAACATAAATGCATTAAAAGTTATATTACGATTTCAAATAAAACATGCAAATGTTTTAAACAATTACACTTAATCAAACATCATCGCTTTCATCTGACTCAAAACTATCGAGCGATGTTTCATCATCTGATGTATCCTCATCGGCTTCTATGACCTCGATGTTCTCATCCAGGTGTTGGACGATTTCAGGAATAGATGTTCTATCAATAAGTATGTTAATCTCATCAAGGGCAATGCCATCAGTTGTTTCCATTAGTACTTCACTTGAAATCACTTCTTGGAATGGCTCATTTGTGGTTTCTAACCGACATGTTTGCTCATCAGACATTTCCTCATTCTCGTCAGATCGAATAGTTAAATTATTTGATGAACAATCGATGAATGCTCGTGGGTTCGTCTTAACCACCGGCCACCACTGATGAAGAGTCTTGTTAGGGTACTCACATTAGTAAACTTGTTGAGCCTGTGTCGCAAAGATAAACGGCTCAGGTGGTGATAATCTTGACTTTCATTTAACGTCAACAACACCAGTACGTGCGCAACTTCGAACACCACGTGTCGGATCAAACCAAGTACATTTGAACAGCGTCATGACTTCATACCTACTCCCGTGGTACTCAATACGTATAATCTCATCAATAAGGCCATAAAAATCATAGCCACTGGATCCCCATGTCTCACCCTTCACGCAAACACCATAATTCTGTGTCGTTTTGTCTTTGCCGTAGGATTGTGTGTGGAAACGAAAACCATTCACAATGCATCCATTGTATGAAACGGCAACTCGAATAGGACCACGGGCTAATTGTACAATACGAGGATCTAATTTATCCTTGAAACGGTTAACCTGAAAATATCAAGTTAATATAATAACATAATTGCACAGTAAATTCAAACAGAACACAATTAGGAACATGAAAATTATCATGCCATGAAACTCACGTATGATGCGAACCATTCAGTCAAATGCTGATCTCGAATACTTTGTAATTCACTTTCACCTAATTGGGGAAATCTTGTTGATATATAAGAGTCAAAGTGCCTAAAATGATAACTAGTTAATAATGAATTAAAGCAATCAGATTGATATAAAAACCCTCACAGTTGTTTACATATATGTTACCTGACAATCGGTATAATCTCATTGCAGTTGCGCAAAGTGTAGATATGCATTTGATGTTTCTCAGTGGGATCAAGTAAGTGTTGTCACCCGCAGTTGGGTATGTTACGACATCTTGTATTGAAGATAGATAACAATTGACCCTCGACATCAGCCACAGGAATAGGTATATCATCATTTCATGGGACCCTGTTTAACCGTGTAGGAATAATTACTTCAAAGTAATGGCTACAGAATGTAGACATTTCCTGGACCAAGTATGCTTCCACAATTGATCCTTCAATTGCAGCTTTATTTCTAGCCTTTCGCTTCAATGACCGCATTAGTCTGCCAAGTTAAAAAAATATAACAATTAATGACATGTAATATGCAAAAATTATTGACATATAATATATGAAAATTATTAACAGAAATATGAATGCAGATTAAAAAATTACCTTTCAAATGGATACATCCATCGAAATTGAACTGGACCACACAACTTTGCCTCATGAGGGAGGTGGATAATAAGATGTTCCATTGAATCAAAAAAGGCAGGAGGGAATATCTTTTCTAGCTTACATATGGTAACCACTATATTCCGCTCCAACTGTTGTATGTCATCAAATCGAATCCTACTTGTGCATAAGGTTCTGAAAAATGAGCAAAACTCAGAAATCGTTTCCCATATAGGACCTGGCATATACCCACGTAATGCAATTGGAAGCAACCTCTGCATGAACACATGACAATCGTGACTCTTGAAGTTATAGAATGTACCGTCACTCAAGTTAACCGTACGACCCAAGTTCGAGGCATACCCATCAGGCATCTTTATCGTTCTCAGCCACAGAGTAACATCTCTTATATGTTCCCGACTCAACGTATAAGATGCTTTTGGTTTTACACAATTCCCCCTAATATTTCGTAAATGTAGATCACGCCGCATATTTTTTAACTCCTGAAGCGAAAGGCGAGAATTGGAGTTATCTTTTGTTTTCCCACGTATATCCATAACAATATTAAACATATTCTCGAAACAATTTTTTTCAATATGCATGGCGTCCAAATTATGGCGAACTAGCAAATACTTCTAGTACGGCAACTCCCAGAATATACTCCGCTTTAACCAATTATGCCACTCTCCAAACCCCGCAACTCGGTGTTTATCATATGAAGAGCCAAATGGAGGAAAACAATACCCAACCAACATAGCATGTATTTCATCACCTGACTTATATGGACTAGCGACAGCATTAACCTTCTTCCTTGGGATGAACGATGTTACATTCGAACGGAATGTGTGATTATGCGGTAAAAAAACCCTGTGACAATCAAACCAACATGGCTTTCTGCATTTCTTCAACATAAATGTGTCAATTTCATCCATGCAATATGGACACGCCAGCTTACCATGGGTGCTCCAACCTGAAAGGTTTCCTAGTGCAGGAAAATCATTAATTGTCCATAATAAACATGCCTTCATAAGAAAATTTTGTTGTCGACAACTGTCCCATGTAACAACCCCTTCCAACCATAAAGTTTTGAGTTCCTCAATCAATGGTAGTAAGAATACATCAATGTTGCATCCTGGTGCTCTAGGACCAGGAATTAGGAGAGTCATAAAGATGAAGGGTTCTTTCATACACAGTTCTGGCGGAAGATTGTAAACAACTATAAAGATTGGCCATATCGTGTATGTTCCACCAATAACATTATTCGGGTTAAATCCATCGGTACACAATCCGAGCCTAACATTTCTAATTTCATCAGCAAATGATGGGAATGTTCGATCTACGTGACGCCACGCTTCAGACTGACATGGATGACCCATACTTTCATCATTGCATGATTTATTATAAGCATGCCAAGTCATGTGAGTCGCTGTTTTTGATGACATGTACAAGCGTTTCAACCTGCTTGTTATTGGTAGATACCGTAACAATTTTTTCGGAATCAACGTCTTCCTTCCGGAGGTTACTCTTTCTTTATATCTACTGCTTCCACATTCACGACAATGTGTTAATTTCTCATCTTCCCGGTAGAATAGCATACAGTTATTCTCACATGCATGAATTTTTGTATATGGCAACCCAAGTCCTTTTGTAAGTTGTTTCGCATCATATAGGGTGGATGAGAGTCTATTACTTTTAGGCAACATTTCTTTCATAAGCTCCAGTACTCTATCGAAACAACGATCTGTCATATTAAACTCACTTTTGCAACTTAACAATTGGGTCATTGCAGACAATCGTGTTTGTTTAGTGCACCCATCCTACAATGGTGCATTTGTATCATCCAACAAATTATAAAATTGTTGTGCGGTCGGATTAGGTAACCCTTCTCTCATTTCAGACACATCGAACACATTATCATTATTATCACTGCCATTATCAGGTTCTTCGACATCAGTATCGATAAACTCTTCATCCACCAACATTCTTTCACTATTTTCAGATCCTAAATTCGATGATAACGGACCCATTGATTCATATACCATCTGTTCATACGCATTTACACTACTTGATTCTCCCATTGTCCCTCCATATAACTACGATGGAAAATAGCTACGGGCCATATTGAAATTGTGCAGATTGCTATCATATTGTTCATTGTGACAGTACCATATGTAATAGTTTGGCGTAAATCCATATCGAAACAAATGCTCTCTAACTTTCAGCTCTATTCGATAAAATCTGTTATTACATTTACGACAAGGGCATTTAATCATTTCTGACTCCTTCCCACTAAATGCAAACTGTAGAAACTCATTAACACCGACCATAAATGCAGAATTCATATATCCATCTGTATCTGTCCTCTGGTACATCCACTCACGTCCATTAGCAGCCATTTTATTTCCCTTGTAAAATAGACAGTAAAAACCCTCAACATAAATACATAATATATTTATTACATTTTATATAATATAAATATAATGAAAATGTAAATGAATTACTTATATATGCCATGCATACACCTCGTACCTTCTATAACTGAACTACCTAGCTACTCCATTAAGATAAGGGTCCTACTCCATTGAAAGTTGTATAAGTAGTAAACCATTTTAACTGTTCCATGTTAGTAGCATTTTATGTAAATTTCGGTAGCATTTCCCTTCAGTTTCCGTTCACAGTGTTTCTCAATAATATCAACTTATTGAGAAACACACGACGGGAACAATTTGGGAAATACTCTACCAAATTTCACATATTGCTACTACGACAGGAACACATTAACTGAAATACTGCTTATACAAGTTTCAACTGTCCAACTTGGACAATCCATGATTATGTTAATTACAAATATAACTTAATCCAATACATCTTGTTTGCCAACAATCTGAATCAGACCAATATTATATTTATCATCAACACAATCATGGATGAAGAATCTAAGGTATAATAAATAAAAACTTATATTATGCAACTACATGTTGTGATAAGTCAGCTACCTAAAACAACATAAGTATATCTCAACCAAAATAAATAATTACCATTTAAATCACTAACCTCTAAAGTCAGCTACCTAAAACAACATAAGCATATATTATAACAAATAAATAATTAATAGATAAATTACTAATCTATAAATTACTTATAAATACCTCTATTAAGCTGAAGAAGATGTTGAAGTGGAAGTGAAATTTGATGTAGAAATTGTTGCTGGGACGAGTTGGAGAAGAGAAAGGATGAGGTATTTATAGCCAAAATTTGTAGCAATATCGTAGGTATATATGAAAAGTTAAACTGCAAGGATAATGTAGGAAAGTTGTAGTAACTAACGTAAAAAAAATGTAGGAAAAAGAAACTGTAGGAAAATTGCAGGATTAAAATTGCTACATTTTTAAGACACTCACTCTTTTTTTGTCTTAAAACCGTAGGAAAAAAAAATGAAGGAAAAGCGTCGGATACTTTTTGTCTCAAAACCGTAGGACTATAAACTGCAGGAAAAGCGTCGGATACCGTGTCCGACGCTTTTCCTACATATGTGGTCCCATTCGCCTCAAAACCGTCGAATTACTTGGCGCCATTATTTCCCGCCATCTTACTCTGACATTTATCCTACGCTTTTTTGTGTCAGAATTTTATTGACTCAAAACCGTCGGACATAAAATTTTGTCCGACGGTTTTCCTGCGCAGAATTTTCCTACGCTTTTTTTCGTAGGAAATTTTCGTAGCAAATAATCCTCATCCTTGTAGTGATGTCAACAGATAACCAGGCCGACGGGAATTCTGTTGTATCCTACCCAACGGGTTGGTATTTTTTTTACAATTAAACTGATTTGGGGAGGATATGGGTTTTTTTTTTCACCTGTTGGATACGGGTAGGATGCGGGTTTACAGTCCACCCGCCCCACATCCTACCCATATATGTCTATGCTATTACATATTTACCAAGGTGTTAAACTTATGTATAAGGCCTAGACTTTTATATGTCTTTCCTTGTTAGCTTATTGTATTGTTTTTCGCTATGTTTGTGATGTAGTGATTCTGGAGTTCATTTTGTGTAGTGTGTTGATATGTTTGGATTGTGAATTTATGTGTAGTGCTCCCTTGTGGTGTCTCTTTTATTTTTTTCATATACTAATAATGTTTTTGACGTCTTTGATTGATGTAATTTATAGCTTCTTGCTTGATTTTTTTTTTGTGTGTATGATTGTAGAAGTGTGGTGGATGGACGGGTTTTTACCGATCCTACCCGCATAAAAATGGGTAGGATATGGGTGCCGAAATTGTTTACCTGACGGGTGATGGGTAGGATAAAGATAGGGTGTCTAACGTAGCGGGTAGGATGTAGTATTACTCTCATCCTACCCAAATCCAACTCATTGACATCCCTAGCTAAGACACGCAGGACGATCGTACCACTCGATACAAGCGGGTACACTCCGATATAAAAGCGAGACGAGATTCACTGGTTTGGTACCATTGGGGTGTCGGTACTGAGATATACCGGCCATACTGGCCTGTACGGTACGATATTAAAAACTATGCTTTCAATAGCACTAATCAGGCTTTGCTAAGCCTATGGTCACAGAAGTCAAAATTAGACAAGTTCTGGATGCCCTTCAGTATTTTTAAAGCTTAATTAAAAACTTCTACATCCAAATTTTAATGGAAACTAATCTTTTTTGGACTGTTTTTGTAACATCAATAGTTTTATTGACCAACAAAAAAGAAAAATTGTCAAATTGAGTTGAAATGAAAATATTGTTGTTTTTTTTTCCATGTTTTTTACCACGAGAAATATAACAAATTTGAAAGGTTGAACACATAAATTTAGGTATTGATTGGCATTGTTAGTACTTAGTACTTTAGTAGTATTTGAAAGACTTGAATCTTTTAACAGTCATCAAACTTTCATAAGTATGTCTATTAGTCCATTGAACTTTTCTTCATGCTTGTCCACCCATTTAACTTCGAAAATGCACTCATAAGGGTAGACATTGTGTACAAAAAATGAGTAGTTTTTTCAAGGCCAAAATTCTTTATTCATCCCCAAACTTTGTTCACTTGGACAGTTAACCCCTTCAACTATTACTCGGTGTAACTCAGCAGTCTCAGCCTCCATACTTTGTTAACTGAGTCACATAACCACTTCTACTGATCACATGTGATCATGTGCTATGACTCTGTCATGGAAATATTTCTTTTCATTTCACAGGGACTTAAAATGACAATAATATTAAAAAAGGAAGACGAACTTGTAGTTAGCCAGATGTTGAAAGAGCAATGAGGACTTCAACCTCGTCTTAGATGCATATATCCAAATCAATGGTCATTTCATTGGGGCACTGCCTCGCCGACCGATCCAAAGGCTTCACATGGATTCGAGTTCTCGATCTTCTATTCGAAACCACGAGTTCTCACTTGAAGCCGTGAAAACGCCAAAATGGAATGACCAAGTTGACCACCTAAAATTCACATATAATAGGGAGGACATATAAGAGGGAGGAGTTGGTTGTTTTTGAAGGCACACCATCTGTTTGGTATAGTTATTAATTCCCCTAAGAAAAGAATCAAAGTCGAGGCTTGAAAGACTCTCAAGGAGGAATAGCGTGGCTGTGCTTGTGGCACTGAAAGATTTGGTTGAGATTAGAGTTGAAAATGCGATGATGATCATCCACTGATCTAGGCAACCAATTCCTACATCCAACTAAGCACCCGCCAAATGGTCACCGACTTCTCCATCATCTTTAGTTCCACTTCGACGGAAAAATGCCACCGGCTCCCTATGGGCAACACCAATCGAAGAATATTGTCCTATTTGAAATTCTCTCCTAAACGTCAGCATTCTCTCCCCTAAGTCATTCTAGATTCTTCTTCACTAAAAATCCATTAACGAAAGAGGATCTCACTAGAGCAATGGAAAACATTCTTCTACTATTAAAAGAAGTGAGAATATCCTTTGTTTGATGGCCAGACAGAAATCCGGTGAATGAAAAGGCTTTGATTTCATGAATCCCGCAAAGCCTGAAGTTGCAAATGCCAAGTTCGGCCTTTTATTTTTAATATCGTTGTCATTTATATCTTTGTGAAACTAAAAAGAACATTTTCGTGATGGGGTCATAGCATGTGATCAGTAGAGGGGGTTATGTGTCCCAGGTAATAAAGTTTGGGAGTTGAGTTATTCTGAGTTATAGTTGAAAGGGCTAAGTGCCCAAGTAAACAAACTTTGGGGGTGAATTAAGGGTTTAGGCCTTTTTTCAACCATGAAAGCAAACATATGGAATAGTGCAAAAAGAATATTACTAAATTTTAAGTGGCATAAGACACATACGATGGAATATCTAGCGTTCTGTGCATTTGCAGTGTTCCAAATGCACTTTAGAAACTCCTATTCATTCTAGGACTGATTATTTGGGTATTGGCCTATGCTGCTTTTGCTTTTGTATTGATTTCTACTTCCAGCATGTTGTAGCAGACAAAATGCCTTGTTCTATGTTCAATAAAGCAATTTGCAAGTTAAATGTGTTGGAAACATTTAAAACGGCAGAATTAATGATTTCATTGTTGGAATTATGTTTTTAGTCTGTTTATGATTTTTTTTGTGTGCCCCCATACCTCAAAAAACCCACCACCAAAAAGAAAAAGGGAAACATATTCAATAATACATTATGGTGCTTTCGTTGGTCTGTTGATTTTCAATGCAGACCTAGACAGTCAGTAGCTTCTGCTGTATTCATAGAATAATTCTTTCAACAATGTACAATTGTGGTAAAATGCAAGGAATTAATACTTGAATGAACAACCATATTGTGTCATTGGAAGAAAGAAAGTTTTTAACCTTGTGGCTTTAATAGTTTAATTTTGACTTTTAATAAATTACCTAGAACTCTAATGTTAATTATAAAAATTATACCCAATAGGACATGATAGTTAATATATTCAAGATAAAACAAAATATATATATATATATATATATATATATATATATATATATATAAGATGCCCCATGAAAATATAATCTTCATTTTGTTTGTTTATTTTTTTTACTTAGATAAAATATGCTATTAAATATGCAACTAACATTGGAAAAGTGAATCTCCTTGATCATATCCTATGTGACCTAAATTTCATCCTTAATTTTTTATTGTTCTATCCATTCTAAATAAGTTGTGAATTTATCCATTTCATTCTAAACATATTGTTAACATTTTCATTTCATTCTAATTGTGAATGTTTCCATTCGAAATATGCTGTAAATATTCCCAATCCAAACTAAACTATTTTAAAACATTTTAATTTGTTCCCACTATGTGCAATTTGTTAACCCAACAAAACATTGTTACACAATAAGTGCGTATATTGTGCACTATAACTATTTCACATATAGGAAAAATTGATAATGAAGATTTTTTGAATTAACCTTAATGTTGTTGGCAAAGTTTATTTGAATCATTCAAGCAGGGAAAACATATAATATTTTAAAAATTTAGAACAAAACGAGAATACTTAATAGGTTAAGAATGATAAACAAGCATAAACTAAAGGCTATGGACTATCTATAAAATTTACCTTGTTTATGTTACCAATTTTTTTAAAACTTGGATAAACTATAATACTATATATTTTATTTCAAATAAAAACTAAGGGTATATTTACATTAAGTTGTATTTTTTATGCCTATTATGTTTTTTCTAATAAACTTATTAGAAAATCTATTTTAAAAATATATTATTAAATAAATTTAAACTAATTTGATGTACTTTATTCACGTTTGAAGAACATGTCAATGACTAGTTTTATAAAATATATTACAAAACTCATATTGATAAACTAGAATTGTCCCTATATTAATTGTTATGCAAAAAATATTTTGACTTTATACATACTCCCTCCGTTTCATAATCATTTTTTATTAAAGTTTGAATTAAATATATTGATATTAATTTTTTTTATAAAAATTTTTAAAAATTATATTTATAAATCAGAGTCTTTAATGTACCATTTTCATATAAAAAGTTTATATTTCTATAAAAAATTTTAAAAGAAAGAAAATTATAGATTCATTATTGTAAATAGTAAAAAAAACAAAATTTGTAAGACAGAGGAAGTATTATTTTTCATTTATACGCTGATGCGTAACTAAAAGGATATTAGAGACTCGGTTGCAGAAAAATTAAAAACAAAGCAAAAAGAAGAGGGGCAGGGAAAAGCTTTTGACCCAAAACCCTTCTGCTTCAAGTTTAACAGATGAATCTTGATCCACCGCCACCTCTACCCCTCCCATCAGTTTGTCTGTTGTCATTTAATTTGAGCCTGAGCATCAGAGCGCTCCCATAATCTTTGATGACAATGGATTTTGCCAATCCAATCAAACATGGCTGAGGTCGTGAAAGAACTCACTGGCTTCTTCTCCGACACGAAGGTATTGACACAAATATAATTAATCTTAGCCAGACGACTAGCTAAAGATAAGAGTTCGCCAGGCATATCGCGTACGAGGTGGGCCTTCTGCTTCTAGTGGCAACTTCACATTTTGGGGGGAAGGAGAAGACCTGGGCGGTGGCGGTGAAGAACAATTGATAGAGGAGACCATGGGACACAGCAAGGACTTTTATGTTTGGCATAATTTGTTTTTTTCCTGAAATTTCGCACTGAATAGCGTATGAAAGTAAGTTGTATTTTTTTATCAACAGTTATCCAATAGTTATATAACTTTGCACAAACAACTCATGTTATTAACAAAGTTGATTTATCCGGTAATTGTCCAAAAGGTAGTTATTTTATAATTTTCATTTTTTATAAAAAAATTTTCTTACGTGCAAAAACTACATTATAGACGGACAAAAATATTGTTGGATTTGTTCCAAAGAAAACTTTAATTTTGATGATGACAAGTGATTTGTGTTAATATTTTTAATCTCATTTCTTTGGTCAAAATAAGGTTAATTGAACTTATGCTTAATTTCCAAGTGTGTCAAGTGTTATCTCAAAAAATATGTTTTAAGAGTATTGAGGAAAATTGCCTTTGAAAAGAAACTAGTAGGTTATTAACTTAGGTTAATGTTTGAATCAAGTTTGATTTTCAAATGACAAGTGTTTTTGAGTTGTTTCAAGTCTAATTCATTAAAGTCACAGTTTAACAGGTATTTCTTTCACCTAAGTTTAACTTGCTCCCAAGTTTATACTTTAATACGTTAAACTGGTTTAATTCGAAGTTTGAGTCTCCTGTGAGTTTTCGAAAAACATCAGTTAACGCGTTAAAAGTTGGTTTTAACCTATTAAGTCGAAGCCTGAAGGCTTCCTTTCAAATGCTTCAAGTGGCGTGTTTTCAGCCAAGAATTCAAATAGAGCTCGGACGAATCAGAAGACGCCACCTGTACAGTACTGCAGAACATTAAATGCCTTGTCTCCGGTAGCTTTTGACCGTTAAAGGGAGAAGTCGAGTTTAACCCGTTAAACTCAAAACTTAATGCGAAATCTGGAAACTTAGCCTTTTTGCGTGAAAAACAGAGCAAACGGTCACTAGTTTTTAAGGAACCTTTTCAGGCGTTTCCAGCAAGGTTCCAACGGTCTAATAGCTTCCTAAAGAGTATATTTACAGTAAGATACAAGTTGTAAACCTCTCTTGGCAACTAGAAGAAATAATCCTTCATCAAAGAGCTTGAACTAGAAAAATTGTCAAGAACTTGTGCTTGTGCTTTCATTGGCTTATCTAGCATTGAGTGTTTCCTTAGTTCTTACCTTGTAACCACGAATTGTTGAGTTTGCCTTGAGTGGTTGAGTGATTTCCTTGTAAGGGAAAAGGAGTTAGAAGGGTTTCTAGTTAGCCTTTGGTAGTTAGCCTTTGGCAAAACTAGTAAGAGGTGAAGGTAGAAGAAACTACCAAAGGGTTGTGTGCCCTTGTAAGCTATTGTGTATCATTGTGTTTCATAGTAGAGAAGAAAACTCTCAAGTGGTGAACTTGAGGAGAGGAGTAGGCTCTCAAGAGGAGAGTTTGAATCTCTATAAAAATTCTCTTGTCCAAACTTCTTCTTCTCTCTACATACTTGAGCTTTGGTGGCTGTTTTATGCAACTTATTTTGGTTGAACGTGTTTGTTTTTAAAACTATTTCAAAGGTAGCTTTTAAAGCAAATTCTAGGTGGATTGTGGCAGTCATTTTCTGATTAAAATAGAGTTAATCATTGTTCCTTAAATTAGATTTGAGTTTGGGGGTTCAAGAATTCATTTGTGTTTTATTTTTAGAACCCAACCAATTCACCCCCTCTTGGTTGCACTTGGGCCAACAAATATGAAGCATGAGAGATTGGAAAAACTCACAAAAACCCCACTATTGCTTACATTTTGGCCAATTTGGCCACCACTATGGAATATATTTTGCCAAGTGAACTATTCATGGTTTAAACATGGACAAATAAATTACTGATGCATCAAGAGATAGGTCAATAAGAACACTTAATGTGAAATAAGTGGAATATTGCATAGCATATTCTTTCACGGTGAAATGACAGAGTTTAGTGAAGGCCAAAGTGAGTTATGACGCGAAGTACCTGCTTAAGTGGTAGCTAAGCCCATCGTCACAGGAGTCCATATCAGATTTGTTCTAGATGCAGCTTATTGGGTATTCTTAAAACTTAATTAAAAACCTGTACGTGTTAAGGGTCTCATCTAGATTTTAATGGAAACTCGTCTTTTTGGGCTGGTTTTGTCAAATTGAGCCGAAATGAAAATATTATTGGTTTTTTTTTAATATGTCTTCTACCATGAGAAATATAATAAACTTGAAAGGTTGAAGACATAAATTCAAGTATTGGGCCAATTGGCATTGTTAGTTCTTTAGTAGTATTTGAAAGGCCTAATTCTTTTAACGATCATCAATCCATTGAACTTTTGTTCATGCTTGTCCACCCATTCAGCTTCGAAAATGCAATCATTGGGTTGGTTGACATTGTGTACCAAAAAAAATTAGTAGTTTCTCCCAACTATGAACGTAAACGCATGGATTAGTACAAAAAGGAATATTACTAAATTTTCAGTTTCTCTAATTGCTAAATTAGTACAGTAAAAGATCCTTTTAATTATGTACTGCTCTCTAGGAAAATTATCTATAATCTAGAATTTCAGATAATTTTCATTTAAGGAACCGAATGGCCATATCAGCACAATATTAGAAGTTAGCTATAAGAAGAAAAAGGCAGGGAGCCATGTGCAGTTTCTAAAAGCAAACAAAAAGCATAAATCATATTACTGCTGATTAATATCGTTAATGATCATTAAGAGTTACACGACGATCCGGCAAAACCTTATTTATTAGCCCATTCACACACAAACACTTGAAAGGATAAACCACAACAAGACTCGAATTAACACAAACAAAATGCGATGTCTCACGCGCTTGACCTCTTCGGCCGCCCCTCGGTGTAATAGGGACAGTAGTTCCTGGTGGTGCTGAGCTCGTAGGGGGCTGCATCGAGTGCGAGCCACTGCTTCACCGTGAACAGCTGCTGGGTGCAGGGCGTGTGGACGCCGGTTGCGGTGACCTTGACGTAGTTGACGTACCAGCCGGGGTAGCTCCCGGAGCCGTCGGAGCTGATGTTCATGGCGCAGATAGGGCTGGAGAGGCAGGGGCCGCGGCCAGAGAAGATATCGAGATTGTCCCTCTCGAAGTAATTGTGGCCGAGCCCCATGAGGCCCCAGGATTCGAGATCGGTGATGGACACGTACTCGCCGCTGCTGTTGTAGAGTTTGAGGCTGATGATGGAGTCGGTGCCGGCCTTAAAGATCGACCCGGTCCTCACGTAGATCGTGTAGACGCAAGAGTCACCGTCCTACCATCGATTCATAGATCATATCGTAAAAAAAGAAATTACTACTGCTAAGAGAAGCTAACATTTGGAATTAAGCTTAAAGAAATGTGAAGCCAGAAGAAATGGGTTAGTAAGTAGTACTTACAGAGAGAGCGATAGTGGAGAAGGAGAGGAGGAGGGAGATGGACAGGAGAAGAGAGTGAGACGCCATGGCTGGACTCGTGGAGCTTCGCTCAATGTCAGAGGATGAGAATATGAGACTGATAAATTAACCAAGCGGGGCGAGGATTATATTGATTTTTGGGACAACGTGTTTTTTATGTTTATTTTTCTGGCCCGGGTTTGGTAGGGAGTTGCGGGCCGAAGCCGAGTACGTTGGGCCAATCTGTTTGGAGAGTAATGTGATTGGTAGCAAAAGCATTAGTCTTTTTGTGATTCAGGCCTTTTGCTTTTTCTTTTGAAAAAAATAAAGATTTTTGGGGCAACGTGTTCTTTATGTCCAGTGGTTATGGGAGCCCGCGGGCTGTTGATACGAGCGCTTAATATGAAATAAGAGGAATATTGCATTATTACATTTTCTTTCATGGTAAAATGACACAGTTTAGTGAAAGTGAGCATATGACCGAAACGTACCCGCTAAAGTGGTAGCTAAAATAAAATTAACTATTCTTTTTGTCTTTCAATAGCACTAATCGGGCTTTGCTAAGCCTATGGTCACAGAAGTCAAAATCAGATAAGTTTAAATACCCTACTATATTTGTAAACTAATATCTCAACAACATCGCCTGTCATTTTTTCTCAATAGTCTGTAGTGAAATATTCAAAATAAGTCATACATCTTTTTTTTTTTTTCAGATAGAAAACCAAATATCACTAAGAACATGATATGAGCTTGTAAACCTTCTCATTATAGTCAAAAGATAATGGAAAATTTAAAGGGTTAATGAATAGTTGTTACCAATGATATTAAAGCTTAAAAGAACTTTACTAAATTCAATGATATTTGCTACATAAACTTTACTAACTCAACATGGAGCAGTTATTATTTTCCTTTTATTTCCTAGTAAGTAACAAAGTGTTTCTCCATTATATGTGTGAATTTAATAATACTACATGCAATTCTTCATAGAATTGAACAGGTCACATAATTAATGATTTTTCTATAGAGAATAATGCAAAATATATTTTGTGGCTACTACACTTTCCCTTTTGTTAGAATGAAAACAGTGACCTTGGTATATAGAGCAAGCCTTAATGGGAGGGAATACAATACTATCGGATGCAAATAGATGGATTACAGAGGCAACTTTAACCTATGAAGGAAAATGCAATAAACAAACTAACACTCAATTTGTTTTAACTTTAGTCAATTAACTACAAAATGACTTATTTTTATTTTTATATTTTTTTATTTGAAACTAATTTTAATTAAAAGCCAATATTATGTAGCTGCAATAATCAATTGAAAATACAATTTTTATAATCTTACTAAATTTTTATGAATTTTTCTAGTTTCAAGCTTTAAAAAAGAAAAATTCATAAAAATTTAACAACATCCTAAAAATTTACTTTCAAATTGATTATTGCATCTACATAACATTGGTTTTCAAATGAAATTAGTTTCAGGTAAAAAAATGTAAAAGTAAAAAACAGTTAGTTAACTTTAGACAAAATGAATTGGCCATAAATTTGTCTATTAATGCCTAGTCAACATCATCACTATGATCAGTCTATGGCAGATGCATCAAATTGAAATCCCAATCCTGCATTAGTGATTGCATTGTATACCTTGATTCAACATGAATAAATTTAAGGGGAAAAAAATGAATCCTGGAAGAAAATTAAAAAAGTGAAACCAATTGAAGCCTTCATTTTTACCATGGAAAAAACATTCCTATGAATTTTTGTCGACCAAGTCTATAAATAATAAAATTAATTAAAACCCATAATCATCCAAACAAAAACTCAGGAAGTAAGAAATGCAATAAATAAGGAAACGCTCCAACCTTCCCCCAAATGATTCATCAGTTCAATGATTCTGATGTGAAATAAACGGCTATGAGAGACATCTATGACAGAGCGATTGAGGAACAACAGTTAAATTGAGCCAAGGCCCTTGAAAAATAATTAAATTGGATAAATAAAAGACAAAATGAGCTTTAAAAATAAAATAAAATAAAACAAGAGCTAATGCATCAAATTCTTACATGTTCAGCTTAATGGACATTAAAAAAAGTTGTAGTAGAGGGTACTAGTCTGAAATCGATCGATCGGAGAGAAGTAGTAGCCCCATCAGCCATAGCCATCTCGTTCCTTGAAGAACATAGAATGGTGGAGGCGGATCTCATTGTCGAAGACTAGGAGTAGCTAAGATCCTTGGCCTTAAAAGGTATTTGAACATCAGTCATTGGTAATATAACGAATGGTGAGTGATGGAGATAAAAAGGGAAGTGGCTTGGATATACTTGTTTTTTAATTTTTAATGGTTTAATTGCAAGAAAATAATTCATAATGAAGGGGGACTCAATTAGGATTGAAGTGGCTTTGAGACAATTGCTACTTATGCTTATTGGCCATGGCTGGAGGAAAAAAGGTGACACAGAAGCTTTGAAGCAAGAGAGAATAAACAATGGTATGTTTTTAAATTTTAGTGGCTAATATAATTTAGATATAGGTACATTTAAATTTCATTTATGGTCCCTAACCTTATCGTATCGTCCTAAACGGGTCACTAACCTTCATTTTGTCCTATTAATGTCCCTAACCTCCTTATTTGTGTCTTAATCGTAGTCTTTCCATCATTTTCATGGTTAACTTTGACAGAATTGTTGTGACAAATGCCAACATTGATCTTACATTTTTTTATTCTCAATCAAATGACCCTCAAGCTAATAAATTTATCACTACAACCATCATCTCCCCCTCTCTTCCTCCCTCACCATCTTCGACCACCACATCCCCACATATTGACAACTGGCTCCGTCATCAACAATCGTCGTTCAACACTTCTTCCAATCGACCCAACCTGTCGTCAACTACAATCAATAGCCTCGGTTTTGAATTGACAGCCACGTTTTTTAATCGACAGGCCCCTCCTCTCTTCTTTGCTGCACTCTTCTCAATTTTTGCTATCTTTGTTAAAATCATCAAGTGATGAATTAGATGAATAATGTAACGATCCAAGTCCAGAACAGGTCAACGGAACACCTACCCACACCACATGAGTTATCCTTAGGAAAAGGATAAGCGCTAGGTGTTATTAGAGCCTATATATCTACATAAGGCTTCCCACAATTCACCTATATGGGATATGGAGGTGTTATAAACTCCCCCTTTATGTATCCAACGTCCTCATTGAGGTCAGTCAGATTACTTGGTTCCCCAGATTAAGTAACCTCTCTAATCGGACTACTTAGCCTCTGGCCAAGTAGCCTCTCGAATCTAATATCAGTCCTGGTAAACGATGCATGTGCACACTCATCATGCCACACCATCATGGTCCTCGGTTAGCTTTGATACCATCTGTAACGACCCATGTCTAGAATCGGTTAACGAAACACATGCTCACACCACAAGGGCTATCCTTTGGAAAAGGATAAGCGCTAGGTGTTTATATTCTGAAATTGGAGCCTATATATCTACATAAGGCTTCCCACAATTCACCCATGTTGTAACACCCCCATGTCCCACATGGGTGAATTGTGGGAAGCCTTATGTGGATATATAGGCTCCAATTCCAGAACATAAGCACCTAGCGCTTATCCTTTTCCAAAGGATAGCCCATGTGGTGTGGGCAGGTGTTCTGTTGACCGATTCTGGACTTGGGTCTTTACAGTTTGGTATCAGAGCCAGATTCGAGGAAGGCAGCGACCCCACTCAGTAAGTATGCTTCTTGTTTGCTTGCTAAGTTAGGGACCTTGGATAGGTTTTGAAAAGTTTCTATAATTGAGCATAATATATTAGCAAGTTTATAAACAAAAGTTAACAACTTGGCTTTCAATAAGGGGACTCGTAAAATAATATACCAATTAATTTAACGTCTAAAATGATATAAGAGTTACCTAGAGCCTCACCTAGTGTTATAAGTTAAAAGTTACTTCGAAAGTTGTTTAACTACGTTGGACTAAACCTCTTCCTTTTAGGTCATGGACCCACATGAGTACCCTGCATTGGGTCTTGGGCGAGGGGCACAGGATGAGCTGCCAGCTCGTGGTAGAGGACAACCCCCACGAGGTCGAGGCCAGAATGCTCAAGTGCCTGGACAGGACATGCTGAATCATGGGCAACAAGCCTAGAATCTTGGTCAACAGGCCAATGATGATCCATTGTGTCAGACAGTCATTGTCTTAGGTTAGTACTTTCAGAATTTGAATGAGCGGGAGCAGCAGCCTCATGCCCCGGCCAGATGTCAGCATAGGGTCGACCTACTTGAGCGGTTCAAGAGGCTAACTGGTGAGTATACTGGTGGGGTTAACCCTACCAAAGCTGAGGAGTGGATCAGGGCTTCGGAGAGGACACTTACAGCTTTGAGAATTCCAGAAGAGGATAAGGTGGACTTAGCTACCTTTAGCTTGGTTGAGGAGGCCCAGACATGGTGGGAGGCCACTCGACCAGGGGTTCCGAGAACTGAGGGTGGATATATCACTTGGGAGACATTCGTGCATACTTTCTATGGTCGATACTTCTCTGAGGCCATGAGGGACAGAAAAGAGCAGGAGTTTCTTGCACTGGTATAGGGGAGCATGACAGTAGATCAGTACACAGCTAGATTTAATGCCTTGGCCCGCTATGCTGAGCACATTGTGGCACATGAACCAAGGAAAATCAAGATGTATGTTAATGGTTTGCGTGACGAGCTGGCAGATAGGCTGATCATGCAAGAAATTGATACCTTTGAGAAGGCGGTATCCTTAGCTCAACGTGGTGAGGCAAGGATGCGAGATAAGAAACTATCTAGACCGCTTGACACGAGTCGGAGTCGTATGCCATCACGACCTACACATGCAGGCAGTTTCCGTCCCATACCACGACCGATGCCTGCCCAGGGGCGAGGACATTTTGGCAGAGGTCAGCCAATCGATAGTAGAGCTACCCGACTACAGCTTAATGGGACAGGAGGATCTATAGTCCGACCGGTTTTTCAGGGCCAGGGAGGGCCTAGATGTCAGACTTGTCATTTCTTTCACCCAATTGGAGGGCGATGTGTGACTTGTTTCTATTGCCAGGAGATAGGGCATCTATCCAGGCAATGTCCTAAGAGAGATGCTCCACTAGCAGCACACGTTCCACCAGCAGCACCGGTAGGACCACCAACAAAGAAACCTCGTGTGGCAGGACGTGTTTACGCAGTGACAGCCGAGGAGGCAGAGGATGCTCCAGGTGTGGTGCAAGGTACGCTGTTAGTTATAGCTTTTAATTATAGCCTTTAATTTCAAGTTCATGGTAGTGGCATGCTTAGGTTAGTGATTGTTTGAATTGATCGTAGGTACTCTTTCTATTTCTGGGTTTCCTTCTAGAGTTCTTATAGACTCGGGGTCCACACATTCTTTCATATCTCCTAGACTAGCAAATCAGTTAGGCATGCCTGTTAAAGAGCTTCCTTTCATACTAGTGGTTTCTATGCCATCAGACACTAGTATGAGTTCTACTCGTGTACTTCAATCTTGCTCGATTTCTGTCGGAGGACGCGATTTAGACTCTGACCTCTTTGTGCTTGGGATATCTGAGTTTGATTGTATTTTGGGCATGGATTGGCTACATCGCCACCATGCTAAGGTGGATTGCTATCAGAAGCTAGTTACCTTCTCCTTGCCTGATGGATCAGAAATACAATTTGTTGGGGATAAAAAGAGGTTTTCTTTAATCTTAATTTCTAGCTTGCAAGCTAATAGATATCTCCGTCAAGGTGGTGTTGGCTATTTGGCTTATGTGCAGACAGATTCAGAGAAGCCTGAATCAGTAGCTGGTATTCCCATTGTGGAAGAATTTCCAGAAGTGTTTCCAGAGGAGTTACCTGGAATGCCACCTAGCCGGGATGTTGACTTCACCATTGATTTATTGCCAGGAACAGCTTCTATCTCTCAAGCACCTTATCGAATGGCTCTCTCAGAAACGGCAAAACTAAAAAGTCAATTACAGGAGCTTCTCGAAAAGGGGTTCATACGTCTAAATACCTCACCTTGGGGTGCTCCTATTTTATTCGTGAAGAAGAAGGATGGCAGCTTGAGGATGTGCATCGATTATCGACAGCTGAATTTGGTGACGATAAAGAATAGGTACCTTTTACCTCGGATTGATGACCTGTTTGATCAGCTGAGGGGATCATCAGTGTTCTTCAAGATCGATTTGAGGTCTAGGTACTATCAACTGAAAATCAAAGAGGGAGATGTGTCAAAGACAGCATTCAGGACTCGTTATGGGCATTATGAGTTTTTAGTGATGCCCTTCGGGTTAACAAATGCACCCGCAGCTTTCATGGGCCTAATGAATAGGGTGTTCCAACCATACCTAGATCAGTTTGTCATCGTTTTCATAGATGATATTCTGATTTACTCACCAGAAGCTGAAAGCCATAGAGAACATTTTAGGATTGCACTTCAGACGTTGAAGGAGCATAAGCTGTATGCAAAGCTGAGCAAGTGTGAGTTTTGGTTGGACAGTGTCACCTTTTTAGGCCATGTGATAACTAAGGAAGGAATTTCAGTGGATCCTAGTAAGGTTGAAGCTGTGGTGAACTGGTAACAACCGAAGACCGTGTCTGAGATTCGGAGTTTCTTGGGCTTGGCTGGGTATTATAGACGTTTTTTAGAAGGTTATTCAAAGCTGGCACACCCTTTGACCCAACTGACTAAGAAGGATCAGCCATTCCAGTGGACCGAGCAGTGCGAGAATAATTTTCAGGAGTTGAAGAAGCAGTTAGTCTCTGCACCTGTTCTTACTCTTCCTGATGGGCGAAGTCGTTTTGCAGTTTATACAGATGCATCACATCAGGGGCTTGGCTGTGTATTGATGCAGGCGGGAAAGGTGATCACTTATGGGTCTAGGCAGTTGAAGCCTCATGAGCTTAATTACCCAACTCATGATCTGGAGTTGGCAGCTGTCATACATGCATTAAAGATTTGGCGACATTATTTGTATGGAGAAGAGTTTGAGGTCTTCATTGATCACAAAAGCCTACAGTATCTATTGTCACAGAGGGAACTCAATAATCGACAGCGTCGTTGGGTTGAATATCTCTCCGATTATAATTGCACTATTCAGTATCACCCAGGTAAAGCTAACCTAGTGGCTGATGCTTTGAGTAGAAAAAACGGGTGCTAAACTGAATGCTTTGGTGGTTTCTGAGTGGAAACTACTAGAGAAGTTTAGTCATATGAGCTTAGATGTTCAAGTGAAGGGACCCCAGGTTCTCATGGCCAGTTTGCATATGGAGCCTACACTTGTGGCAAGGGTCAATGAGGCGCAAAAGAAGGATCCACAATGCCGAGAATGGTCAGTTCTAGGGCAAAAAGGATTCAGTGTGGATGTGGATGGTACCCTAAAATTTCAAAATAGAATTGTTGTTCCCCAAGGTAGTGAGGTAAAGTATGATGTTTTATCGGCGGCATATGCATCTCGGTTGACCATCCACCCGAGGGGCACCAAGATGTACCATGATTTGAAGAAAAGCTTTTGGTGGAGTGGCATGAAGAAGAATATTGCAGAGTTTGTATCTAGATGTCTGACTTGTCAGAAGGTCAAAGTAGAACACCAGAGACCTGGAGGACTGCTACAGCCATTAGAGATTCCTCAATGGAAGTGGGATGACATTACAATGGATTTCATAGTCGGGCTACCTGCCACTCGTCATCGACATGATGCAATATGGGTTATAGTTGATCGGTTAACCAAGTCAGCCCACTTTTTGGCAATCCAAAAGACTTGGCTTGTAGCTAGATTAGCTGAATTATACATATCTGAGATAGTTCGTCTTCATGGAGTACCAAGGAGCATTGTTTCTGATAGGGATCCACGATTCACATCACAGTTTTGGCAGGCTTTACAAGAACAGTTGGGCACTGTGACATTAATGAGCACCGCTTATCATCCACAGACAGATGGGCAGTCGGAGAGGACTATACAAACTATTGAGGATATGCTTAGAGCTTGTTCACTGGATTACAAGAACTCCTGGGATAATGACCTGCCACTAGTGGAGTTTGCTTATAATAATAACTATCACTCCAGGATTCAGATGGCCCCATATGAGGCTTTGTATGGACGTAGTTGTCGTACTCCGGTGTGTTAGGAAGAAGTGGGCAACAGGCCTTTATTAGGACCAGATTTGGTACAACAAACTTCAGATAAGGTTAAAGTAATCAAACAACAATTGGTAGCGGCTCAAGATAGGCAGCGAAGTTATGCAAACCAGACGCGTCGTCCCTTGGAGTTTTCTGTTGGTGATCATGTGTTCCTAAAGGTTTCACCGACCAAGGGAGTTCAACGCTTTGGAGTGAGAGGAAAGTTGGCCCCGTGCTTTGTTGGACCTTTTGAAGTTTTGGAACGGGTTGGAGAGGTGGCTTATAAAGTAGCTTTACCACCTAACTTGGCTAGAATTCATAACATGTTCCATGTGAGTAATATTCGAAAGTATCAGCCAGATCCGGCACATGTTATTCCGTGGGAGCCGTTGCAGTTACGTGAGGATTTGACTTACGTCGAGGAGCCTTTGGCCATTGTGGATCGTAGAGAAAAGGTTCTGCGCAACAAAGTCATTCAACTGGTAAAGGTCATTTGGAATAATCATGGAGAGCAAGAAGCAACCTGGGAAGTTGAGGATGAGCTTCGAAAGAAGTATCCGCAGCTTTAAGGTACTTCTCAACACCCTCTTTCAAATTTGGGGACAAATTTCTTTTAAGGGGAGGAGGCTGTAATAACCCTAGAAATTAAGGAAAATAAAATTACTAAATTACCCTAAAAAATAAATAAATAAATAAATAATAATAAGTAAATAAAATAAATAAATAAAAATAAATTAATTAGCATTTTGTCCTTAAGGGTATTTTTGTAATTTTACCTACCAATTTAGAAAATCAATATAAAATTTACAATCTTGATCCTTAGATAATTCCTTTAGTACTTATTAAGTCAAAATTCCAAATCAAAAGCTCAAAGTCATTTTCTTTAGGCTAGGGGCATTTTTGTCATTTCCAACTGAGCATCGGATAGAAAATCTGGGAGCACCATTGGATTCTTCTCACAAAAATGAGTCAAAAGAAAGTTACCTCACTCAATTCTGAATTCGTTTGCTTAGGTTTCCCAAAATTTAGCTAACACGCGTGTAGGGTTTAAACTGGGTTCATGCTACCGCTAAATAGGATTATTTTTCTTTTTTTTTTCCCTAACCCTAATTTCTCTCTTATATATCATCCAACCGCAACACCTTTACAATAATGATATCAAAAAATTAATTCATTTTCTCCTTCCGTTTTCTTTTCCTTAAATTAAATCACATTGAATCTTATAATGCCATTATTCGTTTCCTTTCCTTTTTGCATTTTTCCACATGTTCCTACACTGTCAAAGGCCTGTAGAAACTACACCTAGGAAAATTAATCTATTCTTTTCTCCTCCCCATCAACCGCCGCTTAAGCCATAAGAAGAAATTGGATTTTTCTAAAGATCGTCCACAATTCTTTCATCCTTTCGCGCCGGTTGTTTGCCTCCACTTAGTGCTTCATCAAATCGTGTAAGTTCAGCCATCCATGCTTTGATTCTTGGCTCTTCCAAAGTATTAGAATATTAATTTAATTCTGTATTTTTGCCTAGATTTTTTTTGTAACACCCCCATATCCCACATGGGTGAATTGTGGGAAGCCTTATGTGGATATATAGGCTCCAATTCCAGAACATAAGCACCTAGCGCTTATCCTTTTCCAAAGGATAGCCCATGTGGTGTGGGCAGGTGTTCCGTTGACCAGTTCTGGACTTTGGTTGTTACAGATGGTATCAGAGCCGACCCGGGACCACGATGGTGTGGCATAGTGGGTATGCACATGCATCGTCTACCGGGACTGATCCTGGATTCGAGAGGCTACTTGGCCAGGGGCTAAGTAGTCCGATTAGAGAGGTTACTTGGTCCGGGGAACCAAGTAATCCGATTGACCCCAACGGGGACGTTGGGTACATAAGGGGGGGAGTTTGTAACACCCCCATGTCCCACATGGGTGAATTGTGGGAAGCCTTATGTGAATATATAGGCTCCAATTCCAGAACATAAATACCTAGCGCTTATCCTTTTCTAAAGGATAGCCCATGTGGTGTGGGCAGGTGTTCCGTTGACCAGTTCTGGACTTGGGTCGTTACATTTTTAAGTTGAAGGGAAACCCCATCCGGGCACCAAAACCAATCCTACGAGTACCGACGATCCTGCTTTGCTTCGTGTGAGCCAAAGTTCTTCGGTATTACTCTTTTAATTTTTTTTTCCAGCACCTAAAGGCCTAATATTTTTGCTGTAAATATTTGGTAGATTATCATTAATCCAAGTTTTGGGTTTTTCCACTCGTTTCTGGTGCAATCTTGTCCATACTTGCTCCTAAAACCCGGTAAGCCACTGTAGTCTTTTTAAAATTCTTTCGGCTGTCAATTTCAAATCTTACAGCCCTAACAATTATCTTATCTTTGCTGTCCATGTTGTTATAAAGGGTTAGAAAATCCTTACTTGAAGGTTTGGCGCTTCGTTGGACTCTCGGAGCGTCAGAGATCCCAAAAACACATCGGTAACCGAAATAAAATTTTTTTCCTTCCAAGATCAATTTTTACAGCCATTAAATGAGCTTATAAGTTAGTGTATGGCCGCTTTAATTTTTAGAATCAATATCAAGAAGGCTCCCGGCACGATCCCGAATAGGCACGAGGCCACCGAAGACACCCTGAGACCCGTTTTGCCCACTAGGTAAAATTTCGGCCTAGATGTTAAGAACATGAACTTTCCAAGTACCATTTAGGAAAATTTCTAAATTTTAGCATACTTTCTAATTTTCTACCTTACTAACATTTTGTAGGACCGTCCTAGGGAATCACCCCTTTCGCCGTATTATTCCGAACTAGGTAAGGGGGAAGAGCGGGTTAGTTCTCGTGAGCCCTCTGAGGCCCAAAATAAGCATCAACCCAAATAATAAATTTTAAGTAAACAATTGGGCTAAACAAAATCTTTAAACGTGTGGAAAACATGGGTAGGGTAATTAATTAGTTTTTCTAGAATTTTATTTTATTTTATTATATTTTATTTTAGTTCTTTTCCTTTGAGATGTAATTTTGGTTGGTTGGTTGTATGGTTGTAATGATGTGATGTATGATGTATGTTTGGCGCTAGTATCATACTAGGACCGCTTATAACAAGAATTAAATTAGAAATATGTTAGGACCGCCTAAATAAACACCACTAGTAGCATGTTTAGGGCCGGCGAGACAAACACCGCTAGTACCATTTTTAGGGTCGACAAGCTCATTAGCAACATGATGAGATTGGAAGGAACCGTTAGTGGCATGTTAGGGTCGTAATAAATTATTATAATCCGATAGATAAAGGATTAGGAGCGTAAATACTAAATGACTAATTTAGAAAGAATTCACGAGAAATGAGATGAACATTTATCACAAATACACTTAAAAGATATCATTGATTGTCATGACATCATGTAACACTAAACTAAGATAACATGATAAAAGAAATAGGATGCACTAGAATCATGGCCTTCTACTAAAAGAGCTAAAATAAAATGAGCTACGGTCATGCATCAATTGGTTGTTGCATATGATTAATGTTTGTCATACACAAGATTGCATTAAGTAAAAGATTTGAAGAGTAAGATAAAATACGAGGCATGCAAGGTTGGTGACGAACCATATCTACATGACCTAACAAGCCGTAAATTTAGACAAGAGGTTCGGAACGGACGATTCGAACCTGAGAGGCATGTTAGGGTGGCGGCGGACCGTCCCTAGTCATGACCCGATATTGACACGGAGTATGGAGATATGGTTTGTGCGCTGTCAGACCATAGCTGGCGAGGGACCATGCTTATCGCTGTTATCACGAGAGGCTCTACCTCGGCGTAGGTATCCCGAGAGGCTCTGGCTTGGTGGCATTCCTAGTGGCACTGCCTAAGAGTTATCCCAAGAGTGGGTGATGTACACACTCGCCACCCTAGGTTCGTCCGACGGCAATTAAGTATTGGATTAAGTGATCGATCAAGAAGATATTATTTAATCGGTCAAAAGAATTATGCATATGCATGGTAGTTCAAGCATGCTAGTAGGATTTTGATTTTATTGTTATGATGTTGTATGGAATTGTTCTTTAATTAAATTGCTACAGCTTAAAGTTTATTATTCGTTGTTGCTTGTTACGGGAATATTAGGACCCACGTGATGGGCCTGATACTTCCCCCTTACTGAGCAAGTTGTGCTCACCCCTCCTCTTAACATGTTTTTCTAGGTGAGTACTATGAGGAGACAGAGTACACTGAACCATATAACGAGGTTCAAGATGTGGAGCAGATTGAGTGAAGGTACGCTGTAGCCCCTCGAAAGTAAAACTGGCTGGGACTAGGGTTCAACTTAGTGTTATTTGATTTCTAAAGAGACATATGGTTTGTTTAAATTGGCACATTATCCGCATATTAGTTTTCCTGGGATTGTCACTTAACTACTCTGATTTCATTTAATACTTTCATTGTTTGGAAAATAATTTAAATAAAATGTTTTACCTCATATTTCCCAAATTATTTTAATTAAATGCTTTAAAATTCTGGGAATTTAAGATATCTTTTAAAATTAAGGTTCATAAAATTGGGGGCGTTACAGAGTTAAATTTTTTTTATTAATTGTTTATTTAATTAATTATTAATTTTAATCATAATTTTTATTATTTTTAATATTTTATTATTATTTTTCTATCTTTCTTAAATTTTTAAATATCATTACTTTAAAGATATATTTAAAAAGAATTGATTTGTATTTTTTTTTGGAATTATTTAATTATGATTTTTTTAATAATTTTAATAAAAAGGAATAAAAGATTAAATTTTTGTTGTTTTTTTTAAAGAAATAATAAATAAAAACATATGTTCCAAAATAATAAAAGATGGTTGGCTTTTGTTAAAAAAATGATTTTTACTAGCCCTAAAAATAAATAGAATAAATTTAATTATTAAAAAAAATTCTTCTTTTAATTAGTTATTATTTACTTATTTATATTATTTATTTTCTTTATGGCTAATTTCTTTCTTTAAATGAAATGAGTTTAACCATAAAGGAAAATTAAATAACAATAAGTAAAGTGGAGGTTTTCTTTTTTTTTGGTTTTGAACATCCATTTAAAAATAAAAGGTGCATAAATTAAATAACACATGCAAATAAATAAAGAGAAAAAACATAAAGTAAACAAGGAATATTAAAAGATGATAAATAAATAAATAAAGTGGGCCTTTTTGGCCATCCACTTTTAAAATAATAAATAGGAGGTATAACCTTCCATAATAATAATAATAATAATAATAATAATAATAATAAAAGTTAGTAAAGTTAGTAAAGTTAGTTGTTAATATTAATAACAACAATAATAAAAGTTAGTAGTAATAACAACAATAAATAATGAGTAAACAAGTAAATATAAAAAGTTAGTAATTAGTTTTCTGCAAGGATAAAAGAAAGGTTAGTGACCAAATAGAAAGAAATTGAAAAGATGAAGGACTAAAGCTGAATTTTACCTTAAGAAAACAAATTTTGAATTTGGTTGGTAACAGAAACAAAACGGCGACGCGTCGTGGAGGGGGAAACGGCAGGGGCAACGGTAAAGGGGGGGCAACGCGCAAGGGATGGGACGGTGGCGGCAGCACAGCAGGCGACGGCGACGGCGGCGAAGGCGGCGACGGCGGGATGACGGCGACGGCGATGGGATGGGCGGCGGCGGCAAACAGCGAAGGAGAGAGAGAGAACAGAAATAAATGGAATTGGGAACAGGGACTAAAACGTGAAAACAGAAACTTTTTGGTCTTCTGGGAAGAGGGAGGAGGGGCCAGGGACTAAGGGCAGCTGTTGACACCCAATTTCGTCCGACTATCATTTAATAAAAAAAAATTAAATTAATTAAATTTAAAAAAAAAATTAATTAAAATATATATTTTGATAACAATTAGGTTAGGGGGCATTTTATTTTATAATATTAGTTTTAAAATTATATATATATATATATATATATATATATATATATATATATATATATATATATATATATATATATATATGTATGTATGCGTGTATTAAAAAAAAACTAAAACTAAAAAAAACTAATTAATTATTAATTATTATTAATTTTTTTAAGAAATTAACTATTAATTAATATAAAAAATAAATTAAAAAATTAATTAATTAATTAATTAATTTAAAAAAAAAAAAAGAAAGAATAAGAAGTCACCTCCCCGCCTTCACCTGGCTAGCTGTTTCTCCCCCAGCTGAGCCTTCCTCTGGCTAGCGACATCTCACCTGCCCTAATCGATCTCTCTCGCTCTCTCGAGAACCTTCTATCTCTCTCTTTTAGGTCCTGACTTAGATGCTCATCTCTCCCACACACAGACACAAAACAAGGACACCCTTCACCTCTCTCTCTCCTCCCGATTATTCTCTCTCTCGGGAGCTCACTCTCTCATCTCTCCCTCACAACTCTCTCGACTTCATTACCTTCCTCTCCCCTCGTCACTTCCGGTTGCCCCTCACCGTCCCAGCCTTCCCCGCGCTGCTACTCTCTCTCTCTCTCTCCGCCTCGCCTCCCCTGCTCGGTCGCCCCCGTGCTGCTGCTCTCTCTCTCCCCGCGTCGCTCACCCGTTCGCCAGGCCAGCCGCCGCATCCACCCCCTGCAGCTGTGCCCGCCAGGCCGCTCCAGTTTCCGGCATAGCCCTTCGGCTGTTGCTCTCCCTCCACCGCGCAACCGCCATCTTCCCCCCATTTCGCGTCACCGCCGGCCTGGTCCTCCGTCTGCTGCTCTCCTTCCGCCGTTTCCACCGTCGGCCAGTTTTTTCGGGAGTCACCGCCACAGGCCCGTCGCAATCTTACCCTCTCTCGCCGTTAATTACGCTTCCTCGCCCCGACGCATAAAAGGAAGAAGACGAGAACAGCGCCAGACGCATCATTTGACCAAAGTCAAAGACTTTTTTTAACTTTTTGGGTAAATCCTTGTTTAGTCCTCGGATTTATTTATTTTCCATTTAAGTCACTAACATATTCTATTTTACAGATTAACCCTTAACAGCAAGCCTTTATTGTTTCTTTTCTTTAATCTCTTTCGTTTACTTGTCTATTTTGGCCATCCATTAAATTTAGCCATAAAATTCATGTAGGATTATAATCTGGATTGTTTTATTTTTTTTATCTATATAATTTTGGGATAGTTCATTTATTATTTAATATTCACGATGTATCTAAAAAAAATTTATTTTTTGTGTGGATCTAATAAAACTCTTGAATGAATTTTGTCATAATTTTTATGAAATTTTAGATTTTTATTTTTTTATGACTAATTTTGTTTAAAAAAATTATTTTTATTTCTTATTATTATTTTACTTCTTACTTCTTTCTTTTCTTTCTTTCTTTTCTTTTTTATTCTTTTGTTCTTTTGTTTGTTCTTTTTCTTTTCTTTTCTTTTCTTTTACTTTCTTTTCTTTGTTTTAATGAAAGATCTTTATTATTTATTTTTTTCAGTAATTACTCAATTTATAAATGAACCAAAAAGTAATTTTTTTTATCAAGATTTTATTTACTTAATAAAAAAATCAAAGATTTATATGTATATTTAAAAAAATAAAAGAAAAGTCTTGATATTTATATATTTTATTTTGATAAAATATTTTTAAAGTAATTATTTAATTTATAAGTCTAAAAAAAAATTCCATCTAATTAATAAGTCTAAAATATTTAAAGAGAATTTATTTCTTTTTTTAATTTTTATTTTTATTTAAAATCATTTGGCTAAGATTTTTATTCGTTAAATAAAGGAATAAAAAAGTTATATTTTATTATTTTTAAAGAAATAAGTAAAATATAAAGTCTTAATTTTCATATACTTCTTTTATTAAAAAAAATTTTATTTTTATTCTTTTTCATTCTTTTTATTGGATAAAAATTAAAGTAACTATTAAAAATTAATTTTATTTATATACTTATTTAAAAATATATTTTTCATTCTCCAAACCATGGATCCTGGCGGATCATTTGGACATGGAGTTTAAATTTTTTTTATTAATTATTTATTTAATTAATTATTAATTTTAATCATAATTTTTATTATTTTTAATATTTTATTATTATTTTTCTATCTTTCTTAAATTTTTAAATATCATTACTTGAAAGATATATTTAGAAATAATTGATTTGTATTTTTTTTTGGAATTATTTAATTATGATTTTTTTAATAAAAAGGAATAAAAGATTAACTTTTTGTTGTTTTTTTTTAAGAAATAATAAATAAAAACATATGTTCCAAAATAATAAAAGATGGTTGGCTTTTGTTAAAAAAAATATTTTTATTAGCCTAAAAAATAAATAGAATAAAGTTAATTATTAAAAAAAATTCTTCTTTTAATTAGTTATTATTTACTTATTTATATTATTTATGTTCTTTATGGCTAATTTCTTTCTTTAAATGAAATGAGTTTAACCATAAAATAAGGGAAAATTAAATAACAATAAGTACAGTGGAGGTTTTCTTTTTTTTTTTTTTGTTTTGAACATCCATTTAAAAATAAAAGGTGCATAAATTAAATAACACATGCAAATAAATAAAGGGAAAACACATAAAGTAAACAAAGGAATATTAAAAGATGATAAATAAATAAATAAAGTGGGGCTTTTTGGCCATCCAGTTTTAAAATAATAAATAGGAGGTATAACTTTCCATAATAATAATAATAATAATAATAATAATAATAATAATAATAAAAGTTAGTAAAGTTAGTAAAGTTAGTTGTTAATATTAATAACAACAATAATAAAAGTTAGTAGTAATAACAACAATAAATAATGAATAAACAAGTAAATATAAAAAGTTAGTAATTAGTTTTCTGCAAGGATAAAAGAAAGATTAGTGACCAAATAGAAAGAAATTGAAAAGATGAAGGACTAAAGCTGAATTTTACCTTAAGAAAACAAATTTTGAATTTGGTTGGTAACATAAACAAAACAGCGACGCGTCGTGAAGGGGGAAACGGCAGGGGCGACGGCAAAGGGGGGGCAACGCGCAAGGGATGGGACGGTGGCAGCAGCGCAGCAGGCGACTGCAGCGAAGGCGGCGGAAAACGGCGACGGCGGGATGACGGCGACGGCAATGGGATGGGCGGCGGCGGCAAACAGCGAAGGAGAGAGAGAGAGAACGGAAATAAACGGAATTGGGAACAGGGACTAAAACGTGAAAACAGAAACTTTTTGGTCTTCTAGGAAGAGGGAGGAGAGGCCAGGGACTAAGGTTTTAAGTCTTTTTTTTTTTTTTTTTTTAAACGGAGCTCTAAGCTTGATTTCTTTTTTTTCGTTCTCTCCCTTAACCCACAGATTTGGACCCCTATTTATAGGGGAAGGAGTGCTGGACTGTTCATAATTAAAAATGAATTAAAATCAAACTTATCTCTTAATTTGGTAAAATGACAGTTTCAGTCCTTTACGTCTCTTTGACTTTGGGGAAGTTACTGAAGCTTCTGATTTTGACAATTTTATCGTTTTCTGTCAATTTGGGCCAGAATTGTCAGTCTGGCCCAAAATTTTTGCGTCAATTTTGGGCCAGACTGACGGTTCTGACCCAAATTGACAGAAAATGACAAAATTGTTAAAATCAGAAGCTTCAGGAACTTTCCCAAAGTCAAAGAGATGTAAAGGACTGAAACTGTCATTTTACCAAATTAAGAGATAAGTTTGATTTTAATTAATTTTTAATTATGAACACTCTAGCACTCCTTCCCCTATAAATAGGGGTCCAAATCTGTGGGTTAAGAGAGAGAACGAAAAAAAAGAAATCAAGCTTAGAGCTCCGTTTAAAAAAAAAAAAAGAAAAAAACTTACAGCCTTAGTCCCTGGCCTCTCCTCCCTCTTCCCAGAAGACCAAAAAGTTTCTGTTTTCACGTTTTAGTCCCTGTTCCCAATTCCGTTTATTTCCATTCTATCTTTCTCTCCTTCGCTGTTTGCTGCCGCCGCCCATCCCGTCCCCGTCGCCGTCATCCCGCCGTCGCTGTCATTCCACCGCCTTCGTCGCCGTCGCCGTCGCCTGCTGCGCTGCCGCCACCGTCCCATCCCTTGCGCGTTGCCTCCCCTTTGCCGTCGCCCCTGCCGTTTCCCCCTCCACGACGCATCGCCGTTTTGTTTCTGTTACCAACCAAATTCAAAATTTGTTTTCTTAAGGTAAAATTTAGCTTTAGTCCTTCATCTTTTCAATTTCTTTCTATTTTGTCACTAACCTTTCTTTTATCCTTGCAGAAAACTAATTACTAACTTTTTATATTTATTTGTTTATTCATTATTTATTGTTGTTATTACTACTAACTTTTATTATTGTTGTTATTAATATTAATAACTAACTTTACTAACTTTACTAACTATTATTATTATTATTATTATTATTATTATTATTAACAACTAATTACTAACAACTAACTTTTATTATTATTATTATTATTATTATTATTATTATTATTATTATTATGGAAGGTTATACCTCCTATTTATTATTTTAAAAGTGGATGGCCAAAAAGCCCCACTTTATTTATTTATTTATTTATCATCTTTTAATATTCCTTTGTTTACTTTATGTGTTTTCTCTTTATTTATTTGCATGTGTTATTTAATTTATGCACCTTTTTTTAATGGATGTCCAAACCAAAAAAAAAAAAAAGAAAACCTCTACTTTACTTTATTTATTTATTGTCATTTAATTTTTCTTTATTTATTTTATGAAAAATTTTATTTTCATGGTTGAACTTATTTCACTTATTTTACCTTTAGCCATAAAAAATAAATAAGTAAATAATAACAAATTAAAAGAAGAGTTTTTGTGTGAATAATTAACCTTATTTTCCTTATTTTTTTAGGGTTAATCAAGAATTGTTTACAAAGCCCCCATCCTTTATTATTTTGGAACATATTTTTATTTCTTTTAAAATAACTAAAAGTTAACTTTTTATTCCTTTTATTAAATAATTTCAAAAATAAAAATCAATTCTTTTTAAATATATCTTTAAAATTTATGGATTAGATTAAAAATTGAGATTAAAAATAATAATAAAATATTAAAAATTATGATTAAAATTAATAATTAATTAAATAAACAATTAATAAAAAAAATTTAAACTCCATGTCCAAATGATCCACCAGGATCCATGGTTTGGAGAATGAAAAATATATTTTTAAATAAGTATATAAATAAAATTAATTTTTAATAGTTACTTTAATTTTTATCCAGTAAAAAAATGAAAAAGAATAAAAACAAAAAAATTTTTAATAAAAGAAGTATATGAAAATTAAGAATTTATATTTTACTTATTTCTTTAAAAATAATAAAATATAGCTTTTTGATTCCTTTATTAAACGAATAAAAATCTTAGCCAAATGATTTTAAATAAAAATAAAAATTAAAAAAATAAATAAATTCTCTTTAAATATTTTAGACTTATTAATTAGATGTAATTTTTTTTAGACTTATAAATTAAATAATTACTTCAAAAATCTTTGATCAAAATAAAATATATAAATATCAAGATTTTTCTTTTATTTTTTTAAATATACATATAAATCTTTGGTTTCTTTATTAAGTAAATAAAATCTTGATAAAAAAATTTTCTTTTTGGTTCCTTTATAAATTGAGTAATTACTTAAAAAAATAAATAATAAAGATCTTTCATTAAAACAAAGAAAAGAAAGTAAAAGAAAAGAAAAGAAAAGAAAAAGAACAAACAAAAGAACAAAAGAATAAAAAAGAAAAGAAAGAAAGAAAAGAAAGAAGTAAGAAGTAAAATAATAATAAGAAATAAAAATAATTTTTTTAAAAAAAATTAGTCATAAAAAATTTAAAATCTAAAATTTGAGAAAAATTATGACAAAATTAATAATTAAATTAATAAAAAATAAGAATTAAAAACCTAAATAATTAACAATAAATTTTAAATTACAATCCATGTCCGGGTGATCCGATAGGATTCATGGCTTGGAGAAAATATAAACTTTTAATTAAATAAATATAAAGATAAAAATCCATATTCATTAGAATTTACGATATGGATTAAATTATTTAAAATTTCATCAAATTCCGTGTCCGGGTGACTCGGCAGAGTCCATGGTTCGGAATTATCAAATTTTATACAAATTAATTACTAAAGATTTTAAAACCCGTATTAATTTAAAAATCCACATCCGATTAATTCAGTTAAAATTTCTAGTTTGAAAATTAACTGAATATTTTTTTTTAAAGTAAAGCAAAACAAAATTAAAATCAACTAAGGTACCAATTTTTTGGCGTTTTAACAAAGCTGTTTTAACGTAACCGTACTCCCGAACTCTCACAGACCAATTTTTAGGTGTCTAATCGACCTGAGCGAAAATCGATTGGTGGCGACTCCTGAAAACCCGCACGTTGCCACAGCTTGGCGACTCCGCTGGGGACTTTAAGTCAGTGAGTCAGGCCTAATAGTTGATTTCTTTTGTGCTGCTTTGCTTATTTTTATGTGGATTTATGAGCTATATTTACTTATTATAAACATGCATAATGCATTCATGACATGAAGCTCTATACCCGAGCTTCCTCAATTTAAACCCGTTCTTTCAAAGCGGAATTAGTGTTGTTGTCCTTGTGAGACCATGGTCTCCAAGCCTTCACCGGTTTCAAGTAGCAAAGTAGTGTATTGCCTCCTGAGACGATAGTCTCTGCATGGGCCCACGAAAAGCTACGACTCGAATTAATCCTTTCCTTACATAAACCGTCGAGGGTAAGGAATTGGGCTGTCACTATGATTTAGTGATGGGATTCGGGAACTACCCTTGGCCTTTTGATAAACCACCCTATGCATATAGAACTCCCCATTTAACCATAGAACTGACCATAGTATTCCTCCCATTTACCAACGCCATAAGCATGTCCTTGTTATGCTATGTTGTTGCTCTACACTTTTATTTTCTTCGTGTCTTATATTTATGGTTTTAATTTGTTTTGCCATAATAGTTCATGAGTTGTTAATTGCTATTTAACTTATTAATAACCTTATTTTTCTTTTCTTGTACTTCTGTTTTGTGCAATTATTCTTCATGCATCAAAACCACGCATCAAACTATGCTAACTTTTTGGTCTTTATAATGACAACTAAAAGTCTTGAAGTTCCACGATAGTGGATAATCAAACTCACTCATTGCATGCATGCATCCATTGCATCAATCATATACATGTAGAGTCTAATAAAATAAATCTTACTTTAAAAGGGGTAAAATTGGACCTCAACACCGATATTCAACTCGGCTCCAAACAAGATTAATGGCAGAACAAACTGAAGGACGTCTCATAGATATGGAGTCCAAGATAGAAAGCATGGCAGAACAAATGAAACAACTAATGGAGCTGATTAAAGGGAAATCAACCCAAGTTCCCGTCAAAGAACCGCAAGATCCCACTTATCCCTCGGGATTCACCCCACAACGGATCTCAGTTCAGGAAAATATGTTTCAGGAATCAGGTCCATCCGCTAGCGTTCACCTGAAACAAGATACTGTATATGAAGAGAAGAAGACACTATCAAAGGAAGAAGGAGAATCTCAAAAGCTCGAAACAATAGAGAAGAGACCTTGGGCCATCGAAAGAGGCACTATGTTTGGATCTCTATCAGTAGATGATCTCTGCTTAGTGCCAGATGTTGTGATTCCCTCAGACTTTAAGGTACTAGACTTTGTGAAATACGATGGAACGAGTGATCCCATTACTCACATCACGTTGTTTCTAAGAAGATTACAACCACTCACAAAAGACGAGAAGGTGTGGATAGCACTTTTTCAAGAAAGTCTTACAAAGTCAGCGCTACAATGGTATCCAACTCAAGGCTCAAAGAACATCAAAATATGGAATGACCTCGCTCAGGCTTTCATCAATAACTACAAGCATGTTATGGACTTGGCCCCGGATCACCAAATTCTCTAGAATATGGAGAAAAAGGAACAAGAAACCTTTAAGGAGTACGTACAAAGGTGGAAAGATTTAGCCACACAAGTTCCCATCAAAGAAACACAAGATCCCACTTATCCTCCGGGATTCACTCCCCAGCGGAGTCGCCAAGCTGTGGCAACGTGCGGGCCGTTTTTCGGGAGTCGCCACCAATCAGTTTTCGCTCAGGTCGATTGGATATCTTAAAAATAGTCTGCGAGTGTTCAGGGGTTCGGGAGTACGGTTACATTAAAACAACTTTGTTATAATGCCCAAAAATTGGTACCTTAGTTGATTTCAATTTTGTTTTGCTTGCTTTTAAACAAATTCAACTAATTTTTGAAACCAGAAATTTTAACTGAATTATTTAGTTATGGATTTTTAATTAATGTGGATTTTAAAATCTTCGGTAATTAATTTGTATAATTTTTTAATAAATTTGATATTTCTGAACCATGGACTCTGCCGAGTCACCCAGACACGGAATTTGATGAAATTTTAATTAAATATTTTAATCCATATCATAAATTCTGTCGAATTATCAGAATATGGATTTTTATCTTTGTATTTAATTTTTATTTCAATTAAAACGTATTTTGTTTTCTCCAAGCCATGAATCCTATCGGATCACTCGGACATGGATTTTAATTTAGAAAACTTAATTATTAATTTGTTAAATTTTTGTGAAACTTTTTTGGGTTTTTTATAACTTTAATTTTAATTTTATTAAAAATTATTATATAAGTCTAAACATAAGTCTAAAAATATACTAAGAAATAAATAAATAAATAAATTTAATTCTTTGGTAGAATCATTTGGTTATTTTTTTGGATATTTTATTTTATTTACTTAAAATAAAATTTTATTTCCAAATCGTGGATCCTGCTAGATCATTCAGATATGGAATTTAATTTAAGTTTTTTTGTTTATTTAATTAATTATTAATTTTAATCATAATTTTTAATATTTTATTATTATTTTTAATCTCAATTTTTAATCTAATCCATAAATTTTAAAGTTATATTTAAAAAGAATTGATTTTTATTTTTTGAAGGGAGGAGAGGCCAGAGACTAAGGCTGTAAGTTTTTGTTTTTTTTTAAAACGGAGCTCTAAGCTTGATTTCTTTTTTTTTCGTTCTTAATATCTATATGTATGTATAAAAATTAAAAAAAAATTATTATTATTATTAATCTATTAATTAATTAATCTTTTTTAAAACCCCGCCCCCAGCTGGGAACTCTCCAGATCCTTCTCTCCCCTTTTTACCTGCTCTCCTTATCGCTTATCTATCAGGCTCCAGAGACTTCTCTCCCTCAATAATAGAGCACTCACACCTACTCTCGAGAGGGAGCTCACTCTCTTTTACCCCCTGAGAGGCTCTGGGCTTGCTCTGGCGGATCATCTCTCTCTCTCCCGGGGATCATCTCTCTGACTGATTTCTGTTCTCCCTCAGGTCAATCTCTTCTCTCTTCTCGCTCACCCCTCTGCGCAATCTTTTCTCCCTTTTCCTTGCCCAAGAGATGCCCCCTTCTTCCTCCTTCGCTCGCACTCCGTCACCGTCTTGCTCAGCTTCTCCGCTGCCAGCAAGCCTTCTGTCTTTCCCTCGCCTCACGAGCCTGCTGGCCTCTCCCTCCTCCTGCCCAGCTCCGCTTGAACTCACTCCTCCTCCGCGCCACACCGTCGTCTTCCGTCCTTCACCTGTCCGGTCCATTGTCGAGCCCGTGATCGTGCTCCCGCCAGCTCACGTCGCCCCCTGTTGCTCGCCTACCGCCATGCTCCAGCCAGCTCGCGCCCTCCCCTTGCGTCGCACCAGATCCCTAGCCTCCGTCGCCATCACCTTCAGCTGCCTCTCGACCACGCCGCCCCGACGCCGGAAGGATAAAAAGGAGGAAGACAAAGACGAACCAGATGCGTCTTTCATTTTTGACTAAGTCAAAAATTCTTTTGTTTGGGTAAAATTCTCGTTTACCCCTTAACTTATCTTTGTGTTATCCATTTAAATCACTAACTTTCTTTTCTTTGCAGATTAAGCATTGACAGCAAATTTTTTTTTTTGTTTTTCTTATTTTGTTTATTTTAGTCACTCATTAAATGCAGCCATTAAATCTTCATAAAAATATAACCTAATATGTTTGTTTGTTTTATTTTAGTTATTAACTAACTTTGGGATTATGCAAATTTTCTTTAATTAGGATTGCATAATATGTCTTAAAAATGATTAGGCGATTAATTGTTCATGAGATAGAGAGAAACAACTGGAAGAGCGGGTGAATTAAATCTTACTTTTTTATAACGATTATACACTTCAATCATTACACTGGAATAGTTTTCTGTGTTTTAAATGAGAGAATTTTTGAAATATACTGGATATACGTCCACCAACTAATAGAATCCATTAAAGTTTAGAGCTCTCATTTTTTTAGTATGAGTTAATTAAATTTAGCAAAATTAAAGGTATCAAAAGGTGATTTTTTTATAGAAAATTTAAAATTTTATTTTCAAATGATATTAAGAAAAAATAAAGACAATATGATCAATATAGTAATTATCTATAAATATTATTCATTCACTTTTTTTTACAAAAGATCCGTTCTTGGTAATTAATAGAATCTCAAAACAATCCTTCGTCCATATCCGGGTGGTTCGGTTAGAATCCATGGTTTGGATATTAATTGATTTTATTTAAAGCAAAAATTAAAACAAAAAAAATTAAAATTAAATAACGAAAAATTCAGATCTTAAACTAGTAAGTTATAAAATTCCGTGTCCAGGTGATTCGGCAAAATCCATGGCTCGGAAATATCAAGTTTATTACAAAATTACGCAAACTAATTTTTGAGATCTTGAAATCCGCATTAATTAAAAATCCATAACTAAATAATTCAGTTAAAATTTCTGTTTTGAAAATTAACTAAAATTATTTAAAAGCAAGCAAAACAAATTTAAAATCAACTAAGGTACCAATTTTGGGCGTTAAAATAGAGTTATTTTAACGTAACCGTACTCCCGAACCCCCGAACTCTCGCAGACCATTTTTAAGGTGTCCAATCGACCTGAGCGAAAACCGATTGGTGGCGACTCCCGAAAAATGACCCGCACGTTGCCACAGCTTGTAAACATGCATAATACATTCACGATATGAAGCTCTATACCCAAGCTTCCTCAATTCAAACCCGTTCTTTCTAAGCGGAATTGGTGTTGTTGTCCTTGTGAGGCAATGGTCTCCAAGCCTTCACAGGTTTCAAAGTAGCAAAGTAGTGTATTGCCTCCTGAGACGGTTAGTCTCTGGATGGGCCCACGAAAAGCTACGACTCGAATTAATCCTTTCCTTACATAAACCCTCGAGGGTAAGGAATTGGGCTGTCACTATATTTTAGTGATGGGATTCGGGAACTACCCTCGGCCTTTTGATAAACCACCCTATGCATATAGAACTCCCCACTTAACCATAGAACTCCCCACTTAACCATAGAACTGACCATAGTATTCCTCCCATTTACCAACGCCATAAGTATGTCCTTGTTATGCTATGTTGTTACTCTACACTTTTATTTTCTTCGTGTCTTATATTCACGGTTTTAACTCATTTTTTCCATAATAGTTCATGAGTTGTTAATTTCTATTTAACTTATTAATAACCTTATCTTTCTTTTCTTGTACTTCTGTTTTGTGCAATTATTCTTCATGCATCAAAACCACGCATCAAACTATGCTAACTTTTTGGTCTTTATAATGACAACTAAAAGTCTTAAAGTCGTGGATAATCAAACTCACTCATTGTATGCATGCATCCATTGCATCAATCACATACATTTTTTGTCTAATAAAATAAATCTTACTTTAAAAGGGGTAAAATTGGACCTCAACACCGATATTCAACTCGGCTCCAAACAAGATTAATGGCAGAACAAACTGAAGGACGTCTCATAAATATGGAGTCCAAGATAGAAAACATGGCCGAACAAATGAGACAATTGATGGAGCTAATCAAGGGGAAAGCAACTCAAGTTCCTATCAAAGAACCACAAGATCCTACTTATCCTCCGGGATTCACCCCACAGCGGATCTTAGTTCAAGAAAATCTGTTTCAGGAATCAGGTCCGTCCGCTAGCATTCACCTGAAACAAGACACTGTACATGAAGAGAAGAAGACATTACCAAAGGAAGAAGGAGAATCTCAAAAGTTCGAAACAATAGAAAAGAGACTTCGGGCCATTGAAGGAGGCACTATATTCGGAGCTCTCTCAGTGGATGACCTCTGCTTAATGCTAGATGTCGTAATCCCCTCAGACTTTAAGGTGCCAGACTTTGTGAAATACAACGGAACGAGTGATCCCATCACTCACATCACGTTGTTTCTAAGAAGACTACAACCACTCACAAAAGACGAAAAGGTGTGGATTGCACTTTTTCAAAAATGCCTTACAAAATCAGCATTACAGTGGTATCTAAGTCAAGGTCCAAGAAACATTAAAACTTGGAATGACCTTACTCAGGCCTTCATCAGCAATTACAAACATGTCATGGACTTGGCCCCGGATCGCCAAACTCTCCAAAACATGGAGAAGAAAAAGCAAGAAACCTTCAAGGAATACGCTCAAAGGTGGAGGGACTTAGCTGCACAAGTTCAGCTGTAATAACCCTAGAACTTAAGTAAAATAAAATCACCAAATTATCCTAATTAATTAAATAAATAAAATAATAATAATTTTATTAATAATAAAATATAAAATTAAGAATCTTGAGTCTTAGATGATTCCTTTAGTGGTTATTAAGTCAAATTCCAAACCGGAAGCTCAAAGTCATTTTCTTTAGGCTAGGGGCATTTTTGTCATTTACAACCGAGCATCGGATGAAAAATCTGGGATCACCATTGGATTCTTCTAAAAAAAAATGAGTCAAGAGAAATTTACCTCACTTAATTCTGAATCCGTTTGCTTAGATTTCCAAAAATTTAGCCTACGCGTGTGTAGGGTTTAAATCGGGTTCGTGCTACTGCTACATAGGATTATTATTTATTTATTTTCCCCAAACCCTAATTTCTCTCTTCTAAAACTATCCAGCCGCAACACCTCCTGGAGTTAAAAAAAAAAAAAAACTAATTATTTCCTTATCTCCATTTTTCCTTAATTAAACACGCACACTAATACGTTTTTCCTTCCATTTTTTTTTATTCCTTGTTTCTATGCGATCAAGCATCTGAAGTGGGTTAGAAATTAAACCTATTTTTTTTCCTCTCACAAACAGCTGCCGCTTATTATTCTCTCCTCCTTCAACAGCACACCACCATAAGAAAAAAAAAAAATCAGATTTTGGGAAAAAGGCAGCCCAGCATCCTTTGGTCCTCTTCACGCCGGTTATTGTCTCGTTTATTCCTCCATCAAAACAGTGTAAGTACAGCCCTTTATGCTACGATTAAATTTTATTCTGGATTATTAGAACAATAATTTTGCCTAATCTTACCTAGGTTCATTAGGTTGAAGAGAAATCTCATCCGGACAGTAAAATCGACCCTGCGCGTACCAACGATCCCAGATTCATTTGTGTGAGCCCAAATCCTTCTATATCACTCTTTTAATTTTTTTTTCCAGCACCTAAAGGCCTTATATTTTTGCTGTAAATTCTTGGTAGATTACCATTAATCCAAGGTTTGGGTTTTTCCACTCGTTTCCGGTGCAATCTTGTCCATACTTGGTTCTAAGCCCGGTAAGCCACCGTAGCCTCTTTTAAAAATTATCTTGGCTGCCAATTTCGAATATTACAGCCCTAATAATTCTCTTTTCCTTGCTGTCCATGTTGTTACAAAGGGTTAGAAAATCCTTACTTGAAGGTTTGGTGTTTCTTTGGACTCCCGGAGCGTCAGAGATCCCGAAAACACATCGGTAACTGAAACAAAATTTTTTCCTTCCAAGATCCGTTTTTTTTTACAGCCATTAAATAAGCTTATAAGTTAGTGTATGGCTGCTGTAATTTTTAGGATCGATATCAAGAAGGCTCCCGGCACGATCCCGAATAGGCACAAGGCCACCGAAGGCACCCCGAGACCCTTTTTGGCCACTAGGTAAAATTTCGGCCTAGTTGTTAAGAACATGAACCTTCCAAGTACCATTTAGGAAAATTTCTAAATTTTAGCACATTTTCTAATTTTCTACCTTACTAACATTTTGTAGGACCGTCCTAGGAAGCCGCCCCTTTCGCCGTATTATTCCGAACTAGGTAAGGGGGAAGAGCGGGTTAGTTCTCGTGGGCCCTCTTAGGCCCAAAATAAGCATCAACCCGAATAATAAATTTTAAGTAAACAATTGGGCTAAATAAAATCTTTAAATGCGTGGGCAACATGGGTAGGGTAATTAATTAGTTTTCTAGAATTTTATTTTATTTTATTTTATTTCTCTTCCTTTGAGATGTAATTTTGGTTGGTTGGTTGTATGGTTGTAATGATTTGATGTATGATGTATGTTTGGCGCTAGTATCATATTAGGACCGCTTATAATAAGAATTAAATTAGAAATATGTTAGGACCGCCTAAATAAACACCGCTAGTAGCATGTTTAGGGCCGGCGAGACAAACACCGCTAGTACCATGTTTAGGGCCGACAAGCTCATTAGCAACATGATAAGATTGGAAGGAACCGTTAGTGGCATGTTAGGGCCGTAATAAATTATTATAAGCCGATAGATAAAGGATTAGGAGCGTAAATACTAAATGACCAATTTAGAAAGAATTCATGAGAAATGAGATGAACATTTATCACAAATACACTTAAAAGATATCACTGATTGTCATGACATCATGTAACACTAAACTAAGATAACATGATAAAAGAAATAGGATGCACTAGAATCATGGCATTATACTAAAAAGAGCTAAAGTAAAATGAGCTATGGTCATGCATCAATTGGTTGTTGCATATGATTGATGTTTGTCATATACAAGATTGCATTAAGTAAAAGATTTGAAGAGTAAGATAAAATACGAGGCATGCAAGGTTGGTGATGAACCATATCTACATGACCTAATAAGCTGTAAATTTAGACGAGAGGTTCGGAACGGACGATTCGAACCCGAGAGGCATGTTAGGGTGGCGGCAGACCGTCCCTAGTCATGACCCGATATTGACACGGAGTATGGAGATATGATTTGTGCGCTGTCAGACCATAGCTGGCGAGGGACCATGCTTATGGCTGTTATCACGAGAGGCTCTACCTCGGCGTAGGTATCCCGAGAGGCTCTGGCTTGGTGGCATCCCTAGTGGCACTGCCTAAGAGTTATCCCGAGAGTGGGTGATGTACACACTCACCACCCTAGGTTCGTCCGACGGCAATTAAGTATTGGATTAAGTGATCGATCAAGAAGATATTATTTAATCGGTAAAAAGAATTATGCATATGCATGGTAGTTCAAGCATGCTAGTAGGATTTTGATTTTGTTGTTATGATGTTGTATGGCATTGTTCTTTAAGTAAATTTGCTACAGCTTAAAGTTTATTATTCGTTGTTGTTTGTTACGGGAATATTAGGACCCACGTGATGGGCCTGATGCTTCCCTCTTACTGAGCAAGTTGTGCTCATCCCTCCTCTTAACATGTTTTTCTAGGTGAGTACTATGAGGAGACAGAGTACACTGAACCATATAACGAGGTTCAAGATGTGGAGCAGACTGAGTGAGAGTACGCTGTAGCCCCTCGAAAGTAGAACTGGCTGGGACTGAGTTTTAACTTTGTGTTATTTGATTTCTAAATAAACATATGGTTTGTTTAAATTGGCACCTTATCCGCACATTAGTTTTCCTGGGATTGTCACTTAACTACTCTGATTTTGTTTAATACTCTTATTGTTTGGAAAATAATTTAAAATAAAATGTTTTACCTCACATTTCTTAAATTATTTTAATTAAATGCTTTATAATTCTGGGAATTTAAGTTATCTTTTAAAATTAAGGTTTATAAAATTAGGGGCGTTACAGTTTGGTATCAGAGCCAGGTTCGAGGAAGGCAGCGACCTCACTCAGTAAGTATGCTTCTTGTTTGTTTGCTAAGTTAGAGACCTTGGATAGGTTTCGAAAAGTTTCCATAATTGAGCATAATATATTAGCAAGTTTATAAGCAAAAGTTAACAACTTGGCTTTCAATAAGGGGACTTGTAAAATAATCTACCAATTAATTTAATGTCTAAAAAGATATAGGAGTTACCTAGAGCCTCACCTAGTGTTATAAGTTAAAAGTTACTTCCAAAGTGGTTTAACTACGTTGGACTAAACCTTTTCCTTTTTAGGTCATGGACCCACATGAGTACCCTGCCTTGGGTCTTGGGCGAGGCGCACAGGATGAGCCGCCAGCTCGTGGTCGAGGACGACCCCCACGAGGTCGAGGTCAGAATGCGCAAGTGCCTGGACAGGATATGCCGAATCATGGGCAACAAGCCCAGAATCTTGGTCAGCAGGCCAATGATGATCCATTGCGTCAGACAGTTATTGCCTTAGGCCAGTACTTTCAAAATTTGAATGAGCGGGAGCAGCAGCCTCATGCCCCGGCCAGATGTCAGCATAGGGCCGACCTACTTGAGCGGTTCAAGAGGCTAACCGGTGAATATACTGGTGGGGTTAACCCTACCAAAGCTGAGGAGTGGATCAGGGCTTCGGAGAGGACACTTACAGCTTTGAGAATTCCAGAAGAGGACAAGGTGGACTTAGCTACCTTTAGCTTGGTTGAGGAGGCCCAGACATGGTGGGAGGCCACTCGACCAGGGGTTCCGAGAACTGAGGGTGGATATATCACTTGGGAGACATTCGTGCATACTTTTTATGGTCGATACTTCTCTGAGGCCATGAGGGACAGAAAAGAGCAGGAGTTTCTTGCACTGGTACAGGGGAGCATGACAGTAGATCAGTACACAGCCAGATTTAATGCCTTGGCCCGCTATGCTGAGCACATTGTGGCACATGAACCAAGGAAAATCAAGAGGTATGTTAATGGTTTGCGTGATGAGCTGGCAGATAGGCTGATTATGCAAGAGATTGATACCTTTGAGAAGGCAGTATCCTTAGCTCAACGGGGTGAGGCAAGGATGCGAGATAAGCAACTATCTAGACCGCTTGACACGAGTCGGAGTCGTATGCCATCACGACCTACACATGCAGGTAGTTTCCGTCCTATACCACGACCGATGCCTGCCCAGGGGCGAGGACATTTTGGCAGAGGTCAGCCAATCGATAGCAGAGCTACCCGACTACAACTTAATGAGACAAGAGGGTCTACAGTGCAACCGGTTTTTCAGGGCCAGGGAGGGCCTAGATGTCAGACCTGTCATTTCTTTCACCCAATTGGAGGGCGGTGTGTGACCTGTTTCTATTGCCAGGAGATAGGGCATCTATCCAGGCAATGTCCTAAGAGGGATGCTCCACTAGCAGCACACGTTCCACCAGCAGCACCGGCAGAACCACCAACAAAGAAACCTCGTGTGGCAGGACGTGTTTACGCAGTGACAGCCGAGGAGGCAGAGGATGCTCCAGGTGTGGTGCAAGGTACGCTGTTTTTTTTTTTTTTATAGTTTTTAATTATAGCCTTCAATTTCAAGTTCATGGTAGTGGCATGCTTAGGTTAGTGATTGTTTAAATTGATCGTAGGTACTCTTTCTATTTCTGGGTTCCCTGCTAGAGTTCTTATAGACTCGGGGTCCACACATTCTTTCATATCTCCTAGACTAGCAAATCAGTTAGGCATGCCTGCTAAAGAGCTTCCTTTCTTACTAGTGGTTTCTACACCATCAGACACTAGTATGAGTTCTACTCGTGTACTTCCATCTTGCTCGATTTCTGTTGGAGGACGCAATTTAGACTCTGAACTCTTTGTGCTTGGGATATCTGAATTTGATTGTATTTTGGGTATGGATTGGCTACATCGCCACCATGCTAAAGTGGATTGCTATCAGAAGCTAGTTACCTTCTCTTTGCCTGATGGGTCAGAGGTGCAATTTGTTGGGGATAAAAAGAGCTTCACTCCAATCTTAATTTCTAGCTTGCAAGCTAATAGATATCTCCGTCAAGGTGGTGTTGGCTATTTGGCTTATGTGCAAACAGAGTCAGAGAAACCTGAATCAGTAGCTGGCATTCCCATTGTGGAAGAATTTCCAGAAGTGTTTCCAGAAGAGTTACCTGGAATGCCACCTAGCCGGGATGTTGACTTCACCATTGATTTATTGCCAGGAACGGCTCCTACCTCTCAAGCACCTTATCGAATGGCTCCCTCAGAAATGGCGGAACTAAAAAGTCAATTACAGGAGCTTCTCGAAAAGGGGTTCATACGTCCAAGTACCTCACCTTGGGGTGCTCCTGTTTTGTTCGTGAAGAAGAAGGATGGCAGCATGAGGATGTGCATCGATTATCGACAGCTGAATTTGGTGACGATAAAGAATAGGTACCCTTTACCTCGGATTGATGACCTGTTTGATCAGCTAATGGGATCATCAGTGTTCTCCAAGATCGATTTGAGGTCTGGGTACTATCAACTGAAAATCAAAGAGGGAGATGTGTCAAAGACAGCATTCAGGACTCGTTATGGGCATTATGAGTTTTTAGTGATGCCCTTCGGGTTAACAAATGCACCTGCAGCTTTCATGGGCCTAATGAATAGGGTGTTCCAACCATACCTGGATCAGTTTGTCATCGTTTTCATAGATGATATTCTGATTTACTCACCAGATGCTGAAAGCCATAGAGAACATTTGAGGATTGCACTTCAGACGTTGAAGGAGCATAAGCTGTATGCAAAGCTGAGCAAGTGCGAGTTTTGGTTGGACAGTGTCACCTTTTTAGGCCATGTGGTAACTAAGGAAGGAATTGCAGTGGATCCTAGTAAGGTTGAAGCTGTGGTGAACTGGCAACAACCGAAGACAGTGTCTGAGATTCGGAGTTTCTTGGGCTTGGCGGGGTATTATAGACGTTTTGTGGAAGGTTATTCAAAGCTGGCACGCCCTTTGACTCAACTGACTAAGAAGGATCAACCATTCCAGTGGACCGAGCAGTGCGAAAATAACTTTCAGGAGTTGAAGAAGCGGTTAGTCTCTGCACCTGTTCTTACTCTTCCGGATGGGCAGAGTCGTTTTGCAGTTTATACAGATGCATCACATCAAGGGCTTGGTTGTGTATTGATGCAGGCGGGAAAGGTGATCGCTTATGGGTCTAGGCAGTTGAAGCCTCATGAGCTTAATTACCCAACTCATGATTTGGAGTTGGCAGCTGTCATACATGCGTTAAAGCTTTGGAGACATTATTTATATGGAGAAGAGTTTGAGGTCTTCACTGATCACAAAAGCCTACAGTATCTGTTGTCACAGAGGGAACTCAATAATCGACAGCGTCGTTGGGTTGAATATCTCTCCGATTATAATTGCACAATTCAGTATCACCCAGGTAAAGCCAACCTAGTGGCTGATGCTTTGAGTAGAAAAACAGGTGCTAAACTGAATGCTATGGTGGTTTCTGAGTGGAAACTACTAGAGGAGTTTAGTCATATGAGCTTAGGTGTTCAAGTGAAGGGACCCCAGGTTCTCATGGCCAGTTTGTATATGGAGCCTACACTTGTGGCAAGGGTCAAGGAGGAGCAAAAGGAGGATCCACAATGCCGAGAATGGTCAGTTCTATGTCAAAAAGGATTCAGTGTGGATGTGGATGGTACCCTAAAATTTCAAAATAGAATTGTTGTTCCTCAAGGTAGTGAGGTGAAGTATGATGTTTTATCGGCGGCACATGCATCTCGGTTGACCATCCACCCGGGGGGTACCAAGATGTACCATGATTTGAAGAAAAGCTTTTGGTGGAGTGGCATGAAGAAGGATATTGCAGAGTTTGTATCTAGATGTCTAACTTGTCAGAAGGTCAAAGTAGAACACCAGAGACCTGGAGGACTGCTACAGCCATTAGAGATTCCTCAATGGAAGTGGGATGACATTGCAATGGATTTCATAGTTGGGCTACCTGCCACTCGTCGTCGACATGATGCAATATGGGTTATAGTCGATCGGTTAACCAAGTCAGCCCACTTTTTGGCAATCCAAAAGACTTGGCCTGTGGCTAGATTAGCTGAATTATACATATCTGAGATAGTTCGTCTTCATGGAGTACCGAGGAGCATTGTTTCTGATAGGGATCCACGATTCACATCACAGTTTTGGCAGGCTTTACAAGAACAATTGGGCACTGTGACATTAATGAGCACCGCTTATCATCCACAGACAGATGGGCAGTCGGAGAGGACTATACAAACTATTGAGGATATGCTTAGAGCTTGTGCACTGGATTACAAGAACTCCTGGGATAATGACCTGCCACTAGTGGAGTTTGCTTATAATAATAGCTATCACTCCAGCATTCAGATGGCCCCATATGAGGCTTTGTATGGACGTAGTTGTCGTACTCCGGTGTGTTGGGAAGAAGTAGGCGACAGGCCTTTATTAGGACCAGATTTGGTACAACAAACTTCAGATAAGGTCAAAATAATCAAACAACGATTGGTAGCGGCTCAAGATAGGCAGCGAAGTTATGCAAACCAGAGACGTCGTCCTTTGGAGTTTTCTGTTGGTGATCATGTGTTCCTAAAGGTGTCACCGACCAAGGGAGTTCAACGTTTTGGAGTGAGAGGAAAGTTAGCCCCACGCTTTGTTGGACCTTTTGAAATTTTAGAACGGGTTGGAGAGGTGGCTTATAGAGTGGCTTTACCACCGAACTTGGCTAGAATTCATAACGTGTTCCACGTGAGTAATATTCGAAAGTATCAACCAGATCCAGTACATGTTATTCCGTGGGAGCCCTTGCAGTTACACGAGGATTTGACTTACGTCGAGGAGCCTTTGGCCATTGTGGATCGTAAAGAAAAGGTTCTGCGCAACAAAGTCATTCAACTGGTAAAGGTCATTTGGAATAATCATGGAGAGCAAGAAGCAACCTGGGAAGTTGAGGATGAGCTTCGAAAGAAGTATCCACAGCTTTAAGGTACTTCTCAACACCCTCTTTCAAATTTGGGGACAAATTTCTTTTAAGGGGAGGATGCTGTAATAACCCTAGAACTTAAGTAAAATAAAATCACCAAATTATCCTAATTAATTAAATAAATAAAATAATAATAATTTTATTAATAATAAAATATAAAATTAAGAATCTTGAGTCTTAGATGATTCCTTTAGTGGTTATTAAGTCAAATTCCAAACCGGAAGCTCAAAGTCATTTTCTTTAGGCTAGGGGCATTTTTGTCATTTACAACCGAGCATCGGATGAAAAATCTGGGATCACCATTGGATTCTTCTAAAAAAAAATGAGTCAAGAGAAATTTACCTCACTTAATTCTGAATCCGTTTGCTTAGATTTCCAAAAATTTAGCCTACGCGTGTGTAGGGTTTAAATCGGGTTCGTGCTACTGCTACATAGGATTATTATTTATTTATTTTCCCCAAACCCTAATTTCTCTCTTCTAAAACTATCCAGCCGCAACACCTCCTGGAGTTAAAAAAAAAAAAAAACTAATTATTTCCTTATCTCCATTTTTCCTTAATTAAACACGCACACTAATACGTTTTTCCTTCCATTTTTTTTTATTCCTTGTTTCTATGCGATCAAGCATCTGAAGTGGGTTAGAAATTAAACCTATTTTTTTTCCTCTCACAAACAGCTGCCGCTTATTATTCTCTCCTCCTTCAACAGCACACCACCATAAGAAAAAAAAAAAATCAGATTTTGGGAAAAAGGCAGCCCAGCATCCTTTGGTCCTCTTCACGCCGGTTATTGTCTCGTTTATTCCTCCATCAAAACAGTGTAAGTACAGCCCTTTATGCTACGATTAAATTTTATTCTGGATTATTAGAACAATAATTTTGCCTAATCTTACCTAGGTTCATTAGGTTGAAGAGAAATCTCATCCGGACAGTAAAATCGACCCTGCGCGTACCAACGATCCCAGATTCATTTGTGTGAGCCCAAATCCTTCTATATCACTCTTTTAATTTTTTTTTCCAGCACCTAAAGGCCTTATATTTTTGCTGTAAATTCTTGGTAGATTACCATTAATCCAAGGTTTGGGTTTTTCCACTCGTTTCCGGTGCAATCTTGTCCATACTTGGTTCTAAGCCCGGTAAGCCACCGTAGCCTCTTTTAAAAATTATCTTGGCTGCCAATTTCGAATATTACAGCCCTAATAATTCTCTTTTCCTTGCTGTCCATGTTGTTACAAAGGGTTAGAAAATCCTTACTTGAAGGTTTGGTGTTTCTTTGGACTCCCGGAGCGTCAGAGATCCCGAAAACACATCGGTAACTGAAACAAAATTTTTTCCTTCCAAGATCCGTTTTTTTTTACAGCCATTAAATAAGCTTATAAGTTAGTGTATGGCTGCTGTAATTTTTAGGATCGATATCAAGAAGGCTCCCGGCACGATCCCGAATAGGCACAAGGCCACCGAAGGCACCCCGAGACCCTTTTTGGCCACTAGGTAAAATTTCGGCCTAGTTGTTAAGAACATGAACCTTCCAAGTACCATTTAGGAAAATTTCTAAATTTTAGCACATTTTCTAATTTTCTACCTTACTAACATTTTGTAGGACCGTCCTAGGAAGCCGCCCCTTTCGCCGTATTATTCCGAACTAGGTAAGGGGGAAGAGCGGGTTAGTTCTCGTGGGCCCTCTTAGGCCCAAAATAAGCATCAACCCGAATAATAAATTTTAAGTAAACAATTGGGCTAAATAAAATCTTTAAATGCGTGGGCAACATGGGTAGGGTAATTAATTAGTTTTCTAGAATTTTATTTTATTTTATTTTATTTCTCTTCCTTTGAGATGTAATTTTGGTTGGTTGGTTGTATGGTTGTAATGATTTGATGTATGATGTATGTTTGGCGCTAGTATCATATTAGGACCGCTTATAATAAGAATTAAATTAGAAATATGTTAGGACCGCCTAAATAAACACCGCTAGTAGCATGTTTAGGGCCGGCGAGACAAACACCGCTAGTACCATGTTTAGGGCCGACAAGCTCATTAGCAACATGATAAGATTGGAAGGAACCGTTAGTGGCATGTTAGGGCCGTAATAAATTATTATAAGCCGATAGATAAAGGATTAGGAGCGTAAATACTAAATGACCAATTTAGAAAGAATTCATGAGAAATGAGATGAACATTTATCACAAATACACTTAAAAGATATCACTGATTGTCATGACATCATGTAACACTAAACTAAGATAACATGATAAAAGAAATAGGATGCACTAGAATCATGGCATTATACTAAAAAGAGCTAAAGTAAAATGAGCTATGGTCATGCATCAATTGGTTGTTGCATATGATTGATGTTTGTCATATACAAGATTGCATTAAGTAAAAGATTTGAAGAGTAAGATAAAATACGAGGCATGCAAGGTTGGTGATGAACCATATCTACATGACCTAATAAGCTGTAAATTTAGACGAGAGGTTCGGAACGGACGATTCGAACCCGAGAGGCATGTTAGGGTGGCGGCAGACCGTCCCTAGTCATGACCCGATATTGACACGGAGTATGGAGATATGATTTGTGCGCTGTCAGACCATAGCTGGCGAGGGACCATGCTTATGGCTGTTATCACGAGAGGCTCTACCTCGGCGTAGGTATCCCGAGAGGCTCTGGCTTGGTGGCATCCCTAGTGGCACTGCCTAAGAGTTATCCCGAGAGTGGGTGATGTACACACTCACCACCCTAGGTTCGTCCGACGGCAATTAAGTATTGGATTAAGTGATCGATCAAGAAGATATTATTTAATCGGTAAAAAGAATTATGCATATGCATGGTAGTTCAAGCATGCTAGTAGGATTTTGATTTTGTTGTTATGATGTTGTATGGCATTGTTCTTTAAGTAAATTTGCTACAGCTTAAAGTTTATTATTCGTTGTTGTTTGTTACGGGAATATTAGGACCCACGTGATGGGCCTGATGCTTCCCTCTTACTGAGCAAGTTGTGCTCATCCCTCCTCTTAACATGTTTTTCTAGGTGAGTACTATGAGGAGACAGAGTACACTGAACCATATAACGAGGTTCAAGATGTGGAGCAGACTGAGTGAGAGTACGCTGTAGCCCCTCGAAAGTAGAACTGGCTGGGACTGAGTTTTAACTTTGTGTTATTTGATTTCTAAATAAACATATGGTTTGTTTAAATTGGCACCTTATCCGCACATTAGTTTTCCTGGGATTGTCACTTAACTACTCTGATTTTGTTTAATACTCTTATTGTTTGGAAAATAATTTAAAATAAAATGTTTTACCTCACATTTCTTAAATTATTTTAATTAAATGCTTTATAATTCTGGGAATTTAAGTTATCTTTTAAAATTAAGGTTTATAAAATTAGGGGCGTTACATCAGCCATCCATGACAGAAAGAGAAATGGTTACTTTATTTGTTCAGACACTGAAGTACCCATATTATGACAAGCTCATTGGCAATTTGGCAACTAATTTCTTCGACGTTGTCATGTCTGGAGAAAGGATCGAGCATGGGATTAGGACCGGGAAGATTACTGAGCCCTTTAATGATCCTATGAAAAGAGGATGACCATCCAGAAGAAAGGATGAGGAAGTACAACAAATAGGACGCGGAAGAGGGATTCCCCTCGTGGGTACTGTGGCTACCGGACCTTGCCTATCCTATTCTGCCAATAGGCCCAATTATTATCCTCCCAATAGGTCCAATGATTATCCTCCGAATAGGCCCAATGATTATCCTTCCAATAGGCCCAACAATTATCCTCTCAACAGGCCTAATCAGTTACGGCCATCTGTTCCGACTCCTCCAGTACCTGCACAAAGACCAAGAGAAGTTTTTGCACCAATTCCCATGACTTATACTGAGTTGTATCCAAAACTCATCGAAAGTCAACTTATTCGCCCAATTTCTACAAGGCCATTGGAACCCCCGTATCCAAGGTGGTATGACCCTAACATAACTTGCCCATATCATGAGGGCGCTGCAGGCCACGGCTTAGAAAATTGCATAGCATTGAAACGTATAGTCCAACAATTAATCGAGTCAAAGTGGTTGGACTTTTCCGATGAACCAAACATCACTCACAATCCATTGCCGCCTCATCAAGCAAAACCAGTCAATATGATAGAAGAACACCGGCTGATAAAGAAGTCAGTCAACGATATCATAACCCCTCTTAAGCATGTATATTTATGCCTTGTGAAAGAAGGGATTATAATGGGAAAGCTTTCTTTTGGACATGAAGAAGTCGAGGACGAGGAGTGGTGCAACTTTCATGACAGTAAGAGTCATTCTATCCAGGAATGTTCAGAATTCCGTGAGAATCTACAAAGACTCATAGACTCATCCCAACTCATCATTTTTATGTCAGATAAAAATGATGACGTGAATGTGATCATTAAAGAACAAGAAAGTCAATGCTATGCCAAGACCACTAGTCATACCAGTTTCGAAACCTGCTCTTAAGCCTTTAAGAATTCAAGTCCCAAGGCCATTCCCATACAAATCAGACAAAACTGTTCCATGGAGCTATGATTACACTTCTAACATCACATCAACTCCGTTAGAAGTTGGGAGTATGACTAGAAGTGGTCGGTGTTATTCTCCGGAGCAAATGAACAAGCTTCAACAAGATAAGAACGTTACAGACCCAACAAGTGGACCTCTTGATACAAATACATCCAAAGAGCAAGAGATGCCTCGAGCGGTAATAGATGAACAAGCTACTGAGTTTCTCAAACTCATAAAGCAAAGTGAGTACAGCATCGTGGAGCAGTTAAACCGCCTGCCAGCAAAGATTTCCATACTTTCATTACTCTTAAGCTCTGATGCTCATCGAGAAGCCCTCCTCAAAGTCTTGAATAAGGCCTATGTTGAGCAAGATATTTCCGTGAATAATTTTAACCACCTCGTCAACAACATCACGGCACAGAATCTCATCACATTCACTGATGATGAGATACCAGCTGTAGCAACGTGTTTTTGGGAGTCGCCACCAATCGGTTTACACTTAGGTCGATTGGATACCTAAAAATGGTCTACGAGAGTTCGAGGGGTTCGGGAGTACGGTTACGCTAAAATAACTTTATTCTAGCGCCCAAAATTGGCACCTTAGTTTCGTTTAAAAAAAGTTTTTGTTTTGCTCGATTTTTGACTCGTTTGATTAATTCTCCAAACCATGGGTTCTAATCGAACTACCCGGAAATGGACTTCTAAACTTTATTATTTGAATTTTTTATTTGATTTTATGAAATTTTTGATATTTCCAAACCATGGATCCTATTGGACCACCCGGATGTGGAATCTAAAAAAAAACTTAAACCTATCTCATTTTTAAATATTTTTAATTAATTATTAATCCAAACCATAAATCCTATCGGACCACCCGGATAAGGATAAAAATTTATTACCGCAAACTTATCATAAAGTTCTCATCAAACCTACTAAAAAATAAAACTTTTACTAAGTGTGATGTTTTGTTGTTTTTTTTTCTTTTATGGATTATGTCATGTTAAATTAATTTATGTTATTTACCAAAATTATCTATCTAATCTAATCATGCAATTATGCTTAATATGAATTCCTAAACTAATTCATTACCTTAGTAAACAAAATAAACAAAACTATGAAAGAAAACACAAATAAAACAATGCTCTCAGTGGCCAAGTTGTGAACCAAAACAATGTCAGTGACTTTGATGGATGAAACAAAGGGAATCAGGGGCTAAACGAGGATTATACCCAAGAAGAGTTGACTGGGTTACAAACAGGATGAAACTGGGTCGGGTTCGCGGGTCGTGATTCGGATCTCCACTTGATTCTCTGTCGATTCAACAGTCAGACGGCGATCAGCTGGCGGCGGACTGGGTTTCGGATGGTGATAGGAGACGGCGGAGGATGGCAGGGAAAACGAGGAGACGACGGCGGCCGGCAGGGGAAAACGAGGAGATGACGGCAAGGGCAGCGACGGCGTACACGGCGACGGTGAGGGAGCAGGGGCAGAGGCTGGAGGTGTCGTCGGCTGAGGATGACCGACGGCGTGGCGAGGAGAACGGAGCGTCAGAGGAAGCGAAGCGTCGGGCGTCCAGGGAGGCAGGGGTGACGGCGACGGCGGGAGATATTCAGGGTTTTCTCGGATAGTAGAGGGAGAGGCAGGGGCTGCAGAATGCAGTTTTCTCTTTTTTTGAACCAAGCTTAGGGTTTCGAATTTTTCTCCCCTTTCTCTCGAAATTTGAACCTATATTTATACTAGAGAGTCTTTAAAACGTGATTAACAATATTTCTGGAGTTTAAACTTGATCCAAATCAAATTTGAAGAAGTTTAGTCCAATTAGGATATAATCTGGTAAAATTACAAGTTTCAATCCTATAGAACACTCAATCTGCCTATTTGACCCAAGACTTCCAAGAAATGTCAGATTAGCTAAAAACTTTGCAAAAGCCCCAGATTTTTCCTGAAATTCCATAAAATCGTTAGATTTGGCTCAAACTCTCTAAAATTGACAGATTCACCTCAAACCTTTGAATTTTGCTCAATCTTTCTAAAAATCGCCTGTTTCCTCCCAAACTTTTTCTTTTTATCCATATTGACCCTACAACACTTTTAAGACTCCAAATTAGTACCTAAATTAAATTAACTCCTATTTCTACCCTAGATGACCTCTTAAACACTAAAAAATCAACAATTACCTAAAAAGACTAAATTGCCTCTATAAAAATCAAAATACTCCTAAACTAATTTTCCTAATCTAAAAACCTAGACAAAAAGTTAATGCCCGGAAAAAATTGGGTGTCAACACCAGCAGAAGGAATGGGTCACTCTAAGGCTCTACATATTTCGGTTAAATACAATGATCGAATTATAGCTAGAGTTCTTATCGACAATGGGTCAGCTCTAAATGTAATGCCACTTGAAACCTTACATAAGATCGGTTTAGACCCATCATACCTCAACAACAGTCATATTGTTGTTCGAGCGTTTGATGGGACGAGAAGAGATGTTGTTGGAGAAATAGAGCTACCAATAGGGATTGGTCCCTGTCTCTTCCACATCACATTCCAAGTCATGGACATTTGTCCATTTTATACCTGTCTGCTGGGAAGACCATGGATCCATATGGCCGGAGCAATTCCTTCTTCATTACACCAAAAAATGAAATTCATTATTGAAGGAAAGATAATCACAGTCTTTGCTGAAGAAGACATTCTGCTATCTAGACCTACGGATGCTCAATACATTGAGGTCAATGAAGATGTGCCTGATTGCTCTTTCAGGTCTTTTGAAATCGTTAATGCTACCTATATTGGTGAATATTAAGAAGAACCTGTGCCTAGCATCTCCAAAACAAGTCGCATGATCGCCAAACTCATGATGAAAGGAGGATACTCACCGGGGTTAGGTCTAGGACAAGATTTACAAGGAATACCAGAGCCATTGAAGATCTCTGCAAACGAAGGGAAATACGGCCTAGGTTTCGCACCGACAAGGCAAAACAAAATGAAGGCAATAGCTGAAAAGAGAGAAAAGAGGATTGCACGATTAACAGGGCATCCTCTACAGGAAAGAAATCTGGATATCCCTGATATCACTGAAACATTCGTGAGTGGTGGTTTGATTCCAAAAAATGACAACGAAGGCGCGCTGACCATCAACATCAACAAGTCTTTTGAAAGTCTTTCTATTCAGGCAATAATCAGTGATTCACCTGAAGATGAGGAGCTCGTTCAACCTTGTAGCCCACGGGATGTGCTGAACAATTGGGAGGCGATAGAACTGCCTGTTATAATCAAGAGCTTTTCAAAGTAATCTAATAGTAAAAACCTCCTAAAGAAAGGTTCAATCAATAGGGTGTAGTCTTTGCTTAAGTGAACCTTTTAGTTATTGCTTTTCATTCCAATAAAGTTGTGATTTATGCACATTATAAATAAAGTACCAGTTTGCATCCATCTCATTCTTGCCATTTTCTCTTCTCTCTCTTTTCTCTCTGGTTAATGCAGACCTGAAATTCTTTTTGATGACAATGAAAGAGTGAACTTTGATAATCCTGTAAACACTACCGACTCAGATGATGAAGATCTTCAAATATCTCCTGAGTTATTAAAAATGATCGAGCAAGATGAAAAAGAAAGAGCAACAAGTCAGGAACCAACTGAGGCATTCAACTTGGGAGACAGTCAGAATGTAAAAGAAGTCAAGATTGCCACTCTATTTCCTCCTGAAGAGAAAGAAGAATTAGTCCACTTATTGAAGGAATATGTGGATGTATTTGCTTGGTCATACCAAGATATGCCTGGCTTAAGTTCAGACATAGTGCTACACAAAATACCATTGAAGCCTGGGGCGAAGCCTGTCAGACAGAAGTTACGAAGATTAAAGCCAGATTTAATCTTGAGAGTAAAAGATGAGATTCGAAAGCTATGGGATGCAAGATTCCTTGGGGTCGCTGAATATACAGAATGGGTGGTTAACATTGTTCCAGTCGAAAAGAAAGAGAGTGGGAAACTAAGAGTCTGTCAGGACTACAGGCCCTTGAATGAGGCTAATCCTAAAGATAACTTCCCACTTCCTCACATTGATACGCTGGTGGATAATACAGCAGGAAACTCCTACTTTTCCTTCATGGATGGCTTTTCTGGATACAATCAAATCAAACTTGATCCAGATGATATGATAAAAACTGCTTTTATTACCCTTTGGAGTACCTTCTACTATAAGGTGATGCCTTTTGGGTTAAAGAATGCTGGTGCTACATATCAAAGAGCCATGGTCGCGTTATTTCATGACACGATGCATAAAGAAATTGAAGTATATGTAGACGACATGATCACCAAAACTTTCACTGTTGGGGGGCATCTAAAAGTGCTAAGAAAACTATTCGATAGACTTCACAAATATCAACTAAAGTTGAATCCTGCCAAATGCACTTTCGGAGCCTCTTCAGGAAAGTTATTGGGTTTCATGGTAAGCAAAGATGAGATTCGAGTTGACCCAAGTAAAGTCAAGGCGATACAAGAAATGCAACCCCCGAAGACTCCAAAACAAGTAAGAAGTTTTCTGGGCAGAATCAACTTCATAGCAAGATTCATATCACAATTGACGTCCAAGTGTGAACCTCTTTTTAAATCACTAAAGAAGAACAATCCGATCGAGTGAAAAAAAAAAATCAAGCTTAGAGCTCCGTTTAAAAAAAAAAAAGAAAAACTTACAGCCTTAGTCCCTAGCCTCTCCTCCCTCTTCCCAGAAGACCAAAAAGTTTATGTTTTCACGTTTTAGTCCCTATTCCCAATTCCGTTTATTTCCGTTCTCTCTCTCTCTCTCCTTCGCTGTTTGCCGCCGTCGCCGTCGTTCCGCCGCCTTCGTCGCCCCACGCCTTCGCCGCCGTCGCAGTAGCCTGCTGCGCTGCCGCCACTGTCCCATCCCTTGTGCGTTGCCCCCCTTTGCCGTCGCCCCTGCCGTTTCCCCCTCCACGATGCGTCGCCGTTTTGTTTTTGTTACCAACCAAATTCTAAATTTGTTTTCTTAAGGTAAAATTCAGCTTTAGTCCTTCATCTTTTCAATTTCTTTCTATTTTGTCACTAACCTTTCTTTTATCCTTGCAGAAAACTAATTACTAACTTTTTATATTTACTTGTTTATTCATTATTTATTGTTGTTATTACTACTAACTTTTATTATTGTTGTTATTAATATTAACAACTAACTTTACTAACTTTACTAACTTTTATTATTATTATTATTATTATTATTATTAACAACTAATTACTAACAACTAACTTTTATTATTATTATTATTATTATAATGGAATGTTATACCTCCTATTTATTATTTTAAAAGTAGAAGGCAGAAAAGCCCCACTTTATTTATTTATTTATCATCTTTTAATATTCCTTTGTTTACTTTATGTGTTTTCCCTTTATTTATTTGCATGTGTTATTTAATTTATGCACCTTTTATTTTTAAATGGATGTCAAAACCAAAAAAAAAAGAAAACCTCCACTTTACTTATTTTTATTTAATTTTCCTTTATTTTATGGTTAAACTGATTTTATTTAAAGAAAGAAATTAGCCATAAAGAACATAAATAATATAAATAAGTAAATAATAACTAATTAAAAGAATAATTTTTTTTAATAATTAAATTTATTCTATTTATTTTTAGGGCTAATAAAAATCATTTTTTTAAAAAAAGCCAACCATCTTTTATTATTTTGGAACATATGTTTTTATTTATTATTTCTTTAAAAAAAACAACAAAAATTTAATATTTTATTCCTTTTTATTAAAAAAAATCATAATTAAATAATTCCAAAAAAAATTACAAATCAATTTTTTTAAATATATATTTAAATTAATGATATTTAAAAATTTAAGAAAGATAGAAAACTAATAATAAAATATTAAAAATAATAAAAATTATGATTAAAATTAATAATTAATTAAATAAACAATTAATAAAAAAAGTTTAAACTCCATGTCCAAATGATCCGCCAGGATCCATGGTTTGGAGAATGAAAAATATATTTTTAAATAAGTATATAAATAAAATTAATTTTTAATAGTTACTTTAATTTTTATCCAGTAAAAAGAATGAAAAAGAATAAAAACAAAAATTTTTTTAATAAAAGAAGTATATGAAAATTAAGACTTTATATTTTACTTATTTCTTTAAAAATAATAAAATATAACTTTTTGATTCCTTTATTAAACGAATAAAAATCTTAGCCAAATGATTTTAAATAAAAATAAAAATTAAAAAAGAACTAAATTCTCTTTAAATATTTTAGACTTATTAATTAGATGTAATTTTTTTTAGACTTATAAATTAAATAATTACTTTAAAAATCTTTTATCAAAATAAAATAAAATATATAAATATCAAGACTTTTCTTTTATTTTTTTAAATATACATATAAATCTTTGGTTTCTTTATTAAGTAAATAAAATCTTGATAAAAAAAATTACTTTTTGGTTCCTTTATAAATTGAGTAATTACTTAAAAAAATAAATAATAAAGATCTTTCATTTAAACAAGGAAAAGAAAGTAACAGAAAAGAAAAGAAAAGAAAAAGAACAAACAAAAGAACAAAAGAATAAAAAAGAAAAGAAAGAAAGAAAAAAAGAAGTAAGAAGTAAAATAATAATAAGAAATAAAAATAATTTTTTTTAAAAAAAAATTAGTCATAAAAAAATTAAAATCTAAAATTCATAAAAATTATGACAAAATTAATAATTAAATTAATAAAAAATAAGAATTAAAAACCTAAATAATTAACAATAAATTTTAAATTACAATCCATGTCCAGGTGATCCGATAGGATTCATAGCTTGGAGAAAATACAAACTTTTAATTAAATAAATTAAATAAATACAAAGATAAAAATCCATATTCATTAGAATTTACGATATGGATTAAATTATTTAAAATTTCATCAAATTCCGTGTCCGGGTGACTCGGCAGAATCCATGGTTCGGAATTATCAAATTTTATACAAATTAATTACTAAAGATTTTAAAACCCGTATTAATTTAAAAATTCACATCCGATTAATTCAATTAAAATTTCTAGTTTGAAAATTAACTGAATATTTTTTTTTAAAAGCAAAGCAAAAAAAATTAAAATCAACTAAGGTACCAATTTTTGGGAGTTTTAACAAAGTTGTTTTAATGTAACCGTACTCCCGAACCCCCGAACTCTCGCAGACCAATTTTTAGGTGTCCAATCGACCTGAGCGAAAACCGATTGGTGGCGACTCCTGAAAACCCGCACGTTGCCACAGCTTGGCGACTCCTCAGTCGTTACCAAATTTCGTTCGACTTAGCTAGGCATTGAGAACCTTCTCGCCGCCTAAATCGTGAGGTTAAGGAATCCTCCTTAGAACCTCGGTGGTAGGAGCTGTCCTATCGTTGAATGAAAATAGATTGATTGAAATTGAGGCTAAGGGCCCAACCTTAGAACCTCTGCGATAGGAACCTTCCTATCGTTGGAGAAAAATACGAGGGATTGAAATTGAGGCTAAGGGTCCTACCGTATAACCTCTGCGATAGAAACCTTCCTATCGTTGAAGAAAAATATGATGGATTGAAATTGAGGCTAAGGGCCCTACCTTAGAACCTCTGCGATAGGAACCTTCCTATCGTTGAAGAAAAATTGATGGATTGAAATTGAGGCTAAGGGCCCTACCTTAGAACCTCTGCGGTAGGAACCTTCCTATCGTTGAAGAAAAATATGATGGATTGAAATTTGAGGCTAAGGGCCCTACCTTAGAACCTCTGCGATAGGAACCTTCCTATCGTTGGAGAAAAATTGATTAATGAAAAATTGAGGCTAAGGGCCCTACCTTAGAACCTCTGCGACAGGAACCTTCCTATCGTTGAAGAAAAATATGATGGATTGAAAATGAGGCTAAGGGTCCTATCTTAGAATCTCTGCGATAGGAACCTTCCTATCGTTGATGAAAAATATGATGGATTGAAATTGAGGCTAAGGGTTCTACCTTAGAACCTCTGCGATAGGAACCTTCCTATTGTTGAAGAAAAATATGATGGATTGAAATTGAGGCTAAGGGTCCTACCTTAGAACCTCTGCGATAGGAAGGTTCCTATCGCAGATGCTCTAAGGAAGGTTCCTTAGCCTCACAAACAACTATTGCATTTTTCTCCAACGATAGGAAGGTTCATATCGCAGAGGTTCTAAGGAAGGTTCTTTAACCTCACAAACAACTATTGCATTTTTCTTCAAAACGATAGGAAGGTTCCTATCACAGAGGCTCTAAGGAAGGTTCCTTAACCTCACAAACAACTATTGCATTTTTCTCAAATGATAGGAAGGTTCCTATCACAGAGGCTCTAAGGAAGGTTCCTTAGCCTCACAAAAACCATTGTATTTTTCTCAAACAATAGAAAGGTTCCTATCGCAGAGGCTCTAAGGAAGGTTCCTTAGCCTCACAAACAACTATTGCATTTTTCTCCAACGATAGGAAGGTTCCTATCGCAGAGGTTCTAAGGAAGGTTCCTTAACCTCACAAACAACTATTGCATTTTTCTTCAAATGATAGGAAAGTTCTTATCGCAGAGGCTCTAAGGAAGGTTCCCTAACCTCACAAACAACTATCATATTTTTTTCAACGATAGGAAGGTTCCTATCGCAGAGGTTCTAAGGTAGAGTTCTTAGCCTCAATTTCAATCCATCAGTTTTTCTTCAATGATAGGAAGGTTCCTATCGCAGAGGTTCTAAGGTAGGGCCCTTAGCATCAATTTCAATCAATCGATTTTCATTCAAAGATAGGACAGCTCCTATCGCCGAAGTTCTAAGGAAGGTTCCTTAACCTCACAAACAACTATTGCATTTTTCTTCAAACGATAGGAAGGTTCCTATCGCAGAGGCTCTAAGAAAGGTTCTTTAACCTCATAAACAACTATCATATTTTTTCAATGATAGGAAGGTTCCTATCGCAGAGGTTCTAAGGTAGAGTCCTTAGCCTCAATTTCAATCCATCAGTTTTTCTTCAACGATAGGAAGGTTCCTATCGCAGAGGTTCTAAGGTAGGGCCCTTAGCATCAATTTCAATCAATCGATTTTCGTTCAACGATAGGACAACTCCTATCGCCGAGGTTCTAAGGAGGATTCCTTAACCTCAGGATTTAGGCGGCGAGAAGGTTCTCAATGCTTAGCTGAGCCGGACGAAATTTGGTAAACGACTTTGCATACATCATGTCCCATGAAGCATGCAAAGGGGGGCAGCTATTGACACCTAATTTCGTCCGACCTCTTTTAAAAAAAATTATTAGTTAAAAAAATAAAAATAAATAGTAATTAATAATAAAAATTATTATTATTAATTAATTATTATACAAAGAGAGAATTAAGTTAAGTAGTTTTGGAGGAGGGGCTTTTTGTTAATATCTATGTGTGTATATCCAAAAAAATTAAAGTCCAAAAAATTTAATTAAAAAATTATTATTATTAATTAATTATTATTACTGAAAAACTTCAATCAAGTTAATTAGTTTAAAATAAATTTTTGTTTTATGAGGACTTAATTAAAAATGATATATGTGTGTATATATGTATGTTTGAAATAAAAAAAAAAAGAAGAAAACTCCACAAAAATGATAAAATTGAAAAGTTTAGGGTAAAAATGACAAAATTAAGAAGTTTTGGGAAAAATTGACCAAATCTGAAAGTTCCAGAAGCATTTGGTAATTTTTCGCGTCAATTTTCGGCCAGACTGACGGTTCTAGGCCAAATTGACAGAAAATGACAAAATTGTCAAAATCCGAAGCTTCAGGAACTTCCCCAAAGTCAAAGAGACATAAAGGACTGAAACTGTCATTTTACCAAATTAAGAGATAAGTTTGAGTTTAATTAATTTTTAATTATGAACAGTCCAGCACTCCTTCCCCTATAAATAGGGGTCCAAATCTGTGGGTTAAGGGAACGAAAAAAAAAAGAAATCAAGCTTAGAGCTCCGTTTAAAAAAAAAAAAAAGAAAAAACTTACAGCCTTAGTCCCTGGCCTCTCCTCCCTCTTCCCAGAAGACCAAAAAGTTTCTGTTTTCACGTTTTAGTCCCTGTTCCCAATTCCGTTTATTTCCGTTCTCTCTCTCTCTCTCCTTCGCTGTTTGCCGCCACCGCCCATCCCGTCACCGTCGCCGTCGTTCCACCACCGTCGCCGTCGCCCTCTCGGTACGCCGCCACTGTCGTTGCCTGCTCGCCTGGCTGCCGTCCACCTCGCCCTTTCACGCTGCCGGCGCCAAGTCCGTCGTGTTCCTGTGACAGAATTACAATTTTGTTTTCCTAGGGTAAAATTCTATTTTAGTCCTTCATCTTTTCATTTTCTTTCTCTTTGGTCACTAACCTTTCTTTTATCCTTGCAGAAAACTAATTACTAACTCTTTTATATTTACTTGTTTATTCATTATTTATTGTTATTATTATTAATGACTAATTGCTAACAACTAACTTTTATTATTATTATTGTTATTATTATTATTATTATTATTATAAGTCACTAACTTTTTAATTTTTGCACAACTAACTTTACTAACAACTAACTTTTATTATTATTATTATTATTATTATTATTATTATTATTATTATTATAGCTCATGGAAGGTTATACCTCCTATTTATTTATTTTTTAAGTGGATGGCCAAAAAGCCCCACTTTCTTTATTTATTTATTATCTTTTAATATTCCTTTGTTTACTTTATGTGTTTTCTCTTTATTTATTTGCATGTGTTATTTAATTTATGCACATTTTTTTTAATGGATGTCCAAACCAAAAAAAAAAAAAAACAGAAAACCTCCACTTTACTTTATTTATTTATTGTCATTTAATTTTCCTTTATTTATTTTATGCAAAATTTTATTTTCATGGTAGAACTTATTTTACCTTTAGCCATAAAAAATAAATAAAATAAATAAGTAAATAACAACAAATTAAAAGAAGAGTTTTTGTGTGAATAATTAACCTTATTTTCCTTATTTTTTAGGGTTAATCAAGAATTTTTTAACAAAGCCCCCATCCTTTATTATTTTGGAACATATTTTTGTTTCTTTTAAAATAACTAAAAGTTAACTTTTTATTCCTTTTATTAAATAATTTCAAAAAATAAAAATCAATTCTTTTTAAATATATCTTTAAAATTTATGGATTAGATTAAAAATTGAGATTAAAAATAATAATAAAATACTAAAAATTATGATTAAAATTAATAATTAATTAAATAAACAAAAAAACTTAAATTAAATTCAATATCTGAATGATCCAGCAGGATCCACGGTTTGGAAATAAAATTTTATTTTAAGTAAATAAAATAAAATATCCAAAAAAATAACCAAATGATTCTACCAAAGAAATAAATTTATTTATTTATTTATTTCTTAGTATATTTTTAGACTTATATAATAATTTTTAATAAAATTAACATTAAAGTTATAAAAAACCCAAAAAAGTTTCACAAAAATTTAACAAATTAATAATTAAGTTTTCTAAATTAAAATCCATGTCCGAGTGATCCGATAGGATTCATGGTTTGGAGAAAACAAAATAAGTTTTAATTGAAATAAAAATTAAATACAAAGATAAAAATTTATATTCTGATAATTCGACAGAATTTATGATATGGATTAAAATATTTAATTAAAATTTCATCAAATTCCGTATCCGGGTGATTCGGTAGAGTCCATGGTTCGGAAATATCAAATTTATTAAAAAATTATAAAAATTAATTACCGAAGATTTTAAAATCCACATTAATTAAAAATCCATAACTAAATAATTTAGTTAAAATTTCTGGTTTCAAAAATTAGCTGAATTTGTTTAAAAGCAAGCAAAACAAAATTGAAATCAACTAAGGTATCAATTTTTGGGCATTATAACAAAGTTGTTTTAATGTAACCGTACTCCCGAACCCCTGAACTCTCGCAGACTATTTTTAAGGTATCCAATCGACTTGAGCGAAAACCAATTGGTGGCGACTCCCGAAAAACAGCCCGCACGTTGCCATAGCTTGGCGACTCCGCTGGGGAGTGAATCCCGGAGGATAAGTGGGATCTTGTGCTTCTTTGATGGGAACTTGTGTGGCTAAATCTTTCCACCTTTGTGCGTACTCCTTAAAGGTTTCTTGTTCCTTCTTCTCCATATTCTAGAGAGTTTGGTGATCTGGGGCCAAGTCCATAACATGCTTGTAGTTATTGATGAAAGCCTGAGCGAGGTCATTCCATAGTTTGATGTTCTTTGGGCCTTGAGTTGGATACCATTGTAGCGCTGACTTTGTAAGACTTTCTTGAAAAAGTGCTATCCACACCTTCTCATTTTTTGTGAGTGGTTGTAATCTTCTTAGAAACAACGTGATGTGAGTGATGGGATCACTCGTTCCATCGTATTTCACAAAGTCTGGTACCTTAAAGTTTGAGGGAATCACAACATCTGGCACTAAGCAGAGATCATCTACTGATAGAGATCCGAACATAGTGCCTCTTTCGATGGCGTAAAGTCTCTTCTCTATTGTTTCGAGCTTTTGAGATTCTCCTTCTTCCTTTGATAGTGTCTTCTTCTCTTCATATACAGTATCTTGTTTCAGGTGAACGCTAGCGGATGGACCTGATTCCTGAAACATATTTTCCTGAACTGAGATCCGTTGTGGGGTGAATCCCGGGGGATAAGTGGGATCTTGCGGTTCTTTGACGGGAACTTGGGTTGATTTCCCTTTAATCAGCTCCATTAGTTGTTTCATTTGTTCTGCCATGCTTTCTATCTTGGACTCCATATTTATGAGACGTCCTTCAGTTTGTTCTGCCATTAATCTTGTTTGGAGCCGAGTTGAATATCAGTGTTGAGGTCCAATTTTACCCATTTTAAAGTAAGATTTATTTTATTAGACTCTACATGTATGTGATTGATGCAATGGATGCATGCATACAATGAGTGAGTTTGATTATCCACTATCGTGGAACTTCAAGACTTTTAGTTGTCATTATAAAGACCAAAAAGGTAGCATAGTTTGATGCGTGGTTTTGATGCATGAAGAATAATTGCACAAAACAGAAGTACAAGAAAAGAAAAATAAGGTTATTAATAAGTTAAATAGAAATTAACAACTCATGAACTATTATGGAAAAATGAATTAAAACCATAAATATAAGACACGAAGAAAATAAAAGTGTAGAGCAACAACATAGCATAACAAGGACATGCTTATGGCGTTGGTAAATGGGAGGAATACTATGGTCAGTTCTATGGTTAAATGGGGAGTTCTATATGCATAGGGTGGTTTATCAAAAGGCCAAGGGTAGTTCCCGAATCCCATCACTAAATCATAGTGACAGCCCAATTCCTTACTCTCGAGGGCTTATGTAAGGAAAGGATTAATTCGAGTCGTAGCTTTTCGTGGGCCCATGCAGAGACTATCGTCTCAAGAGGCAATACACTACTTTGCTACTTGAAACCGATGAAGGCTTGGAGACCATGGTCTCACAAGGACAACAACACCAATTCCGCTTTGAAAGAACGGGTTTAAATTGAGGAAGCTCGGGTATAGAGCTTCATGTCATGAATGCATTATGCATGTTTATAATAAGTAAATATAGCTCATAAATCAGCATAAAAATAAGCAAAGCAGCACAAAAGAAATCAACTATTAGGCCTGACTCACTGACTTGAAGTCCCCAGCGGTGTCGCCAAGCTATGGCAACGTGCGGGTTTTCAGAAGTCGCAACCAATCGGTTTTCGCTCAGGTCGATTGGATACCTAAAAATTGGTCTGCGAGAGTTCGGCAGTTCGGGAGTACGGTTACGTTAAAACAACTTTGTTAAAACGCCAAAAAATTGGTACCTTAGTTGATTTTAATTTTTTTTTGCTTTGCTTTAAAAAAAAAATATTCAGTTAATTTTCAAACTAGAAATTTTAACTGAATTAATCGGATGTGGATTTTTAAATTAATACAGGTTTTAAAATCTTTAGTAATTAATTTGTATAAAATTTGATAATTCCGAACCATGGACTCTGCTGAGTCACCCGGATACGGAATTTGATGAAATTTTAAATAATTTAATCCATATCATAAATTCTAATGAATATGGATTTTTATCTTTGTATTTATTTAATTTATTTAATTAAAAGTTTGTATTTTCTCCAAGCCATGAATCCTATCGGATCACCCGGACATGGATTGTAATTTAAAATTTATTTTTAATTAATTAGGTTTTTAATTCTTATTTTTTATTAATTTAATTATTAATTTTGTCATAATTTTTATGAAATTTTAGATTTTTATTTTTTTATGACTAATTTTTTTTAAAAAAAATTATTTTTATTTCTTATTATTATTTTACTTCTCACTTCTTTCTTTTCTTTCCTTCTTTTCTTTTTTATTCTTTTGTTCTTTTGTTTGTTCTTTTTCTTTTCTTTTCTTTTCTTTTCTTTAACTTTCTTTTCTTTGTTTTAATGAAAGATCTTTATTATTTATTTTTTTAAGTAATTACTCAATTTATAAAGGAACCAAAAAGTAATTTTTTTTATCAACATTTTATTTACTTAATAAAGAAACCAAAGATTTATATGTATATTTAAAAAAATAAAAGAAAAGTCTTGATATTTATATATTTTATTTTGATAAAATATTTTTAAAGTAATTATTTAATTTATCAGTCTAAAAAAAAGTACATCTAATTAATAAGTCTAAAATATTTAAATAGAATTTAGTTCTTTTTTTAATTTTAATTTTTATTTAAAATCATTTGGCTAAGATTTTTATTCGTTTAATAAAGGAATCAAAAATTTATATTTTATTACTTTTAAAGAAATAAGTAAAATATAAAGTCTTAATTTTCATATACTTCTTTTATTAAAAAAATTTTTCTTTTTATTCTTTTTCATTCTTTTTACTGGATAAAAATTAAAATAACTATTAAAAATTAATTTTATTTATATACTTATTTAAAAATATATTTTTCATTCTCCAAACCATGGATCTTAGCAGATCATTTGGACATGGAGTTTAAATTTGTTTTATTCATTGTTTATTTAATTAATTATTAATTTTAATCATAATTTTTATTATTTTTAATATTTTATTATTATTTTTCTATCTTTCTTAAAATTTTAAATATCATTACTTTAAAGATATATTTAAAAATAATTAATTTGTATTTTTTTTTGGAATTATTTAATTATGATTTTTTTAATAAAGAGGAATAAAAGATTAACTTTTTATTGTTTTTTTTAAGAAATAATAAATAAAAAAATATGTTCCAAAATAATAAAAGATGGTTGGCTTTTGTTAAAAAAATGATTTTTATTAGCCCTAAAAATAAATAGAATAAATTTAATTATTAAAAAAAATTATTCTTTTAATTAGTTATTATTTACTTATTTATATTATTTATGTTCTTTATGGCTAATTTCTTTCTTTAAATGAAATGAGTTTAACCATAAAATAAAGGAAAATTAAATAACAATAAGTAAAGTGGAGGTTTTCTTTTTTTTTGGTTTTGAACATCCATTTAAAAATAAAAGGTGCCATAAATTAAATAACACATGCAAATAAATAAAGGGAAAACACATAAAGTAAACAAAGGAATATTAAAAGATGATAAATAAATAAATAAAGTGGGGCTTTTTGGCCATCCACTTTTAAAATAATAAATAGAAGGTATAACCTTCCATAATAATAATAATAATAATAATAATAATAATAAAAGTTAGTTGTTAGTAATTAGTTGTTAATAATAATAATAATAATAATAAAAGTTAGTAAAGTTAGTTGTTAATATTAATAACAACAATAATAAAAGTTAGTAGTAATAACAACAATAAATAATGAATAAACAAGTAAATATAAAAAGTTAGTAATTAGTTTTCTGCAAGGATAAAAGAAAGGTTAGTGACCAAATAGAAAGAAATTGAAAAGATGAAGGACTAAAGCTGAATTTTACCTTAGGAAAACAAATTTTGAATTTGGTTGGTAACAAAAACAAAACGGCGACGCGTCGTGGAGGGGGAAACGGCAGGGGCGACGGCAAAGGGGGGGCAACGCGCAAGGGATGGGACGGTGGCGGCAGCGCCGCAGGCGACGGCAACGGTAGCGAAGGCGTGGGGCGGCGGAACGACGGTGATGGCGGGATGACGGCGACGGCGACGGGATGGGCGGCGGCGGCAAACAGTGAAGGAGAGAGAGAGAGAACGGAAATAAACGGAATTGGGAACAGGGACTAAAACATGAAAACAGAAACTTTTTGGTCTTCTGGGAAGAGGGAGAAGAGGCTAGGGACTAAGGCTGTAAGTTTTTTTCTTTTTTTTTTTCATTCTCTTAACCCACAGATTTGGACCCCTATTTATAGGGGAAGGAGTGCTGGACTGTTCATAATTAAAAATTAATTAAAATCAAACTTATCTCTTAATTTGGTAAAATGACAGTTTCAGTCCTTTACGTCTCTTTGACTTTGGGGAAGTTCCTGAAGTTTCTGATTTTGACAATTTTATCATTTTCTGTCAATTTGGGCCAGAACCGTCAGTCTGGCCCAAAATTGACGCGAAAAATTACCAAATGCTTCTGAAGCTTTCAGATTTTGTCAATTTTTCCCAAAACTTCTTAATTTTATCATTTTTACCCTAAACTTTTCAATTTTATCATTTTTATGGAGTTTTCTTCTTTTTTTATTTCAAACATACATATATACACACATATATCATTTTTAATTAAATCCTCATAAAACAAAAATTTATTTTAAACTAATTAACTTGATTAAAGTTTTTCAGTAATAATAATTAATTAATTAATAATTAATTAATAATAATAATTTTTTAATTAATTTTTTGGACTTTAATTTTTTTGGATATACACACATAGATATTAACAAAAGGCCCCTCCTCCAAAACTACTTAACTTAATTCTCTCTTTGTATAATAATTAATTATTAATAATAATTTTTATTATTAATTACTATTTATTTTTATTTTTTTAACTAATAATTTTTTTTAAAAGAGGTAGGATGAAATTGGTTGTCAACAGTATGTATTAAAAATAATCCATAAAAACTTATTAACATTATAAAAATTTTATTTTCATTGAATTATTATATCTACATAATATGGGCTTTTAAATAAAATTAATTTTGAGTAAAAAAAATATTATTAACGTTCTTTATTTCTGATTAAATTGTGTCAACCATACTACTGTATTTCTTTGGATTATAAATATAAACGGTACTTATATTTTGTACAAACAGTTGTTGTAAAAATTACTTATATTGACCGTATTTGCAATTAACACTACTACCGAATTAACTTGCTGCAATTACTCGGGGCCAAATAAACCTATATGAGCAACTATCCATAAAAAAAAATTGAAAAGAAGAAGAGATAAATGTTGACGTTAAAGGGACAGGAAGAGACGTGGTGTAAGCGGTATGAGAAAATTTTTGTGAAATGAATGGTTATAATGTGTTTTCAGAAGATAAATCTTTTGTGTCATCCAAAAGCCTGAAGCAAAATCTGTATGCAAATTCTACCTAGTCAAACAAAAAATTAAGCCTCACTTGAAAAGCTCATGGGAATCAAGAACAAGCTCAAGTAGTAAAAATCAAGAATAATGCGCATTTAACAAGAAGAATAAAAGAGAACAGTACATTTCTTGACGGTCTCGATAAAGCCACCGGCATGATGACCGACATTGATATGACTTTCTCGTCCTTCTTAACAGCGACAAAGGGAGTTTTGCTTTTGAATCGAGTCGGCGACAGCTACAGTTACTCGCCGACTAGCCAAATTGAAGAAATGAGGTGACAGATTGAGGGGAAGGGAAGGGGGCACCGGATCAAGGCAATGAAGACAACAAACTGAGGGAAGGAGACGACAGAGCAAGCAGATGGCATGAGGCTGGGACGGAGGCAATAGATATGTATTGATGGTTGCTACTGGATGGGGTGGTTCGAAGTAAAGACAGGGAATAAGAAAGGGGAGACATGGGTGAAATTAGAAAAATATAGCGGTATATTTTTATCATTTCTTAATTTCTGCACCAAACACAAATAAAGTAAAGAAATCAATTATCTGTAGTATTTATATCAATGGTGTGAAATGAAAGGAAGTTGGATGGTGGGATTAAATCAATCTATTTAAATAAATGATGAGATTGGAGAAAGTAAAACAAGATTAGTGCATGGAATTGGACTCCAAAAGGAGAATTAAAACATGGGCCAGTTTGGCTACGATTAAAGAGGCCAAATTAATTGGTTCAGACAAGGGTCTTTATTAACTTAGTTGATGTCATTTTTGTAATAACCCCTGAGTTTAACTAAAATTAGAACCTTAAGCATGGTCTCCACCGCCTATGCCAGCTGCTCCCCATCACAAACAACTCATTAGGTCCTTTTGGCTGATGTACAGACCTACTAACTTGGAGAACGCCAACCCACGGTGTTCAAACCAGAGATTTCTTGTTTGATCCACCATTTTGCATGGATCCAAAACCAAGGGAGAGTCCCTGCACACTAGCCGAAGTCTCATTCCTCCTCTGCTGGCAATCCTTCTAATCATGTAACAATAGCTTCAACCTCCTAACCCATTATCTGCTGGCCTTGCGTTTCTTATTGTTTTGTTGGAGTGTTGAATATTTTTTTGACCCACAAGGGGTGTCTGATGTGAGGGATGTGCTTTAGCTTAATCATAGCGAGAGCTTGGCTGAGGCGGTGTGTGGCTGTGCCGGGTTCTCCAACGGAGATTCTAATTGTCGGCATGTAGATTCGACGCCATTGGTGGTTGGGCGCAAAGCTTACCGATGTTGACTGCTGACACCAATGTCTGGGCTGGTTGATGCGGCAAGGTAAGGAGTCAAAGGGGGACCGGATTGGGAATTGATAGTGGAAGATAAGTCAGGTAATGGTGGAGCAGTCAACAACTATGAACATTGAATAGGCATCGGAGGCCATCGACGCAAAACCACGGGTGGAGGAAGAAGCAAGAAAGGAGAGAAATCTAAATGGCACACTGGAGTAATTTCTCTCAAATCCTGCCCCCCTTTTCTCCCGTCCTGCATGCCCTGTTTTGGCCCACCCTTTCTCATTGACCAATTAATCCCATTAATGAGAAACGAACTAAAGCAGCTTATAATAGTTATGCGCGACAAAGGAAAGACCCACTAATTGGGTCAGCAGCCAATAGATGCGAGCGAGGTGAATGGCAATTGTAGAAGCTTGTGGTGGCCATGGGGCTGGCGGGCTGCAAGTGGAGCTAAGGGACATGCGGCAATAGAGCGAGTTATCGGTGACAGTGGCCGGAGAATGAGAGAAAACAGAAAAAAGGACGTAGGTATAGGATAGCAGAACACTCATGCAATTTTCCCTTTAAGCCTAGAAGAGAAGCTTCTCTGGTGTCCACATACGTGCAATGTCAACCAATTTGCCGGTTCTTTTTTTTCATACTTTGAGCGTAAATAAAAAAAAAAAACTACGAATCTAACAACGTCAAGTGTCATTCCAGCGTCTCTTTTGACCAACTAACAAATATGATAATTTTAGGAATAACAGGTTGACAGTTTTAATGTTTTGTTGCTTATTTTAGAAATTGACTGAGTTTTAAGATTAATTTAGTAAAAATTGAAAAAAAAAATTAGAATTGAAAATATCTTTCTAAAAGAGAGAGAGAGAGAGAGAGAGAGAGAAATAATCGTAATGGGCCTAATGGCTGTCCTTGTTTCTTTAGGGTATTTCTTGCATCCACCCTGGTGGACTACATTATTGGATGGAACTCTAACGGTGTTAATATTAAATGGATAAGATAACTTTTTGACTTTTAAATTTTTTAATTAATTGAAAAGATAATTATAATATTTTAAATTTAAAATTAATAATAAGATAATCATATCTCATTATCTCCATTAACAATAAAGATCATTTTCCACGATCATGATAATTTAAAACAATTTACAATTTTTATGTATCAAGCACAACTTGGCATTATTTAATTCTTCTTCTTCTTCTTTTTCGTTCTCTCATTCTCCACCTCCTCTCTCTCTCTCTCTCTCTCTCTCTCTCTCTCTCTATATTGTTTTGGGTTTCACAAGCAAAGGAAAATGGGACACGATTTTACAGATAATTATGATATTTTGAATTTAAAATTAATAAGAAGATAATCATACCATTTTTAAAATTTTTGCCTACAGTCTTAGACATCAGATTAATAAATTTAGACACGAAACTAACATAATTAGACATCATAAAAGTAGTCATAGGCACTATAACAGTAGTTTTAGACACCAGAACATCAGTCTTAGACACTAGATTAATAAATTTATACATCAATCTAATATAATTAGACACAGAGAAAGTATTACTAGATACCTAGAACACCAGTACTAGACAACAGAATAGCAGTACTAGCCACCAGAATAGCAGTACTAGACACTGGAAGAGCAGAACTGGACACCAAACTAACTAAATTATACATAAATGTAATATACTTAGACATAAAAAAAAAATAATACTGGACACTAGAATAATAGTTATATATACTAGAATAATAGTTATAGACACTAAAACAACAGTTCTAGACACCACTCCAGCCAATATATGACATCAATTCCACATACACTACAAGCCAAAATTGTGAATATGCAAGCATTTTCGTTTGAAAATGGAAGATTTTTTCTCTACATAAATAATTAAAATTTTAGGCATTATTTATTCTATGATTATAGAAAATTATTTAAAATGGAAACTCTCTCCCCTAATAATAACTACCTTATTTACTATATAATTATGTATTTTTTTAATGGTAATTTTCATCCTCTTAATAATAACTATTTAACACCGTTAGTTTCATTGTTAGTGGTGGACGTACACCATTACGGATGATATAATGCCTCCTTTCTTTATAATGTGATAGTCTCGGATTTGGACATTAATGAGCTTGATTATCAGGCCCATCCTCTGTGGGATGCCATATCCATTAACTTCCCATACACCAACATTCCACCCATCTCCTTTTGCGATTATTATTATTATTATTATTATTATTATTATTAATCTCAATTTATGATGGCATTTTTCTTGCCCTAAGAAAATTCTCGATCAGTTGGGTGAATGATGGATCTGAACTAGAATGAAAAAATTCACACTTGGCCAGTCTAAAAAATGGACGATATACATAGAATTTTACTAAAATTATATACACAATCATTAGTGTATTTATAGCTGACTAATTGTTTTAAACTTGAGTATCACACGGAACGGTAAATTGGTTAAAATGTAATCAAATCAATATGTAAAACTACCTTTACAAGACTTTCAACGATTATCTCATCTATCAACATTTTCTTTTGTGGAAGTCAGTTCTATGAATTAGTAAGTTAGCGAAAAAGCTTTAATTCAATCGATAAGTACTGTAGTTATTTTGGTAATGCAAAGCATTTGTTTTTTTTTTCAAAAGAAAAGGCCAAAGGCCTAAAAAATAAAATAAAATAATAAAAAAACTAATGCTTTTGCTGCCAATCACAGTAGTTTCCAAACAGATTGGTCCCAGAACGTAGTCGGCAACGGCCCGAAACACCATACCAGGCACAGGCCAGAAAAATAAACATAAACAGGACACGTTGTCTCAAAAATCGTCATAATCCTCCCTCTCCCCTCTCTATTAATTTCTCCAATCTGATTTTCACATCATTTGTTGATATTGAACTGTTGAACGAAGCCTCACGCACGGTTTCAGCCATGGCGTCTCACTCTCTTCTCCTGTCCATCTCCGTCCTCCTCTCCTTCTTCACTATCGCTCTCTCTGTAAGTACTACTTACTAACCCATTTCTTCTAGTTTCACATTTCTTTAAGCTTAATTCCAAATGTTAACTTCCGTTAGCAGTAGCAATTTATTTATTTTTCCCCGATATGATCTATGAATTAATGGTAGGACGGTGACTCTTGCGTCTACACGATCTACGTGAGGACCGGATCGATCATCAAGGGCGGCACCGACTCCATCATCAGCCTCAAACTCTATGACAGCTACGGCGAGGGCTTGTCGATCACCGATCTGGAATCCTGGGGCGGCCTCATGGGGTCCGGCCACAATTACTTCGAGAGGGGCAATCTCGACATCTTCTCCGGCCGCGGCCCCTGCCTCTCCAGGACGATCTGCGCCATGAACCTCAGCTCCGACGGCTCCGGGCCCCACCATGGCTGGTACGTCAACTACGTTGAGGTCACCGCCACCGGCGTCCATACGGCCTGCACCCAGCAGCAGTTCACGGTGGAGCAGTGGCTCGCACTCGATGCAGCCCCCTACGAGCTCACTGCCATCCGGAACTACTGTCCCGACTCCACCGAACGGCGCCCGAAGAGGTCGAGTGCGTGAGACATCGCGTTTTGTTTATGTTAATTGATCGGGATCGGAACGGCGATGATCGGCGACGGATTTGTTAGAATTTTCGAGTCCTTTTGTGGTTTGTCCTATCTAAGTATGTGTGAATGGGCTAATAATTACTAATAAAGAAGGGCTATCTGGATTGTCGTGGCATTCTTAATGATCGTTAATGATGTTAATTACTAACACTTGTATGGTTTATGCTTTTTGTTTGCTCTCACGTGCCATCCCCCCTTTTTTTACGCTTTTTTTTCCGTTTTAAACAGACTTTTAATATTGTGCTAATATGGCCATTCAGTTCCTTAACCTAAATCAAATCTAATATAAATTATAAAAGTAAGATACCGTTTGGGGTAATAATGTCTTTTCATTGAACAGAGTGAACTACATATTGACATGTGACGGATTTGTCATTTTAGGTGATAATTTAAATATTTTTTTACATCAATTTTTCAATAATACCCATAATAATATAAATCAATTCAAATTTTAAATTTGAAACCCAAAAAGGAAACTAATCATAAATGTAATTACAAAACATTTTAAGCACTGACCATTTAAAATAAATAATTTTTTTGGAAGCTTTTTCCTGTTATAAATTCTTTAATTTGGTTAATTGTTTAATTTGGTTAATTATTTCCCATTCCAATTAAAAATGGAGCAAGTTAAAAAGACCTAAATGCATATATGGTCCCTAAACTTTGCAAAGTCACACGAGTTGGTCCTTTAATTTGGACTTGGTATGCTAATGTCCTTCAACTTTAAGACATTAGGTGGGTTAGTCCCTCAACATTCCAAAACTAAATGACTTAGTCCATTATTCTAGCAAAAGCATGCATGTGGCTGGATAGAAACTCCACGTCATTTGTCTGCTACTTACATAGTTATTAAGTGAGGCTGTTGGCTGTGTTCGGATATGTGGGTTGTTGAAATCTCCCAAAAACTTCTTTACCGTTTCAATTGCAGAGCCCTTTCGATTGATCAAGTTTGAGCAATCGGCAATTGCAGTGCGATTTGATTCCCCTAAAAATCACCATGTCCACATCCGGCAACCAGAAATGTATTCTAGTTCTGTGCATTCGAGATGGAGTCGAACCAAGGAAGGGGAAACAAAGGCAACAATGACAAAGATATGTTACTGTGGGTTGTCAGCCAAGGTGTATACTGTGTGAAATGACATATGGAAAGCGAGTCGACGGTTCTATGGTTGCTCAAACTATAAGGTATAGGTTGAATCTCATTGCTCCTTGTTTTTTCGGTAGTGGATATTAGGGATTGAGTACATTGGTGCCTATTATTAAAGTTTTTTATTTTGTGGATTATGAAGGATGACCCATCTATTGATGATAAAATTTGGTGCAATTTATTACTACGGATTGATCCAATGCTCTGTCAACGTTCGAGGGATGCCATTAGGGAGTTACCGTTTAAAGCAAATGATGAGTGAGGCTGAGATTGGAAGGCTAATAAGGCAATTGGGATATGGAGAATGTGGATGCATATAGGATATTAAGATACTGATTAAGGAGGTTGATGCCTTGAAGATGCTAGTTGTTAGGGCGGAAAAGGTCATAAAATAAAGCTGGTTTGTCAGTTTCTTTGTAGAATAATTGTCCTAGTATTGGTGTGTTTGGTGATTTGTGTGCATGTTGGCAGTGGCCTTTTGATGTTAGGATTGTAATGCATGTATGTTTGGATAAAGCTACTGCCATTATGCTATAACATTTGTATAAACTTGATTGTTTATGGAATAAGTTGCCTGATTTATGGCTTTTGTATCCAAGTATAGAGTGTATACTGTCCATTGTGCTTATGACCTCAACTTTACCTAAGTAAACTAGTAATAAATTCCTTTGGCTAGTTAGAAACCAATATTACTAGTAAAAAGCAAAACTGAAATGGACTGAACAAAACTGATAGTAACCATATATAACCTTGCTTCAACATTAATGCTTGAGACCTTAAATTGTCAACTTACAAATGGCTCATAATAATTTACATGAGCATTAGGGAACTTCTAGTAACAAAAAAATATTATAACTCTACACTTGTTTTGTAACAAGGCGAGATTAAAAAATGGTATGAACATCTACTGATCTTGCACATCAGATTCTTCAATATAAGACAGCGGCTGATTTTGCACAATCAATAGGCAATTTTCTTCTTCCTGTGGGCTGTTGACTAAACAAAAAAATACCAAAAAACACCTTCCAGGCTCACTACATAACAACAATTGTTAAGAGGGCAATCTAGGCCAGCAGAAAAATGAGGTATGTTAGTAATTGAATACATAGATATGAGTTTTCTGACAATACAAAATTTTTCTTACATTGAGAGTGCTTGTCCCCACATCATTTGTGTGTACATCTAAACCAATCACCCTTCTCCCGTCTCTTTTGATACACTAAGTGGTTCCGCTTCTCTACCTTTAGGACCTCTTCTATCTCGATCATTTCATTTTGAAACTGTTGCAACTACTTCTCTACTGCCAATATTTGCAGTCTGAAAAACAAGGATGTACCAATGATACTTTATTTCTAAAATGTAGGTATTTTGTTAATTTTTTTTACTGAAATGCAAAATATACAGGTATCTCACAGGGTTACCACAAAGAAATTAAACAAAGGAATTTACAGGTATGTTTTTGTGTTAAGAATCTGATACTCACTTGGCATGGGTTGATTTGTTCCATTCGTCATGGACTGTTGACTTTGTGGATATTCAGCAACCATTCTTATCCCTTCAACTCCCTATAATCAAAACATTTATAAAACATGTAACTTTTGCATGAATACTTAGATTATGTTTGATAGAAGTAACATCGGTCTAAATGCTGATGACAATAGTTACTTGCATCAATTGAATGGTTAGGTGTAACTGCTGTACTCAATCCTTCACAACTCTGTCTATTGTGGCCAATTAAGCCACATTTCTTGCATGTTATTTTCCTGCCATCTTTTGTTAACCTATTCTAATTTTTTTTAGGCTCATTTCTTGATTTCTTTCTTGCCTTTTTCTGCTTACTAGGCATTGCTTTCTGAACTGGAGTCATAACAACATCGAAGCCACAATCCTTCCACATTTCCTCACCAGAAATTACACCAATTGAGTATGCATATGATTTAAGGAACATCTCCTTTTTATACCACTAAGACAGATAGTCCATTGGCAGCTCAGAATTGCTAATTATTGCTTTATATGCATGCACACATAGGATTCCAGATGGTTGTCAGGCTCTGTATTCACAACGGTTTACATCAAGATACACTGAGTATTTATTATTGTAACTCTTAACCTCATATCTACTGTCACCATTACTTATGGCATGTCATTTGTAGCTATCATTAATATTTTTTTGTAATTTCAACATCACTCTATCTCCATAATTTCCATGCCATTTACTTTCATAAATTCTTCTTTTCACTTGCCTAAGCATAATGTACCCTCGAATATCCTCTAACATGGATATTATTGGCTTACTCCTAGCCCCAACCAGAATGAAATTGAAGGCCTCATAATAGTTGTTATCAATTGACTCACATTTAGAAATGCAGGAGAAATATGCCTTACAGCATTTAGAAGGATCAACCTTGATGGCAGCAACACTCGCACTTACTACTAATTTTTCCAGCTCTTCTAGGTTCAGTTTGAATGTTGGCTCATTTGTTACTTTTACACAAGCATAGAATGCTTCCTTCAATGCTTCTCATCTGAACTTATTACTCCAGTTCGAGTAAATATGCTTTGCGCATAGTCTATGTTCAGCTTGAGGGAATGCTTGGGCCACACCATTCACCAAACCCAGTGAAGTAGAAGTTAATTATAATTTGTGTGTTTGCTGAACCTTTTTTTTTTTTTTTTTTTGGGTTTAAGAACAATAGCTTAATAATGAAAATTTAGTTTAGCATTTTAGTACCCTGTACTAGTCTGACATGAAGGTCCAACATTTACCATCAATAGTATTGATATCACTCTTTAAAAACTCTAGAAACCAAAGCCAAGAGTCATTGTTCTCACCTTCACCAATAGCCCATGCTAAAGAGTATATTTCGTTATTCGAATCATTTCCCACTGTTGTTAAAAGTTGGCCTTGCATAACCCCTTTCAAAAAACTTCCATCAAGCCCTAAATAAGGCCTACACCCTCTTAAAAATCCCTTCTTTAGTGCTTCCAAACATGCATAAATCCTTTTGAAAACTTTGTATCCTTCCTGGTTACCTGTTGTAGTGACAATTTCCATTATGCTTTTAGGATTTGCAATCCTTAGTGCATGAGCATAGTCCCCAACTTGGCATACTCATATTCCACTTCTCTCTCTAGTTTTTTCATAATTCGTAACTTGGCAATCCTACATTGGTTTATAAAGAAATTAATGGTCAGAATTTTTTCTATATGCTTTTTGATGTAGCTTGGTTTTATGCCTAGATGTTATGTTATCATATTCCTAACCTCATTTGCCATCCAAACCGAGGTTGCCCTTAAAATGTTCTGAAGTTCATAACATTTGTGCTCCATATTGAATGACTTCACTTGAAAATAATGTTTTCTTCTTTCAAGTGATGTAAATATCATCCATGGACAACCATTAGCTTTACAAACTGCTTTCACTCTTGTTCTCTCATTTTTTACAAAGGTAAAGTCACACTTGTTCTAGATGGAATACTTGATGAGAGCCTTTTTGAATTGAATATGGTGCTTAAAGACCATTCCTAACTCTATGTGACAAATCTGTGTACTCTCATTAGACCTTGGCCACACAGACTCCTTTTAAACATCAATTCAACCACCCTCAACATCACTTTTTAAACAATAGCTCATAGGATCAAAATTAGATAGAAACTCGTTATCATACCCATCTTTAACCACTTCAGAAATTTGTAATTCAGCCTCACTTCTCCTTCGGCCAATCCTTCTTGGAATAATGTCTAGCTCCTTATATAAGCAACCTCATCTTTCACACCTATAGCCCCTTTTGAATGTCACCTTTTAACCTTCTTAACTATAGCTGTTAATTCCTTCTATTTGTCAGACTGTAAAGAAAAATCCACTTTACTAATGTTTGCATTATGCTCAGCCTTTAAGTCTACACCATCATCACTTTCACTTTCATATAATTCCTCTTCATCATCTTTTTCTTTTTCATAGTATACTATTAAATTATCTGAATTAATTAGTGTAGCATTATTCTTATCTGTAGTTGCTTCAAGGCTGAACATAAATTCATCAAATTCCTTGTCAATATGAGATTTTGACCAATTTAATGCCCCACCCTTTCCTCCATCGACATTTGCTTCTTCATCTATTATCATTTCAACATGGTAGCTATCAACATACTCACTTGACCTTTGATCTTTGCTCAATGTGGGCTCTTGGATATAATGATCAATATACACATCCATAATGCCAATTATAATAGCAAACTTCACCATCTTAATTATTTATGTATCATCATACAATAATGTGAATCGGCAACCATACTCATTGAATTTTTTTAAGTATATACCTTGTATAGCCTTCTCATCATACCCAATCTCCTTGATTTACTTCATCACACACCAATATGACATGTTCTCTTCATTGTAAACCATTGAACAAACATTACCATCAACATATTTATTCTATGGGTCCTCAACAAATTGCCCATCATGTTGTAAAGGCAATGTAAACCCCACCATTATAAGCTTCCACCTACAAATGAATTATACACAAAAAAAATTACACTAAAGCATTTTTGGATTCACATATGCTACTGTATAAATATTCAACCCATCACCAAATTTTTTTTTCCTAATTTACTCTTAAAATTAGAAATACACCACTTACCCCACCATTCTTAAAACACACTAACAACAATAATTTTTTTTCAAACACATGGTATCCAAAAACCAACCACCCTACTTATCACACATAAATGCACACAAAGATCACAACTTTTTAATCCAATCAGATACAGCTAATACACACATTGAATGTGAAATAAAAATATTACCTTCCTTCTAGTAAGCCCACTTTTTCATTGAATGGTTACCCACCAACTTTTCAATGTTCCCACTTATGTTCTTTAATGCTCTGTTTCTTCTTCGTACATCCCCTGTTAGTGGACAGGGCAAGCTTTTCTATGGACCACAACTACTTTATTCTATTAACCAATAATGATGCCACGAAACTCTACATTTTTTCCCATCATTTCCATTTCAGCCCATATGCCACACACGCCACTCTCTGTATTAACATCACTTTTAACCCTATTTACCTTTTATCCAGAAATAAACTAACATTTCACCTTTTGCAAACTTAGGGGACAAACTCTCACTGAGTTTAACTTAATGGACTAACTCGTGTAAGTTTGTAAAAGTTTAAGGACCATATGTGCATTTAGGCCTTTCAAAAAAGAAAAAAGCAAGAGTCCCACTATAATTTTCTTTCTCATTCATTCTTTTGAGCTTTTCTTTGAACCTTCTTCTTTTTCATCTTCTCACAGCAAAAAATTGATTCAATTTCTTTTCCCATATATATCTATTGGGGTAAATTTCATTTATGGTCCCTAACCTTCATTTTGCCTTATTAAAGACCCCAACCTCCCTATTTGTGTCTCAATCATAGTCCTTCCGCCATTTTCATGGTTAACTTTGACAGAATTTTTGTGACAAATGCCAACATTGATCTTACATTTTTTTATTCCTACTCAAATAGTCCTTGAGCTAATAAATTTATCACTACAACCATCATCTCCTCCTCTTTTCCTTCCTCACCATCTCCAACCACCACATCTTATTCCATTGAAAATACTGTCAATAATCTTTAACAATATCAACACACTCGTATTGGTTCACGGTGTAAAAACTCCCCTTGAACCAAATTGTGTCGATTACTAGGTGGAGAGCCACTGAACTAATGCAAGTTGGCTTGGCCAAGGCCAGACTGGTGAAATTGGTAATAATATAGTCCATTATATCTATAGAATCAATTTTAATTACAAAAAAAATTAAAAACAATAAATAATGATACTTTTTTCAAGTAATATAATTAATTATAAAAAATATAATTAATTTAATTATGTCAAAAATCAAAGATCAATAAACAAAGCAGCCGGTTCCCGGTGCCAACGCCACCCCAATCCTGGCAGCTAATGCCCATGCTTGGAGGCCTAAATCCAAGTCCTTGGAAGCCTCTTTTGAGTCGTGTCTATTGCCTCTTCCAAATCGCAACTAGAGGCCTCCATTCCAATCATGTGGAATCATGCTGCTACAGACGAATCACAAATGGAAAGGTGAATGGCAAACAGATGCTAACGGCTGGCGTCAGGAATCACAAACGGCTGATTGATTCACCTTATTTATAACACCCCCGTATCCTGTAAAGACCCAAGTCCAGAACTGGTCAACAGAACACCTGCCCGCACCACATGGGCTATCCTTTGGAAAAGGATAAGCGCTAGGTGCTTATGTTCTGGAATTGGAGCCTATATATCCATATAAGGCTTCCCACAATTCACCCATGTGGGACATGGGGGTGTTACAAACTCCCCCCCTTATGTACCCAACGTCCCCGTTGGGGTCAATCGGATTACTTGGTTCCCTGGACCAAGTAACCTCTCTAATCGGACTACTTAGCCCCTGGCCAAGTAGCCTCTCGAATCCAGGATCAATCCCGGTAGACGATGCATGTGCATACCCGCTATGCCACACCATCATGGTCCCGAGTCGGCTCTGATACCATCTGTAACGACCCAAGTCCAGAACCGGACAACGGAACACCTGCCCACACCATATGGGCTATCCTTTGGAAAAGGATAAGCGCTAAGTACTTATATTCTAGAATTGGAGACTATATATCCACATAAGGCTTCCCATAATTAACCCATGTGGGATATGGGGGTGTTACAAACTCCATGTCCAAATGATCCGGCAGGATCCATGGTTTGGAGAACGAAAAATATATTTTTAAATAAGTATATAAATAAAATTAATTTTTAATAGTTACTTTAATTTTTATCCAGTAAAAAGAATGAAAAAGAATAAAAACAAAATTTTTTTTAATAAAATAAGTATATGAAAATTAAGACTATAATTTGTATAAAATTTGATAATTCCGAACCATGGACTCTGCCGAGTCACCCGGACACAGAATTTGATGAAATTTTAAATAATTTAATCCATATCATAAATTCTAATGAATATGGATTTTTATCTTTGTATTTATTTAATTTATTTAATTAAAAGTTTGTATTTTCTCCAAGCCATGAATCCTATCGGATCACCCGGACATGGATTGTAATTTAAAATTTATTGTTAATTATTTAGGATTTTAATTCTTATTTTTTATTAATTTAATTATTAATTTTGTCATAATTTTTATGAAATTTTAGATTTTTATTTTTTTATGACTAATTTTTTTTTAAAAATTATTTTTATCTCTTATTATTATTTTACTTCTTACTTCTTTCTTTTCTTTCTTTCTTTTCTTTTTTATTCTTTTGTTCTTTTGTTTGTTCTTTTTCTTTTCTTTTCTTTTCTTTTACTTTCTTTTCTTTGTTTTAATGAAAGATCTTTATTATTTATTTTTTTAAGTAATTACTCAATTTATAAAGGAACCAAAAAGTAATTTTTTTATCAAGATTTTATTTACTTAATAAAGAAACCAAAGATTTATATGTATATTTAGAAAAATAAAAGAAAAGTCTTGATATTTATATATTTTATTTTATTTTGATAAAATATTTTTAAAGTAATTATTTAATTTATAAGTCTAAAAAAAATTACATCTAATTAATAAGTCTAAAATATTTAAAGAGAATTTAGTTCTTTTTTTAATTTTAATTTTTATTTAAAATCATTTGGCTAAGATTTTTATTCGTTTAATAAAGGAATCAAAAAGTTATATTTTATTATTTTTAAAGAAATAAATAAAATATAAATTTTTAATTTTCATATACTTCTTTTATTAAATTTTTTTTTCTTCTTTTTCATTCTTTTTACTGGATAAAAATTAAAGTAACTATTAAAAATTAATTTTATTTATATACTTATTTAAAAATATATTTTTCATTCTCCAAACCATGGATCCTGGTGGATCATTTGGACATGGAGTTTAAATTTTTTTTATTAATTGTTTATTTAATTAATTATTAATTTTAATCATAATTTTTATTATTTTTAATATTTTATTATTATTTTTCTATCTTTCTTAAATTTTTAAATATCATTACTTTAAAGATATATTTAAAAAGAATTGATTTCTATTTTTTTTTGGAATTATTTAATTATGATTTTTTTAATAAAAAGGAATAAAATATTAACTTTTTTTTGTTTTTTTTAAAGAAATAATAAATAAAAACATATGTTCCAAAATAATAAAAGATGGTTGGCTTTTGTTAAAAAAATGATTTTTATTAGCCCTAAAAATAAATAGAATAAATTTAATTATTAAAAAAAATTCTTCTTTTAATTAGTTATTATTTACTTATTTATATTATTTATGTTCTTTATCGCTAATTTCTTTCTTTAAATGAAATGAGTTTAACCATAAAATAAAGGAAAATTAAATAACAATAAGTAAAGTGGAGGTTTTCTTTTTTTTTTTTGGTTTTGAACATCCATTTAAAAATAAAAGGTGCATAAATTAAATAACACATGCAAATAAATAAAGGAAAAACACATAAAGTAAACAAAGGAATATTTAAAGATGATAAATAAATAAATAAAGTGGGGCTTTTTGGCCATCCACTTTTAAAATAATAAATAGGAGGTATAACCTTCCATAATAATAATAATAATAATAATAATAATAATAATAATTGATAGCGTTGGGTTGGCCATCGTAGATGTTCTCGTCGTGGCTCTGTGACGGGGGTAACAGGGACCTCCTGAGGAATGTCGTGCGTGGCCGTCCGGCGATGGATAGCGGTAGCCGAGAAAGGTTTCCAGCGCTGGAGAGGGCCTAAAACGGGGATGTCCCCAAGTAGTCCGGCCTGAAACATGCAGAAAACAGGGGTTAGGAGGTCCCCGGAGTGGTTTTCCGGGGAGGAGCCTCCGACGCCCAAGTCAGTGCCTCTAAATGATGACGAAGAGTAAGCACAAAATAGACTCGCCGGGAATGCTTCTCTGGTATGCACAGAAGGGAAAGAATCTCGCCGGAGGCGTTTTTCTGGCCTCTCTAGAGGAAAGAGGGGGGAAGCTAGAACCTGGGGACCAAAAGCCCCTGTCCAGCCTTAGCCCGGCCTCAATCAGGCCCCCTTTTGCCGAGAGCCTCCCTTACTGTAAATAGGAGAAAATGATCCCTTCGGATTGTGACACGTGTATGGACGGATGCCGTCTGTACCTCTGAGCAGAGGAGTGGCCAGCCACCTGCAGGCTTTCTCGGGCAGTGGTTTGTCGGGAAGCGTGTCTCTGCGTGTCAGAGCGCAGACTGCAGTGGCCTGTCAAAGTGCTTGAGGTCGACGTTTAGTGCGTACGGGCGAATATGTCAGAGACTCCTTCGTGGCACCTATCGCTCCTTCGAGGTCCCTTCGGCCGATTTCAAAGGGACGGGCAAGGACCTCTCCCTGGGGTGATACCGTTTCTTCGGGGTGTTCTCATTCTTCCGAAGTCTGTTCACCTGTCCTCTGCTGGAGAGGTGATATGGTAGTTTTCCGAGGTTGGTTCGATGGGGCTTCCGAGGTCATATACCTCAGGTGTTCGGCTCCCTCTTCCTCCGAAGTCAATGGACCAGGGCGATAGCAGTTCGGCTATCACATGCCCCCCTTCGGAAAGCCGGAGTGTAACTTCAACTTGTAGCCTTTTCAGGAGCACTTCTTCAAAGGATCTGGCTTATATCGTTTGCAGGGAGGGTACTTCGCCATTTTATGGGCATAGCTTGCTTGGGCGGATGTCGCATACCTGCCTTTTGGCGTTCCCGAGATTTTCAATCTTATTTTTTCTGTCTTAAATTAGTGAACTGTCATGCCTTGAAACTGGACATGTCAATCTGGGGATGCACCCAAATCTTCAGGATGTCAAAAAACATTCCCTAGTTTCTCGCGATGATCGACACATGGCACGCGTCAATTGGGATGACACGTCTTTTTGCGCAGGAGGAGTAATTACGGTGACGTTTCACTCCCACGCAGTAGTTATGACGCCCTTTCAATTGCCCTTCCCTGCTCTATAAAAGCCTCCTCCTGCCATTCTTCTCATTTGTTTTTTCTTTGCCCTCACTCTTGCTCTCGTTTTCTCTCACCTTTTCCATCTCTTTCAGCGACGGTTTGCACGGCGGAGCGATTTCCGGTCATTATTTACGACGGTATCCAAGAATCCTGACTTCGGCAAGGCTTTTCGTGAGTGCCTCCCTCGGGAATCATTTGACTTCTGCTAACTTCTCAGCCTCCCGAAGTCATATTTTTTCGGTTTTTGCTGACGTTTTCCTTTCTTCCCGAAGCTCCTTTTTTGGCTAACCGTTTTTGGACTCGCATCTTCAGCTTCAGTGCCTTTTTGGATTCATACTGATGCTTTTCCCCTTTTTCAGAGATGGCTGATGATTCTGCCGCCTACTACAAGAGTCTCTTCCTCGGTCAGGTAGAGAATGGAGAACAAGCAAAGAATAGTGGCTCCAAAAGACGTAAGTCTACTGGGAGCGGACCGTCTTTAGCCAAGAAGTCAAAGAAGAGGGTCCTTACTCCACCTCCGGAGGATGTGGTAGAGGTCGATGAAGTTATTGCCACCTCCACCCAGGTTGCTATCTCAACCGATGCGATAGCCACTTCCACCGACGCTATTGCAACCTTCGCCATGGTTGATGTCACTCCGATATCCATCAGGGTTGTTGCCCTCTCCAGAGTAGCTGCGACATCTTTTGAGGCCGATACTGCTGCAGCCGAGGTGCCTGCCAGAGTAGTCACCCTTTTCACTCCGTCGAGTCCTACCTCGTCGGTGGAGCTTTTAGGCTCTTTGCCCGAGAGTCCTATTGCAAAAAAGCTGGAGAGACGCCGCAAGGATAAAGGCAAGCACATTCCGGCCTTTGTGGAGGAGGCAACCGGGGTTGCGTCAGGTTTGTGTCGAATTCTTTTTTGACACCTGCTCCTTCATAACTTGTGTTTTCAGGGAGCCCTTCTTGACTCACGCCCCTCCTTTTTGCAGAGGACCGAGCGGCCCCAGTATGGATGGTTGACCATGCCCGAAGACGGGCTCTTCGGGACTCCCTTCTCCCGAAAGATAAAGTTCCGAGGGAGCCGTTTTGGTCTTTCACGAAGGACATGAACTTGTTCTCCGGGGATTGCCAAGAGATGGCTCCCTAGATGGTGAGGGGTGTTCTTACCGAGGCTTCTTCTAAGGCAGTTGCCGATGAGTGTGCTTGTGGAGATATCCTCGCCGCTAGAGTTTCTGAGCGCGCCGCTCAGGTGATCCTTTTGGCCTCCTCTTTTTTGCCCAAGTGTTTTGCCTTTCCTTATGCTGCTTTCACTGAGGATTTTCTCCTTCTTCTTCGCAGCTTTTGGGGTACAGTGAGCACCTCCGAGTTTGGGCGGCAAAGCAGTCTTCTGCCCGAGCTCGGGCTGAAAGTGAGCTGGAGAAGGCTAGGCTCTTCTGTATTAACTCGGACATAGCTAATGTCGAGTTGAGGCGCATAGCCAGGGAGAAGATGGCCCAGCTCCGGGATGAGTTCCTGATAGGCCAATCGGACCTCTTGAAGGACTTTTCCCACAAAATGCACGACCTTGGTGAGGAGGTTGTGGGCTTGGCTTCGGCGAATGAGGTTATTCAGAAGGAGAAAGAAGAAGAAGTTGCCCTTCTGAAGAAAACCCTTGCCGAAAAAGCGGCTCTCCAAGCCAGGGTCTATTTTCTGATGAGGAGTGCAACGAAGAGAAGGAACGTAAAGGGATTGGTGAGGAGGATTACCGATCTTAAGGGGGAGGTCCTGGGTCTCAAGAAAAAGGTTGTTGGTCTTGAGAATGAGGCGGACTCGCTAGACGTGGAAAAGGACAAAACCGTTCAAATGTTGAAGGTGTCCTTTCAGGACGGCTTCTGTCTAGCCCGTCATCAATTTCTGCAACGATACCCAGACCTCGAGACCTCCTTTCTTGCGGCCCTAGATATTCCCGAGGGTCCTCGGTGGACTTGGTCGAAAGTTGATCACCTCAACCTGCCACCTGTTCCTCTACTTGCGCCGAAGGCGACGGCTAGAGACACGGGAGCTGGAACTTCTCGTGTCGCTGGGAACCCTTAGACATTCTAGGGTTTTTTGTTTTCGTGTTTCTCTTGTACTCCTCTTGTACGGAAGACCTTCTTTAATGGATTCTTCTTCATTTTTTCGCTTTGTCTTGCTTGAGCAATTTTTGTTTTTCCAGTTGCCCTGGCCACTTTCGGCAAGGGGATTTCGGAAGGCCATTCTTTGCCCCTTCTGCTGGCCGATCTTGCTTTCTTGGCCACCCTGATTTGACAAAGACTTTTCAGGCAAACACTAGTCTGTCCTCGTTGATTGCCTTTGATGTACTTCGTGCTTGCCCCCTTTAGAAGGAAAACATAGCCTTTGGGCACATGTACTTCAGCTTTGTTCGGCAGGTAACCTGTATAGGAGAAAAGAGAAATTTCTCTAAGTATAACTTGTTTATCTAAAAATTCTAAGTATAGGATTCTTCTAGGGTATTTCTCGATTTTCTCCCTTTGAAGCTGCCAAGCTGATAATCCTCTTTTTCGGACCTCGCCCTGGATCAAGCAAGGTCTTTTTTTTTCCTAGTAGCCGGAGTTCTCCCCTGAGGTAGTTCTCAGGGTTCTGTCTCGGCCCTTCGGAGAATGAGATCTCCTTTTGGCGTTTGGGGCAATTCTACGCTCACGGCCACCTTTTTAGGAGAAAACACTTCTCCTAAGCTCATTTATGCTTCGGTGAGTGGCTCGAGTTCGATTCCCCAATTTGAGGATATAGAATTCTCTGCTGAGCATTTCTTCCGAGCTCGTTCTTCCTTCGATGTTTGGCTAATCGGTCGAGTTCAGTCGTCAAACCGAGGTTATTTCCTCTTTCCGCCGAACACTCTCGCCTCACTTGGTAGCTGTATTGCTCCAAGTGAGCAGTGGTCTTTGCAGGCGAGTAAGGAAGGTTTTTTCTCTTTGGTTTTTTCGGGAAGTTTGTCTGATAATTCCTAAATTTATCAAGGAATTCTCTTCGGCCATTCTGGGCCTTCTCCCCTCTGCTTCTCCTAATTTTTCCATAGTCCCTTGTGTACAATTCTACTTGAGGGCTCCACTTGCTTGTTGCCTCAGAACTAAGCTGGTGGACCGAAATGTCATTTCACTCCGAAGTTAATGGCGAATTTTTTGGCCTCTTTTGTCTAAAGGCTGAAGCCATTATGCTACCGGCAATAATATGCCATCTTCGTGCATCATGTTCCTTTAAGCAGGCTTTTGTACGCCTTTTTCCTGTTTGATCAGTAGGGGTTCTGTCTTGTCTCACCAAACGAAGTAGTTTACTGCTTTCTCATAGCATTTCACTTCAGGCGTTGTTGGCAGTGGACCGTTTTTGCCCTTTTTTGTAGAGGGCTAGGGGCAGTCTCTCGGGGTTACCCACTCCGACGAGAGTCTTTCGGGTATTTTATTCCGAAGGCAGTCTTTCGGGTGCTGGTGCGTTTTTTGGCCATTCTCATCCTTTTTTGGACGCATTTGCTTGCACCTCTTTTTGCGTGCTGTTCTGCACCTCTTTCTGTTGATGCCTTTCTATAACGGGCCTGAGCTTCCCTACCGATGTCATTCCTCTTCAGTCAAGGAAGACTGTTTCGAACACTTTCTGTACTTTTCGGCATTTCATGGAGATTTTCAGGATTCTTGGGAGATGCCACTTCGCGAGGGTTTTTCGGGACTCCTGGGAGATACCTCTTTGTGGGGTTCTTCCTTCCCTTGTCCTAGGTTTTTATTCCCAGTAATGCCGAGCTTGGGTGGTTCAATACTTTATTAACCGAATATGCTAACTCAGGTGACTTCCCTATTCTCGAGCCTCCGAGGTACCGTTCCCGCGCCACAGGATTTTTGCGGCTGGGGTTTCTTCGGCTGGGAGTTCCTTCTCTTGGATTTCACCTGTTATTCGGTCCTCGTTGGATTTCCCTTTTTCCCCTTCTGGAATTTCAGCAATAATCTTCTAGCGCCTGGGGTTATATTGCCCTTCTGGGCTCGTGCGCGATGGAGTTCGGTGCACTTGCCCGATCACCCTATTCCCTCTTATGACGTCGCGCGGGGGCGACTTATTGTTTGGACGATGGTAGTGTGCCCGTTGGAGTGGGATCGCAACCTTTTGCCTGTTTGATATTAAAGCGTAGGCGTCTTCTCAGGGTAGTGGATTCGGTGTTGCTGCCCGAGGAACAGCACCTTTCTTTGGCCCGAACTCTTTCGACGGGGAGGTCTGGATAACACTGACTCTACTTTTCCCGTGCATCCTGTTCCGAAGGGAAGCAGGTCCTTGGGGAACTCATCCCACTAATCGTTGTATTCCCTTGAACTCTTGGGTCACCGGTACTTCTTTTGTCGAAAAGATTTGAGAGAGGAGACTTCGGCTCGAATTTGTACATGACCATCTTCAGTTTACCCGCTGCATTACTTTGACCACGGCGACGCATGGGAAACTATGCAGGGAAGTCACGGCGATATCCGGAGGCAAATCGTCCTCGGGGTGGGAAGTCCCTGCTCTTAACTGTTAGGCCGCCGGGCTAGTCTCCGGCGCGGACGGGGGCCTCAGGGAGCCTTTGTCCTTAGAACGCCGAGTTTTTGACCACAGCTGCCTGGTAAGTTCCCACAGACGGCACCAAATGATAGCGTTGGGTTGGCCATCGTAGATGTTCCCATCGTGGCTCCACGACGGGGGTAACAGGGATCTCCTGAGGAATGTCGTGCGTGGCCGTCCGGCGATGGATGGCGGTAGCCGAGAAAGGTTTCCAGTGCTGGAGAGGGCCTAAAACGGGGATGTCCCCAAGTAGTCCGTCCTGAAACATGCAGAAAACAGGGGTTAGGATGTCCCCCGAGTGGTTTTCCGGGGAGGAGCCTCCGACGCCCAAGTCAGTGCCTCTAAATGATGACGAAGAGTAAGCACAAAATAGACTCGTCGGGAATGTTTCTCCGGTATGCACAGAAGGGAAAGAATCTCGCCGGAGGCATTTTTCTGGCCTGTCTAGAGGAAAGAGGGGGGAAGCTAGAACCTGGAGCCCAAAAGCCCCTGTCCAGCCTTAGCCCGGCCTCAATCAGGCCCCCTTTTGCCGAGAGCCTCCCTTACTGTAAATAGGAGAAAATGAGCCCTTCGGATTGTGACACGTGTATGGACGGATGCCATCCGTACCCCTGAGCAGAGGAGTGGCCAGCCACTTACAGGCTTTCTCGGGCAGTGGTTTGTCAGGAAGCGTGTCTCTGCGTGTCAGAGCGCAGACTGCAGTGGCCTGTCAAAGTGCTTGAGGTCGACGTCTAGTGCGTATGGGCAAATATGTCAGAGACTCCTTCGTGTCACCCATTGCTCCTCCGAGGTTACTTCAGCCGACGTCACCTTTCAAAGGGACGGGCAAGGACCTCTCCCCGAGGTGATACCGTTTCTTCGGGGTGTTCTCATTCTTCCGAAGTCGGTTCACTCGTCCTCTGCTGGAAAGGTGATATGGTAGTTTTCCAAGGTTGGTACGATGGGGCTTCCGAGGTCATATACCTCAGGTGTTCGGCTCCCTCTTCCTCCGAAGTCAGTGGACCAGGGCGATAGCAGTTCGGCTATCAATAATAATAAAAGTTAGTAAAGTTAGTAAAGTTTGTTGTTAATATTAATAACAACAATAATAAAAGTTAGTAGTAATAACAACAATAAATAATGAATAAACAAGTAAATATAAAAAGTTAGTAATTAGTTTTCTGCAAGGATAAAAGAAAGGTTAATGACCAAATAGAAAGAAATTGAAAAGATGAAGGACTAAAGCTGAATTTTACCTTAAGAAAACAAATTTGGAATTTGGTTGGCAACAGAAACAAAACGGCAACGCGTCGTGGAGGGGGAAACGGCAAGGGCGACGGCAAAGGAGGGCAACGTGCAAGGGATGGGACGGTGGCGGCAGCGCAGCAGGCGACGGCGACGGCGGCGAATGCATGGGGCGGCGAAGGCGGCGGAGCGACAGCGACGGCGGGATGACGGCGACGGCGACGGGAAGGGCGGCGGCGGCAAACAGCGAAGGAGAGAGAGAGAGAACGGAAATAAACGGAATTGGGAACAGGGATTTAAACGTGAAAACAGAAACTTTTTGGTCTTCTGGGAAGAGGGAGGAGAGGCCAGGGACTAAGGCTGTAAGTTTTTTCTTTTTTTTTTTTAAAACGGAGCTCTAAGCTTGATTTCTTTTTTTTCGTTCTTAACCCAAAGATTTAGACCCCTATTTATAGGGGAAGGAGTGCTGGACTGTTCATAATTAAAAATTAATTAAAATCAAACTTATCTCTTAATTTGGTAAAATGACAGTTTCAGTCCTTTATGTCTCTTTGACTTTGGGGAAGTTCTTGAAGCTTCTGATTTTGACAATTTTGTCGTTTTCTGTCAATTTGGCCCAGAACCGTTAGTCTGGCCCAAAATTAACGCGAAAAATTACCAAATGCTTCTGGAACTTTCAGATTTTGTCAATTTTTCCCAAAACTTCTTAATTTTGTCATTTTTACCCTAAATTACCAAATTACCAATAGTTGTTTGTGAGGCTAGGGAACCTTCCTTAGAGCCTCTGCGATAGGAACCTTCCTATCATTTGAGAAAAATACAATAGTTTTTGTGAGGCTAAGGAACCTCCCTTAGAGCCTCTGCGATAGGAACCTTCCTATCGTTTGAGAAAAATGCAATAGTTGTTTGTGAGGCTAAATGACAATAAATAAATAAAGTAAAATGGAGGTTTTCTTTTTGTTTTTTTTTTGGTTTGGACATCCATTAATAAAAAGGTGCATAAATTAAATAACACATGCAAATAAATAAAGAGAAAACACATAAAGTAAACAAAGGAATATTAAAAGATAATAAATAAATAAAGAAAGTGGGGCTTTTTGGCCATCCACTTAAAAAATAAATAAATAGGAGGTATAACCTTCCATGAGCTATAATAATAATAATAATAATAATAATAAAAGTTAGTTGTTAGTAAAGTTAGTTGTGCAAAAATTAAAAGGTTAGTGACTTATAATAATAATAATAATAATAACAATAATAATAATAAAAGTTAGTTGTTAGTAATTAGTCGTTAATAATAATAACAATAAATAATGAATAAACAAGTAAATATAAAAGAGTTAGTAATTAGTTTTCTGCAAGGATAAAAGAAAGGTGAGTGACCAAAGAGAAAGAAAATGAAAAAATGAAGGACTAAAATAGAATTTTACCCTAGGAAAACAAAATTGTAATTCTGTCACAGGAACACGACGGACTTGGCGTCGGCAGCGTGTAGGGGCGAGGTGGACAGCGGCCAGGCGAGCAGGCGACGACGGTGGCGGCGTACCGGGAGGGCGACGGCGACGGCGGCAGAACGACGGCGACGGCGGGATGACGGCGACGGCAACGGGATGGGCGGCGGCGGCAAACAGCGATGGAGAGAGAGAGAGAACAGAAATAAATGGAATTGGGAACAGGGACTAAAACGTGAAAACAGAAACTTTTTGGTCTTCTGGGAAGAGGGAGGAGAGACTAGGGACTAAGCCTGTAAGTTTTTTTTTTTTTTTTTTTTAAAACGGAGCTCTAAGCTTGATTTCTTTTTTTTTCGTTCCCTTAACCCACAGATTTGGACCTTTGGACCCCTATTTATAGGGGAAGGAGTGCTGGATTGTTCATAATTAAAAATTAATTAAAATCAAACTTATCTCTTAATTTGATAAAATGACAGTTCAGTCCTTTACGTCTCTTTGACTTTGGGGAAGTTCCTGAAGCTTCTGATTTTGACAATTTTGTCGTTTTCTGTCAATTTGGCCTAGAATCGTCAGTCTGGCCCAAAATTGACGCGAAAAATTACCAAATGCTTCTGGAACTTTCAGATTTTGTCAATTTTTCCCCAAACTTCTTTATTTTTTCATTTTTACCCTAAACTTTTCAATTTTATCATTTTTATGGAGTTTTCTTCTTTTTTTTTATTTCAAACATACATATATACACACATATATCATTTTTAATTAAATCCTCAGAAAACAAAAATTTATTTTAAACTAATTAACTTGATTAAATTTTTTCAGTAATAATAATTAATTAATTAATAATTAATTAATAATAATAATTTTTTAATTAATTTTTTTGGACTTTAATTTTTTTTGGATATACACACATAGATATTAACAAAAAGCCCCTCCTCCAAAACTACTTAACTTAATTCTCTCTTTGTATAATAATTAATTAATAATAATAATTTTTATTATTAATTACTATTTATTTTTATTTTTTTAACTAATAATTTTTTTTATAAAAGAGGTCGAACGAATTGGGTGTCAATGGGAAGCATATCCACGGCACAGTTACAGCAATATAAGCTGAGATCTCAATGACATCAGCTCTTACCAGTTTATCACTGGATGCACAGATAATACGCTGGACCAACCCGCATCAGGAATTCAAGGATAAAGTAGACAATATTGTCAAAAACTGGCAATGGATTCGATAATCGAGGCTACACCTGGAAGGACAAGATTGACGCCAGCTTAGTAGTATCCAAGATAAGAGATAGCTATGGTCAAGGATAAGGCAGACATCAAGAAATATTGTCGTTGATAATTTGTCAAAAGTGGGCAATGGATTCAATAATCGAGGACTGAATCGACTCAGCTCGATGGAATATCAAAGATAAGAAATATCTATGACATCAAAAAAAAGTAGGATCCACTTTTCCGGTTAAGTGGCGGATACGGTACTCCGTGACTCTCAAATTGATTCTCTCAGTTGCCCATAATAACTGATTCATTCCTCCCTTCTTTCTTTTACTTCCCTCTAGAAAATGGATCCTACTCTTTCTCCCTTGCAAAAATATTTTCCTTCTCTCCCAATGAACATTCTCAAAAAGATCTACCAAGTTTGCTATGAACGATTAAGAGTTTTGATGCACAAAAGAATCCCTGAAGATGTACGGTGGTTAATCGAAGCTAAGGTTCATCTGGCAGGTGAAATCCCAGAGGCATTTGTGTCTCACATGCCTGGCATAGACAAAAGCTCTTATGCCAAAAAGTGAAGAGCGAAAAGGTTATAAGTCTGCCATAAATGTGGTCGGTGGACTTGTAATACTAAATGTCTTTCTTTAGGCATGATATCCGATAATTGAGAAGATAAAATACGATTCATCAAGAATGGCCTGAGTAAGGACTCATTGGATGATATCCAATTGACTCTTGAGACGCATTCTTGTGGATCTGTGCAACGTGAACTTCTTGATTTATGGAGTATTTTTCATGAAGAACGAGGCCGTTACAGTCCCGGGAATCTGACTTTAAACGACCCTGTTTGCCAGCTTGTAAGAAAACTGGATGGGAAGCAAATCCCCGACTCATAGGAGGCGTTGAACCCGTTACTGGACATAAAACCAGTGGAAGATGTGAGCCACAGTCACAATTACTGTACATACAATTTGTCATATTTGGAAAAATTTACATTTTCTTTGGACAATAATGTATTCGCTCCCGTAAGTGTAATCGACACGTTATCCTTTGATCACTATAAATGCGTGTTCTTCTTTCCGGTTAAGCAGCGGGTACGGTACTCCGTGACTCCCAAAGTCGGTTATGTCAGTTTCCTACAATAACTGATTCTTTTCCCTCATCTCTCAAATTCTTCTCTCATCAATGGATTCTACTCTTTCTGCCCTGCGAAAGTACTTTCCTTCCCTCCCAATAAATGTTCTTAAAAAGATCTACCATGCTAGATGTGAAAGAATCAAAGTTTTTATACGCAAAGGCGTTCCTGACAATGTGCAGTGGATAATTGAAGCTAAGGTCCGTTCGGCTGGTCAAGTTGCAGATACATTTATGCCTCGTATGCCCGGCTTAGGTAAAAGCGCTTATGCCAAAAAGCGAAGAGCAAAGAGGCTAGATGTCTGTTATTGTGGCAACGTACAGGTCGCTTTCAGGAGTCGCCACCAATCAGTTTTCGCCTAGGTCGATTGGACACCTAAAATATGGTCTGCGAGAGTTCGGGGGTTCGGGAGTACGGTTACGCTAAAACAATATTGTTATAGCGTCCAAAATTGGCACCTTAGTTGATTTTAATTTTGTTTTGCTTTGCTTTTAAATAATTTTCAGTTAATTTTCGAAACTAGGAATTTTAATTGAATTATTTAGTCGGATGCGGATTTTTGGTAATTAATTTGTATAAAATTTGATATTTCCGAACCATGGACTCTGCCGAGTCACCCGGACACGGAATTTGATGAAATTTTAAATAATTTAATCCATATCGTAAATATGAATTTTTATCTTTGTATTTATTTAATTTATTTAATTAAAAAGTTGATACTTTCCAAACCGTGGATGCTGCCGGATCATCCGGATATGGAAATTAATTAAAAAAAGTTTATTATTAGTTAATTAATTAATAAATGGCCCACATAGACCAAAATTTTCTAAAATGTGATTTTTATTTTTAATATGTCAAATTAATTTTTAGATTAATTATTAAAAAGTCTATCTAATCTAATTATATAATTATACTTAATATTAATTCCTAAGCTGATAGATGCCTTTAATGAACTGAACAAACATAAAAGAAAATAAGTAAAATCAGTGGCCGAAATACACAAAGCAGAAAATTTTCATGGCAAACAAACGATTTAGTAATTATTTAGGCTATAAATGACCAAAAAAAAAAATTTAGGGCATAATCACAAAGGTAATCTAGAGGATCCATTTTTGTCATTAATCCAAAAGTTAGGTAAATACCATCTCAAGTCATCTTCTTCGATTTGTTCTCTGTGGCCTTCAACCAGAGAAGCACCCTTTTCAATTCAAACAAATATCATGCTGATTTCAATCCAAAATCAAGGTTATATACAATCTCATGTACAGATTTTAATAAAACTAACAATATCCAAGGAGGAGAGCACAAAAAATTAAACCAAGAAAATAGACAGATGCTGCCACTTTCTCCTCAATCCTGTAATTTTATTAAACCCACGTAGAATGAATTTTTGAAAATTGATCTTTGAAACGCATCGTGTAGATTCAATCAAAATTACAAAGATTTTAAGATAAAAAAAAAATTAAAAAAAATAGACATCCTAACTTGTATTCCTATGTGAATTTATTAATTAAATTGATGCATGGCCAAATCATCAAATGAACAAAGAACAAAAAGAGAGAATAAAAAAAGTATTGTCAGTGACTGATTTATAAGATAAAATGAAATTAATGGCTTAACTGGATAAAATAAAAATAACTGAGGGGTAAACAAGAATTATGCCAAAATTATGGACTTTCAAATCAGATCCAAAGCAACAACGGGTCAGTTTGCGATCTGGGTTTCGTTATTTAATTTTAATTAATTTTTTTATTTTGTTTCCTTTAAATAATTTCAGTTAATATCCAAACCATGGATTCTAACCGAACCACCTGGATATGGATTTTTTGTAATTTATTATCGCCCTAAATTCATTCTAGAGTTCCATTAAATCAACGCGGAATGAAATTTTTTTTTTTAGATGCATTGTGAAAATAAAGAAATTGAACTATCTCAAAAATTAAATAGATAAAAAGAATAAGTAAAGATTCCAGATTATATTCCTACATGGATTTTATGGTTAAATTTAATGAATGGCCAAAATAGACAGATAAACCAAAGAAAATAAAGAAAAGAAAACAATAAAAGCTTGCTGTTAATGCTCAAACTGCAAAGAAAATAAAGTTAGTGACTTAGACGGATAAAGTAAAAATAACTAAGGGTTAAATAAGAATTATATCAAAAAATGAATTTTATAAAAAAAAAACGAAGAAAACGCGTCTGACGAATTTCTTTTATCTTTCCTTCTTCGTCTTCTTCCTTCAAGCGCGACGAGGGGGGGACTACGTAGCTAGAGCGATGCACGACGGCGGAGGAGCTGCTAGGCGCAACGATGCACGGACGGGAAGCTGGAGACGACACGGTGGCTGGCGGAAGCAGGAGGCGACGCAAGGGCGGGGCTAGAGCGAGGGGACACGGCGGTGAACGATCGGCGTTGACAGGCTCAAGGCGAGGTGGCGGCGGATTGGTCCAGCGGAGGAGAGACAGGCAGAGGGCGCGCAGTGAGGAAAGGAAGCGCGGCAGGGGAGGAGGCAGCCGTGTGGCGAGGGAGCAGAGAAAAATCAAAACCGAGAGGGAAGAGAGGAGATAGCTTCCGCCAGGGAGAGAGGGAGAGCTGAGAGCCAGAGAGGAGAGGGCGTACTGGGAGAGCTTAGAGGAGGGAGAAGTCTCTGTCAGACGAGAGTGGGAGGAGTTGTTTAAGTAGAAAGGGAAGAAGAATCGAGAAGGGAGCAGGCGAAGAAATTTACGCCTGGGGAGCGTCTGTCGGCCATTTTTAATTAATTTTTTTTTTAATTTTTTAGTTTTTAATTAATTTCATTTTAATTTTAATTAATTTTTAATTAATAATTTTTTTTATAAAAAAAACACACAAAAAGATGCTCCTAAAACAATATTTTATATCTTTTAATTAATTAATTGATTTTGATTTTTTTAAATAAGATTTTTTTTAATAAAAAAAAAAATTTAAACTGGTCGGACGAAATTGGGTGTCAACAGTTATAAATGCGGACGATGGAATTGCAATACTAAATGCCGCTCTTTAGGATACATCTCCAAAAATCGTGAAGATAAAAGAAAATTCATTAAGAATGACCTGCGTAAGGAATCTCTGGAAGATATCCGAGGGACTCTTGAAACGCATTCTTGTGGAATAGTACAACGCGAAATAGTCGATTTATGGAGGACTTACCATAAAGAACGAGGCCGTTACAGTCTTGGAAATCTGACTTTAAACGACCCTGTTTGTTAGCTTGTAAGAAAACTGGATGGGAAGCAAATCCCCGACTCATAGAAGGCGTTGAAGCCGTTACTGGACGTAAAACCAGTGGAAGATGTGAGCCACAGTCACAATTACTGTACATATAAGTTGTCATTTGTCTTTTCTTTTGACAATAATGTACTTAAGCGTAATAAACACGTTATCCTTTCATCGCTATAAATGCGTGTTCTTCTTTCTGGATACGGTACTCTATGACTCTCAAAGTCAGTTATTTCCGTTTCCTACAATCACTAATTTCTTTCTTTTTTTCTCTTAAATTCCTCATTCATCAATGAATTCTACTCTTTCTACCCTGCGAAAGTACTTTCCTTCCCTCCCAATAAATGTTCTTAAAAAGATTTATCAAGCTAGATGTGAACGATTCAGAGTATTTATGCACAAAGGCATTCCTGATAATGTGCGGTGGCTAATCGAAGCTAAGGTTCGGTCGGCTGGTGAAGTTCCAGATGCATTCTTGCCCCGTATGCCCGGCTTTGGTAAAAGTGTTTATGCCAAAAACAGAAGAGCAAAGAGGTTAGGCGTCTGTCATAATTGTGGATGGTGGATTTGCGGCACTAAATGTCGTTCTTCAGGGATAATCACCAGAAATTGTGAAGATAGAAGAAAATTCATTAAGAATGGCTTGCGTAAGGAATCTCTGGAGGATATCCGAGAGACTCTTGAAGTGCACTCTTGTGGAATGGTACAATTTGAGATTGTCGGTTTATGGATGACTTTCCAAAAAGAACAAGATTATTACAGTCTTAGGAATCTGACTTTAAACGACCCTGTTTGCCAGTTTGTAAGAAAACTGTAAGGGAAGCAAACCCCCGATTCATAGAAGGCATTGAAGCCGTTACTGGACATAAAACCAATGGAAGACGTGAACCAAAGTCACGACTACTGTACATGCTAGCTGTCGCTTTTGAAAATTTTCCTTCTCTTCCAACAATAATGTACCTACTCCTGACGCGAGCCACAGTCATGACTACTGTACATGCTAGCAGTCATTTTGGAAATTTTCCTCCCCTTTTGACAATAATGTACCCATTTCTGATGTGAGCTACAGTCATGACTACTGTTTATGCTAGCTGCCACTTTTGAAAATTTTCCTCCTTTTCCGACAATAGTGCACCTACTCTTACAGATGTGATTATTGCATTATCCTTTTACCTCTATAAATACATCATCATTTCTTCATTTCTCATAAGGTTAAGAATGGGAATAGAGAAAACCCCAACTCTTAAATTCCAAAGTATTTGCGTATTTTATGGGGTTTTTCCTGGAAAAGATGAAGAGTACTTAAAGGCAGCCAACCATTTGGGTAGAGTATTAGCTGAGCGAAAAATACATTTAGTTTATGGAAGAGGTAGTGTCGGATTAATGGGAGCCGTAGCATCAGCAGCATTTTTAGGAGGAAGCCAAGTTTTGGGTATTATCCTTGCACCCCTGAAATCGATTTCTGGGGGCACGATTGAAGAAGAGTTAGTGGTTAAAAATCTGCAAGAGCGTTTGTTACAAATGCTTTTTAATGCTGATGCTTTTATTGCTCTACCAGGTGGTTTTGACATATTAGGAGAAGTTTTCCAAATTGCTTCCATGGCCCAACTTAATTTGCACTAGAAACCCATTGGGCTGTTGAATGTTAACTATTTCTTTGCAGGTCTGTTATCTTTTATGAATCGTGCTGTGAAGCAGAAATTTATCTCTGAGGCAACACGACGAATCATGATATCTGCATCAACTGCTGACGCATTGTTAAACAAAATGGAAGCTTTTGTTCCTGAACCAGATCCAGCGATGATTCAGATAGATTGGACACGACAGCTATAATGCCCAGACTATCCGAAGTGATTAGGTCCCGGGGTAAGTGAATTGGAGCAAAGAAATTTTTTTTTTATTATTTGGGAATTAAGTGTAATTAATGTGAGGGGATATTAAATTAAGTGTTGGACATTCATAAAAATTAAGCTTGGCCTTGGCCAAGAAAATTAGTGGTGAAAATGAAGTACTTCAAAAGTGAGGGACTCAATTGAACAAGGGAATTTTTGTAGGTTGGGCTCAATTGCCCAAATTCAAATAATTGGAGGACCTAATTTCTTAAGGTGGGGAGTATTGTTATACCCGGAAAATCATAAAAGATTAATTCCCGGGTTAAGCGGATTAGTGACAGAAAAAGTTTTCTAATCTGGAAACTTGGAAATTTAATCGTGGAGACTTGGAATTTATTTATGGAATGGGCATTAATGAGTGTTGGACACTCTGAGAATTATGCTTGGTTTAGACCAAGAGTGTTAGTGATGAAAATTATGGAATATAAAGTTGAGGGACTCAATTGCACAAAGGAAAAGTTTGTGGGAGGACTCAATTGAAAGGATTGAAGAAAGATGGAGGACTAAGAGTGGAATTTGACCACTTTTCATGGCAATACAAGCCATGGCTGCCACCCTTGCATATTGGCAATAAAAAAAAATGCCACATCATCCCTCCACTCACCAATTTAAATCCTCCTACATCCTCCACTCACCAATATTTTATTCCCTCCACTATACATGTCTCCCACTCACACATATAATACATTACCTTGGCCCATGCTTGTCTCCACTCACACTATTTTAAAACCCTCCTACATCCCCCACTCAACCTTGTCCCCCACCTTACCCCTTCCACTATTCTTTTACCTTTACTATGTCTCCCACTACACATTCCACCATGAATAAATTATTCCCCCACTAGCTTTTGTCCATGGACTATTTTATATGGCAATTTGACTATTTCTCCCCCATTTTGAAATCAATGGCCGGCCATCCTCCTAAAATATGCATTTGATATGCATTTTGATTTCATTTCCCCTTCATTTATGAGCAATTGGCTGCCACATCATGGAAATGCATTTGACATGCATTTGGATGGCATTTGAATGCCATTTCCCCTCATTTAGCAAGGCATAACCGGCCATATGCTCTCCATCTCATTTCATTTTCATTTCACACATATCTTTCTCTCTCTCTAAAGCCAAAATGCTCTCCCTTCTCTCTAGAACACAAACCATTCGGCCATGGCATTTCTTCAAGCTCATCATCTTCTTCCTCCCTTCTAACTTTCGGCCATGGCTAAAATCACACTCCCTTACACATGTAAACACATTTTCTTGAAGCTTTCAAGCTCCTAAACACATCTAGACCACGAACCAAGTGAGAAATCAAAGAAAACCCATGAAGAAATGCTTGTGAAGTTTCGGCCTTGGTGAGAAAATGGTGTTCTTGAGCTTCATTCAAGAGCTCCTTACAAGCATGGCATTTCTAAGCCATGAGAAGCAAGAAAATCAAGGAAGAACAAGCTTAAATTTTGGCCAATTGAATGTTGTAAGTAATCCAAGCTTTCTTGGTGTTTTGATGTATTTTTGAGCTTAGAAAAGTAAGATCTTGCTCACTAATATATTCGGCCATCTTGTGTTCTTGGTGTTCTTGAGCTTTACACAAGGATTTCATGGCATGCATGGAGATTTTAAGCCATGGAAAGCAAGAAATCAAGCAAAGATTGAAGAAAAATCATGTTTCTTGAATATTCGGCCATGTTCATATCTTGAGCTTTATGGATGTTTAACCAAGTGTTCTTGGTGTTTATGAGGTGTTGGAAGCCAACAAAGCAAAGATCAAATGAAGGGTTTAAGCATGAAGAAAGTTTCGGCCATGAACATTCTTGGCATTTCAAAGCTCTAAACCAAGTGTTCTTGGTACTTGTGAGCTTTTGTGGTCATTTTAAGTAAGAAAAACAAGTGAAGGATGGAAAGAAAACAAGGTGAAGATTCGGCCATGTATGTATCTTGGCATGTTTGAGCTTAAACCAAGTGTTCTTGGTACTAAACAAGCTCTTATGTATGTTTAAGACAAGTTCCAAAAGATGGATGTAAAAAGAAGAGTTTTGAAAGCAATGGAATTTTCGGCCTTGTTGTTGTTTTGATGCCTTGGCATTTTAGCCATGTGGAGCCAAGTGTTCTTGGCATATTTTGAGCTCCTAGAAGACTTGTGAAGCAAAAATCATAAAGAAGAAATGGAAAGCATATTCGGCCATAAGTGCCATTTTTGGTGGATGTGTGTTAACCAAGTGTTCTTGGTGGCAAATGTGTTCATAAGGGAAATATGGGACTAAAATGGCAAAGAAGAAATCAAGGACAATTCTGTCAACAATTGTTCTTTAGGTTCTTAAATGAAAACCCAAAGTTTTGGGTAATTTTGGCCAAATGGGCCACAATGGCATTATTGGCAAATGGGCTATTTTGGGCCTAATGGCTAAATTGGGCTAAAAATCCTGAAAAGGTAAAATTGGGCCTATGTGGCTCATAAGTCATTTTGGGCCTAAGTGGTCATAAGTTAATTTGGGCTTATGTGGCTCCTAAGTTCATTTTGGGCCTAAGTGGTCCTAAGGTCATTTTGGGCCTAAGTACTAAGAAAGCTAAGTTGGGCCTAAGTTATTAAAAGGCCAAATGGGCCTAAGTTAGTAAGGGGCCAAGTTGGGCCAGAATTCCAGAACAGGCCAAGTGGGCTTGAATTCTGGAAAGGATTAAGTTGGGCCTGGATTTCCAGGAAAAAGGCCAATGTAGGCCTGAGTTCACAGAAAATTGGGCCTAAGTCAAAGAAAGGCTAAAATGGGCCTTACCTCCTTAAGTTGATGTCCATTAAGGGAAAAACAAGTTCTACCAACAACAAGCAAGGAAAAGCAAAGGGTTAAGCAACAAGAGGTTACAAAAATTATGGTAAGGATTCCTATACTCACTTTATTGCATGGTGTATCTCCATGATCTTGTTTGTGAGTATTAGTGCCCCTAGGTGATGGTCAAAGAACCATGTGATCCTAGGTGTGCATGCAGGGCTAAGTTGTTTTGTTGCTTCGGCAACTTTGTGTGAGGATTTTCTCATACTCACTTTGTGAGTATTCGGGCACATAGTGCATAGTGGGCTAAGTATCGTTGTTTCGGCAACTATGGTTACTCATGAGTTAAGTGCAAGCATTTAGGTCTTGGCATCGAGTTTGGCCAACTCGATTCCCAAGCTAAGGAGTACTCAGTATGGTATAAGAAATGGTCGACCGATATTGTGATATGGAATATGCTAATGCTTGCTTTGCCCATACAGAATTGTGTTATGTGGTGTGTTGTGTTGTGTGCTTCTATGAATTGATTGTGCATGCTGACTCCAATTATTATTATTATTGTTATTTCTACATGCTTTGTGTTTTCTTTGTCTTAGTGTTTTCTTTGCAGGTTTATGGAATAATTGCCATTACGTTCTTGGCATAAGTTAGGCTTTGGAAGCCATATGTTAGGCCTTGGAGGCCATAAGTTGGCTTTGAAAGCCATAAGAAAATACCTCACTAAATTAGGCATTGGATGCCATTGGATTCCTTATTGAGTTTTATAACTCACCCGCCCTACTCTACTTTTGTAGGTAAAGGAGCTATAGAAAAGCATTACGGTCAAGAGTAATAAATACTCTTTCACATAGTAGAGGTTTGTACATATGTTGCTCAATATTCTAAGTGTCTTAAGTGTTATGGATTGCTTGTGAAACAATCTAATGTTGTGGACTTCCTTGTGCAGGCTTGAGGAGTCTAGAAATTTGTGGGAACAAGGTCTATTAAGGTGGAATGTGTTCTATGGACTTATGAATTATTTGCCATGTATCATGCTTTAGGATATCCTGGCTATTTAAGTGATTATGTTTATTTTCAGTATAACACCATTTTTATGACTTTTAAATATGAATATGGTGTTTTGGTTGCCATGCATGTACTTGGCTAAGCATGATAAAGATCATGAAATGAGCACTAAATTCCACATAGGTGTGCTAGCTTATTTCCGAGAGCAATAAAACCCTAAAAGTAAATAGTTAACAAGCTAGTACCGGGAAGTATCCTGGGGTTCGTGCCCTTAAGTTGCAAAAAAAAAAAAATTAATTAAATTTAAATGCCCCTTTTGTGAAATAAGACTTCCGCTGTATTGTTTAAGTAATCGGGCTCGAATGGGCCAGGGGCAAGTGTGGGCACGACAACAGCCTTTCCTGACCAGTTCAATCTCATAGTTGTCCTCTACTCACCCTGTTGAAGTATTGTGGAAACAGAAGCGGTCCGATCTGTTTTTCTTGTCCTTTCATTTTATTATCAGCATTTTCTTTCGTGTTTCAGTTTTTCTTTTCAGGGAATTTCTTTTTTTATTTTGCAAGATAGTTTCGTTCATGCTGATATTAAAACCATTGGACAAAGCCTTTAGTTTGGAATAGCTGAGTAAAGAGTAATTTTTATTGCTCTTGAGACGCATCCTATTAGTCTACTAGTCATGTCATTTTGGGCTAGTTAAGCTTCAACCTTATTTGGATGACATATCTCTCAAGCGAATCTATATTTACTGAAGAAAATATTAGATGAACCTTGGATATTGATTCCAAACATCCGTTCCCTTTACATAATTTGTCCGTGTTATTGTCATCATCAAGATTCACTCATCTTATCGAAGTCTAAATTTTTGCACTCGCTTATTATGAAAATTCACACTTTCAAAGAAAATTATTCCAATTTCAATTGCTTTCATATAAATTTCACTCGAGGTCCTAAGGAAAGCTCCTTAGCCTTAAAATCAATCAATTTTCATTCAACGGTAGAACTGCTCCTATCGCCGGGGTTCTAAGGATGGAACCTTTGCCTCAAAAACTATTGTATTTTTCTCAAACGATAGGAAGGTTCCTATCGCGGAGGCTCTAAGGAAGGTTCCTTAGCCTCACAAACAACAATTGCATTTTTCTCCAACGATAGGAAGATTCCTATCGTAGAGGCTCTAAGGAAGGTTTCTTAGCCTCACAAAAACTATTGTATTTTTCTCAAACGATAGGAAGGTTCCTATCGCAGAGGCTCTAAGGAAGGTTCCTTAGCCTCAAACAACTATTGTATTTTTCTCAAACGATAGGAAGGTTCCTGATAGCCGAAAGACTATCTCCTCTCTCAGAATCTACTTCTTACCAAAGATCATCACCGAGGAAGCCTGGTGCCATCCGAAGGAGGTACCATGACCTACCTCGGAAGAAAGGAAGCCAAACACCTTGAGCTCGGGACTTCAACCATAATACCAGGAATCTCAAAGCTATTGCTGGCTCCCTCGGAGGGCCGAAACGGATCGCCTTTGGGAATAATTAACCAGCTGATACAAGCAGGAGAGAACGCCCCCAGAGACAGGACCTCCGAGGTAGGGAGTTCCCCAAAAGAGGAAATCCTGAACAGCGAGCATAACTCCCGAAGAAGGGCAACCGTGTCAAAGAGCGACCTCGCCCAGGAGACCTTGGGAGTACGGCATGAGCATTTAAGGAGCCTCTGACATGTCGCCCACAGACGCTACATGTCGCCTCAAATGGCGATCTGACACTCCGACGCCGTCCAGGTCTTGTCACGACCTGTCTCGGACCAAGGCTCGAGGAAGCCTACAGACAGCTACTTGTCCTTTACGCCCGATGGTATAGAAAAGATCCAACCGAACACGTGTCGCGATCTGAACGGGCCGAGCATTCCTATAAATACCAAGGAACAAACCCTGGCAAACGGGTCCACTCCCTCTCTTTGAGAAAACAGGCAAGGCCACTGAAATCTTTAGTGCTCCCCCCTTTTACTTTCTCGAGAAACTGACTTGGGCGTCGGAGGCTCCTCCCCAGAAAAGCACCCGGGGACCTCCTAAGCCTCTTCTTCGAGCTTTTCAGGCACACTCCCCTGGGAAATCTCAGCTCCAGGCGTTCTCCCCCTCAGGAAGTCCCCACTGAAGTCTCCATGTCTTCCAACGAAGATGTCTCTGGGCATCATTTGGCGCAGTCTGTGGGAAACCACGCTCAGGTTGCCATCGTTGAAACTCGGCGTTCTAAGGACAGGGGACTCCCGAGGTCCCCGTCCGCGCCTGAAGTCCAACCAGTTACTGAGCAAACCCTTCCAGGGACTTCCATGCCTGAGGAAGATCGTCATCTGGTCATCACCATGAACTTTCTACGCAACTTTCAACGCTCTGTTGTGGCCGAAGTAGGGCAGCAGATAGACAAAAGGTGGCCGCAACAACCTCAGGCCCAAAGACCGCCATCGCCAGCACACCCTTGGGGGAAAAGCCCCAAGTCAATTCATCGTTGTTTGGGCAGCGGAGACCCACGAGAGGAGTCTTCAACGGAAAACATGCCCCTCGGGGCACGGCGTGCTGGACAAACGGGGTCCAGACGACCCAAAATTCTACACCGAAGAAGCTCGTCACCTAAGGCGAGGTCCCCATCCCCCCAGCACCGAACTCATTCCCCAAAGAGGTACCGACCATCTCCCTGCCCCGAAGAAGAACCTAGCGCCACGCTCCTTATGGAGAAGATATTGGCAAGGTTGGACAGAGTGGAAAAACAAGTGGCCCGCAAACCTATCTGGACCAGGCTGACTGGGACCTTCTGTGGAGATGAGTCTCCGTTCACCCAAGCCGTAGTTGAGGCAGCCATGCCAGGTGACTTCAGAGCACCTCGGCTGGAAACTTAAGATGGCCGCACTGATCCGCAGGCCCATCTGACCAAGTACAGACGCAGCATGATGATGCACGGTGCCGATGACGCCACCTTGTGCAAATGTTTTGAACTCACTCTCACAGAACCAGCAACAGCCTGGTATAATTCATTGGCCCCAGGAACCATCACGGAGTTCCAGGAGTTATCCACAGCCTTCACGCAGCAGTTCATCGGTAGTCGGCCAACGGCGAAGATGCCGGTTCAGATGTTCGACATAGCACAGAGAAACAGAGAGACCATTCGCGACTATGTTGAAAGGTTTAACAGAGAGGCCTTGAGTGTACCAGACTTTCGGCCCGAAATACGCATTCTCGCCATGACGAGGGGCCTTTGGAGGGACTCGCAGCTGTTTTACGAGTTCTCCAAGGACCCCCCGGACACGCTTGGCTAATTTTACCGAAGTGCCGAACAGCACATGACGGCTGAAGAGCTGAGAATGGGTGGACCGAAGTCCGATCACACCCAAGCCGAAGGGTCCAGCCAGCAAAACCGGTATCCAACCGAGCAGACAGGCCGACCTCGGAGAACGAGAGGAAGAAAACTCCCCAACTTCACACCCCTGAACACCACGAGGACGAACATCCTCATGGCGATGGAAAGACAAGGGAGCCAGATTCAGCGGCCAAGAGCCATGACTGCTGATAACAAAAAGAATGTGAAGAAGTTCTGCCAGTTCCACCGCGACCACGGTCACTACACCGAAGACTGCTTTCAATTGAAGAAATACATAGAGTCGCTAATAAAACTGGGACAACTTCGGCGTTACCTGTGGCTGCCTTCCCCGAAAGGGAGGAAAGAGGAGGAAGGAAAGGCAGAAGATGAGGACTACGACTCCGACAGGCGGAGAAACCGAAGTCCGAAGAGGCGCCCTCCACCTCCGGCAGGAATAATACAAACAATCATGACGGGACTCCCATCCTCGGAAAGGAAGAGGAAGGCCAGGGAAATAGCAGTCATGGAATATCAGAGTCCGACAAAGAAACTGGCCCGAAAGGATGGTTCCGTCGTCATCTTTCCCCATGACGATCCGCTGCTGGTCATGGCGAGGATAGGAAATTGGGACGTCAAGAAAGTGTTGCTTGACGATGGGTCAAACGCCGACGTCCTGTTTTCACACTTGCTGCCAAACTTGGGCATATCTAGCAGCGACCTTAAGCCCGTCACCTCGCCTACTTTCGGGGTAGGACCATCCGAGCTACGTGTGCTCGGATGGATCGATCTCCCCTTAATGCTGAAAGGGACTTCGGTAAAATGAACTGCTGAGTTATTCGCCTCCACAATGGCAAGGTTCATTGTCATGGATGTCCCTTCATCTTACAACGCTATCCTCGGAAGACAGACACAGGGAAATCTACACATTCGCCCCGATGTGAAGTACTTAGCTGTCACTTTCGCCACCAAGGATGGAGATGCGGAAATCTTTATAGATCAGGGCGAAGTAAAGAAGGTGTTCGTCAAAACACGAAAAGCTCTAGCAAGCAACTTCGCGCAAGCTGTAGAAGCAAAAACACCAAAAAAGGGCGAAGCAGAAGATCCCGCGAAAGCGGATATGGAAGAAGTAGACCTTGTCCTAGGCAAAAACACCCGAATAGGGAAAAACTAGGCCGAAAGTGACAAGAAAAAACTTGTATCTTTTTTGCTGACAAATAAAGGTCTATTTGCTTACTCGCCGAAAAATATGCCAGGGGTAGACCCTAGCGTAATACAGCACAGCCTTAAAGTAAGTCCGGAAGCAAAACCTGTCCGGCAAAAGAAGCGGGGCATCTCGGTCCATAAAAACAATTTTGTCAAATCCGAAGTATAGCGCTTACTAGACGCTGATGTCATCAGGGAGGTCAAGTACCCCGAATGGCTAAGCAATGTGGTAGTTGCCACAAAAGAAGGTAGCAGTAAGCTTCGGATGTGCATCGACTTCAAAAACTTGAACGATGCTTGCCCAAAAGACTCGTACCCTCTCCCACCAATAGACCAATTGGTAGACTCAACTGCCGAATACAGGCTCCTAAGTTTCTTAGACGCTTTCAGTGGGTATCATCAAGTAAGGATGGACCCAGAAGATGAGGAGAAAACCTCCTTCATCACCAAGGGAGGGACATACTGTTACGTCAGAATGCCCTTCGGGCTCAAAAACGCAGGAGCCACTTACCAGAGGTTGATGAGCAAGGTCTTTAACAACCAAATAGGGAGAAACATGGAAGTATATGTCGATGACATAATAGTCAAGAGCAAACTGCCTGACGACCACATTGCAGATCTAGAGGAAACTTTCCACCAACTCAGAGCCTTCGGTATTCGCCTTAATCCCGAAAAGTGCATCTTCGGAGTGACCTCGAGAAAGTTCCTTGGGTATATGGTATCAGAGAGAGGCATTGATGCCAACCCAGAAAAAACTAAGGCTCTACTCGAGTTCCGAACTCCTGCCACAATAAAAGATGTGAAGAGACTCACCGGAAGGATAACCTCCCTTAGCAGGTTTATATCCAGCTATGGAGACCGGTGTCAACCATTCTTCAAAGTCCTCACTAGGGCAGCAAAAAAGGAGGACAACCTCGGGAGCAATGACCATCCTTGGGGCGAAGACTACCAAAAGGCCTGGGAGGAACTCAAAACCTACTTAGTCAGTTTGCCCACTTTGCGGCAACCTCACGAGGGTGAGCCCCTTGTATTATACCTCGCCGTCACAGAAAAAGCAGTAAGCTCGGTCCTTGTGAAAGAGGAGGGGGCGAAGCAATGGCCGGTCTATTACGTGAGCAAGTCTCTACATGGCGCCGAAGTCAGGTATCCTTTGTTGCAAAAAGCTATATATGCCTTGGTGCTAGCATGAAGGAGGCTGCGACCATATTTTCAGGCTCACCCTATCATTGTCCGAAGCAGCCTACCCTTACATGATGTTATGAAAAAAGTTGATCATTCGGGAAGGCTTTCCAAATGGTGCATAGAGCTTGGCGAACACGATATCACTTATGAACCTTGAAAAACCATAAAAGCTCAGGCTCTGGCAGACTTCATTGCCGAGGTACCCACCACCGAGGATAGCCATCCGGATCCAAGCGAAAGTGAGCCAGAATGGACTTTGTACGTCGATGAAGCCTCGGGGTCCGAACACCAGGGAGCTGGGGTAATTATCAAGGGTCCTGAAGGCCTTGAAGTAATGAAGGCTATCAAATTCAGCTTTAACGTCACCAACAATGTGGCTGAGTATGAAGCCCTCATAGCAGGATTGCGCCTAGCTAGGAGAATTGGCGTGCGAAATCTAAAGGCCCACAGCGATTCCTAGCTAGTAGTTCAGCAAACGGCAGGAGTAGACCTCGTTCTCCGAAAGGCCAAATGCCGAATCTCGAGAATTACCTCAGAAGAGAACTTCGGCCGCTAAGGAAAAAAGCCTCGCTTCCCGGTTGGTTTAACAGCTGAAATTGACCACCCAAAAGAGAACAAGTTCGGGAAGAAGGCACGGCCAAGAAAGAAATAGCTTTGAAATGGGGAACCAAAATCGAGCCACTCCCTAAAGCGTAAACGAGCTCTGGAGAAACATTTTCTCCGTAAAAGGTGGCCATAGGCGCAAAAGTGCGCTGAACGCCAAAAGGAGATCTCATTCTCCGAATGGGCCAAGACAGACTCTCGAGGACTATCTCAGGGGAGAACTTCGCCCACCAAAACAACCTCGCTCGATTAAGGGCGAGGTCCGAAAGAAAGCATTATCAGCTTGGCAGGATCAAAGGGAGAAAATTGCAGAATTCTACATTTAGAATTTCATTCCGTACTTAGAATTTTTAAAAGTAAAAAGGCTGTACTTAGAGAAATTTCTCTTTTCTCTTGCACAGGTTACCCGCCAAACAAGGCTAAAGCACGCATACTCAAAGGCTACGTTTTCCTTCTCTAAAGAGAAGGGCAGCATGGCATCCATCAAAGGCAATCTAAGTGTTCGCCTGAAAAGTCTTTGATAGCTGAAAAAACGAGGTCGGCCAGCAGAAAGGCCAGGGAGTGGTTCCCCGAAACTCCCCTAGCCAAAAGTGGCCAGGGCAACTGGAAAAACAAAAAATGGCTCAAAGTGAAGAAATAAGGAGGAGTCCATTAAAGAAAGTCTTTGATACAAGAAGGGTACAAAAAACCCTAGAATATCTAAGGATCTCCGGCGACGCGAGAAGTTCCCGCTCCCGTGTCTTTAGCCGTCGCCCTCGGCGCAAGAAGAGGAACAGGTGGCAGGTTGAGGTGATCAGCTTTCGACCAAGCCCACCGAGGACCCGCGGGAATATCCATGGACGAAAGAAAGGAGGTCTCGAGGTCCGGATATCGTTGCAGAAATTGATGGCGAGCTAGACAAAAACCGTCCTGGAAGGACACCTTCGACATTTGGGCTGCTTTGTCTCGTTCTACGTCCAGCAAGTCCGCCTCATTCTCAAGAACAACAACCTTTTTCTCGAGACCCAGGACCTCCTCCTTTAGATCGGCTATCCTCCGCACCAGTCCCTTCGCATTCCTCCTTTTTGCCGCACTCCTCCTAAGAAAATAAACCCGGGCTTGAAGAGCCGCTTTTTCGGCAAGAGTTCTCTTCAGAAGGGCAGCTTCCTTTTCTTTCTCCTTCCGAAGGGTCTCATTGGCAGAAGTCAAATGCATAGCCTCTTCGCCAAGGTCGTGCATTTTACAAGAAAAGTCCTTCAAAAGGTCTGATTGGCCTATCAAGAACTCATCCCGGAGCAAAGACACCTTCTCTCTGGCTATGCGCATTAACTCGACATTCGCTATGTCCAAGTTAACACGGAAAAGCCTGGCCTTCTCCAGTTCACTTTCAGCCCGAGCTCGGGCAGAAGACTGCTCCGCTGCCCAAATTCGGAGGTGCTCACTATACCCCAAAAGTTGCAAAGGAGAAGGAGAAAATCCTCAGTAAAAGCAGCATAAAGGAAGGCAGAACACTTGGGCAAGAGAGAGGAGGCCAAAAGGATCACCTGAGCGGCGCGCTCAGAGACTCTAGCGGCAAGAATGTCTCCAGAAGTGCACTCCTCGACAACCGCCTTAGAAGAAGCCTCAGTGAGAATACCCCTCGCCATCTGGGGAGCCATCTCTTGGCAATCCCCGGAGAACAAGTTCATGTCCTCCGTGAAGGACCAAAATGACTCCCTCGGAACTTTATCCTTTGGGATAAGGGAGTCCCGAAGGGCCCTTCTTCGGGCATGATCAGTTATCCATACTGGGGCTGCTTGGTCCTCTGTAAAACGGAGGGGCGTAAGTCAGAAAGAGCTCCTCGAAAACACAAGTTGTAAGGGAGCAAGTGCCAAAAGAGGATTCGACGTAAACCTGACGCAACCCCGGTTGTCTCCTCCAAAAAGGCCGGAGCATGCTTGCCCTTATCCTTGCGGCACCTCCCCAGCCTTTTAGCAGTAGGACTCTTAGGCAAAGAGCCTAAAAGCTCCACCGACGAGGTAGGACTCGACGGAGTGAAAAGGGTGACTACTCCGGCGGGCACCTCGGCTGCAGCACCAACAGCCTCAGAAGATGTTGCAGCTACTTCGGAGGGGGCAGCAACCCTGGTAGATATCGGAATGACATCAACCATGGTGAAGGTTGCAGCCGCGTCGGTGGAACTGGTTATCACATCAGCTGAGATAGCAGCCTTGGTGGAGGCACCAATAACTTCATCGACCTCCACCACATCTTCTGAAGGTGGAGTAAGGGCTCTCTTCTTGGACTTCTTGGCCGAAGACGGTCCGCTCCCAGTAGACTTACGTCTTTTGGAGCCACTTTTCTTCGCCTGTTCTCCCTTCTCTACCTGACCAAGGAAGAGACTCTTGTAGTAGTCGGTAGAATCGTCAGCCATCTCTGAAAAGGGGAAAAGCATCAGTATGAGTCCAAAAACGGTTAGCCCAAAAAACTGAGAAGTTGGCAGAAGTCAAAGGAAGGCACTCACGAAAAGCCTTGCCGAAATCAGGATTCCTGGATGCCGTCGTAAAAAATCACTGGAAATCGCTCCGCCGTGCAGACCGTTGCTAAAAGAAAAGCCATCGTAAATAATCACCGGAAATCGTTCCGCCGTACAGACCGTCGCTGAAAGAGATGGAAAAGGCAAGAAAAAACGAGAGCAAAGGCAAGAGCAAGGAAAAAACAAATAAGAAGTCACACAGGAAAGGCTTATATAGAGCAGGAAAGGGCAATTGAAAAGGCGTCATAACTACTGCGTGGGAGCGAAAATTCACCATAATTACTCCTCCCACGCAAAAAGACGCGCCATACCAATCGGCGCTTGCCACGTGTCGACTATCACGAAAAACTAGGGCATGTTTTCTAAGGCATGACAGTCCACTGATCCGAGACTGAAAAGACAAGATTGGAAATCTCGATGACACCAAAAGACAGCTATGCGACATCCGCCCGAGCAGACTACGCCCATAAAATGGCGAAGTACCTTCCTTGCAAATGATATAAGCTGAAATCCTCTGAAAGTGCTCCCGGAAGGGCTACAAGCTGAATTCACACTTCAGCTTCTCGAAGGAGGGCATGTGATGGCCGAAGTGCCATCGCCCTGACTACTGATTTTCGGGGGAGGAGGCCACACACCTGACATATATGACCTCGGAAGCCCCATCGCACCGACCTAAAAAATTTCCCATATCGCTTCTCCCTCGGAAGACGAATGAGCCCACTTCGGAAGAGTGGGTAACCCCGGAAAGACGGTATCACCCCGGGAAGAGGTCCCTGTTCGTCCACTAAAAAGTAACGTCGGCCGAAAGGACGTCGGCGGAGCGATGCTGGACGCAAAGGAGCCTCTGACATGTTCGCCTGTACGCACCAGACGTTGACCTCAAGTATTCTGACAGGCCACTGTAGTCCGTGCTCTGGCACACTGAGACACGATTCTCGACAAATCACTGCCCGAGAAAGCCTGCACGCGGCTGGCCCCTTTTTCTGCTTAAGAGGTACGGATGGCATCTGTCGATACACGTGTCACAATCAGAGGGGCCTATTTTCCTCTATTTATAGCAGGAAAGGCTCCTGAGAAAAGGGGGGCCTAAAGAAAACTCCAAAGTTCTAGCCCTCTCTTTTCTCTAGAAACATGCCGGAAAAACGCCTCCGGCGAGATTCTTTCCCTTCCGTGCATACCAGATAAACCCTCCCGGCAAATCTATTTTGTGCTTACCCTTCGTCATTTAAAAGCACTGACTTGGGCGTCGGAGGCTCCTCCCCGAAAAACCACTCTGGGGACCTCCTAACCCCTGTTTTCTCTGTTTTTCAGGCTGGACCACCTGGGGGCGTCCTATTTCTCAGGCTCTCTCCAGCACCGGGAACCTTCTTCGGCCACCGCCATCCATCACCAGACGGCCACACGCGACATTCAACCATAGACCACGGCGGAAACACAAATGATGGCGAACGCCACGCCATCATTAGGCATAAGTGGTGCAAATTTCGTGAAAGCGACCGGATAAGCGAAGATATTATTTTCCGAAGTCTCTTGAGCAAACGTGTTCGGGACAACGGAAGAAAGGCTTGCAAAAGACTTAGCCAAAATTCTTGAGCATAAGTCATCATGGTCAAAATTTCGCGAAGAAGGTCGCCGTACTAAGCGCAGATGAGTTTTTCCGAAGTCTTTTGAGCGAATGAGTTCGGGACAAATGAAAATGAACAAATCTCCTAAAAAGACTTAGCCAAATTTTCTTCATTGAGATAAAAGTGCTCACAGAAAAAAAGGATTGCCAGAAAGAAGAAGTACAAAAAAGAAGAAAAAGAAGGCGAAGGGCCTTAAAAACAAACTAAGGGTTCTCGGCGTCTCGGGAACCGCCAGCTCCTGCGTCCTTCTCCACCACCTTCGGCGCCGGGAGCGAGGGGGGCAGGTTCAGATGCTCAATCTTAGACCAAGACCACCGAGGCCCCTCGGGAATGTTTAGGGCCTCCAAGAAAGAGAGGTCCAAATCTAGGAACCTCTGAAGAACTTGGTGCCGAGCAAGGCAAAACCTGTCCTGGAACGCGACCTTGGCCATCTGGTCAGACTTGTCCTTCTCGACCTCAAGTTCCTCAACGTCATTCTGAAGGTCCGCGACCTCCTACTTCAGTGCCTTCATCTTCTTTTTCCTCGGCTCCTTCTTCAAAGAATCGACCTCGGCTTGGAGCTCGGCCTTCTCAGCAAGCGCCTTCACCAGGAGAGCCTCAGATTCTGACTTCTCCTTTAGATGCGCTTTGTTTTCCGAAATCAGCTCCGCCACTTGGGAGCCGAGGTTAGAAATCTTTTGGGAGGAGTCCTTCAAAAGTTCTTCTTTTTCCTTCTGGAACTCCCCCCGAAGGGCAGCAACCTCCTTCTCTGCAACATCAGCCAGCTGCAGGTTCTTGGTAGCCAATTCCGAGCACATGGCCTTAGTTTTTTCAATAACTTCTAAGGCTGAGGTTCGGAATGCCGTCTGCCTAGCTACCCGAACTCTGAGGTAGCCGGCGTACCCCAGCAGCTGCAAAGGGATAAAGGCGAGGTTAGTAAGACAAAGAGAAGGCTAAACACTTAGAAAAAATTGAAGGGAAAAAGATAGGCGTGAAGCATACCTGGGCAGCGTGCTCGGAAACCTTCGTGGCGAGGGAGTCATCGCCCGGATGAGCTTCCGTAATGGCCCTAAAGGAGGCCTCAGTAAGCATCCCCTTCGCGATCTCTCTGGCCATTTGCTGGCAGTCTTCGGAGTACAAATTCATGTCCTCCGTAAACGACCAGAAAGGCTCCTTCGGGATCTCTCCCTTGCGGGACTTTAGCATCACGGAGGGCTCGCTTCCAGGCGTGTTCGGCCGCCCAACTCGGAGTAAGTGACTCCCCTGCACGGCAAAAACAAGAAGCTGGTCAAGACAAGTGCATTCCAAAAATTCAAAAAGTGAAGACATCACACTTTGCCTGAGAAAGCGAACCTGGGGGCACCTCGACGACGTCATCGCCATAGTCCGGGGCCTCCTCGGTGGAGATCCCCTTTCCTTTGCGTTTACGCCGCTTTTCTGCAGAAGGAACCTCTACCACGGCATCCAGAAGGGCCTGCGACGAGGTAGGGCTTTGACGAGGGACGTCGGTCGGGGGGACATCGGTACCGACCTCGGTCGAAGGGGCAGCAGCAGCCTCGGGCTCTTCGCCCACCTCCTCGGGAATTTCTGGCATAGGATGGGGTGCGGTCTTCTTGACTCACTTGGCCGAGGACGGCCCGGCACCAGTAGCCTTCCGTCTTAGGGAGACGGCCTTCTTCGTTTGTTCACCTTTCTCGGATTGACCGAGGAAAAGTGATTTGTAGAAGGCAGCGGTGTCGTCGCCCATCTCTGAAAAAGAAGAAAGTCATCAGCGTAACTCCAACGTTAAATTATAACAAAGGGATTTGGAGATGACTTACTTTCGTAAAAATCTTCGTAAGTAATTTCCTCCCGAATGAGTTGCACCAACCAGGAATCCTTCCCGACGATGGTAGGAGCCGGCATCCCGAGGTCCATCTTGTGCTCCTTCACCACTCCTAACTCCCAAAGGACCTCTTCGGTCATCAACTTCCAATTAATGGGAAATGGGTAAAGAGAGCGCGCGGGGACCTCGGAATCCCAGTCGGAGACTGCTCGGATCCGTCTGTCGAAGTCCGTGAAAATAGGTGCCAACTCGGGAGTCAGCATTATTCTCGGATCCACGACGTCCATCTCCAGCCTTCCTCGAGCCCACTTGGTCGGAACGTGCGACCAGGCCTTCTCCTTCTTCATGAAGAAAAATTTCTGTTGCCACCCTCGCCAGATGTCCTTGTTGGCAAAGGTGAACTTATATTTTTTGCTCCCTGATCCCCGAGGTAGCATAAAATAGAAGCCACCTTTTGGGACCACGAAGAGCTTGTAGTACTGCAGAAAAAGGATAAAGTGTGGCTCTATTTTGAAGACGCCACACATACAAAGAAAAGCGTTGAAGTAGCAGTACGAGTTCGGCGGAAGTTGGTTTACGGCAATGCCATGGAAATCGAAAAACTCGTAAACCATCTTTGGCGAAGGGTACCGAAGTCCGGCCTTCAGTTGGGCTCGGAAAACGGTAACCTCGTCACTACGGTTTGAAAAGCTGAATTGGTCAGAACGTGGCAACCTCGTGGTGGCATAAGAAGGAAGGAAGAATTTTTTCTTCCATCTTTCTAGTTTTTCAGAGGTGGTGCAACAAGGGTGAGAAAGAAGAGGTTGCCAGCTCTCGGGAACAAGCATGATTGGCTGAAAAATGAGTTCGGAAAAAGGCAAAAACGAGTTCGGGAAAGCTTGAAAAAGCAAAAATCAGAGAACTCTGGAGATCAAAAACCCACCGAATGATTTGCCGAAATCCAGATTTGAAGACGCCGTCGAGAAAGGTGACCGGAAAAACTCTACTAACAGCACCGCCGTGAAAAGCAGGGAAAAACACAAGAGCAGTTGAGAGATGGAGGAGAGCAAAAGCAAAAGCAAAAAAAGGTTATGAAGGAATGAGAGTATATATAGGCCGAGGGGGGGTAAGCGAATCGGCGTCATAAGTGCTGTGCGAAGGTGAACCGTCGCCATAACTGCTCACTATGCATAAAAAGATGTGCCCGCTGTAACCGATGCAACCCTCGCCAATGACAAACGTGCCACGTGTCAGCAATCACGCCAAAAGAGGGACACGCTTTCTGACAAATGGCGCGCCGCTCCAGACTGACACGCCTGGTCACGAGACGCGACGTTCCAATAACCTACAAAAGTAAAAGAAGTAGGTTACCCCGGGGACACCAAAAACAGGCTATGATTGAACAGCCTATGTCTTCGGACAGAAGGTGCATCTTCGACAAAAAGTGCTACACCCAAGGCCCCGAAATACTCCATTTGAAAGCTGGCAAACCGAAGTTCTCACTTCGGCTTTCCGGATGGGGGCTTGTGATAGCCAAAGGACTATCTCCTCTCTCAGAATCTACTTCTTACCAAAGATCATCACCGAGGAAGCATGGCGCCATCCGAAGGAGGTACCATGACCTACCTTGGAAGAAAGGAAGCCGAACACCTTGAGCTCGGGACTTCAACCATAATACCAGGAATCTCAAAGCTATTGCTGGCTCCCTTGGAGGGCCGAAATGGATCGCCTTCGGAAATAATTAACCAGCTGATACAAGCAGGAAAGAATGCCCCCGGAGACAGGACCTCCGAGGTAGGGAGTTACCAAAAAGACGAAATCCCGAACAACGAGCATAACTGCCGAAGAAGGGCAACCGTGTCAAAGAGCGACCTCGCCCAGGGGACCTCGGGAGTACGGCATGAGCATTTAAGGAGCCTCTGACATGTCGCCCACAGACGCTACATGGCCCCTCAAATGGCGATCTGACACGCCGACGCCGTCCAAGTCTTGTCACGACCTATCTCGGACCAAGGCTCGAGGAAGCCTACAAACAGCTACTTGTCCTTTACGCCCGATGGTATAGAAAAGATCCGACTGAACACGTGTCGAGATCTGAACGGGCCGGGCATTCCTATAAATACCAAGGAACAGACCCTGGCAAACGGGTCCACTCCCTCTCCTTGAGAAAACAAGCAAGGCCACTGAAATCTTTAGTGCTCCCCCCTTTTACTTTCTCGAGAAACTAACTTGGGCGTCGGAGGCTCCTCCCCGGAAAAGCACCCCGGGGACCTCCTAACCATCTTCTTCGAGCTTTTCAGGTACACTCCCTTGGGAAATCTCAGCTCCAGGCGTTCTCCCCCTCAGGAAGTCCCCACCGAAGTCTCCATGTCTTCCAACGAAGATGTCTCTGGGCATCAGTTCCTATCGCAGAGGCTCTAAGGAAGGTTCCTTAGCCTCACAAAAACTATTGTATTTTTCTCAAATGATAGGAAGGTTCCTATCGCAGAGGCTCTAAGGAAGGTTCCTTAGCCTCACAAACAACTGTTGCATTTTTCTCCAACGATAGAAAGGTTCCTATCACAGAGGTTCTAAGGAAGGTTCCTTAACCTCACAAACAACTATTGCATTTTTCTTTAAACAATAGGAAGGTTCCTATCGCAGAGGCTTTAAGGAAGGTTCCTTAACCTTACAAACAACTATCATATTTTTTTCAACGATAGGAAGGTTCCTATCGCAGAGGTTCTAAGGTAGAGTCCTTAGCCTCAATTTCAATCCATCAGTTTTTCTTCAACGATAGGAAGGTTCCTATTGCAGAGGTTCTAAGGTAGGGCCCTTAGCCTCAATTTCAATCAATCAATTTTCATTCAACGATAGGACTGCTCCTATTGCCGGGGTTCTAAGGATGGAACCTTTGCCTCGAAATCAATCAAACTTTCAACGATAGGAAAGTTCCTATCGTCGAGGTTCTAAGGAGAGTTCCTTAAACCTCAAACAATCAATCATCAATTTTTCTTCAACGATAAGAGAGTTCTTATCGCAGAGGTTCTAAGGTAGGGCCTTTAACCTCAAACTTTCAACGATAGGAGAGTTCCTATCGTCGAGGTTCTAAGGAGAGTTCCTTAAACCTCAAACAATCAATCATCAATTTTTGTTCAACGATAAAAGAGTTCTTATCGCAGAAGTTCTAAGGTAGGCCCTTAACCTCAAACTTTCAACGATAGGAGAGTTCCTATCGTCGAGGTTCTAAGGAGAGTTCCTTAAACCTCAAACAATCCATCATATTTTTCTTCAATGATAGGAAGGTTCCTATCGCAGAGGTTCTAAGGTAGGGCCCTTAGCCTCAATTTCAATCCATCAATTTTTCTCCAACGATAGAAAGGTTCCTATCGCAGAGGTTCTAAGGTAGGGCCCTTAGCCTCAATTTCAATCCATCAATTTTTCTTCAACGATAGGAAGGTTCCTATCGCAGAGGTTCTAAGGTAGGGGCCTTAGCCTCAATTTCAATCAATCGATTTGATAGCCAAAGGCTATTGCCTCCTCGGTAGTAACTCCCTGCCAGAATATTGGCCGAGGAGTCTGACATCACCCAAGAGAGGATCTTTTCACTGACCTCGGAAGGTGCGAAGTCAAACACTATGAGCTCAAGACTTTGGTTAGCTCGTCAGGAATTCCGAGGACAACACCGTCTCCATCGAGGGGCCAAACTAACCGTCTTCGGGTAAGAGAGACATCTCTCTGAAGCAAGGAAGAATCTCCCCGAAGGCAGAGGTCCCGAAGAGGATCTTCCTCGAACAAGAAACACCTGAACAAGGGAATCCCCGAACTATGGGTGTGAGTCCCGAAGAAGGTGTTCATCAAGGGAACTCCCAGAACAATGGGATAGATCCCGAAGGAGGTGCTCGCACCGAAGGACGGATAGAATCCGAAGAGGGTGCACGCACCGAAGGGCGACCTCGCCCAGGGGACCTCGGGAGTACGGTATGAGCATTTAAGGAGCCTCTGACATGTCGCCCACAAGCCCTACACGTCACATCAGAACGGCGAACTGACACGCCGTAGCCGCCCTAGTCCTGACACAACTTGTCCGGGTCCAGGGCTAAAGGAGGCTGCAAACGGCTGCCTGTCCCCTAGGTCCAAAAGCACAGATCAAATCCGACCGAACACGTGTCATGATCTGAACGGACCACCTACTCCTATAAATACTAGGAAAGGGGACTGGGCAAAGGATGGGCATTTTCCTCCCTCTGAGAAAACACAAAATAGGCAAGACACTTGATCCCTTAGTGTTCTTCCTCCACTTTCACTCAGAAAACTGACTTGGGCGTCGGAGGGTCCTCCCCGGAAAAGCAAACCGGGGACCTCCTAACCTCTTCTTTGAGCTTTTCAGGCACACTCAGCTGGGAAACCAAAGCTCTAGGCGCTCGCCTCCTCAGGAAGTCTCTCCACCTGTCAACATGACAGCAAACGAAGATGCTTTGGGGCATCACGATTTTCATTCAACGATAGGACAGCTCCTATCGTCGAGGTTCTAAGGAGGATTCCTTAACCTCAGGATTTAGGTGGCGAGAAGGTTCTCAATGCATAGCTGAGCCGGACGAAATTTGGTAAATGACTTTTTATACATCATATCCCATGAAGCATGCAAAGGGGGGCAGCTGTTGACAGCCAATTTCGTCCGACCTCTTTTAAAAAAAATTATTAGTTAAAAAAAGAAAAATAAATAGTAATTAATAATAAAAATTATTATTATTAATTAATTATTATACAAAGAGAGAATTAAGTTAAGTAGTTTTGGAGGAGGGGCTTTTTGTTAATATCTATGTGTGTATATCCAAAAAAATTAAAGTCCAAAAAAATTACCTAAAAAATTATTATTATTAATTAATTAATTAATTATTATTACTGAAAAACTTCAATCAAGTTAATTAGTTTAAAATACATTTTTGTTTTATGAGGATTTAATTAAAAATGATATATGTGTGTATATATGTATGTTTGAAATAAAAAAAGAAGAAAACTCCATAAAAATGATAAAATTGAAAAGTTTAGGGTAAAAATGACAAAATTAAGAAGTTTTGGGAAAAATTGACAAAATCTGAAAGTTTCAGAAGCATTTGGTAATTTTTCACGTCAATTTTGGGCCCAAATTAACAGAAAATGACAAAATTGTCAAAATCAGAAGCTTCAGGAACTTCCCCGAAGTCAAAGAGACGTAAAGGACTGAAACTGTCATTTTACCAAATTAAGAGATAAGTTTGATTTTAATTAATTTTTAATTATGAACAGCCCAGCACTACTTCTCCTATAAATAGGGGTCTAAATCTGTGGGTTAAGGGAGAGAACGAAAAAAAAGAAATCAAGCTTAGAGCTCCGTTTTAAAAAAAAAAAAGAAAAAACTTACAGCCTTAGTCCCTGGCCTCTCCTCCCTCTTCCCAGAAGACCAAAAAGTTTCTGTTTTCACGTTTTAGTCCCTGTTCCCAATTCCGTTTATTTCCGTTCTCTCTCTCTCTCCTTCGCTGTTTGCCGCCGCCGCCCATCCCGTCGCCGTCGCCGTCGCCGTCATCCCGCCGTCGCCGTCGTTCCGCCACAGTCGCCGTCGCCCTCCCGGTACGCCGCCACCGTCGTCGCCTGCTCGCCTGGCCGCTGTCCACCTTGCCCCTACACGCTGCCGGTGCCAAGTCCGTCGTGTTCCTGTGACAGAATTACAATTTTGTTTTCCTAGGGTAAAATTCTATTTAGTCCTTCATCTTTTCATTTTCTTTCTCTTTGGTCACTAACCTTTCTTTTATCCTTGCAGAAAACTAATTACTAACTCTTTTATATTTACTTGTTTATTCATTATTTATTGTTATTATTATTAACGACTAATTACTAACAACTAACTTTTATTATTATTATTGTTATTATTATTATTATTATTATAAGTCACTAACCTTTTAATTTTTGCACAACTAAATTTACTAACAACTAACTTTTATTATTATTATTATTATTATTATTATTATTATTATTATTATTATGATAGCTCATGGAAGGTTATACCTCCTATTTATTTATTTTTTAAGTGGATGGCCACAAAGTCCTACTTTCTTTATTTATTTATTATCTTTTAATATTCCTTTGTTTACTTTATGTGTTTTCTCCTTATTTATTTGCAAGTGTTATTTAATTTATGCACCTTTTTTTTAATGGATGTCCAAACAAAAAAAAAACAAAAAGAAAACCTCCACTTTACTTTATTTATTTATTGTCATTTAATTTTCCTTTATTTATTTTATGCAAAATTTCATTTTCATGGTAGAACTTATTTCACTTATTTTACCTTTAGCCATAAAAAATAAATAAAACAAATAAGTAAATAATAACAAATTAAAAGAAGATTTTTTGTGTGAATAATTAACCTTATTTTCCTTATTTTTTAGGGTTAATCAAGAATTTTTTTACAAAGCCCCCATCCTTTATTATTTTGGAACATATTTTTCTTTCTTTTAAAATAACTAAAAGTTAACTTTTTATTCCTTTTATTAAATAATTTCAAAAAATAAAAATCAATTCTTTTTAAATATATCTTTAAAATTTATGGATTAGATTAAAAATTGAGATTAAAAATAATAATAAAATATTAAAAATTATGATTAAAATTAATAATTAATTAAATAAACAAAAAAACTTAAATTAAATTCCATATCTGAATGATCCAGCAAGATCCACGGTTTGGAAATAAAATTTTATTTTAAGTAAATAAAATAAAATATCCAAAAAAATAATCAAATGATTCTACCAAATAAATAAATTTATTTATTTATTTATTTCTTAGTATATTTTTTAGACTTATGTTTAGACTTATATAATAATTTTTAATAAAATTAACATTAAAGTTATAAAAAACCCAAAAAAGTTTCACAAAAATTTAACAAATTAAGAATTAAGTTTTCTAAATTAAAATCCATGTCCGGGTGATCCGATAGGATTCATGGCTTGGAGAAAACAAAATAATTTTTAATTGAAATAAAAATTAAATACAAAGATAAAAATTCATATTCTGATAATTCGACAGAATTTATGATATGGATTAAAATATTTAATTAAAATTTCATCAAATTCCGTGTCCAGGTGTAATAACCCTAGAAATTAAAGAAAATAAAATTACTAAATTACCCTAAATAAATAAAAAATAATAATGAGTAAATAAAATAAATAAATTAAAATAAATTAATTAGCATTTTTTCCTTAAGGGTATTTTTGTAATTTTTCCTACCAATTTAGAAAATCAATATAAAATTAAGAATCTTGATCCTTAGATAATTCCTTTAGTAGTTATTAAGTCAAATTTCAAACCGAAAGCTCGTAGTCATTTTCTTTAGGCTACGGGAATTTTTGTCATTTACAACCGAGCATCAGATGAAAAATCTGGGAGCACCATTGGATTCTTCTCGAAAAAATGAGTCAAGAGAAATTTATCTCACTCAATTCTGAATTCGTTTGCTTAGGTTTCCCAAAATTTAGCCAACGCACGTGTGGGGTTTAAACCGGGTCCGTGCTACTGCTACATAGGATTATTTTTTTTCTTTTCTCCCTAACCCTAATTTCTTTCTTCTAAAACGTCCCAGCCGCAAAAGCATCTACAGGTTTTTTTGAAACTTTAGATTAAAAAAAAAAATGAAATTGCCTTTATTAATCAAGCGGCCATCATTACCTTTTATTATATTATTACTTGTTTTGCCCTACGTTTCTATTTGGAGTGAAACTCAATTCACCTCACAAACCCTTTTCAACATTTCAGCTTCTTCTCCCCCATCAACAGCCGCCTAAGCCATAAAATTGGATTTTCTGAAGATCGTCCACAATTCTTCATCCTTTCGCGCCGGTTGTTTGCCTCCACTTAGTGCTTTATCAAATTGTGTAAGTTTAGCCATCTAAGCTTTGATTCTTGGCTCTTCTAAAGTATTAGAATATTAATTTAATTCTGTATTTTTTGCCTAGATTCTTTAAGTTGAAGGGAAACCCCATCCGGATACCAAAACCAATCCTACGAGTACCGACGATCCCGATTTGCTTCGTGTGAGCAAAAGTTCTTCGGTATTACTCTTTTAATTTCTTTTTTCTTTTCTTCCAGCACCTAAATACCTTATATTGTTGCTGTAAATTCTTGGTAGATTACCATTAATCCAAGTTTTTTGTTTTTCCACTCGTTTCCGGTGCAATCTTGTCCACACTTGGTTCTAAGCCCGGTAAGCCACCGTAGCCTCTTTTAAAAATTATCTTGGCTGCCAATTTCGAATATTACAGCCCTAATAATTCTTTTTTCCTTGCTGTCCATGTTGTTACAAAAGGTTAGAAAATCCTTACTTGAAGGTTTGGTGTTTCTTTGGACTCCCGGAGCGTCAGAGATCCCGAAAACACATTGGTAACCGAAATAAAATTTTTTCCTTCCAAGATCAGTTTTTACAACCATTAAATAAGCTTATAAGTTAGTGTATGGCTGCTGTAATTTTTAGGATCAATATCAAGAAGGCTCCCGACACGATCCTGAATAGGCACAACGCCACCGGAGACACCCCGAGACCCTTTTTGCCCACTAGGTAAAATTTCGGCCTAGATGCCAAGAACATGATACTTCCAAGTACCATTTAGGAAATTTCCAATTTTTAGTATATTTTTCTAATTTTCTACCTTACTAACATTTTGTAGGACCGTCCTAGGAAATCGCCATCTTTCACCGTATTATTCCGAACTAGGTAAGGGGGAAGAGCGGGTTAGTTCTCGTGGGCCCTCTTAGGCCCAAAATAAGCATAAACCCGAATAATAAATTTTAAGTAAACAATTGGGCTAAATAAAATCTTTAAATGCGTGGGCAACATGGGTAGGGTAATTAATTAGTTTTCTAGAATTTTATTTTATTTTATTTTATTTCTCTTCCATTGAGATGTAATTTTGGTTGGTTGGTTATATGGTTGTAATGATGTGATGTATGATGTATGTTTGGCGCTAGTATCATATTAGGACCGCTTATAACAAGAATTAAATTAGAAATATGTTATGACCGCCTAAATAAACACCGCTAGTAGCATGTTTAGGGCCGACGAGACAAACACCGCTAGTACCATGTTTAGGGCCGACAAGCTCATTAGCAACATGATAAGATTGGAAGGAACCGTTAGTGGCATGTTATGGCCGTAATAAATTATTACAAGCCGATAGATAAAGGATTAGGAGCGTAAATTCTAAATAACCAATTTAGAAAGAATTCACGAGAAATGAGATGAACATTTATCACAAATACACTTAAAAGATACCATTGATTGTCATGACATCATGTAACACTAAACTAAGATAACATGATAAAAGAAATAGGATGCACTAGAATCATGGCATTATACTAAAAAGAGCTAAAATAAAATGAGCTACAGTCATGCATCAATTGGTTGTTACATATGATTGATGTTTGTCATACACAAGATTGCATTAAGTAAAAGATTTGAAGAGTAAGATAAAATACGAGGCATGCAAGGTTGGTGACGAACCATATCTACATGGCCTAACAAGCCGTAAATTTAGACGAGAGGTTCAGAACAGACGATTCGAACCCGAGAGGCATGTTAGGGTGGCGGGGGACCGTCCCTAGTCATGACCCGATATTGACACGGAGTATGGAGATATGATTTGTGCGCTGTCAGACCATAGCTGGCGAGGGACCATGCTTATGGCTGTTATCACGAGAGGCTCTACCTCGGCGTAGGTATCCCGAGAGGCTCTGGCTTGGTGGCATCCCTAGTGGCACTGCCTAAGAGTTATCCCGAGAGTCGGTGATGTACACACTCACCACCCTAGGTTCGTCCGACGGCAATTAAGTATTGGATTAAGTGATCGATCAAGAAGATATTATTTAATCGGTAAAAAGAATTATGCATATGCATGGTAGTTCAAGCATGCTAGTAGGATTTTGATTTTGTTGTTATGATGTTGTATGGAATTGTTCTTTAAGTAAATTGCTATAGCTTAAAGTTTATTATTCGTTGTTGTTTGTTACGGGAATATTAGGACCTACGTGATGGGCCTGATACTTCCCTCTTACTGAGCAAGTTGTGCTCATCCCTCCTCTTAACATGTTTTTCTAGGTGAGTACTATGAGGAGACAGAGTACACTGAACCATATAATGAGGTTCAAGATGTGGAGCAGACTGAGTGAGGGTACGCTGTAGCCCCTCGAAAGTAGAACTGGCTGGGATTGGATTTTAACGTTGTGTTATTTGATTTCTAAAGAAACATATGGTTTGTTTAAATTGACACATTATGTGCATATTAGTTTTCCTAGGATTGTCACTTAACTACTTTGATTTCATTTAATACTCTCATTGTTTGGAAAATAATTTAAATAAAATATTTTACCTCATATTTCTTAAATTATTTTTAATTAAATGCTTTATAATTCTGGGAATTTAAGATATCTTTTTAAATTAAGGTTTATAAAATTGGGGGCGTTACACCGGGTGACTCGGCAGAGTCCATGGTTCGAAAATATCAAATTTATTAAAAAATTATACAAATTAATTACCGAAGATTTTAAAATCCACATTAATTAAAAATCCATAACTAAATAATTCAGTTAAAATTTCTGGTTTCGAAAATTAACTGAATTTGTTTAAAAGCAAGCAAAACAAAATTGAAATCAACTAAGGTTCCAATTTTTGGGCATTATAACAAAGTTGTTTTAATGTAACCGTACTCCCGAACCCCTGAACTCTCGCAGATTATTTTTAAGGTATCCAATCGACCTGAGCAAAAACCGATTGGTGGCGACTCTCGAAAAACGGCCAGCACGTTGCCACACATACAAAGGAAAAATTCATAAAAATTAATAACATTATAAATATTTTATTTTCTGTAGATTATTATATCTATATAATATTGGCTTTTAAGTAAAATTTATTTTAAGAAAATTAAAAAAATATAAAAAATAAATTAATTTGAATTAAATTGACTTAATTAAAAAGAATTGGCCTCAAGTTTTTTATTTGCTTGACTTGAAGGAGGATCAATAACTTTTTGTGATTGTGTTTTGGTTTGAGTTTGAGCTTAGGTTGGGCAAGGAAGACTTTCCACAATGTTTTTGTTTGCTTATCAAAATCATTACTAAAAAAACTAGATTTTCCAATAGGTAAATTACTAACGACCTGCATGTTGGTAATTTTTAATGCGTCGGACCGTTGGTAAAAAAAATTAAAATTTACCAACACGCTGATGCATTGGTAAATCAACTATTTTTCAATTGGCAAATTACCAACGCATCGGCGCATTGGTAAGTATAAATATATATTATGATATTTTTAATAATAATAATAATAATAATAATAATAATAATAATTGTAACGACCCAAGTCCAGAACCGGACAACGGAACACCTGCCCACACCACATGGGCTATCCTTTAGAAAAGGATAAGCGCTAGGTATTTATGTTCTGGAATTGGAGCCTATATATTCACATAAGGCTTCCCACAATTCACCCATGTGGGACATGGGGGTGTTACAAACTCCCCCCCTTATGTACCCAACGTCCCCGTTGGGGTCAATCGGATTACTTGGTTCCCCGGACCAAGTAACCTCTCTAATCGGACTACTTAGCCCCTGGCCAAGTAGCCTCTCGAATCCAGGATCAGTCCCGGTAGACGATGCATGTGCATACCCACTATGCCACACCATCGTGGTCCCGGGTCGGCTCTGATACCAAACTGTAACGCCCCTAATTTTATAAACCTTAATTTTAAAAGATAACTTAAATTCCCAGAATTATAAAGCATTTAATTAAAATAATTTAAGAAATGTGAGGTAAAACATTTTATTTTAAATTATTTTCCAAACAATAAGAGTATTAAACAAAATCAGAGTAGTTAAGTGACAATCCCAGGAAAACTAATGTGCGGATAAGATGCCAATTTAAACAAACCATATGTTTATTTAGAAATCAAATAACACAAAGTTAAAACTCAGTCCCAGCCAGTTCTACTTTCGAGGGGCTACAGCGTACTCTCACTCAGTCTGCTCCACATCTTGAACCTCGTTATATGGTTCAGTGTACTCTGTCTCCTCATAGTACTCACCTAGAAAAACATGTTAAGAGGAGGGATGAGCACAACTTGCTCAGTAAGAGGGAAGTATCAGGCCCATCACGTGGGTCCTAATATTCCCGTAACAAACAACAACGAATAATAAACTTTAAGCTGTAGCAAATTTACTTAAAGAACAATGCCATACAACATCATAACAACAAAATCAAAATCCTACTAGCATGCTTGAACTACCATGCATATGCATAATTCTTTTTACCGATTAAATAATATCTTCTTGATCGATCACTTAATCCAATACTTAATTGCCGTCGGACGAACCTAGGGTGGTGAGTGTGTACATCACCCACTCTCGGGATAACTCTTAGGCAGTGCCACTAGGGATGCCACCAAGCCAGAGCCTCTCGGGATACCTACGCCGAGGTAGAGCCTCTCGTGATAACAGCCATAAGCATGGTCCCTCGCCAGCTATGGTCTGACAGCGCACAAATCATATCTCCATACTCCGTGTCAATATCGGGTCATGACTAGGGACGGTCTGCCGCCACCCTAACATGCCTCTCGGGTTCGAATCGTCCGTTCCGAACCTCTCGTCTAAATTTACGGCTTATTAGGTCATGTAGATATGGTTCATCACCAACCTTGCATGCCTCGTATTTTATCTTACTCTTCAAATCTTTTACTTAATGCAATCTTGTATATGACAAACATCAATCATATGCAACAACCAATTGATGCATGACCATAGCTCATTTTACTTTAGCTCTTTTTAGTATAATGCCATGATTCTAGTGCATCCTATTTCTTTTATCATGTTATCTTAGTTTAGTGTTACATGATGTCATGACAATCAGTGATATCTTTTAAGTGTATTTGTGATAAATGTTCATCTCATTTCTCATGAATTCTTTCTAAATTGGTCATTTAGTATTTACGCTCCTAATCCTTTATCTATCGGCTTATAATAATTTATTACGGCCCTAACATGCCACTAACGGTTCCTTCCAATCTTATCATGTTGCTAATGAGCTTGTCGGCCCTAAACATGGTACTAGCGGTGTTTGTCTCGCCGGCCCTAAACATGCTACTAGCGGTGTTTATTTAGGCGGTCCTAACATATTTCTAATTTAATTCTTATTATAAGCGGTCCTAATATGATACTAGCGCCAAACATACATCATACATCAAATCATTACAACCATACAACCAACCAACCAAAATTACATCTCAAAGGAAGAGAAATAAAATAAAATAAAATAAAATTCTAGAAAACTAATTAATTACCCTACCCATGTTGCCCACGCATTTAAAGATTTTATTTAGCCCAATTGTTTACTTAAAATTTATTATTCGGGTTGATGCTTATTTTGGGCCTAAGAGGGCCCACGAGAACTAACCCGCTCTTCCCCCTTACCTAGTTCGGAATAATACGGCGAAAGGGGCGGCTTCCTAGGACGGTCCTACAAAATGTTAGTAAGGTAGAAAATTAGAAAATGTGCTAAAATTTAGAAATTTTCCTAAATGGTACTTGGAAGGTTCATGTTCTTAACAACTAGGCCGAAATTTTACCTAGTGGCCAAAAAGGGTCTCGGGGTGCCTTCGGTGGCCTTGTGCCTATTCGGGATCGTGCCGGGAGCCTTCTTGATATCGATCCTAAAAATTACAGCAGCCATACACTAACTTATAAGCTTATTTAATGGCTGTAAAAAAAAAACGGATCTTGGAAGGAAAAAATTTTGTTTCAGTTACCGATGTGTTTTCGGGATCTCTGACGCTCCGGGAGTCCAAAGAAACACCAAACCTTCAAGTAAGGATTTTCTAACCCTTTGTAACAACATGGACAGCAAGGAAAAGAGAATTATTAGGGCTGTAATATTCGAAATTGGCAGCCAAGATAATTTTTAAAAGAGGCTACGGTGGCTTACCGGGCTTAGAACCAAGTATGGACAAGATTGCACCGGAAACGAGTGGAAAAACCCAAACCTTGGATTAATGGTAATCTACCAAGAATTTACAGCAAAAATATAAGGCCTTTAGGTGCTGGAAAAAAAATTAAAAGAGTGATATAGAAGGATTTGGGCTCACACAAATGAATCTGGGATCGTTGGTACGCGCAGGGTCGATTTTACTGTCCGGATGAGATTTCTCTTCAACCTAATGAACCTAGGTAAGATTAGGCAAAATTATTGTTCTAATAATCCAGAATAAAATTTAATCGTAGCATAAAGGGCTGTACTTACACTGTTTTGATGGAGGAATAAACGAGACAATAACCGGCGTGAAGAGGACCAAAGGATGCTGGGCTGCCTTTTTCCCAAAATCTGATTTTTTTTTTCTTATGGTGGTGTGCTGTTGAAGGAGGAGAGAATAATAAGCGGCAGCTGTTTGTGAGAGGAAAAAAAATAGGTTTAATTTCTAACCCACTTCAGATGCTTGATCGCATAGAAACAAGGAATAAAAAAAAAATGGAAGGAAAAACGTATTAGTGTGCGTGTTTAATTAAGGAAAAATGGAGATAAGGAAATAATTAGTTTTTTTTTTTTTAACTCCAGGAGGTGTTGCGGCTGGATAGTTTTAGAAGAGAGAAATTAGGGTTTGGGGAAAATAAATAAATAATAATCCTATGTAGCAGTAGCACGAACCCGATTTAAACCCTACACACGCGTAGGCTAAATTTTTGGAAATCTAAGCAAACGGATTCAGAATTAAGTGAGGTAAATTTCTCTTGACTCATTTTTTTTAGAAGAATCCAATGGTGATCCCAGATTTTTCATCCGATGCTCGGTTGTAAATGACAAAAATGCCCCTAGCCTAAAGAAAATGACTTTGAGCTTCCGGTTTGGAATTTGACTTAATAACCACTAAAGGAATCATCTAAGACTCAAGATTCTTAATTTTATATTTTATTATTAATAAAATTATTATTATTTTATTTATTTAATTAATTAGGATAATTTGGTGATTTTATTTTACTTAATTTCTAGGGTTATTACAGCATCCTCCCCTTAAAAGAAATTTGTCCCCAAATTTGAAAGAGGGTGTTGAGAAGTACCTTAAAGCTGTGGATACTTCTTTCGAAGCTCATCCTCAACTTCCCAGGTTGCTTCTTGCTCTCCATGATTATTCCAAATGACCTTTACCAGTTGAATGACTTTGTTGCGCAGAACCTTTTCTTTACGATCCACAATGGCCAAAGGCTCCTCGACGTAAGTCAAATCCTCGTGTAACTGCAAGGGCTCCCACGGAATAACATGTACTGGATCTGGTTGATACTTTCGAATATTACTCACGTGGAACACGTTATGAATTCTAGCCAAGTTCGGTGGTAAAGCCACTCTATAAGCCACCTCTCCAACCCGTTCTAAAATTTCAAAAGGTCCAACAAAGCGTGGGGCTAACTTTCCTCTCACTCCAAAACGTTGAACTCCCTTGGTCGGTGACACCTTTAGGAACACATGATCACCAACAGAAAACTCCAAAGGACGACGTCTCTGGTTTGCATAACTTCGCTGCCTATCTTGAGCCGCTACCAATCGTTGTTTGATTATTTTGACCTTATCTGAAGTTTGTTGTACCAAATCTGGTCCTAATAAAGGCCTGTCGCCTACTTCTTCCCAACACACCGGAGTACGACAACTACGTCCATACAAAGCCTCATATGGGGCCATCTGAATGCTGGAGTGATAGCTATTATTATAAGCAAACTCCACTAGTGGCAGGTCATTATCCCAGGAGTTCTTGTAATCCAGTGCACAAGCTCTAAGCATATCCTCAATAGTTTGTATAGTCCTCTCCGACTGCCCATCTGTCTGTGGATGATAAGCGGTGCTCATTAATGTCATAGTGCCCAATTGTTCTTGTAAAGCCTGCCAAAACTGTGATGTGAATCGTGGATCCCTATCAGAAACAATGCTCCTCGGTACTCCATGAAGACGAACTATCTCAGATATGTATAATTCAGCTAATCTAGCCACAGGCCAAGTCTTTTGGATTGCCAAAAAGTGGGCTGACTTGGTTAACCGATCGACTATAACCCATATTGCATCATGTCGACGACGAGTGGCAGGTAGCCCAACTATGAAATCCATTGCAATGTCATCCCACTTCCATTGAGGAATCTCTAATGGCTGTAGCAGTCCTCCAGGTCTCTGGTGTTCTACTTTGACCTTCTGACAAGTTAGACATCTAGATACAAACTCTGCAATATCCTTCTTCATGCCACTCCACCAAAAGCTTTTCTTCAAATCATGGTACATCTTGGTACCCCCCGGGTGGATGGTCAACCGAGATGCATGTGCCGCCGATAAAACATCATACTTCACCTCACTACCTTGAGGAACAACAATTCTATTTTGAAATTTTAGGGTACCATCCACATCCACACTGAATCCTTTTTGACATAGAACTGACCATTCTCGGCATTGTGGATCCTCCTTTTGCTCCTCCTTGACCCTTGCCACAAGTGTAGGCTCCATATACAAACTGGCCATGAGAACCTGGGGTCCCTTCACTTGAACACCTAAGCTCATATGACTAAACTCCTCTAGTAGTTTCCACTCAGAAACCACCATAGCATTCAGTTTAGCACCTGTTTTTCTACTAATCGGAGAGATATTCAACCCAACGACGCTGTCGATTATTGAGTTCCCTCTGTGACAACAGATACTGTAGGCTTTTGTGATCAGTGAAGACCTCAAACTCTTCTCCATATAAATAATGTCTCCAAAGCTTTAACGCATGTATGACAGCTGCCAACTCCAAATCATGAGTTGGGTAATTAAGCTCATGAGGCTTCAACTGCCTAGACCCATAAGCGATCACCTTTCCCGCCTGCATCAATACACAACCAAGCCCCTGATGTGATGCATCTGTATAAACTGCAAAACGACTCTGCCCATCCGGAAGAGTAAGAACAGGTGCAGAGACTAACCGCTTCTTCAACTCCTGAAAGTTATTTTCGCACTGCTCGGTCCACTGGAATGGTTGATCCTTCTTAGTCAGTTGAGTCAAAGGGCGTGCCAGCTTTGAATAACCTTCCACAAAACGTCTATAATACCCCGCCAAGCCCAAGAAACTCCGAATCTCAGACACTGTCTTCGGTTGTTGCCAGTTCACCACAGCTTCAACCTTACTAGGATCCACTGCAATTCCTTCCTTAGTTACCACATGGCCTAAAAAGGTGACACTGTCCAACCAAAACTCGCACTTGCTCAGCTTTGCATACAGCTTATGCTCCTTCAACGTCTGAAGTGCAATCCTCAAATGTTCTCTATGGCTTTCAGCATCTGGTGAGTAAATCAGAATATCATCTATGAAAACGATGACAAACTGATCCAGGTATGGTTGGAACACCCTATTCATTAGGCCCATGAAAGCTGCAGGTGCATTTGTTAACCCGAAGGGCATCACTAAAAACTCATAATGCCCATAACGAGTCCTGAATGCTGTCTTTGACACATCTCCCTCTTTGATTTTCAGTTGATAGTACCCAGACCTCAAATCGATCTTGGAGAACACTGATGATCCCATTAGCTGATCAAACAGGTCATCAATCCGAGGTAAAGGGTACCTATTCTTTATCGTCACCAAATTCAGCTGTCGATAATCGATGCACATCCTCATGCTGCCATCCTTCTTCTTCACGAACAAAACAGGAGCACCCCAAGGTGAGGTACTTGGACGTATGAACCCCTTTTCGAGAAGCTCCTGTAATTGACTTTTTAGTTCCGCCATTTCTGAGGGAGCCATTCGATAAGGTGCTTGAGAGGTAGGAGCCGTTCCTGGCAATAAATCAATGGTGAAGTCAACATCCCGGCTAGGTGGCATTCCAGGTAACTCTTCTGGAAACACTTCTGGAAATTCTTCCACAATGGGAATGCCAGCTACTGATTCAGGTTTCTCTGACTCTGTTTGCACATAAGCCAAATAGCCAACACCACCTTGACGGAGATATCTATTAGCTTGCAAGCTAGAAATTAAGATTGGAGTGAAGCTCTTTTTATCCCCAACAAATTGCACCTCTGACCCATCAGGCAAAGAGAAGGTAACTAGCTTCTGATAGCAATCCACTTTAGCATGGTGGCGATGTAGCCAATCCATACCCAAAATACAATCAAATTCAGATATCCCAAGCACAAAGAGTTCAGAGTCTAAATTGCGTCCTCCAACAGAAATCGAGCAAGATGGAAGTACACGAGTAGAACTCATACTAGTGTCTGATGGTGTAGAAACCACTAGTAAGAAAGGAAGCTCTTTAGCAGGCATGCCTAACTGATTTGCTAGTCTAGGAGATATGAAAGAATGTGTGGACCCCGAGTCTATAAGAACTCTAGCAGGAAACCCAGAAATAGAAAGAGTACCTACGATCAATTTAAACAATCACTAACCTAAGCATGCCACTACCATGAACTTGAAATTGAAGGCTATAATTAAAAACTATAAAAAAAAAAAAAAAAAAAACAGCGTACCTTGCACCACACCTGGAGCATCCTCTGCCTCCTCGGCTGTCACTGCGTAAACACGTCCTGCCACACGAGGTTTCTTTGTTGGTGGTTCTGCCGGTGCTGCTGGTGGAACGTGTGCTGCTAGTGGAGCATCCCTCTTAGGACATTGCCTGGATAGATGCCCTATCTCCTGGCAATAGAAACAGGTCACACACCGCCCTCCAATTGGGTGAAAGAAATGACAGGTCTGACATCTAGGCCCTCCCTGGCCCTGAAAAACCGGTTGCACTGTAGACCCTCTTGTCTCATTAAGTTGTAGTCGGGTAGCTCTGCTATCGATTGGCTGACCTCTGCCAAAATGTCCTCGCCCCTGGGCAGGCATCGGTCGTGGTATAGGACGGAAACTACCTGCATGTGTAGGTCGTGATGGCATACGACTCCGACTCGTGTCAAGCGGTCTAGATAGTTGCTTATCTCGCATCCTTGCCTCACCCCGTTGAGCTAAGGATACTGCCTTCTCAAAGGTATCAATCTCTTGCATAATCAGCCTATCTGCCAGCTCATCACGCAAACCATTAACATACCTCTTGATTTTCCTTGGTTCATGTGCCACAATGTGCTCAGCATAGCGGGCCAAGGCATTAAATCTGGCTGTGTACTGATCTACTGTCATGCTCCCCTGTACCAGTGCAAGAAACTCCTGCTCTTTTCTGTCCCTCATGGCCTCAGAGAAGTATCGACCATAAAAAGTATGCACGAATGTCTCCCAAGTGATATATCCACCCTCAGTTCTCGGAACCCCTGGTCGAGTGGCCTCCCACCATGTCTGGGCCTCCTCAACCAAGCTAAAGGTAGCTAAGTCCACCTTGTCCTCTTCTGGAATTCTCAAAGCTGTAAGTGTCCTCTCCGAAGCCCTGATCCACTCCTCAGCTTTGGTAGGGTTAACCCCACCAGTATATTCACCGGTTAGCCTCTTGAACCGCTCAAGTAGGTCGGCCCTATGCTGACATCTGGCCGGGGCATGAGGCTGCTGCTCCCGCTCATTCAAATTTTGAAAGTACTGGCCTAAGGCAATAACTGTCTGACGCAATGGATCATCATTGGCCTGCTGACCAAGATTCTGGGCTTGTTGCCCATGATTCGGCATATCCTGTCCAGGCACTTGCGCATTCTGACCTCGACCTCGTGGGGGTCGTCCTCGACCACGAGCTGGCGGCTCATCCTGTGCGCCTCGCCCAAGACCCAAGGCAGGGTACTCATGTGGGTCCATGACCTAAAAAGGAAAAGGTTTAGTCCAACGTAGTTAAACCACTTTGGAAGTAACTTTTAACTTATAACACTAGGTGAGGCTCTAGGTAACTCCTATATCTTTTTAGACATTAAATTAATTGGTAGATTATTTTACGAGTCCCCTTATTGAAAGCCAAGTTGTTAACTTTTGCTTATAAACTTGCTAATATATTATGCTCAATTATGGAAACTTTTCGAAACCTATCCAAGGTCTCTAACTTAGCAAACAAACAAGAAGCATACTTACTGAGTGAGGTCGCTGCCTTCCTCGAATCTGGCTCTGATACCAAACTGTAACGACCCAAGTCCAGAACCGGACAACGGAACACCTGCCCACACCACATGGGCTATCCTTTAGAAAAGGATAAGCGCTAGGTATTTATGTTCTGGAATTGGAGCCTATATATTCACATAAGGCTTCCCACAATTCACCCATGTGGGACATGGGGGTGTTACAATAATAATAATAATAATAATAAGTATTAGATTTATAATTTTTATAATAATAATAATATGATATATAATTGTTACAAGTGGTCTGATGTATAATGATAATAGTCATATATAAAATATATATATTTTAGAAAGTAAAGTAATATTTTTATAAATTTTTTTACAAATAATAATTGTAATTTAAAATAAATATTATCATACACATATATAATAATAATAATAATAACAATAATAATAATAATAATAATAATAATAATAATAATAATAATAATGTAACGCCAACAATTTTATAAACCTTAATTTTAAAAGATATCTTAAATTCCTAGAATTATAAAGCTTTTAATTAAAAATAATTTAAGAAATATGAGGTAAAACATTTTATTTAACTCATTTTCCAAACAATGAGAGTATTAAATGAAATCAAAGTAGTTAAGTGACAATCCCAGGAAAACTAATATGTGCATAATGTGTCAATTTAAACAAGCCATATGTTTCTTTAGAAATCAAATAACACAAAGTTAAAACCCAGTCCCAGCCAGTTCTACTTTCGAGGGGCTACAGCGTACCCTCACTCAGTCTGCTCCATATTTTGAACCTCGTTATATGGTTCAGTGTACTCTGTCTCCTCATAGTACTCACCTAGAAAAACATGTTAAGAGGAGGGATGAGCACAACTTGCTCAGTAAGGGGGAAGTATCAGGCCCATCACGTGGGTCCTAATATTCCCGTAACAAACAACAACGAATAATAAACTTTAAGCTATAGCAATTTACTTAAAGAACAATTCCATACAACATTATAACAACAAAATCAAAATCCTACTAGCATGCTTGAACTACCATGCATATGCATAATTCTTTTTACCGATTAAATAATATCTTCTTGATCGATCACTTAATCCAATACTTAATTGCCGTCGGACGAACCTAGGGTGGTGAGTGTGTACATCACCAACTCTCGGGATAACTCTTAGGCAGTGCCACTAGGGATGCCACCAAGCCAGAGCCTCTCGGGATACCTACGCCGAGGTAGAGCCTCTCGTGATAACAGCCATAAGCATGGTCCCTCGCCAGCTATGGTCTGACAGCGCACAAATCATATCTCCATACTCCGTGTCAATATCGGGTCATGACTAGGGACGGTCCGCCGCCACCCTAACATGCCTCTCGGGTTCGAATCGTCTGTTCCGAATCTCTCGTCTAAATTTACGGCTTGTTAGGTCATGTAGATATGGTTCGTCACCAACCTTGCATGCCTCGTATTTTATCTTACTCTTCAAATCTTTTACTTAATGCAATCTTGTGTATGACAAACATCAATCATATGCAACAACCAATTGATGCATGACTGTAGCTCATTTTATTTTAGCTCTTTTTAGTATAATGCCATGATTCTAGTGCATCCTATTTCTTTTATCATGTTATCTTAGTTTAGTGTTACATGATGTCATGACAATCAATGGTATCTTTTAAGTGTATTTGTGATAAATGTTCATCTCATTTCTTGTGAATTCTTTCTAAATTGGTCATTTAGTATTTACGCTCCTAATCCTTTATCTATCGGCTTATAATAATTTATTACGGCCCTAACATGCCACTAACGGTTCCTTCCAATCTTATCATGTTGCTAATGAGCTTGTCGGCCCTAAACATGGTACTAGCAGTGTTTGTCTCGCCGGCCCTAAACATGCTACTAGCGGTGTTTATTTAGGCGGTCCTAACATATTTCTAATTTAATTCTTGTTATAAGCGGTCCTAGTATGATACTAGTGCCAAACATACATCATACATCACATCATTACAACCATACAACCAACCAACCAAAATTACATCTCAAAGGAAGAGAACTAAAATAAAATATAATAAAATAAAATAAAATTCTAGAAAAACTAATTAATTACCCTACCCATGTTGCCCACACGTTTAAAGATTTTGTTTAGCCCAATTATTTACTTAAAATTTATTATTCGGGTTAATGCTTATTTTGGGCCTTAGAGGGCCCACGAGAACTAACCCGCTCTTCCCCCTTACCTAGTTCGGAATAATACGGTGAAAAATGGCAATTTCCTAGGACGGTCCTACAAAATGTTAGTAAGGTAGAAAATTAGAAAATGTGCTAAAATTTATAAATTTTCCTAAATGGTACTTGGAAGGTTCATGTTCTTAACATATAGGCCGAAATTTTACCTAGTTGGCAAAAAGGGTCTCGGGGTGCCTTCGGTGGCCTTGTGCCTATTCGGGATCGTGCCGGGAGCCTTCTTGATATTGATCCTAAAAATTAAAGCGGCCATACACTAACTTATAAGCTCATTTAATGGCTGTAAAAACTGATCTTGGAAGGAAAAAAATTTTATTTCGGTTACCGATGTGTTTTCGGGATCTCTGACGCTCCGGGAGTCCCAAGAAGCACCAAACCTTTGAGTAAGGATTTTCTAACCCTTTGTAACAACATGGACAGCAAAGATAAGATAATTGTTAGGGCTGTAAGATTTGAAATTGGCAGCCGAAAGGATTTTAAAAAGACTACGGTGGCTTACCGGGGTTTAGGATCAAGTATGGACCCGATTGCACTGGAAACGAGTACAAAAACCTAAAAGTTGGATTAATGATAATCTACCAAAAAAAATTACAGCAAATATATAGGGCCTTTAGGTGCTGGAAAAAAAAATTAAAAGAGTGATACAGAAGGATTTGGGCTCACCCAAATGAATTTGGGATCGTCGGTACGCGTAGGGTCGATTTTACTGTCCAGATGAGATTTCTCTTCAACCTAATGAACCTAAGTAAGATTAGGCAAAATTATTGTTCTAATAATCCAGAATAAAAATTAATCATAGCATAAAGGGCTGTACTTACACCGTTTTGATGGAGGAATAAGCGAGACAATAACCGGCGTGAAGAGGACCAAAGGATGGTGGGCTGCCTTTTTCCCAAAATCTGATTTTTTTTTCTTTTTTTTTTTTTCTTATGGTGGTGAGCTGTTGAAGGAGGAGAGAATAAGAAGCGGCAGGTGGTTGTGAGCAGAATTTCGGAGGGAAATATAGTAAAAATATTATAACCTAATTCGTTTGGCAAGAGTAGGATTAATGGCCATGGCGTCTGGTGGTGCAGCTTAGCGGCTGGAGAGGAAAAAAAGAGATAGTTGAAGGCAAAACGCATATGCCTAGGTTTTGCTTTTCAAAAGAAGGTTTCAGACCTGACTTAGCTGTAGTTACGGGGAGAAGGGAAGAAATAAAAAAATAATAAGGTTAATAGGATAATTAGTCAAATAAGAAAAAGGTAAGTAGATTAAATTGGTTTAATTTGAATATATATATATATACATATTCCAGTCAATCATGCGGCAGGAAGTTATATTTTTATACTAAGATAAAATTAGGGTTAAGAAAAAAATTATCTCATACAACAAAAGCACGAACCCGGTTTAAACTCTACCCGTGTGTAGGGTAAATTTTTGAAAACCTAAGCAAACGAATTCAGAATTGAGTGAGGTAAATTTCTTCTGACTCATTTTTTTTTAGAAGAATCCAATGGTGCTTCCAGATTTTCCATCCGATGCTCAGTTGTAAATGAAAAAAATACCCCTAGCCTAAAGAAAATGACTTTAAGCTTCCAGTTTGGAATTTGACTTAATAACCACTAAAGGAATCATCTAAGAATCAAGATTCTTAATTTTATATTGATTTTCTAAATTGATAGATAAAATTACAAAAATACCCTTGAGGACAAAATGTTAATTAATTAATTTTTATTTATTTATTTTATTTACTTATTTATTTTTTTTCTTCTTCTTTTTTTTATTTATTTAGGTTAATTTAGTAATTTTATTTTCCTTAATTTCTAGGGTTATTACAAATAATAATAATATAATGTATCATATATAAGAATATATAATTTACTTATATCATATGTATGCATTAAATATATATATGATACATACATACATTAAATAATGTATCATATGTATCATATCTGTAACGACCCAAGTCCAGAACTGGACAACGGAACACCTGCCCACACCACATGGGCTATCCTTTGGAAAATGATAAGCGCTAGGTGCTTATGTTCTGGAATTGGAGTCTATATATCCACATAAGGCTTCCCACAATTCACCCATGTGGGACATGGGGGTGTTACAAACTCCCCCCCTTATGTACCCAACGTCCTTGTTGGGGTCAATCGGATTACTCGGTTCCCTGGACCAAGTAACCTCTCTAATCGGACTACTTAGCCCCTGGCCAAGTAGCCTCTCGAATCCAGGATCAATCCCGGTAGACGATGCATGTGCATACCCGCTATGCCACACCATCATGGTCCCGGATCGGCTCTGATACCATCTGTAACAACCCAAGTCCAGAACCGGACAACGGAACACCTGCCCACACCACATGGGCTATCCTTTGGAAAAGGATAAGCGCTAGGTGCTTATGTTCTGGAATTGGAGCATATATATCCACATAAGGCTTCCCACAATTCACCCATGTGGGACATGGGGGTGTTACAATATTTATATATTTTTTATTATAATAATAATATGTATAGTTTTAAATATAATACTTACTATTATTTTTATTATTAAAAATATAATAACATATATTTAAAATATGTCATATAATAATCATATACAAAATTTAATATTTTACAAAGTACAGTTTTAAAATTTTAGAAAGTAAAGTAATATTTTTTAAAACATTTTTTACAAATAATAATTATAATTTAAAATATGCATTATCATACACATTAATAATAATAATAATAATAATAATAATAATATGTAATTAAAATATATCATAAATACATACATTAAATAATGTGTGACAATATATGATCTATTATATTATTGATACATATATGATACATTAATATAATATGATATATGCATACATTAAAAGGCCAGAAAGCCCAAAAGCCCAAAAAACTCTAACCTACCATATATAAAACCTTAACCTATCTCCCCCATTTACCCCCTGCCGCCTTTCCCCTCTATCTCCCTCGGCCTTCTGCCTCCCTTCACCCTTATCTTCCCTTCTTTGTCCATCTCTTCTCCTCCGTCCTCCATCTCTCATCCCTCTCATTCTCTTTCTCCGTTTGTCCTCCTTCTCATTTTCCTTCTCCTTCTCTTCTCTTTCTCCTTTTCTTTTTTTGTCTGTCCTCTTTGTCTTTCTCCTCCCTTCCTTGATCATCCTCCGTGTGTCATCATCGTAGCCTGCTCACCTTGCCCGATGCTGGATCGTTGGACGCATCTTAGCCTTTCCTCACCTTGCTGCCTCGATGCCTCGCCTTTTTGCTGATTTTGGTTTCATTTTCTATTGATTTTGTAGACCTAGGTGTTTGAATTTGTAGATCTGGGTGTTTGATTGTTGATTTCATTTTCATTTTTTGAATTTTCAGTTAATTTTGCGTTTGATTTTTGAATTTATTGTAACTTTTGAAACTTTTGTGAATTTTAAGTTTTCTTTCTTTTTTTTTTTTTTTGGTATTTTTAGTTTTTCAATATTTGAATTTATTATGAATTTTTGAATCTTTTTGTTAATTTTAAATTTTGGTGGCTGTTAAATTTTTAAATTTTTTATTAATTTTAAATTTATTTTTAATTTCATAATTTTTTTTATGAATTTTAGATTTTTTTGAATTTTTTAAAATTATATATTTTTTTAATTCTTACTGTATTTTTAAATTTTTTGTGTAAAAATAAAATATTAGTTATATAATTTTACTAAATATAATTTTTTAGCAAATACAACATATAATTTAAATATTAAGTATTTTAATTTTTTTCCTTTTTATCTTAAATGGCAATTTCTAACGGCTCCTCATTAGAAACTGCTTTATTTTTTAAAAAATTTAAACATGATTAACAACGGCTTAAACTGTTGGCAATTTTTTTGCCAGTTGGAAAACACATTTAGCGTCTGATCGTTGGTAATTACCAATGCGTATTTACCAATGGCTACGCGTTGGAAACTGAATATTACCAATGTGCAACTGTTGGAAATGGGTATTGGTAAACGCCAGAATTTTAATAGTGAATCAAGTGCGACGTTCTCTATTGGCGGGGAATGGACATAGTTTAGTGGAGCAGCAATTCAATGGTGAGCCAAGGTTTCTACAATGTTTTGGAGGCCACAGCGTTGTTCCTAGAAAGACTCAACTTGTAAGTGACGTGAGAGGCGTCAAGGAAATTGAAGGATTAATTCGAACCAAAGGAAACTTGGATGGTCAAAGTTAATTAGAGGAGTAGATTGACACTTAAGCCTTGTCATTTTGGTTGACATGTTTGAAGATAATGGCATTTAGAGCCATCTCTAAAGTCCGTGTGTCATATGAAAAAATTCTCTAGTTTTTACGATTGATTGTTTAAGCATTTTTAAGAATATTTTAGAAAATTAATGAGTTTTTGGACTAATTTGTAAAAATTGAGAAGTTTTAGAATGAAAATTGTCCTTTCCTATTTTTTCTTAATAATAAAATGGGACAATTACTGTCGTGCCCTAAACTGCCCCTGGCCCATCCGGGCCCAATTATCTAAAACATGCAGCGGAAGTTTAGTTAAACCGAAGGGACTTTTATTACTCACTAAGACTTATGGGCACGAACCTCAGGATACTTACTGGTACTAGCTTGTTATGTTCTTATTAAAGGTTTAAGTTTAAGTGCTCTTGGAAACAAACTAGCACCTATGTGGATTTCATGTGTTCATTTTCATGGTATTTACCAAGCTTTAGCCAAGATTATGCATGGCATCCAAAACACCAACTTAAGTTTGAAAACTTATTTTCATGCATATGCTTTGCATGCTTATGTGTTTTGGTGTTCACTAGTGCACATAATCACTTAATGCCTTTAGATGCAACTAATGCTTAGGCATATATTAATTCATGTACGTGCACTTGAATTCCTTATTAGCCAATCTTTACACATGCATCCAATTTCATGCTTCTCCAAGTTTATTTGCATATTTTTCTTTGAGTGCGCATACAAAGCCAAACATAGCATGCTTTCAACATAAACATGGGCTTATGGGCCTTTTCCATACTTAACATGCATATGGCCCAAAATTAACCAAGAACATATTCAAATTTTCTAATTTCTTATTTAAGCCCAAGACATGCATTTAAGCCCAATTTATACATGCTTCCGATTTTCATGAAAATCATACTTCCATAAAACATGCATGGGCCTTGGTAAGTCCACCAAGCAATAAAAGCACCCAAAGTGTCCATAGTCCATCTTACAAGCCCAAAATCAAGTTTGGCCGAATTTTAGCTAAGTCCATAATTTGGTCACTAAACTTAGACCAACAAATTACATGCTTAAAATCAAGCCATAAATCATAGTGCCAAGGAACACTAATTATCCACCTTAAGACGTTGTTCCCACAAACTCTAGACTCGTAGTCCTGCACACAAAGTCCACGCTTATTAGCTTGATTTTCAAGCAACTTAAAATACCTAGAATACTTAGTATAATTGAGCAATACCATACACATACCCAACCTTTATACCACAAAAAGAGTACTCAAGACTTTTAGCTCAATCTTTCGAGCACACTTTTACCTACAAAAGTAGAGTAGGGCGGGTGAGTTTTAAAACTCAATAAGGATTCCATATGGCTTCCAAAGCCTAACATATGGCCTTTATGGCCTAACATATGCCAAGAATGTAATGGCAATAAATATTCCAAAAATCCTGCAAAGAAAACATAAAGACAAAGAAAACACAAAGATACATGTATATACAATAATAATCGAAATCGGGGGTTAGCATGCACAACAAATTCATAGAAGCACACAAACACACGCCACTTAACACCTTGATTTACAGAAGGGCAGCAAGCATCCCTCAAGTTTTATTTCATTAATTTCACATACTTTTCATTTTCGGAGATCTCACTTAGCATAGGAATTTAAGGTGGCCTACTTAAATCCTAGCCCATAATGCTTGCTTACTTAACTTAGCTCATGAGCAAAACGGAATTGCCGAAGCAATAATTTAACTTAAGCCCTCATAGCACACCTAGGATCATATGGTTCTTTGACCATCACCTAGGGGCCCGAATACTCAAAGAGTATAGGAATCCTTACCAATACCGAAAGCTTCTTAGAAGCTTGTTTTCCTTCGATTTCCTCGCTTGTTGGTTTCTAGAAATGATTTTCTAGCACAAGAACCAAAATGGACAAATAAATTAGTAATCCATAAAATACCAAGAACACTTGGTAATTATCTTAAAGAAATCAAAATACCAAGAATACTTGGTTCACACTTACGAAACCTCGACTAGGAGGTGAGACCGAATTTTGTGTGCTTGATGTTCTTCAAATTTTCTTCTTGATTCTTCCTCCCAATGAGCTTAGAAGCTCATATACACAAAGAACTCCTTGAGAAGAGTTCAAAACCTCTAAGAAATAAAGATGGCCGAATTTCTCTCCTTGGTTTTCTTTGAATCTTTTACTTGATTCTTGCTCTTTGGGTGTTTAGAGCATGAATTCCACCAAGAACACTTGGTTTTAATTTATGGAAGGGTGATTTCTAGTGATGGCAGAATTTTTGGAGGAAGGAGAAGAGTTAGAAATGTTCTTGGAGAGAAGAACAAGTGTTGGCCAAAACTAGAGAGAAGGGAGAGAGAGTTTGTAGAGAGAGATTGAAGAAAGAGAGTGCAATGGCTTGAATGAGGTGAGATGAGTGAAGAAATGTATTTTGTTGAATGGGGGAGTGTATGTCCGGTTATGGGTGTCCAAAATGGGTGGGAATAATGCCTTAGTGGAGTAATAATTCAAATGGGAAGTGGGAGACAAAGTGGGGGGACAAATTGGAAGAGTTGGTGAAGTTAAATGATGAAGTGGTGAAGGTGGGGGACAAAGGTGAGTGGAGGTGTGGGTGGAGGTGGAGGTGGCATAAAATATATTATTTTGAATGGACATGGCTGGCCATGGCATCCAAGGCCATGAAAATGGGCCAATTCCCCACTTAGTCCTCCAATCTTTTGAATTTGGGCAATTGAGCCCAACTTACAACAATTCCTTTGTTCAATTGAGTCCCTCATCTTTGAAATCCACCATTTTCACCATTATTTTTCTTGGCCTAAGCCAAGCTTAATTTCATGAATCCTTAACACTTAATTTAATGTCCCCTCACATTAATTGAGCTAAATTCCCAAATTAGGAAAGTTCTTTGGCTCCCAATCCACTTACCCCGGGACCTAATCAGTTTGGATTTTCCGGGCATTACAATTACTCCTAAGTCAGGGGTATAGGCATTGGTGCCAGCTTGCTATTACATTAGCACCAGTCTTTATTACAGTTCAGTAGTAGTAATTATTATAAGTTATCTATACCATGTCTATTAACCATATGAGGCTGAGTTTTATAGAGATTATTTGTTAGTGACCAAACCAAAGTACTACTAAAATTCAGCGATTTACCAACGTGTATTTACCAACAGCTGCAAGTTGGAAAATGAACATTGGTAAAACACGTGTTGGAATTTTTTTTACCAATGTGCAAAAATTAAGCTGTTCGCAATTACCAACGTGTACCCGTTGGTAATATGCACATTAGTAATTACCAACGGTCCATGGACCATATGTGTTTTCCCAATGGGTGAATGGATTACCAACGCACACGTGCATTGGTAAATGTTATAACGTTGGTACATTGCCAGTTGGAATACCAATTATGAATTGCCTGTTTTAATCAATTACAGAACTCAAAACACCATTTTACAGGTTCCCACATCCTTATTACGGAGTCCAAATTACACAAAAGTAGTAATTTTATTTCAATAATGTGCATCATACGTTCTAGTATACATCATAATGAAAACAAGTACATATATGTCTTCAACAATCCATACAAGCTAGCATAATGAGATCTCAGGAATTTTATCTAAGGTTCAGGTCGATCAAAGTTTGTCCAAGTATGATAACATAGGAATTAGGAAATGATTTACTTATTGAAGACCGTAATCAAAGAGAGTCGACCATTTCCTCATTATCCGAGTCCGAGTCAGCAGGATGCTGTGGAACTGGTTGAGCTAGCGGGCAAGGAAAGTTCAACGAATGACAAATAAGCTCCAACTGTGCCCAGTTCACCTTCAAGGCGGCCCTATTTGCCTCTGTCTCTACTCTCTATCTCCTTTTCAGTTTCTTCAGCTTCTTCTCGTACTCAGTGTCCCTTCATGCAATCTCCTCTGCCATCATCTTCTGTACTTGCTCGTTGAACTGTGGTGTCTGAGTGAGGTCAACAGGTAGGATGCCACCAGGCATTTGGCGGCCCTGTATAACACACTGCTCATATCCTAAACCAAAAACAGGCCATTTCATTTTTCCTTCAGATGTAGTACTAATGATTGCAGTTTCATCAATTACCTCTATTCCATCTTCTTGTTGTGTTTGCTCCTCAATCTCGGCACTGATGCGAGCCTATAGAAATATAGTAACACCTTTAAATCAGTGATACGTAGTTTATGGTAAGTGTCTTGACAATAGTATGAAAAAGAAGTTATTACACTTACTGCAACTTCTTTGCATCACTTATTGACATATTGTCCATTCTTCATTTTATGTGTTGCCTGGAAGACCTTAAATAAGCTGGGATCTTTCTCTCTGTAATAGAATGTTAAGTCAGACTAATATGTTTCATCGGTAAATGATTTTCTTATATGTAAAACATAAGAATAGAAAGGGTATGCCATTTGATCTCGATGTGCAGACATCGAGATGAATCCTCCTGCATATATTGCACTGCACGAGCCAGAGTGTGAATCCTATTCACTGACGGGTGATCGGATTGCCTTAAATTTAGCAAACTTCTGAAGTAACTTTGGACTGGCCCAATATACCTCAATTTCTGCATATGCAGTATTGGACATAAAGTTTGCCTTTGCTCGACGTTTAACAAGATCCTTCACACGCCTGATGTCTGCCATAATGATTCGTTAATGCTGTGCCACCAAGATATGCCATATCTGATACACCTCGTTATGGTGTATCGGATCCCACTCATAACTCATCTGCAAATGATAATATATCAGACATAAAAGCATGAAGGATGCAAGTATTAGTTTTGCCTGTAATACATCATATGGTAATAATATGTGTATTATACCTCAAAAACATGCCACCATTGTTGAATGTCCAATGCAAGGACGGAGAACTAATCAGCATATGGTTTGAAATATGTGGTGAAACATGGTGTCACCAATTTTGTCGCTGAGCTGAAAGGAACCTGTAAAGTACAAATGTTTATCACTGAAGAAATTATATGCAGTTCTTAAGACATGGTATGTAATAAGACTAATATATTACTATTTCTAGATAGTTTATGGGATATTCATCACTTACGTGTTTCCATGAGGGGATATCCTCACCCAAGATTTGGCCAGTGTCTGTGACATTGATGATGGGATGTCATGAGTGTGTATGTCTTCTTCTGAGGCATGAGGTGTCATATGAGGTTGACTGAAATGTGGCTGTTGTGGGACATGTGCAGCCGTCAGGCCTCCACTATCACCTGTCCGGTGCAGATGTGACCGGTCATTCATCGTTGGCACCGACGTGTCCTGTGTTTCTCCACCTAAATCAACTTGCGACTAGGATGAAGAACCCGTTCTCTGTCAAGAATTAAGTTCTGTCTGCAGGGCCTCCTTGAATTGCACAAATAGTCCCTTCCCAGGTCGGCGGCTATAGGTGTTATCCTATTTAGGCGGCACCTGCAGTTATTAGTAATTGACTAAAGAAATGAATATTAATATGTTAGAGACATTAAATGAATTGTACTGACTTTTCATTAAGTTAGTAAATATGTTTATTATTTCCAAATAGTTATGACTCGAGACAAGTACAAACTTTTGCACTGGCATCTTCATTCACCCGACCCATCACATGCAGTATCGTCAAACTCTTCATTTTCATCAGTCTTAGTTTCATCATATTGAAACTCTCCCTCATCATCTGTATTGTCATTAGTAGCCCCCTCCTCAGAAAATTCTTCTTCGTGGCCAATTACACCCATGCTTTAAAAATGTTATTCAATATCATCATCGACACCTGACTCAGCTAACTCCTCAACAGGGTCATTTTCAATTGTTTGATTCATAAGGACTCAACTTTCTTGATAAACATCATCATTGTCAACAATTTCATACTGGATGATCCGTCTAGGTTTTATCTTCAAAACAGTTGACTGTTATTTTTTTTTTCACACGACTTTGTTGGATACGGTATATAGTAAACTTGGTCAGCCTGTGTTGCTAGAATGAATGGATTAAACTTTTGATATCGACAACCATCCTAAACCTCAACTAAACCAAATTGTTTATGGACTCGAGTTCCATGGTCAGGTGTTGAGTTAAACCAACTGCGCAAGAACAACACAGCATTGTTATGTGGATACCCAGGATATTCGAGTTGAATGACTTTTTCCAATATGCCATAAAAATCATATTCAACTTCACTTGAACCAGTGGTTTATATGTAGACTCCACTATTAAAAGTTGATTTGTCATTGCCCCATTCACATATGTGGAACTTATAGCCATTTGTGGAATAAATGGGCCATGTCTCAACCCAATGTGAGGGACCACATGCAACATCCCACACGTTATGATCGACTATATTGTTTTGTAGGTCATCAACCTATGAAAAACAATGTGAATTTAAGAAAATATATGTCAAACGTTGAAAATTAATATTTTGGAATATATAGTGAGTTGAGTGGACGTACATAGTGTCGGAGTGAGCTTGAGAAGTTGTTTTTAATGTGTATGTTCATGTCAGCCATGGTAATATCAAGTGCATATACCTTTACTTCCTGAACAAACATACTGTGACAAGATTGAGGGGGAGGACAATCGGTTAGTCGAATGATACGTGTTGGCCTTGAAAATAAACTTCCATGTCAATAATGCGTATGTGCTTACTTTAAATATGGCCTGATCTCCACACAATTTAGAAGAACGTATATGGTCACAAGTCTGAGTTCATCGTCTATGAGGAATCTATATCTAGATGCACCATATGGCCGTCCTGGAGAGGTAAAAATGGACCATGGGATTCAAATTAATAAGACCAAAAGATGGAAGTCTCCTCTATGAAGTATGCTTCATAAATCGATCCCTCAATATGAGCAGTATTAGAAACATTCATTTTAAGGTTATGCATGCACCGCTCAAATTTACACATCCACCGGTACTGAACAGGTCTTCTAACTCTTGCTTCATATGGCAAGTGAACTAGAAGATGCTTCATGACATCAAAAAATCTAGGAGGAAAAATTTTCTCAAGCTTACAAATTATAATTGGAATATTGGCCTCCAACTCTAACAAATGATTAATATGAAGCTCTGCAAAGCACAAGTCTCTAAAGAAGAGCCTGCATGGCAATAGGGAGAAGCTTTTGCATCATAACATGACAATCATGACTCTTCATGCTATACATAGTGAAAGCAGAGCTATCAATACATTTGCCAAGATTCGAGGCATACCCATCTAGGAGTCGTAGAGATTTAACCCAAGCGACAACATCCTGCCTTTGGTTAGCATCGAACATGAACCTCGCCTTTGGTTTGAATGAATGACCATCGTCAAGAACCACTATGTTTAACTATGGTCAATTACAATAAATTTGGAGGTTCTTCTATGCCTTAACATTGTCTTTCGTTTTATTCTTAACATCCATAATGGTATTCCATATATTCTCAAACACGTTCTTCACAATATGCATCACATCCAAATTATGGTGGATTAAATTAGACCCCTAACAAGGTAACTCCAAAAAAATGCTATGCTTCATCCAATTGTGTGATTTCTCATAATTACACGGGCGATGTTGTGGCCCATCTATAGCAATTGATGAAAGGAAGGATATTCTTTCAAATATAGCCTCACCTGACATGCGCTGGGGAGGCGATGAATTGTCTAACTTTCCCTTTTTAAAACAAATACTATTTCTTCTATATGGGTGATTCTTCTCAAGAAATTGCCAGTAACAGTCGAAGAAAGAAGTTTTCCCACCATATATAAGTTGGAACACCTTACTTTCGCCCATACAAATTGGGCAAGACAACCGACCATGTGTCATCCATCTTAAAAGCATGACATAAGCTGGAAAGTCATTTATGGTTCACAGTAATGCTGCTCGAAGTATAAAATTTTCTTTCAAATAGACATCCCATGTTTCAATGTCATCATCCCACGATGGTGTAGCTCCTCTATTTGAGGTTGTAGATACACATTGATTTTGTGATTCGGGCTGCGTGGACCTGGAATCAATAACGAAAAGAACATATAGGGTTTTTTCATGCACATCCATGGGGGCAAATTATACAGAGTTACAAGACCATACCAATAAGAGTATTGTTTTCTAGATGGTCCAAAAGTGGTAAATCCATCAGCACACAACCCCAACCGGACATTCCATGGTTCGGCAGCCGATCAAAATTTTTCCAAGATTCACCATCTGATAGATGTTTTAAAACACCTGGGATTGGTCGTTGCTCTTTATGCCACCTCATCTACTCTGCTGTGGACACTGAAGCAAATAAGTGTTGGAGGCTATGGCATAGTGGTAAATAATGTGTGGTTTTTTCAGACGATCGTTACCCTTATCACGCTTTTTCAGCTTGTATCTATCAGTTCCACAAAACTTGCAAGTACAAAAAAAACTTTCATCTTTCCAGAACAACATGCAGTTATTAACACAAACGTCAATCTTGTGGTGAGAGAGGTCTAACTGCGAAACTAATTTTTTGGGTAAATTTCATTTATGATCCCTAACCTTATTGCGTCGTTCTAAATAGGTCCCTAACCTTCATTTGTCCTATTAAAGTCCCCAATCTCCCTATTTGTGTCTCAATCGTAGTCCTTTCGTCATTTTCATGGTTAACTTTGACAGAATTTTTTTGACAAATGCCAACATTGGTCTTACAGTTTTTTATTATCACTCAAATAACCCTTAAGCTAATAAATTTATCACTACAACCATCATCTCCCCATCTCTTCCTCAGTCACCATCTATTTTTCATCAATTGTTACATCTCTAATTGATCATAACTATTTGTGCTCGCACACACCTACAATCAAACCCGAAATCGACTGGGCTCGACTTGAGTGATGCAATAAAATATTTCTTTTCCAGAAATTGTGCACTTTTGAGCAGGGGTATTGTCGACGAATTGAATCACTTTGTGGTCCCCGATCTGTGATTCCTAAAAGAAACGATTTTGAACATGAATAGGAAGAGCTACAAATAAAAATAAAAACTATCCAGAATCCAAATTATTTGTGCTTGCACACACCTGCAATTGAACCCGAAACCGATTGGGCTTGACCAGTCCGCCTCCAGCTGCGGCGGGCGATGAACCGTGGATGGTGGAACGTGCTTGAATTCTCTGGTTGAGGGATTCCAGAGGGCAATGTGAAAGTTGTTAATGAGGCAGAGCAACCCGTTGCAAGGACCGGAGACATCGGGATCGAAACGGGCGTTATCAAAGAATGGCATCCAAATATTCTTTGCATGTAGAAACTCGGCGGAGAGGGTTGCCAATGAAGGTTTGTTGACATGGAATCTGGTGTGGCTAAGCCCGAGGAGGATTTTGAGATTTGGGTTTCATTTTTGGAGGAAATGGTGGGCAACGATGAACTTGCTTGATCAAACGGCGGCACACAGAGACTTGGAAATGCATCCGAATCAGACGAGGGTTTTAACGGGAAGCCTCAAGAAGATGTCCATGGGTATCTCGCCCGGCAGCTCATTCATCAGCCATAGCGAATCCATAGAAACAGATGATTTGTGCTGCCTAGCTATGGATTTGTTCTTGTTCATCCTCTGCTTGTCGATGAACAAAGCACAGGAAAAGGTCAAAAGGGTCAGCACCCTTTTATTAGCTTGAGGGTTATTTGAGTGAGAATAAAAAAATGTAAGACTAATGTTGGTATTTGTCATAATAATTCTGTCAAAGGTAACCATGAAAATGACGGAAGGTACGATTGAGACACAAATAAGGAGGTTGGGGACTTTAATATGACAAAATGAAGGTTAGGGACCCGTTTAGGATGCCGCGATAAGGTTAGGGGCCATAAATGAAATTTACCCCTAATTTTTTTCGTGTCAAACCAATTTGAAAGCATTTTGCTATCTGTAGGTTGGGTCTCCTTCATCAATTGAGCAATGCCATTATAACATACTCGTGACATGTGATCCAACTTAAGGTTAAGAAGAGGGACAACAGTAGATAACTCAGAATAATTTTGGCACTTATCCCATAGAGGCGTTGATGCGGAATTCAATAGGTCAAAAAATTGTTGTGCACTTTCATTCAGCTGAGCATCTATGTTGGAAGGACTTTGTGGATAATTAGGGCCAATGGCATCTAATACTATCCTTTCGTATGGATTTGGCAAAAACCCCTGATCAAAGTGATCAAATCCACCCACATCTCTATGTATATCTGATGATTTATTAAATGCCTCTCCATGAATAGTCCAATTCAAGTAAAAAAGGTATGAACCCCCACTTGTAAAGATGAACTCGAACCTCGTCACACTTTCTAAACCACAAATTCTTACATTTCCGACAATTACAGCGAATACTGAAACCGTTCATTTTTTCAAGATGAGCGATAATGAATGATATAAATTCATAAACCTCGAACTCTAACTCATCTATGTAACCCGTTCGGCCTGGTAAGAAACGGTTACGGTACATCTAATTACGGCCCGACTCCATTATAAACTAAATCTGTTGGTAATGTATAAAACACATAGACATTAAAGTTGGCAAATAAAAAATTATTATTTTTCAAGATATCATCTTACACATCAAACCATGGTCATACTTATTATTAATAATGAACAAGATCCTTCGCACATACGTAAGAATACAACAAAACATATGCATAACAACATTCATCATTTCAAGAAAGAGATTTCCAAAAACGTCATAAAAGAGTTATTGTCATTGATTCACATTTGATGATAATATATTCCAAATATGACTCTTCTTTTATATTTCCTGGAGGATATTTTCTTACATTGGATAATTAGGTATCAAAATTTATAACAAGAAAAAACATCCTATCAATTATTATTATTGTTATTGGTGTTGTTGTTGTTGTTGTTATTATTATTATTATTATTGGTATTATTATTCCGAACATATTATAATAATTATAAGTATTATTATTATAATTATTGTTATTGTTGTCATTAGTAAACTTATTTCTAACTATTATAATTAGTTTGACTATCATCATCATCATCATCATCATTCTTAGGAGCATATTATTATAACTAATGATATTATTATCATTATTTTTATTAAAAAAAATAACTATTGTTATTACTTTTGTTATTCTTATTATTCTTATTATTATTATTATTATTATTATTATTATTATTATTATTATTATTATTATTATTATTTTATTTCTTACATATTATTGTTATGAATGGTATTATCAATACTACTATTACTATTTAAACTATTTCTAATTATTATTATTATTAGTATTATTACCATTACTATTAAAATAATTACCATTATTATTATTATTATTATTATTATTATTATTATTATTATTATTATTATTATTATTATTTCCATTATTTTAGTTGGGTTATATTATTATAATTATTACTATTACTATTATTATTAATTTCTTTATAATCATCATCATCTTCATCATCATTATTATTATTATTATTCCCACCACATAATATAATTAATTCTAACAATTAAGACTAACTATATCAAACTAAACTCTAATTCAACCACAAACCATGAAAATATAACAATAATAAATTCAAACATCAATCTATATCAACAAATTAAAATACATACTGTTAAACTACTTAAAAAACATAATATGCATTTTAACATAATTAAATAACACAAATTCAAATTTTTTCTAATTAACTAAAAATATGTAAAAATTAAAAAAAATTAACAGAAAATTAATGAAAAATACCAAACTCAAATTTCTAGGGAAATGTAGGAATTTTAATGACAACAAAAATAATAACAAACATTTTTTTTCATAAAAATCATATATTCAGATAAACTAATAAAAATAAAATAAAATTTACCTCTTACAATGTCACAAGCAGAGGACGAACAATGCACAACCTTCAAATTTTAGAGAAGAACCTAAGAACTGAAATAATGAAGCTAAGAAACTCAATCTACACAAAATCATATTATATATTTAAATACAAACAAATCCTTGAAAAAAAACCCATACTCGAACAGTTTCGCACCAGATCTACTAGGAAGAATGCATTCGAACACAACCCAGGTAGTTGACGAGCTTCAGCGATGGCAAAATGACCAGCTGAGGCGGTTGGAGAGCTGCGAAGAGAGAGAGAGAACTCAGCACCCGAAATGAATCTATAGGAAGAAAGAGACTATTTGACAAAAAGGTTAGGCCATTGGTAACCATTTAAGTGAAATGTAAATGATTATCAATGACTAGGCTGTTAATAACCAGACTCACATATGAAGCCAAAACACTCCTCCAGCATATACCAATGTATGCATGTTGGAAAATAATACCAACGGCCTTATCTGTTGGTAATTAGCCGTGGGTAAAAAAATCATTGGAAAACCGCTAAATTTTAGTAATGAAGACATTTATCTAGATATTATTTCTTCAAAGAAATGCCTTTACTTGTTATATCTAAAATGTTAATAATATTTTCATCGCTGTAGAAATTGCATGTCAAAAATTAACTAAACTAACATCCAATGATCTGTTTGTTCCAAACTAACTCAACAACCAACCAATATTCAACCGTCTTGCTTTCTCCATGGAAACCCTAAATCCCCTAAACATTCTCTCTACCCCTCACCCTCGTTGCCTCTTTTCCTTCCCATGGAGGAGAGGGCCGTGTTGCCACCCCCAGCCACCGCCACCGCCAGTGCCAACGGCACTTCCGTCGATGATCCTCCTCTCCAACTCAAGCTCCAGATCTTGCCGCCGGAACCGACGCCCGAGCGTCCGCTCGAGACCTACATCATCCAAATCCCCAAAGAGCAAATCTACCGCGTCCCACCTCCCGAAAACGCCCTCATCGTCGAACAATACCGCAAAAAACCTGGAAAAAAGTCGAAACCATCTTGTCCGATTCACAAGCTCTTGGTATGGAGCGCCATTGCGTTGGCGGCCATTGGAGTCGCCCTTGGCATAATGTTCCTAGCAATCTACGCATCGAACACCCCTAAAGCTCCCACCTTCTCAGTCTCCAATGTCACCGTCAAGAAATCCGCCGGCGGCAAGCCGCCAACGTACGACGTGAAGTTGAAGGTCCGGAACACGGATTCGAAGATGGGGGTTTTGTACGGCACCGACGAGGACGCGTCCTTCCATTTCGGGAAGCGAATGGTGGCGTTGGGAACGTTCAAGGAGATGTCTCAAATGGAAGGGGAGTCGACGGTAGTTCACGTGATGATGACCGGAATGGAGTCCGTTCCGCCGGCCGTTTCACAGAGTTTGGCGGACAAGAAGACAAAGCATAAGGTGGTTTTGGTGCTCGACATTACCGCGTCGGCGAAATTCAATATCGGAGCGTTGAAGATGTGGAAGAGAAACATCGATGTAAAGTGTAATGTTCAGCTGAGCACGTTAGGCGCCGACGGCAAGGTTCTGTCGGAGAAATGTCGGACGAATTTGTCTTAATTAAATCAAAAGGATTGAAATTGATGATAATCAAGAAGGTAGACGGCTCTTTCATTTCCTCGAATTATACTTGTCGTAGATTTTATATGTTTTGTTTTTCCCGTGGGATATTGGACGTTTTACGTATGACATTCATGCATGATTTTATATATTAATTCGCAAGAATTTTTCTTTTTCTTTTTGGTTCCTTTTCTTGTTTCAGTAGAAATATATGAAGGATTGTGAACAGATGGTTTAGATGATTATGATAAAACCTAATTACGGATAATCCTGACATGTTAACATATCTATCATAATGTTTTATGCAGTTAACTGCATAAAACATTATAATAGATATGTTATTTTTTTTATTTAGTTCGGTTACTGTTTTCAAATCAATGTCTTGCATTCTTTCAGTTAAATGGAGATTTTAGAAGTGTATCCCTAAAAAAAAGGCATAAATGCACCATTCATTCTTTAACTTAATCCCCTAAGTTTAAAAAATTAAGTGAGTTAGTCCTTTATGTAACAGATTTAGAAACGGTATTAGCTTATTTGTCTATTTCCTTCACTCCTCCTCTAGCTTCTGGGCGAATAACCAGCATGCATCCATGCTCAAATCCATCTGCACAACCAATGCCGCGGTGTCTCCGGAAATATGAAGTGCTAATAGTTAGAAAGATCAAGGGCCAATCACCATCAATAACCCTATAGTTTCAAGTCTCAATTTTGCATGTTTTGATTCAATCCTTGTTTGAATCAAATCTGGTTTTTTTTTTTAAGACTTTTATGAACCCTAGTTAACTTTAGTTTTTGAAATTGAGTGATTAGTGTGTAAAATTGATAAAGGGGAATGATTCCTTGGTGTTCACTGAATCTTGGGGAGTGAAATCCCTTTGTTCCAATCGTCATTTGACAGAGTAATTGCGCTGGGGAATGCCATAGGTGAGAGCGCGAAGGTTGTGATCTTGGACGAGCCACCAGGAGATAATGGCTACACGCAGCGTTGATGGCATCGGCACCCTTTTGGCCTTGCTGTGGGGTGTCACTGCTGGTGGCAGGGAGTCGCCTTGCTTGAGACAATAACTGTAGGAAGAGGTGATGGTCCTGCTGGTGGCAGCTGGCGAGTTGTTGCCTTGTAAAGGCGTTGCTGTTGGCCCTATTTGGAGGTGTAGGTGATGGCCACTAATGGCTCCTCCAGAACCTACTGCAACGTCATAATGAGGGAGAGAAGGAGGCAGGACGTGAACGGTGAACACAAGTCCTTAGCGTTGTCAATAACATGTGATTGCCCGTGTCCTTTGAAAGGATTAAAGCAAATAGAATTTAAAAATTGAAGGACTAACTCGCAACTTTTATGAAACTTAAAGGACTAAGCAATGATGAGTCACACTTTAGGGACTAATTCATACGAGTCACTAAACTTAAGGGACCACTGATGGATTTTGCCCTAAAAAAATGTCTGAAGCTTTTCATTACCAAGGTACACGAGAGATTTACTTAAACTACAAACCACTCAAGCCTACATCGGAGCCCACCTCAGCTAAATCCATCCATTAACTGCAAAAAGAGAAACTTCATATATAAGTTGGAATTGAAACCTAATTGTTTGGATCCCTGAACGCGAAAACATGAAATGCTGTTTGAATTCCTTGCTCCGCGGACAGCAAGGAAGGACTTTTAGCAAGACTTGATCCAGCGGTTCAATCGACTTCTGCAACATGGGAGAAAGTTCGACAAGAAAAAATCTGCGAACTCGTTCTACAACAAGCATCTCATCACTCATTTTGATTTCTTTCCTTGTTTCTTCCTGATAACTTCGTCAATATACATTATACCTTTCCCTTTGTAGACTTCCGGAGGCTTACAACTCCGAACGGTGGCAGCAAATTGGTGCACCCTATGCTTGTCAAGTCCCGTGCAGCAAACCACATTATTTTTAAAGCAGAAAACACGAACGGCAGGAGGAACAGCTAGTTCAACCTCATGACTATATCCCAATTTGAGAAATAAGAGGCGTCCCTCTGACTCTGCTCTGGCTTTGTATCCAACACCAACAATCTTAAGAAACCGAAAGAATTTAGCTTCCATGATAGTTTATCCACCCTGAATTCAAGTAAGTAGTTGAACAATTAGAAATCGCAACGGAAGAGAATGTCTTAATACCAATCTGCTAATCACAATTAATAAAATCATGAACAGGTTAAACCTTTTTCTCTCATTGAAGCTGAAAACTAGAGCAATTTGTAGCAGTCAGAGAAGAGAAAAAAGAGGGAAATAACAGGGTTTGTGGTGTTTCAACAAGCTGCCAGATTTTAGATTTATAAGGGAAAAGGACAATAGTTCTTCAAACCTTTCTTTGTTTGGAATGACAGCAAACAACATTGTTTAAGTTCAGTTTAAAAGTACATCATGGACCAAGAATGTTCTCATACAATACCTTCAATGAACCAATACCCCAAAAACATGCACATGTCATGCGCAAACACACATACACAACACTTTATTTGACCTTTACTCAAGTAAGCACAGAAATAAATGAATTTGACAATAATTTGAATAAAGAGTTCGGCATAATCAAGACCCAACAGCCTCTTTGATCCAAGAAAAAGAGTAAGATGAATAATCCCAAAAACATTTTGGAACTGAATCTCAGTATGTCAGAAATCTCATATCAGTTTTCGCACAGAACAACTGAAGTGGCCTGTTCATCTCTTCAACAGTACTAATATGCTAGCATCTCATACAGAACTCCAGTGTAGCACTAATGGAATCTCAGACCGCTATCCTGATCTGGAAATTTAGCCTACAAATTGATACATGTTGCACCGAGCACCCATCAATATCAAGTACCACAACAACTAAAATGCAAAAAAAGCTCAAATCTTTTTCTACATCCATCAGAATTTCATGTCTCTCGTCTGTATTAGGAAATGGAAGGGCCTGACAATTAGATGGCAAAGGCCTATTCACCTTTCTTATTTACAAGGCAACATACCCAGAGACATTCATATCCATCAGAGTTTCATATCCCTCCCCCAAATGAAAACAGAACACCCACATCCCAAATAACTAGAACCACGAAGAATTTCTCCTTATCTATCAGTAAAACAAATGGTATAAAATTTCAGGAAAACTAACAATCACTAACAATTAAAACAGAGAAAGGCGGGGAAGGGATCGAGAGTGGTTTACCTGCAAAAAAATCTTACAAGTTCTTCTTCTGTTTCGGCCAGAGAGGCAGTTAATCCACGAAAACTGAAACCACAGACCAAAAATTAACAAGAAGTTTGAATCCAAATCTTAAAACCCTAGCTCCTTCCACAACGAGAGAGACAGGTTCTACAAAGTACAAACTACCCCGACTTTGGATCATCACAAAGCTGGGCCCTAAAGACCATCACAAAACCCGATCCATTTGACCATCACAAAGCCTGACCCATTGGAATTTGGACCGTCACAAAGCCCTGTTTCATCACTGTTAATATTAGCCTGCCTAGAATGATTTTTGTTTTTGTTTTTTTTTTTACAAATGGTCAGTTATCTCATGTTGTAATGGGTCGGATTTGGGTAGGATGAAGATAATACCACATCCTACCTATTACATTGGACGCTCCACCCTCACCCTACCTATCATTCGTCGGGTGAATAATTTTTTCATCCATATCCTACGCATTTTTAGGTAAGTAGGATTAAGTAAAAACCCATCCATCCACCACACTTCCACAATCCCTGTCCAACCTAGCTCTAACTTGGCTAGCTAGCCACCTTCACTTCACTCTATCACAATGCATGAGCCTGAGGACCCTGCACCTTTTAATTTAAGCTCAATTAATGACCCTAACCTTTAATTCACTATTTTTCTTTTTAATTCTAGCTAGCCATCCTTTGATTTCTTATTTTTGCTATTCGTGATTTTGCTTTCATATGTGTGTTTTTATTATACTAGGCACAAGATTCGTTGCTCCCCGGTAATCCTTAATTCCTTATAGCTGAATCAAGAATCAGGCTTCACTGACAATCATAAACTGACCCAAGCTAATTCGTTGCTCGGTATAACAATCATAAAGTGACCCAGACTAATTTAGGCAATCAAATTCTTGTTTAAGTTTAACTGACAGAATCTTAATCACTAGGCTACCAAAAAGCCAAAAAGCTTCTAAAATCTATTCATAGAAATCATTTCAATCTCCGCGCTTTATTGCAGGCAAACAAAAGAATGAAAAGAAACTTACAAAGGCACAGTAAGGAGCAAATCTTGAGCAGAACAACTCCTGAGTTAGGCCGACCGGCAGCGGGACGGAGAGCAAACAGCAGAACCGAGAGCAGGGTGGAAGCCGGCAGGGCCGCAGGGGGGCGAAAGGGAAGCGGGGCAGAGGATGAGGAGAGATTTGGGAGTGGAAAGATTCGGAGCCGGAGTTAATGCTTATCGACGCGGCAGACGCGGTGGGGGAGGCGGCGACTGGAAGTGCGAGCAGCGAGTGTCTACTGCCGCTTGGATGAAATTGAGATTTGGGGATTAGGTTTTATCCAATTTACTAAATTACCCCTATTCTAATTAGAAGAGAGGGTTATTTGTGGTGGGGAAATATGTAATATCATGTACATATATGGGTCGGATATGGGGTGGAGGACCCCAAACCTACACCCTACCCATATCTGGGGGTGAAAAAAAAAACCCCCATATCCACCCCATATCTATTTAATTGTAAAAAAAAACCGACCCAACAGATAGGATGCATCACGATCTCCGTTGGGTCGGATATCCGTTGACATCCCTAGTTGTAATATAATAACACGAATCACTTTTAAATTTTTTCATGAAAATTTTGCGTAGGAACAAAATTTTCAAGTTTTAATTTCGTATACCATGTCTCTTCTTTACATTTTTTTTAATCAAACTTAATGTTCGTTGCTATGACGCCTAAAAAATCTAAGTCACGCAATCTCCTTCTCCCCAACACTTTTGTGTAATCTGGTTTCTCTACATTTCTTTTTTAGTTGTATAAACATCAATAAAGCCATTCAAAACAATAGCTGCGAAAGGGAGCTTCTTCTATTCAAAATTCTCTGTTTCAATTTCAATTTCTTTACTTAAATTTTGACTTGGATATATTCATATTATTATTTCATAATTTTTTTAAGAAAATATAATTAAAAACCTATAATTCTTGTAAATTTTAATATAATTTTTGAAAAAATTAATCAATAAAATTATAAATTAATTAAAATCAAACATAAGTAAAGAAACTGAACTGAAGTAGAAAATTTGAGTCACAGGTAATATTCACAAAGCGAAAAAGGGGTAAAAAAACGCTAGACTCAAATAATTCATTACGATTGACGACTTAGACCAGCAACATGCAAATTATTCCATTGACTTTCAACGCATTCATGGAAGGAAAACGACTATGAACAGTCGGTCATTGTGATGAATGATGACGCTGGCGAACCCATCGTTGACAACAAACTTCAATTTAAAAGGTTAACGGGTTGTCCCAAATCTTAGATGAGTTGGGCTTTTCGTCCAGAAAGGTATATAGGGCCTGGTTCAGGCCCAGTAGTTGACAAAATCAACTATTGACTGAGCCCCTTAACAAAAAGGTCGTTAAATCCTCTTATTGTGCCGGTTGGTCAAAACCAAAATTCAACATGTTTCTACGTTTGTTATGCTTTTTCATGCATGTAGTAATAGTTAAGGTCCCCGATGATCGTCAATCAGAAAACCAAAACTTTTTTAACCACTTATATGCTAAGTTAAAAATTGTTTGTTACCCTCTTGTGAGGGGAGTACTTTAGATTCGTAGGTGGTGAAAGACTCACTCATTATTGTGGACGACAGTTCACACTAAAGCAAGGACCCAAGCAAAAAGCAGATGGTACTTCAAATGGGGTAATTGCGCTAAAGGTTGGCAACTTTATAAAAACATAATATGTGGAAAATACCCACTTTATAACATGCTAGCTCTTGATCCCCATCCTTTTCTCTTTTTTTTTTTTTTTTTTGTCGATGACATATGGTAACTTTCTTTCCTAACTTTTTCGTCTCTTTCCTTGGGCTATATATATCGCTTCAAACTAAATTTATCTTGGTTACGTAGGAAATTGTGCATGAATTAGGAAGATGGTCCCAAAACAATTAACTCAATTCATAATGTGACCCGTTATTCGGCCCCATACACATCTGGGTCATCCAAGTCAGAGGAAGTACGGTCCTGACAAATGGAAGAAGGTCCAGAAGCAATTAACTCATTTCTTGGCAGGCAGCGAGTCAATTGTTCCCCATAACCAGAGCACCTGAGTAACATGTGATTCCACGTGACACCTCCTCTGTTTCGCAATCGCACATACGCACGCCATCCCCTTTACTCCCATTATAATATATTCGAATTCGCTGAAAGTGCACTTTTAGTCCTCGAATTTGTCTTGTTTTTTCATTTGAGTCATAATGCTTTAAAATTTTCTAAGTATTCCAAATATTTTGTCTTATAATTACTGAAAGATAGTCACTCGATAGAAATAAGATTTACAGGAAAAAAATAATTTAAATGGTTCATTGAAAGTTAAAAATTATTTCACAATTTAAGGTTTAAAAGATAATTGTTGAACAATTTAAATTGTAACTTAAAAAACTTGATTTCAAAAAACTTTTCAATTATAGGACCAACTGTTGATGAAATTGTAGAATTTTATATATAGCTTGTTTATAGAAGTGAGAAGTATTAAGATTTAACTGTTTATGTAGTTTCAAATTTTTACAACTTATTTAAAATAGTAAAAAGCTTAGAACTGAATAAAAAAGTACATAAAATTTTAGGACTGAAAATGCATTTTCCCTTCACATCCATTAGTCATTAATTAATCATAATTTTTTAATAAAAAAATGATTTATCAATTTTCTTTTTTATATTCAAAGTCATATTACAAAGTTTGAGAGAATGTACCGTCAACATTTGTTATTGATATTGGGTTCGGCAAACTTGGTTTCGTTGAATTACATCTCGCTCAATTCGTTTAAAATTTAATTAGGACTGTAAAACAGTTTATAAACCAATTTTAACGTTTTTTGTACAAAAATATTTAAAATACTTTCTAAATCTCAAGGAAACATACAATTTAAGTAATGATAACTATATCTTAAAAAAAAAAATCGTTTGCAATAACTTAAGTTAAAAGCCAAAAATTTTACAAACTTGTAATAGGATCATACAAGCATGGTGCATTTAATACTAGCACTAGTGTCTAGCCAGCGCCCAGTGGTCGGACCGTAACCTTTTGCCTCCTGAACTAGAACATCGACAAGGGCAAGTTAGCAGGCGTGGCAGGGGCCAGTTTTAGGGAATTTAAGGTGATGATACGTGTCCTGTAACCTTTCCCTTAGAAACCGACACGCATGCAGGCGGAGGACCATACCATATCCATATGTGTGTGTGTCTGTGTGTGTATATATATATTTAACAATTCACATTAATAATTGACTATTCACATTGCTAAAAGCTAATTTTCATTGCGTAGGCAAAAGTTTGGCCTTCAACTCTCTTCGATTCCCAAATGATCGAAGCTATTCCTCTGTTGTTCAAGTTTAGCGCAATTGAAAATTAAAGAATCTACAGAGGTTTTTCGTTTTCTCTTTTTTAATTTTTTCCCCCAAATCTCTCTTGTGGTGTGGTCGTCACATATATGTGTGTGTGTGTTTTTGTTCTCATCAGTTTTGTCCTAGAATATTGTCTGATATTTGGTTTGCTAACTATAAGGCATCTATTTTGGTGTCCGTCATAGCTAATTATACTTGATTTCACGTTCTATTCACCTTTTTGATGAAAATGACGTTATGAATTTGTGCAAGTAATGATAACATATATAAATATATGGGAACATCAAAATTAATTCAGAAGCGTATGGTGATATATTTTTTAGGATCTCTTTTTTGCTTGCTATATGTTGCACAAGTATAATTATACCAATGAGCTTTAGGATTTAGGGTTAGGGTAAAGTTGACATAAGAAATTATTCACCAATTTTAAAATATGTACAGCTACGTACCTCATACATTCATTACTTAAACAAAAAGAAGTTCTTAAGTACCAATTAGCTAGGATCGGAATCGTCACATCATTACATGATAATAGTTCTCATACCAATAAAATAACAGTGTCATTAACAAAAAAAAATGTAGTTTCAATTAGAAGCAATTATAATTGAGGCCTAAATATCCGGGCACAAACAAATAAATAAATGTGGTTTACTTGGTTAGGTATAGAAGAGTTGTTGGAATGATGGGAGTTGAACTGATGAGTGGAGTCCATCTTTCCACGTCCGAAATTAAAAGAACGAGGTTTGTGAAAAGGGAAAGGCAGCTTAATTGGAGGCGATCGAGCATGTAAATTTTCACTTTGTTTTCTTCACATCAAACCACCCTCTTTTGAGTGGATTCCAACTCCTCCTCAACTGCTTTTTTTGGTTTCTTTATTCCTCTGAGTGCCATCTTAGCCTTTTTCGAATTTTCCTGGTGGGTTTCCCTCTCAACTGCCTAATTCTAATACACACCTGTTTGCTTCTCGTTCTGTAATTAGTTTTACATCGAAACTTCATTAAAATTGCACTCTCATTATATATAGTGTCCGTTAGTTAATCAAGAATTGGCTCGTACATGATCATACAAACATGACACGTTTTGTGTATCATTTTCTTTCTTTATGCTTTGTGAATGGCAGAAATTCAAAAGAGAGCATAGCGCGCACAAACACACACACACACAAAAGATCAAAAGGGTACTTAGAAAATAATCACATTTATGGGCCCTAACATACATTGTCAATAGCAAATTTATCTTGAATATGAACATTGGGATGAAGAACATGCTTGGAACAAAGACACACACACACACACACACACACACACACACACACACACACACACACACATATATATATATATATATATATATGTTTTTTTAAGCAAGCAGAAACTTTTGAATAAAGAAAACAATTACAAAAGATGTAGGAAGGGACTAGGTTACCACATATCACAGACACAAATCCAACCTCCCAACTAAATCTGACTCCATACACCCAATTTTTTGCTGTTTAGAACTAAGAAATCATTCCGCCCAGCTGCATTTAATCCTTGGAGCATATATCTGTAGTGGAACGCGTTTCCAGTACCCTGCTGGAATTTAATATGTGTGTTATGTCCCTTACCGATTAATCATTTGCATTTGTAGTTAAAAAAAATTTCAAAAAGTAAATATATTTTCCTACAAGTTTCCTAGGTAAACTCATACACTCTAATATACTTTGAAAATGCTTCTCGGTACCGGAACAAAACAAGATTATGGGCCTTGTCTTGTCCTCTAGTATTAATCTAGAGTGCTCCAATCAAGTTCATACATATATGTTATTCACCAATGCCTTGCCTGTTCAAGGTAACAACAAGCATGAAATCCTTGAAATAGGATATTGGATTTGAATCTTATGAATGAAGTAGATAAGCAACGGTGCAATGCCCCCTTAAAATTGATCAATCCCAATCAATCCCGATTAGCTGCAACTCAGGTAAAGTAAACAAACACACATACATACACATAAGAGAATTTGGGTAAATTGAATAGTCTTTATTATGTAATTATCATTCTCTTTTAATCCCTAACATATTAGTTGTTCTATTTTGATCCTAAAGTTATTAAACATATTTCATTTTAATCCCCTATTTAATTTAATTTTTTAACTTAGAGTAATTTTTTGATATCAACTTACAAAATCATAATTTAAACTATCCTATAAATGTCTTCTAGTAAATATAAATTGTATAATCAGTTTTTGATAGTCAATAGATAACTTAAATAATCAGTCCTTCCTCTTTCAAAATTAGACTTATTTCATTCAAATGAAAAAAAATACTAATTTAAATTATATATTAACTTTAAAAGAATTGTAACATAATTTGAATTTACTAGAAAACAGTTATTGGATTATAAATTAAAATTTAAAAATTTAATCAAAAAGTAAGGGCAAAAGAAGCTATTTTGTTAAGGGACAAAAATACACTATTTTAATATGCTTAGGACCAAAATAGAACGGTCAAAATCTTACAGACTTCAAAAAAATAAAATATAAATGTTATGGATTGTCTGTAACATTTACCCAAAACATCTTAGCAGCTAGTTTATTAATTATTCTAGACCTAGTTAGTCTAATTGAACCTCTGATTTGCAAGTGGGTTATATTTTTCCAATTATCTACTCATCAACTATTTGCTTCAGTTTAAAGAAAAGACTTATCCAGTCAATAACCAATAATTCACCCGTTCGCACTTGCATTTTTTAGTTAGCTCGTAATTAATTGTGTATTTTATGGCAACCAACTCATGCATATACAAGAGCTTTTTTAAAGCAATTTAACTATAAAGACCACGCTCAGATCTTTTTCTTTTCTTGTCCGAGAACAGGGTGTACCCCAAAACTATGGTCGCTGGAAAAGAAGGCAACCATTAGAAGATCATGCAACGCTCTTGCAATTTGCTACCAAGATAAAACAAGGCCTTAATGCTGGAGTGGTCCCTTAACTTCATTGATTTGCACGTGTTAGTCCTCAAAGTTGAACCCACCACGACTCAGTCCTATAAGTTCCATAAATAAACAACTTAGTCCTATATAAGTTTATAAGTGTGTGCAACTTAGTCTATTCAAAGTGCATGAACTATCACATGACAATAACGGCATTAAGGCATTGGTGATGTGGATAAAGGCTGCTGCTTCATATTGAGAATAATGGTCAAGTGAACAGCGGTCAAGGGATTTTGACCTTCCAAAGAACTGTTTAACTCTCTCACACGTGATTAATGAAGGAGCTTCAATATGCTATATCTGGTGAATCAGTGACCTTGAGCTGAGTTGTGGATAGAAAATCATTGGCTGAAGTAGTGGCAAGGATGAAGGATAAAAAAATGTAATAGTATTAAGGGACGTTGGTCATGAAAAATATCAAAGTCTTAAGGATAAAGATGATCCTATTGAGATGCTTGCAAAGAATGTTGAAACATTGACAAAAGCAATGGAGGTTTAAGCCAAAAAGATGAGAAGAGAAGTGGTTGCAATGGAGAAAGAGGTTGCGGCCATGCATTTGGAAAAGGAGCATGAGAATAGGACTAAGTGATTAGGCCACTATAAGAGTACTGTTAATGCTGCTCAACTACACTCTAAAAGAAACCCAGCTTAAAGTGGGTTGACACGCAACACTCAATGACAGGTAATGTTAGATGAGTAGCAAGCAATAGCAGTTGGTGGTAAAATTGGAAAGCTCTGAGGTCTCTTTCGCATTATTGATTTATTTCTTTTGTCCCAATACTTTGTGATTTATTGTAAAAATGTTATTCGCATGCTGATGAATTTTGAAAAATACAAAGAAAATAGAAGGAAAAGAATCGCTAGGATGAACAAATAGGTGTTGCTTCTAACTTAGAATGTTATTCCTCTATTCAAAAGATCGGCAAACAAGACCGAAAGGAATTACTATTGACTTGTGGACTGTCCTTGTGTTGTGTTCTGTTTTCTTGTTGTGGCTAGTGAGTTATTGGTTGACTGGTTGTATAGGTGTAGCTGTTGTTTTCCCCCTTGTAATTTGTGTCCACTAGTGTGATTGTTTGTCCCTAAAGGTTGTTAATATTCCTGTAATCAGATCACCTGGGTTGTGCCATTAAAAAAAATATTTATTTGGCCAATTGCTTATTATTTTACATGTTCCAAGAATCCAAGATCAGATCGTCTCTAGTTGTGCTTGCAAACAAGAATGGGCAACAACTTCAGTTTCATTTCCCTTGTTCACATCTCTGTCCCCTATTAAACTTTATTGTCTTCTTTTAGAAGCAAGATGGTACTAACAAAAAAAATGGTTCCTTCTTGCATTGACTTTCTTCCAGCCCTTTCCACCTAAGCCACCCTACACCACATCAACTACAAAAAGTAATGTCATCCATCCATCCAATTAGGGAATAAATGGCCCATTTATCAAACCTAGAGGAGTAAGTTGCGATGAGTCAGTCTTTAAGGACTAACTCTCTAGAGTCACCAAATATAAAAGACCACTGGTGTATTTAGGCCTAAGATTAATATCTTGCACCCCAAACAACCCCCCTCCCCTATTTTTCTTGTGGCACTAGCGTCCAAAAAAGAGATCTTGAATGCATATGTTTGGCCGAACAATGTTTATATTTAAAAATAATTCTATAGAACTGAGTTTTACAAATCTAGGTGCCAAATATCCATATATGTTAATTCTTGATGATAACTTTGGAAAAAGCTAGTATACCTAATATGTTTATGCCGGGCACGATATACATAATTTTTTCAAAATATAAAAAGTTAAAAGGAAGATGTATCACGGAATCAACGAAAGGAATTGAATAACAATTCATATCAATCAAGAATTTATAATCATATTAGAGTTTCTTAAATTTTATTAAAAGAACTAATTAAATATCGTTCTTTTTTAACAGAGAGCATTATATAAGTTCTTTACCTAGATTTTTTAATGACTCAAAAAGCAGGTCAGCCAGCATTGCTAGTGTCGTAGTTCTTTTTATCCTGCCAAAAAAAGAGGGAAAAACAGTAAAGAGCTTCTGTTAGATAACTCACCACAAAGCTCCAAGAAGCAGCATTAGGCTTGCAGTTCATTTTTATTGGGAGATACAAGGATTTTTTTTTTTTTTTTACGGTAAAGAGAACTAATTAACGATTAAACCAAAGTAGACAATAACCAGTCTGGGAAGAAGGTCTCCTAAGTCACCCTACCATCAAGACGAATGTCTCCTAAGCCACCCTACCATCAAGACGAAGGCCCTTCCTAGCTAAGATGTGGGCTACTCTGTTTGAAGAATGACTAACAAAATTAAAAGAACAATTTTAAAAGAAACTACCTAACGTGCAAACCTCATCAATGAGGGCTCCAAAGTAAAATAAAGAGGGTGACACACCCTTTTGAAGTTCAGATATAATAATTAGCAAATCAAATTTAATCTTGACATACTCAAGACTATGCCTCCTAGCTTCCTTAATGCCCCATAAAATTGTGAGAGACTCCAAGTACTAAGAGTCCTGACCCGAATAACATATGTCAATTGATAGGGCAAAGAGCACACCTCAACCCATATCCCGGCATATTAACCCAACGCCACATTTCTTATGAGTAGAATCAAGAGTTGCATCCCACATTGATTTTCTAGTACTTTGCACAGGGGAGGCCGCCAAGCTCGGGTTGATGGGTGTTGTGCATTCATCCCCTGGAAAGAGATTCTACCCTCCTTCTTCCAGAGGTCCACCTAGTTTGAAATGGCTTGGGCAGCTTTATTTAGCATTTGACACTAGCCTTCATGAATAGCCTTATTATGATTATGCCACACAAACCATGCAAAGACTGCAAGTTTTGCCTTAAGTCCACTTGCCAAGTCCTACTAACATTTGGCAATTGTAGCGCTAACATTTGGCTAACCGTTATTGAGAAGGGGCAACTAAAAACACGGTGCAACATTGACTCGGCATTGGCGCGCCAAAGTGGGCACCTAAGCTCAATGACCAAACCTCTTCGTTGAAGGTTAATTTTAAAAAATAATACAATTAATTTCTAGATTATGGAAACAAAAACCATCTCCTAATATAACACATCCTCCTAGTGTAGATTAACCAACCATTAACCCTAAAAAAAAACACACAATATCATATCACATTACAAAAATGGCAGCCAAGATATTTAATATTATTACTGCTAGATATATTGCACCCTGTAAATTATATGTATACCGCATCATATATCATGTTGCATACTATTATCATTTTCACAAAAAATTATTAAAATATTATTTTAATAAGTAAAACATCAAATATATTATTTTGCACATTCTATATGTATTCTAATTATTTTTAACATAATTTTCCTAATATAAACTATTTTTTTTTTATCAAACACAAAAAATGGAATATATAGAACAAAATAAATAATATGTATTAACAAAATTTTATCATTTTATATATGTCTATTAATTATATTTTGCTATTACACACACACACACACACACACACATGTATGTATGTATGTATGTATGTATGTATGTATGTATGTATGTATGTATGTATGTATGTATGTATGTATGTATGTATGTATGTGGTACGGTATACTTGTTGTGTACTGTAGTTAATTGTCCAAAATACATTAAAAATTAGTGGTAAATAGTTTATCTACAAAAAGCATGGTATATTGTGGTATACCATGTGGTATTCAAACATACTGCAAAAACTGGTATATCACATACCGTATGTCCAGCGGTATACCATTGTATCTAAGACTATGGTGATAGTCTTCCAAGTGCATAGCCTGGCTCAGATGGGTAAAGTAAATAAAACCCAAGTACCTCAATTTATACTTTATTATGCAAGACAAGCAAGTAAGATAAGAGTTTAGAACTTGTAAGGCTTCAAGTCAAATATGGCACCCAGGAATTAGTAGGGGCATCTTGGTAAATATAAACCTAGATCAATGGCTTGTTTGTAATATCAATGAAATTAGGGCCATATGTATAAAAGTTACTTAGGAAGTCAAAACCATAAGTTTTGTAGCTGAATTGAACCATAAGTTCATATGGAATGGTGAAATTGCTCAAATAATGAAGCTTTAGGCTAAGGGTATAAAAGGAAAACCTTAAGGCTAAAACTAGCTTAAGTTAAGTATGAGGCTAATTAAACGTTTACTTGTACCTAATGTGGTATCATTTGAAGGTTTAGGAAGGACCAAAGATATGGCCAAAGCTGGGGGCTAAAGATAGGAAAAAGACAAAATTAAAGAGAGAATGAGATATAGGCTTCAAAGGGGGTTGGGTTAGGATAATGGCATTAATCACCATCTCATATCCCTCATGGACATCCTTATGTCTCAACCTCACTAGAAGTGCCTTACAAGCTTTAAAAAACATTAACTTAAAGTGCAGTTGGATAGTCTTAAGTGTATTTCAAGAAGCTTAAGGTAGATTAGTGGTGTTGAAGATGTTATAATGGCATTCCAAAGTTTTAACCTCAAACTTAAGGTAAGGTCTATTCCACAAGCTTATAGGTAGTTCTAAATTGATTGGGTATATTGAATTGTTCTTGATTTAGCTATCATTCATGCTAATTGTAAATGAATTTAGCTTGGAACCTCAAGAACATCTTTGAAGCCATTTTATGCCTTAGTGGATTTAACTTGCTTGATCTTGCATTTTAAAGTTTTGAGGCAAAGGATTTTAAGGTTTTCTAAGTACGTTAATGCATTTAAGTTGTTTGAGACTTTAAGAATAAGATTTGGTTGAGCTTAACTAATATAAACTTAGGGGAAGGTCAACATGTGCAAGAAAGCACGAAGCAAGCTCAAACCTTCCCCAGGAAATATGATAGCACAAATTGTTGAGAGAAAAATTTAGTAAAGATGCATCACATCATGTTGATATGTGATTTCATTATGCTTAGTATGATCACAATGCATTCAAGTGCAAATAAGAAAAGCATGAAAGGTCCCAAACTTGCACGTACCTTAATGGTTTCTAAGACCTTGGAATGGCCGAGGAATGGCTAATATCCACTCCTAAGCTAGTTTAATATATTAATATATCAGAAAAAAATAATTAAATAAGTAATCAAGCAGCTTAAGAGCTAAAAATGTTAATGTATGTAAGAAAAAGGTAGAACCTAAGTGACCAGGTGTGAAGTGTTAGACTCAAGCATTAGTAAGGAACCCGAAGGGACTTACCATGAGATCTCAAAAAGGGCATAATCAAACTGAGATTGGCTAAGAGAGGGTTAGGACCTTACTGACTCAAGAATGAGGGCATCGACCCTCAAGTGCTAGTGGAACACTAAAGAGCTGGAATCAAGCATTATGAGCTTGATAAGTTGTTAAGCTTAGTAAGTTAAGCCATTAAAAGGTAGTAAGGTTAAATGGATAAGTGATTAGGCTAAGTTCAGTGGACAAGTAAAGCTAAGGGCCTTAAGTACAATGGAGACACTAAAAGAGGCTAAGAAGGGTCTTAGACTTCTTTTAGCCTAAGGTAGAGGTCATGGACCTCCAAGAAATAAAAAGGATCTAAAGGTCCCTAAGATTGTTTGAGCTTTTGCATTTGCATTCCGCACACACACACATACACACTCACACACACACAATTACAGGTAAGGTAAGTATGGTTGTATAGTAGTATGTTTTTATGTGTGCTTGATTTATTGTTTTCCCTTCTAGGTATCCTAAATCCCTTACTAAGAACCACAAAGTTCTTGTTCCTTTAAGTTATTTTATTACATAAATAAGGGATAAGTTGGGCTTAATAGCTAGAGGTAGAGTTGTTAAGCCGAGTTTGCTTGTAGGTGTTGGTTAAGCTGAACTCAGTTGGGTTATTAGTTCCTTAATGATCATGTGATGTAGTAACTAAGTATTTGGTGGTTTTCCTAGAGAAGTAAACTAAGGGGCACGAGGGTTATTGGATAGATACTCAAAGTGCATCAATAGAATGGCATCCTAGGTGAAGAAGTTAGTAAGGAGACCTCGGTTGGGTACTAGGTATAAAGTGGTGTATTTAGTATAGACTATAAGTGTCACTTAACGTAGGGTTTCAATAGCCAAACAACGTAGCGGAATTAGTCAAAACCCTCCAAGATCTAAGTAAAATGGGGTAAATTAAGTGTTCAAAATTTTCATACCTAGTAGGTTAAGATTTTTCACCCAACTGTTAAGCAAAATCATAAAACTTGAATAGTTGACGTGTTCAAGCTCTCTACGGTATACACACAAACCACTTGGATCATCATGCCTTCTCCGGGTTCCTGCAGCAGCATTCCTCTTATAGTCGCAATGTTAGCTTACGTCCTCCAAAGAAAAACAATAAAGGAGTGCGGTTGGAAATCTCAAAACTTTTTTTCAGTTTCGTCCAAGGAGGTTGTCCATGAAAATAACACTATATGACATATATATAGTGATGCACAACTCTTAAGCCAAATAGGTTTCATAACCCTAATCCAATTAAGCCTAATTTTGAGCTTAACAATGGCTTAACTTTTGGACCAATAATCAATCTGAAATTATCATAAAGCCAAAACCAAACAATTTTGGCCTATGCACTTAAACAATTCAATTTGCTCTTAGTGTGTGACCCTATAACCTCCTATCACATTAGTAATGATCATAAATCACATTTATAATCATAAACAATGTGTGGTATCTAGCAACACATCATTTCTACCTAGGTAACATGATAGTCAATGATTCGACTAAACCTCTATGATCATTATTCGTATATGTCATTGTTCATTTGTCTAAGATATCAAGACAGAGCACGAAACATGGAACATGTTATCCTTGTATTGCCCAATCTATGGTTTCTTAATTCCTGAGTAGACTGACTTAAACTGATGATATTGATATCAAATATCAAATCATCTGAGTATAGTCATGCATTTTCTCAGTCTCACTCAATTAAGGGGCCCAAACATATCACCCTCGTTATATAAAGGGGACAAATCTCATCTTGATCATATAAATTTCTGTATATGATATATGACATACCCAATGACCACCTTCATATTCACGTTGTTATGAGGAACAAAGAGATATGTCAAAGTATGTAACTCACATGTCGAGAACCTTAATGACCTTAGGTAAAAAAACTACATATACCATGATCATTATGAGAATCGTTTATAACACTCATATAATGATTCATGCAGCATTCTCACAGCGGGTCGTTCCAGTACACAAATTCTTTAACTTGTATCCATATATAGACTACATATCTCATATTAGTCTTCACATATGCTGGTTTATATGTATTATTACAACTCATTCCACAATAGTTCTCGAGAAGGGACATTTAATAATACTATCATTCTAGGGTTATAATTATATTTAGTTATGTTACACAGAAACAAACAACTCAATAAAATATTATGACTAAATGTGCAAAATACAATAATCTAATAATTGACTTTTGGGTACAACACTAACACCTAAAACCTAAGAGTCATTTTTTTGTTGTTCTTAAAGTGAATAAGTATGTACACATAAATTTATTAATTGAAGTAGAAGCAATTAATGTTTTTCTTGCTTTGGCTAGTGTTTTAAAATTAGTTTTAAGTCTTGGGGCAGCGTTTTAAGTTATAGTTTGTTATTTTTTACTTGCATGGCCAAAACTACTCAAGCATATTTTATTGTAGGATAGGTTAATTGTATATAGTTTTTGGACTTCTTGTAATAATGTGACTAAGTGACTTGAGTCCAAAAACCCACGCATCACTTTGTATGGCCCCCAATCCTATCGCTAGTGTCTCTTACAACAAACCTTCCAACTTATAGTTACAATTTCACATAAAAAATAGAAAACAATAAATAAATTTGAATATATAAAAAACAACATAAACTTATAGAAAGTTCACCACATAAGCCTTCAAACCACGAAAATAAGTGAAAAAAAAAATGAAACTTAAACAACCTCTAAACTCATAAATGTGCAAGGGTTCAAACCACAAAAAACTCAAACAAAGTAATCCGTGTTGTCTCACAAATATACTTGATTTCTAAGCAATTTTGCAAATTGGGTGCATTTTTGTGTGTTAGGGGAGCGAGTTAGGAATTTACAGAAGGTCCAATAGCCAAGCCTTTTAAGTAAAAGTAAAATGGGAGGGTGACAGGGTGATGGACGGATCCTGTATATGGAGCTCGTAGCAACGGACGCACAAGATGCGTCTATCATCCTGTCACCTAATTCAAGCCTTAAGTAAAAATGTATGTTTTGCTTAACGAGTTTTCAATAGCTTGGCCATTTAAATTTTTTTTTTTTCAAAAAAAAATTTAATACATTCAATAATTATAATAATTCTCTAAAATAATTATAATCTTGAAAAAAAATTGAAAACTAAAGTATAATCCATTCGTCTGACTATTGGAAAAATGTACATAATATTTCTAACGGCTTGATAGTTGACAAAAATGGTCGTTATGGAATTTAGAGTAATCGATGATTAATATGCTATCGATATCATCATACCATTAGATATTGGACAAATAAAAAAAGATAAAAACCAATTTCATGGACAATAGAAACTAGTGCCTTTTTTGGTGTCCAAATAAGGACGAAAAGCAAAAAGCTAAAATTTCACATGGAAACAATAAAGAAGGATATTAAGTACAGTAACACATATCGATAGAAGAAGAAAACAAAAAACAGGTATTGCTGGTATTCCTATAAATATAGTAGCACATCTTTTCTGTTTCAATATCTAACTCATCACCTCACCCTTTTTGAGTCATCTAGATTAGTTACAAGAAGTCTCCTTTTGATTCATAAGGATAATGAGATGGATAAAGTTGATAACTTTTAAACCGTGCTTTGTAAAAATCTTCAAGAAAAAGAACAGAACATAAATCCGTTAAGGATCATCCGCATTTTTCTACCATTTGGATAAAACCGTTATAAGTCAAACTTAATCCATATTTGTGTGAATTATGATTAAAAAAATGTTAAAATGTGTGTTCACGGAACAAATTGCTTTTTTGTATAACCCATCACCTTGCTAGTTATTGTAATATGCGGTTGTTGGGAGGTAATATTTGGTGATAATTGGCTTAATATAGAAAATACTAGAGCTACAAATTTGTAATAAACAAGTCAATTTATAAACTTACGTAAGAGAAGAGCGTGATGTTTTGTACAGTCACTTGAATTTACAAAGGTTATTCTCATTTATCCCTCCATTGAACTTGATTAATCTATAATTATTTCTTCCAAGGCTTGGAATATAGTAGTACTTTTTTTATTTTATTCAGAAAAAACTATACAATAGTCATATTTTAATAATTTCAATTTATCTGATTTTTTAATAGTTTTTTCACATTAAGAATGTCAGTTTAAATTTATATAGAATAAAACTGATAATTTGAAGTGCATATCACATTGAAATTGCCTGAAAAATGATGACTGTACAAAAATTTAAAATTTAAAATTTTTCTCTGGATAATATAAAAAAATTAGAGGAACAATATATATTTTCGAACTTTAACAAACAATAATTAAAACATCAACCAAAATTAAAGAGGTAGTGTAAATTAACCTTTAAATAATCCATTTAAAAACAACTTGCCACAAGAATTTTCTAAATTCACTTTACAATAAAAACGCAAACCACTAGCACTGTCCTAATGATATTATTTATCATCATAAAGTTAACAACTCATGTGCATGTCCACAGCGCCAATAATGGAGGGCTGTGGAACTATAGCCACCCAACCTCGCTATAGGTAAAAGGTGATCCCCTTTTCCTAATTTCCAGCAATTATGGACGAATAAACAGAAGCGAAGGTAAGAATTGGATCAACTGTTACGAAGGAATGATAAGGAAAATTTAGGGTGGAACTAGAAAATTTCTTGAGTGTGATCAGAATTATATATTAAAAATAGTAAGCATAAATAGCTATATATTTTAAAAAATTATTGGTCAAAATGTTCAATTATTATAAATTTATATATAATATGTATAGTAAAGTTCACCAGAGATACCCTTATTTATTTTTTTATCCCAAACTGATATTTGACCTTTAAATTTATCCCACCGAACCATCTAACATATATTGCACATCTTAATTGGGTACTTTTACATTAATTTTAGTGTTAAATCTAACAAAAATTGCTAATGTGGCATTAATCAACTCTACAATAAACTTAAATTAACAACTTTAAACCCTAAATTTTTCCAACCATTAATTCTAAACCTAAAATTTACAAATCTAACACCTAAAGTCGTCCTTGTCGGTTGCTGTGACAGTAGGATCTTCAACCCGACCATATCTCCCTCCGATTAGCCATCTCTTTCAGAGGTCTTTCTGCCGTGCCCATGTAGGTATTTCTTCAAACATTTGGCATGCGTTTCTCATCCTTAAAAAACCAACCAGATCAGAAATTGTTCTTCTTCGCTCAAATTCATCCCTAAAACACTAACCGGACCAGAAATTTTTCTACCGCACTCAAATTGCGTGAGACCTGGGGAACCATTGACCTCTTCTTTGCTCTCCATCGTCGGGCATGGGTATCATCGAACCTTGGGATCAACTTGAGCTCGTATATCCAGATAAATCCTTCTCCATTCCATTGATAGCAACAATGATGACCTTGGCCGCGACCTACTGTTCGATCTGCACACTCAAATAAAGAAACAAAGAGTTGGCAGCAACCCACAGTCCAATCTGCACAGTGCCATGACTCCACACTGTCCAAACAGGCGACGGTTGCCAGAGTAGTGAGTCGACAAGCGATGGCTTCCAATAGCTTGTCACTGACGATTTTTCTAGCGGCTCCAATTGGTGTAGTTGATAAAGTCCAATCGGACAAGGAAAACCAGTTGGCGTAGTCTGAGTAGTGCGGCAGGTTGGACGGCGAGGATGTGGAACGAAGAGATGAGCAATCTTCAATGTGAACGGAAAGATGAGCGATGGACAGATGCGAAGGATTGCTGAGGGAAGATGTTTGGGAAAATCATTGAAAAGGTGCAGAAAGAATGATTGCTGAGGGAAGATGTTGGGGAGAATCGTTAAGAGGTGGGCGGAGGAGGCTAGGGAGAAGGAAAAGTAGACTTAGGCTAGAAAGAGCAGATTTAGAAGTTTAGGGTTTAAAATTAAACTTTATTTTAATGTTATTTAATGTCACATCAACAAATTTTATCTAATTTAATAGCAAAAATTGACAGAAGTACCTAATTGGAATGTATAATATGAGATTAGGTAGTTTGATAGGACAAACTTGAAGGTTGAATATCTATTTAGAATACAAAAATAAGTTAAGGTACTCTCACTAGACTTTACACATTAAAACTTTATTTTAATGTTATTTAATGTCTTATCATCAAATTTTATCCAATTTAATAGTAAAAATCGACAAAAGTACCTGATCGGGATGTATAATACGATATTAAGTAATTTGATAGGACAAACTTGAATGTTGAATACCTATTTAGAACACACAAAAAAAAAATTAAGGTACTTTCACTGGACTTTACTCATAATAAATGTAGTTTTCTCAAAAATAAGGGGAGGACTATCGCCACTCAGTGTATATGGCACTGCCCCTCAAACAATAAGAGAAATCTGGAAAAAAAATTGCTGTAAATCAGAAAAATCTGCATAAACATCGAAAGCTACTAGAATTCTCATACAAAGACACCATGAATTAGAACAATAATGAATAGCCAATTCATTTCACCTACTTAGGTTCCAGTTAACACGTTTTCGTGTTACGGGTCGGGTCATGCCCGGAATTAGGCACATACAAAGACAAAGCACCCCCGAAAGTTCACCGGAAAGGAAAGCACATACAAATCGATGACATCCCGAGCAAATTGACAGCATCTTGAGCAAATCGGACCATAGCAAATCCAGAGTAATTGTGCAACTGTGAATCGATCGAAGTAAATCCAAAGCAAATTAGACTAGAGCAAATCTCGAGAAAATTGACAAAAATAAATCGGCCGGAGCAAATCAAGGGCAAATCGACAGTAATAAATCCAACTAAAGCAAATCCAGAGTGAAGCAAATAGAATGGTGCGGCAGCAAATTGAACGGAGCAAAGCTAGAGCAAATAAGACCATGTGTGGTAGTGTTATAATTTTGTCTTACTAAAGGCCCAAATCTAATCAATTGGAAAGTAGGCCTGCTGGAGTTGATGTAATAACACGTTAATGCAGCAATATTAACATAAAACGAATTGGAGAAACATGTCATAATTGTTCGAATAGCAACTCAAATTTTGACTGAACCTTCAAAGTTCTGATTTTGTGACTTTTGAAGTCAAACTCCTTTCTTTCCAACCTTTCATATGTACCAAAAGGAAAAAAAAAATTATACATTTGCTTATTTTCAAATAGCAACATTGAACACTATCAGGTTCTTGCTTCCAACTTAAAGGTGAGCATGAGTAGATCACAAGATACCTGAAAGATGGATCAGACTTATGATTTAAGATAATGCTAAGAGCCCTAAAGTTATGTATTCAGGCAAAATAACCGAATACTTAATTCAATAGTGAGATAAGAAAAGTATATGGAATCATGTGAACAAAGTAGAATATATTAGAGGGTTTTCACAATGAGCCCCGTATAGGCTTGTTGACCTATTTGCTATGGGAAAAAATTGTCACTTTCCCAAACCAAAATCTCACAACTAGGGGGATTTAATTTCTTTTTGAACTCAATTATTAATATGGGTAATTAATACCAGTTGGACCCATGATAATGCCTCTACTGAGCTCAACTCATGAAAATATTTCAAATGAGTGCTTGCCAAAGTTATGGGTTTAAACCCAATACGGTATCCAAATGCTTACCACCTGATACTTAAAGTTACTAGCAAATAGATCAAATATACCAACTATAAGTTAGTTAATATCATAATAAATTAACATGAATAACATAAACTATACTATTTTAGTCCGAAAATATTGAAGATTTCTTACCACCACAAAAAAGTTAGTTGCAATGCTCTACATTTCTATTGATACTGTTGACACAAATGCACAAATGCTCTATGCGCATGATATAACTTGGTAGTTCGGTAAAAACATTAGTTAGATTTTGGATCAAATTCTGAGTTAGTATAGTTAAGTCCCATTCGAATTGCAAAGGTTGAAAAAGCCTTAGTAGTTAGTACATATTATACATAATTAATGTTAGATCAAGAAACAAGTGGAGCAAACCCTAGCTGTAACTTGTCTTAAATTTTTATTTTTTTCTCCCTTATTTTCTATAGATATGTTGGAAAGAAATCTAGGTCTTCTCAGATGATTTAATATCATTATTCTACCCGATTATCCTCTATCACCCTCATCTTCTATATCTTTAAATCCTCTATCACCCTTATCTCCATGAAACTCCTTTACCACGATAAATAAAAACATCATTTGGTTCATCCGATACTTTATGATGGATAGACCAGGAGTAGTCTGTTTCAAACTTGTGAGTATAAGGAGAATTATGATCAAGTGCGGTATGGAAAGTGGATGAGACATACATGGTGAAGCATTTACGAATAATGGATTGGGTGATGACTTCACTTTTTTTTTTAATTGTTTTCAAAATCATAATCCAAGTTATATTTTTGGATGTTTTATCAGTTTAATTTTGTGTTGGTTTAGTAATCTAACTATGTATTGGTCTGTTTAGCACATTTCCTCTTCTCCAACTTATTCCCTTCTGTCATAAGTTTGAAACTAGCTAGTTCTCTTTCATTTTTTTTATTATTTAACTAACCTTACTTGATGTTATCTATCGAATTTTTATAATAGATAAAATCTATTTCAAGTCTTGGTGTCCAAGAGTAGTTCGAGACTATCATAAGGCAGATCTTCAATTCAAGGCGGGTAACAATGGATGTAGATATCTTGGGTTCATCAAAATATCAATTCTACTAAAGTATTTAATTGTTTGGCAACAAATATGAAGACTATTGCATAGAATAAAGTCAGTCTTTATTTTTTTAGATTTTATAGGTATTTTTTTTATAGATAATATTATTCAGGCCTCTGATACTTAGTTGGTTATAGTATTATTTGGTTATTATTAGCTTGGTCATGGCTTTATTCTAGATATTTGTAAGTTTTGTACTCCATATTTATTATAACTTAATTGGAAGATTTAACTTGATCCCATTTTTTCCCTTCATTTGGTGTAGCAGGAACGAGTAGCACTACAAGGGAGCTGGAGTTTAGCAATTGAAACTCAGTCACTAAACGTGTCAATTGCTAAATGTAGGCCATAGTTAAACTGGCGACTAACTAGCCTGATGATAACCAAAGTGCTATCGTTCCGAACACCTAAGGACCCCGGAAAAGAGGGAGCCAAACGCCTGAGGCACGCGACCTTGGTAGCCCGCCAATACCTACCTCGGGAAACTACCGTATCGCCTTCACCGGGAGAGGGACCGAGTCAGCTTCGAGGAGTAGTGCCAACCACCTTCTGCAGGTGAAAGTCCCCCGAGGGGCTAAATTCTGAGCCAGGGAATACCCCAGACCTTTGTCCCTTCGGCGTTTTTCCAGCTCCTTGGCAGAGGAACTGCCCGCCAAAGAGCCTACAAGATTTACTGACGTGGCGGGACTCAAAAAAGCAGAAAGGGCAACCACCCCGGCAGGAACTTCGGTTGCAGTTTCCAGCTCAGCGAGAGTTGCAACCTTGGTGGAAGTTGCAATGACATCGCCAACCTTAGTGGAAGTAGCAATGATGTCACCAACCCCGATAGAAGTTGCAATGGCACCAACTCTCGCCGCATCCTCTGGGGGTGGAAGAAGGATGTCCTTCTTCACCTTTTTGGCCGAAGACGGTCCGCTCCCAATAGTCTTGCGCCTCTTGGAAATGCCTTTCTTCGTTTGCTCTCCCTTCTTGGCCTGACCAAGGAAAAGAGACTTATAGTAGGCAGCGGACTCGTCGCCCATCTCTGAAAAAGAAGGAAAACATCAGCGTGAGTATAAATAGGCACTTATGATGAAAACTTTGAAAGAAAACTTACTTTCAAAAAAGGCCTCATAAGTGAACTTGCTCCGAAGGAGCTTCACCAGCCAAGAATTCTTCCCCTCGGTAGCAGGAGCTGGCATGCCAAGATCCGTCTTGTGCTCCGTAACCACCCTCAACTCCCGAAGAACCTCCTCGATCATGAGTTTCCACATGATCAGGGAAGGGTAGAGGGAACATGGAGGGACCTTGGCATCCCAGTCGGCGACAGCGCGGATACGTCTGTCGGAGTCCTCAAACCTCGACGCCAAGTCGGGAGTTAGCAACTTCTTAGGATCCATGACATCTGTCTCCAGCTTTCCCCGAGCCCACTTAGTCGGAACATACGACCAGGCCTCCACCACTTTTAGGAAGAAAAACTTCCTTTGCCACCCTCGCCAGCTATCCTTGGTAACGAAGGTGAACATAAATTTCTTGCTCCTAGATCCCCGAGGTAGCATGAAATAAAAACCAACCTTCGGGACCAGATAGAGCTTGTACTACTGCATGAACAGGATAAAATGGGGTTCTTCCTCGAAGACCCCGCACATGCAGAAAAAGGCGTTCAAATAGCAGTACGAGTTGGGAGGAAGCTGATTTACGGCTATACCATGAAATTGGCAAAAGTTGCAAATCATCCTCGCTGGAGGATACCGAAGTCCGGCCTTCAATTGGGCTCGAAAAACAGTAACCTCGTCGTCCCGATTCATAAAGCTGAAATGACCGAGGGGGGTAACCGCATGGTGGCGTATGAAGGAAGAAAAAATTTGGCTGTCCACTTATCTAATTTTTCAGAAGTGGAACAACAAGGGTGAGACATAAGAGACTGCCAGCTCTCGGGAGTAGCCGAAGACATGGCTGACCAAAAGAGAAACTTCGGAAAGAAGAAAAATGACTTCAGGAAGCTAAAAGAAAAGCAGAAACCAAAGGAAGAACCCACCAAAAGTCTTGCCGAAATCAGGATTCCTGGACGCCATTGTGCGAAATACTGGAAATCGCTCCGCCATAAAAATCGTCGCCTGAAAAAAGGAAAAAGGCAAGAGAAGACGCAAGAGCAAACGAGAGCAAAGTAAGAGCAAAGAAAAACAAATGAGGAGAATGACAGGAGGATGCTTATATAGATCAAGGAAGGGAAGCCGAAAGGGTGTCATAATTGCTGCACCAAGGAGAAACGTTGCCATAATTGCCCCTCGCGCGCAAAAGACGTACCCATCCCAACCAGCACCTGCCACATGTCGCCCGTCACAAGAAACTAGGACATGTTTTCTGACATCTTGAAAACTCAGGTGCACCGCCCCAGACTGACACGCCTAGTTTTAAAACATGACGGTCCACTAACCTATGGCAGAAAGCAATAAAGAGGTTGGGGATCTCGAGGACACCAAAGGGCAAACAAGTGACACCTGTCCGAACAAACCATGCCCCCAAGTGGTGAAATACCTCCCCTGCGAACGGTGCACCCTAAGTCCTGAAAAGCGCCCACAAAAGGACCTCTAGCCAAAGTCTCCACTCCGGCTTTCTGAGGGGGGCATGTGATAGCCAAAGTGCTATCGCCCTGAACACTTAAGGACCCCGGAAAGGAGGGAGCCAAACGCCTGAGGCATGCGACCTCGGCAGCCTGCCAATACCTACCTCGGGAAACTACCGTATCGCCTCCACCGGGCGAGCGACCGAGTCAGCTTCGGGGAGAATTGCCAACCACCTTCTGCAAGTGAAAGTCCCTCGAGGGGCTAACTTCGAGGCCAGGGAATTCCCCGAAGTACCACTGTGACTTCGGGAAAAGGTCCTTCACTCCGAAGTGAGACATCAACCAAGGGGACCTCGGAGGTACGGCAGGAGCCATCAAGGAAGCCTTTGACACTACGCCTGTACACCCTACACGCCGTCCTCGCAGGCACTCTGACGCGTCGCCACTGCCTACGTCCTGTCATGTAGGGCTATGACTGTCACAGCTCGTGGCTCGAGGAGCCTGTAGGCAGCTAAGGGCCCCTCACGCCCAGAAGTACAAATGGTGTTCGTCCATACACGTGCTGCCATCTAAAGGGCTCACCCCCTCCTATATATACCAGGGGAATGGTCACAGGCAAGGGGGGCTCTCTCTCAATCTCTCTCTAAGCACTGACTTGGGCGTCGGAGGCTCTTCCCCGGAAAGTCACTCCGGGAACAACCTAACCCTTGTTTTCTGAGTGTTTCAGGCCAGTCCTCCTGAGGAATCCCTGTTTCAGACCTCTCTCTCATACCGGAAGTCTTTCTCGGCCTCACCGTGCCTGCCACGCGCCACGCGAAGATGTTGCCGGCCATCACAGGCAGTCGACACAGGGCACCTTCTTTCAGGGCTTGCCTACACCTCCGGAAACTCCTGCTGCATTCTTCACGAAACACAGTGGAGATACTGATGGCCTCATCGCCATCATTTACTGGTGGCCCTCATCACCATCACCTGAAATATTTAGTCATCAAATTTCAGTCACTAGTCAATCGCTATATTTAAATTGTAGTCGCTAATCAGTCATACATTTTTTAATATTTTCACAATCAGTCACTATTTAGTTGTTAGTCCACCTTTAGTCATAAATTCAATCACTAGTTATGATTAAAAATTTTCCCCCGGCCTCCCCTTCCCCATTTCTCCTTCTTCTTCCTCACTTTCACTTATGCTTCCATCGACGTCTCCAGCAAGTTTCTCCAACAGTGTAGCGATCCATTGCAAAGTCACCGTGTGTTGAGATCACTATTGAGGTAATATGCAATTTAATTGAAGATTATGTTTTAACTAGTAGATTTTGTGTTTATACACTCAATATTGTTATGCATATAGTGAACCATAAAACGCCTGTTAATGATTCCCGACTTGTCAAGGAATAATATGTATAAAGAGTAACTGCAGTTGTATGTAGTTATTGTATACATGTAATATTTCTTTGGTCGAGAATCATTGATTGTCCAAGTTGGACAGTTTAGAAATGACAAAATCTTTTCAGTACTACATAAGTTATCTCAATGGTGGAAAAGTTTTGGTCATATCTAGCTTCATTCTTCGGAAGCCAGGCTTGACATTTTTGTCTTAAGAAAAATTTGGTGTTTTGGGGAACTAAACTAGGATGCTGCTGAAATTTTTCAAACTATATTAAGATAAACTAAAATGTAGAAGTACTATTTAGATTTTTCATTTCTAAATAGGTTAGAACCATTCCCTGCACGAATTTATTAGACATAAAAAGGCATTCATATCATATTCAGATTTTAATTATGGTTATAGGGTTTTAATTATTTGTATGTTTTACATTTATATTAAAAGTTCAGTGTATATTGTAAATGAAGATATACATATTATGTTTCGTAAGGAATTAGAACAATGGTGTGTGAGAAACGTCAATGGATGCACAAACGAATAATGAGGAATGGATATATGAATCCAGATTTTATAAATGGTGTAGAAAATTTTATACAAACAATATGTAGTAGTTCAAATGAATTAATTAAATGTCCATATCAACGATGTCAAAATAGACGCTATCAAGATAAAAATGAAGTTGGAATGTATTTATAACAATATGGATTTGTGGAAAACTATTACGTTTGGTACTGTCATGGTGAATGAAGTGATACTCAAAATTATAATCAAGGACATTGTCTGATAGCGTTACTATTTATGACAATAAATCTAGGTACAGTCATATGGTCATTGATTCGATGCATCCAAAGTTTAACTATAATAATAGGTTGAAAAGTGATGAATACGATAATGAGAATCAGGAGGAAGCGATTGTTGAGGGTACTGATAACAATGATGGTATTGTGCATCATTCTGTAAAAATTAATAATTAGTTTGTCTAATCCAAATGCACAGGAATTTTGTAAACTACTGGAGGATGTATCAACACCGTTGTGGAAAGGATGTAACAAACACATGAAATTATCGGTAGTTTTGCATTTGTTGAGCGAGAAGAGTAAACATAATATGAGTAATAACTGTGTTAATAACATGTCATCGCTATTAAAGGAATTCATCCTAGAGGAAAATCAATTGTCAGAGACATTATATGAATCAAAGTAAATGATGAAGGGGTTAAACCTTCCGTGCGTGAAAATATATGTGTGTCCAAAAAATTGTATGTTATTTGATGGTGATAATTCAGAATTGAAGCATTGTAGTGTCTATGGTGAGTGTAGATGAATAAAAGGAAGAAAAAACCAATTGTGAAGAAGGTGTTGTGGTATCTACCAATCACTGACCAACTGAAACGTTTATTTATGTCTCGCCAGAGAGCTGAACACATTATATGGCATGCAAGTGATGGACATGATGCGCATTCGAGTTTAGTAACTCATCCATGCCAAATAGAGGCTTGGTGACATGTAAATTCGTCTTTCCTTGACTTTGCTGTTAAAATCAGAAATGTACGTCTTGGGCTATGCATAGATAGGTTTATGCCGAATTTTGCAACGGGTGGAACGTATTCTATATGACCTGTTTTTTTAATTGTCTATAACTTGCCACAAAAAATGTGTATTAAAGAGATGTATATTTTTTTGTCATTGTTAATACCAGGGCCAAGATCTCCGGGATGAAATATCAATGTATTCTTTAGACCTTTAATTGATGAGTTGAAGATGCTATGGGTAGAATGAGTAAAAATGTGGGATGCATATTGATGTGAAAATTTTAAAATGAGGGTCTATCTGTTTTGGACAATTAGTGATTTTCCAACATATGGGATCCTATTAGGTTGGAGTACACAAGGGAAATTAGCTTGTTCATATTGTATGGAGAACATTAATACATTTCAGTTGAAGTTCCAGAGGAAGCTATGCTATGGGACTGTCACAGGAAGTTTTTACCATGTAACCATGCATTTCGTGGAAATATTAATACTTTTCGACCGGGGTTATGGATAAAGGAAACAACTGTTTTGCCAATGTCTAGTGAAGAGATTGTTCAATGCTTAGATGACATGCAATTCCCACCACTTGGATCACCATGCGACAATCTTCACTTAACTGGATTTGGTTCTACTCATAATTGATTGAAACGGCCAATTTTCTAAGAGTTACCTTTTTGGAAGTTCTTACTTGTCAAGCATAACTTGGATGTCATGTATATAGAGAAAATTTTCTTTGAGAATCTATTTTATACATTGATTGATGTAAAAGGTAAGACAAAAGATAACCCCAATGCCAAATTGGATTTAAAAGAGTTGGATATGCGATATGAGGTCCACTTGATTGATAATGGAAATACTAGCATCAAACCGAAAGCCACATATGCTTTGGAGCGGGAGAAGGTTCAGCAGATATTTTTATGGCTCAAAAAATTAAAATTTTCAGATGGGTTTTCATCTAATTTATCACAAAATGTTTTACTTTAAGGTATTCAATGACATAATGCGACAAAAGTTTCCTCATTCCAGTAATAAACAAATAAAAGAGTTTCAAGTTCAACATTTTTTCTGGTGGTTTCGTGACTATGTAAATTACTTCAAAATATACTGCTTCAAAATAATAGTATATAGTTTTAATATATATGGTACTAACTCTTTTCGTTTTGGCAGGGTGAGCTTCATCCTGATAGATTGGGTGAACATCTTGTTGAACTATTTCGTGGCCCACTTTATTCTGCCATAATTTATAATGATTTTTTAGTGTATGTGGTTTAATCCAACACGTGGCATTCGCACACATTTATCATCTAGTTTCATTGATGTGAAGCGGAAATTGAGATTAAATCTATTAAAACCATTAATATTTGCTCGCCAAGGCATACAAGTGTGTTCTTATCAGTACGAACATACGTCTCAACAGCAATGGTAAATAGTAATGAAGGTGAAACCATGTAGTTATATTAAGTCAGACTCCGTTGATCAGGCAGCTAATGATTCTATAACAAATGACATTGGGGGTGGAACAGTTGAGGAGGATGAGCCATACCCGCAAAATCATATACGACATGTCAACATGACACGTGATACTAGAGACATTGAATCAGGCGACCATTCAGAGAAGGAAGAAGGCGAAGATGTTTTAAAGTCGAAAGAATCAAATTGAGTTAATGTGGAGTCAAAGTTCTTTAAATGTGTTGCTTCCATTAATTGTAATACTGAATTTATATATAACATGTTAGATTTAATTGGACTAATTAATATTTTGAGTAAATCTAATTAGAAATTACTATATTATAAATTATATATTGGAAATATACTATAGTACAGTTTGACATAATATATAATTTGACTAAACATAATCTATTACAAATCTTGGAAATTATAAGTTAGCTATTATAAAAAAAATATATATTATATTTTATGAATATAATTAATATATTACTCAAATTAATAAATTAGAAAGTATATACTAAAAATATAATATATTTGAGTTAATATATTAGAAAGATAATATATTTTTATAATATTCATAATTAGTGAGTGGATTGTGGGTTTTAGCGACTAAATTCAAAAAGATGAGTGACTGAATTAATGACTGAATTTAAAACATTGGCAACTGAAATGTAAATGGTAACGACTAAATTTGAAATCTAGTGACTGAATATTTCATTCACTAGTTAGTCGCGTAAGGCAGGGATTGATAGTTGTACCTTTGCTAGCAACTGAAAATTCAGTTGCTAAACTTGAACTTTCGTAATTTCATAACTAGTGACTGAATTTTTCAGTCACTAATCAGTCGCTACCCTGCCCAGATCTATAAAAACCCTTAATCTACTATTTGAATTCATTTGTTTCGGTTTAATCAATCGCTACCCTGCCCAGGTCTATAAAAGCCCTTTATCTGCCATTTGAATTCATTTGTTTCAGTTTCAAGAGTCCGAAAACTCTCTCAACAATTCTTGCGGTGGAACTCATGCAATAGCCACAACTAGATGCCCTTTTAATTCTTCTTATATTATTTTCCACATTTAATTAATGTGTGTCAGTTTCTAGTTGAATTTGCCCGATTTCTTTGTTGTTAACATTTTAGAAATTGTTAGAAATTATTAGTATTTCCAAGTTCTCAAGATTTGTTATATTGTTAGAATTTTTTGTTATATTCTTATAAATATTTTTTTGGTTGGTAATATTTGCTACACTGTTACAAATAGTTACCAATTGTAGACATTGTTAGAAATTTTAGCAAGTTTGGAAATTGTTAGAAATTTTAGAAATTTTTATTTCTTAGATATTTTTTAACTATCTACAAATTTTGAATATTTCTAAATCTTTTATAAATTTATTGGAATTGTTAAAAGTTATTGGAAAGTCATGATAGTAAATTTGTAATTATGTAGTAAATTTTATCTAAAACGCAGAAATGGATCAACATAAAAGAAGAAATTCATATCATTCCTTCAGAGGATGTTGATCTACTCCATTGTCCTCGAATGTCGCACAGGGTGGTGGGTGTAGAGGCCGCTGGGCTCGGGGCCAGTACATTTATGGCGCTGCCCCTCAACTAATAAGCGGTTGGGGTTAGGTTTCGTGACTCATTTAGTTTTCTTCCTCCACCAATTTACCATCAGCCCATTCTACTAGCCCGTTAACAACATCAGAGTCTATTTCAGAGAACCAGCAGTTAGCCCACGGAGCCGACACTCCCCTGTAGCATCCAAATCTGAGCCATGATAAGGCGCCGGCTACAGATGACCTAGTACCCCATCCGCGGCAAAGGGTAATTGACCTCCACGGCGGAGAGTAATTGACCTGTTGTCGTAAGTATTATTCTATTATTCAGTTTTGATATTTTTCATAAATATAACTTTGTACTTCGTTACTTATTTCATTAATTTCATTGTAGGTTCGCCAGTGACTCCAAGGTTCGATAGACACTCACAAACATATCTCTGTCGCTATTTAAGAACAATTACCCTGAATGGAAAGGCATCAAGCAAGAAAGAGGTGAAGAGTATCTAGCTCAGTTGTAGGTAAGTACATAAGTTATTGTTTCTATAAACTATTCCATTTAATTTTCAATATTATACATTTTTTTAAATACTAATCAATGTTTTACTTTATCATTTTAGCAATATTACTATTGGGATCCAACGGATGACCATAAAATAAAGAACGAGTTCTTCAGGTAGGTGGGAGACCACTACAAGCACAAGTTAGCTCATTTGTGGGTCACAATTCTGAAGGCACATTTGAACAATGTCTTACTGAATAATGACTTCAATTTCCTTCATCCACTGACAATCCAGCCGTAGCACTGGGATAATCTTATTAGACATTGGAATGGTTAGAGATTCCAACACATTAGTGGTGTCATAAAGCATAATAGGGTCAAATAATCTATTACATTTAATTCTCATCTATTCTTCAATTAATTCATATTACTAACTATGTTAATTTATAATTTCTTTGTAGCTCGGCAATGACACTCCTCCTAGTGCAGAACAACAAAAGCAATCACTGAGAAGTCATACGAAGCAGATGCTTTATGATTGCATGGTAAAAAAATAACTTTCATAAAATAAGTATGAATTTATAATTATATTGTTCTTCTTACTAATTTATCTTCAATTAAATTCCTAGACTTAAGAAGGCCAGCCCCCACAGTATGGTGACTTTATTCACCGAATGTTAACACGATGAGCACCAACAGACGAGGTTCTATCTTAACAGCAAATAGATGTTGCGGTATGTAATAATCAAAATGTAATAATATTTTATTTATTTAGACTGTTTAACATTTTTACTTACTTTGTTTCTTAGGCCAAATATGAGAAGATGTCATACGGAGGTAAGGCCCCGATTTGTCAAGACATCCCACCTTCTATCCACTGTTGTGGGAGACGATGGTTGGTCTGCCACACAAGGCTGTGTGGACTGGGGTCCCACAGATATTAGCGTTTCCTGATTGGTTTCGCCATGCACGATTGAAGGTACTATTTCATTATATCTTACCAATTTCTTTAAATTTAATGTCCTTATTTTTTTTTCAAAATTAACGTTCTCCAATATTTAAGATTACAGGGATGACATTACTAAGCAGTTCCGTAAAGAGAATGCGGAGCTCTAGTCTCAATTATCGTAGTTCAGGAGGAGATGGCAGGTCAGCAAGCCCGTCAGGACTAAATTGATGAGAGGGTCCTCATTTTTTACGGTTTCATACAGTCCATGATTGGATAGTAGGGCCAGTGAGCAGGATTTGATTTCATGGTTGCTGCTACAATATACCTCAGCTGCATGTCTGCTCAAGGGACCCTCCTGACTGGTGTTGATCTTGGCCTTGTACCTGGAAGGTTCGGCAGAGGAGGATATTATTCTGCTCATAGATCACAGCCATAGCCTGTTCCTCCCCCTCATTATGGTATGACAGGTTCACAGCCGTACAGCCTCCTCCACTGTCATGCCCATGGGCGATTGGATCTCATCAACAGTCTCAGATGGCGTCGACACCAGCATTTTATCACCATCATTCTTTCTCGACTTAGTTGGGCACAATGATGGCGGGTTATCAACACCAGGTTCCCATGTCCATTCATCCCCAGTCATTCTTCAATTTGAATGCGTCCATGCTGGTACCGCAGTCAGCACAATAGCAGTCAAATTATTCAGTAAAGGTATATTCCTGACTTAACGTCGTCGACCTGTCCCAGATCGAGACTCATGCACTTGAGGCATAGGACATCTCAGGCGACCATCAGCCTATGGTTGCACATGATTAGCCTCAGGAGTATGCTAGCGGTGACCATCCCTCTGGCACCATCTACAACTATAGATTTCTCTAGTTCATTATTTTAATTGTTGGACAAAATTTTATTGTTTTTTATTTTCTTAGAATAATAAAAATATTCCCATTTTTAATTTATTTCAAATTATTTATATATAAACATTTCTAGTTGGCGGATTTAAAAAGCCAGCTAGTCAGTCGCAGTTAGCGACTGAAAAGTCAATCATAGTTAGTGACTAAATTTTCAGTCGCTAGCGACTGAAAATTTAGTCACTAACTGCTAGAAAATTTAGTCGTTAACTGCGATTGACTTTTCAGTCGCTAATTTAAAAAAATAGCGATTGATAGTTTTAGTCACTAGTTTCAGTTACTAGTTAGTCACTATACATTAGTAACTAATGCTTTTTCAACTGAATATTTTAGTTCCTAGTCAATCGCAATTAGCGACTGCTAGTGACTATTTCTTCAGTCGCTAATTCATTTATCTCTTGTAGTGTAGCCCTTTTGTGGATAATTTTATGTTCATGTTGTCTATTATAGCCTTATGATATCGTTGATTTATAAAATGTCATTTGATTTACGTATAATTGGGATGAAATATCTTTTGTCAAAAAAATTATGTTGGTCCATTAGTGTGTTAGTTCGTTTTTCTAGAGGATTATAGCGTTGCATGTTCAAAATTAAATTTGGTCAATGATTTAGAATCAAATGACAAGATGGATAGCTACCAATAGATTTTAAAAGACTTTGCTAACTGTAAATGGGCTAAGCACCCGTGCGAGTGAAAAATGATTGGGAATGGGCGAACTACACCCATAAAAATTGTTGACGATGTGACATAGTATTAGTATATATTTGACCGTATTTGTTGGGGGAGATTCTGCTTGGGCGATCACCAATCAAGGGCAAAAATATAAGGTTGATGGATCTTACGGGTGAACCAATATTTTCGCAAAACTACAAGTCATAAGGTTGAGAACAAATTTGCTTTATTCCAAATATTTTTATTAAGATGTGAATTTTCCAAGAAAGTTTGAGAATTACAGTTGGTATTTAACCCAAAACTACAAGTCATAAGGTTTAAAGGTGATATATATTTAGAGTATTTGTTTTGGGATTGGAGGAAGGAAAAGACAATCAAACCGACATGTCAAAGGCGTCTCATCTTATTTGTAATTTTGCTGGATTACGGGGGAAGGCGCCATACCACTAACTCACATATATAATAAAGTAAGCTTATTATTTGTTTTTTTTTTTTTTGTTTTAAGAAAATTTATTTTATATTCAAAAGTTGCGAATCCTCAATCCTATAAGATGTTATGAAACCTAGAATTTTTGGAATATCACCGGAACCAACTTTCACCACTAATTTTCTGATATATGGAGATGTTATGATTGCATAATCTAATTATTGTGATATTATGATCTAAATATCTTTATATTATACACATTGAAGTGGAAAATAAAAATAGAGAGAATAATCTCCATTGAAATATATTTCATTGCATGTTGAACAAGTTGCGATTGCGATACTACAAATCTCTGTCTTTGTCCCTTAGTAATTTAACTAACTACAAAGATGTACAAGCCCACTACCCCCAGCTTTAATAATACTTTCACTGTTTAATCCTCCATTTCAATATTTTTCTTTCTCCAGGGTAGATAAAATATATATTTCTACTCTTCTACTTCTTCACATCTTTGATTACCCGAGCAGGGAAAGCCGCTTCCACTCCACCAAACGCTGTAAGAAGTTCATAACCTGTATAATTAAGAACAAATTAAAGAATTAGTAACTTGTTTATCAAATTATTTGTAATATATCCTATTTTGGTCACTTCAAATTATTGTAACGTTTTTATATTTAATAAATTACTTTATTATATTACTCTTCAAATTATCATTTCAAATATTTACCTTTTTTATCTTTTCTTAATCTTTATGAAGGAATAAGTGAGAAAATAACATGCAAACTTTTGGATGGAGTAGAATTGTAATATATATTAGAGGTGGGTGTGAAGAAAGAAACTTGCCTCGTCCGGTTCCTGCAGGGAATACGACGCATTTGTGTCTTTGGGACACTTGGAGACAAGTATGCCAAATCCTTGTCCTTTATCTCTTAAAATCTATTCAAACAACGAAAGCGAAAGCCTATTAATTAAACATTGATTGATTAACAAACTACCAGTTGGTTTAACATTCTTTTGGCTTTAATTAGTAAGCAATTAACATTGGATACCTTAAATGCATCTTCATCTGTTCGATCATCTCCAATATACACAGGAAAAACATCTCCGCAATTTGCGAATCCTGTGGAACAAAATTGAGATTTAGGGCCTATCTGAAAATAGCTTTTGGATAATTTATTAATATTGGAGGTTAAACCCTGAAACTATAAATTAAAAGTTATATTTAAAATTAGTATCAAACAAGACTTATGTATTACTGATTTGTTAGTTGTCAAAGAAAATCTTTGTCATTGTTACCCAGGTTTAGTATTTTAAATATTCAAGTGGCGTGATGCCTATTCTTTTTTCCTTTTATTGAGTAAGGTGAGACTTCCAGTTTGTGGTTTTTAACATTAAGATATTCAAAGGTCTCTTTCACTACTTTTTTATAATTACCGCTATTTAATTATTATTTGAAATCAAAATAAAGGAGTACAAAACTTACCAAGAGACTCTAACAAAAATTCAAGAGCCTTCCCTTTGTCCCATTTAATTGTAGGCCGGATTTCCAATACCTACAGCGACATATATACATATAATTTCAAGTGAGATTTTCAGCCCAAAAAATAAAAAAGAGAGAAAAAAAACTTATTTGTATTATAAGAAATTTTAATATTCTGACTCATCGTACGGTACCTTCCTCCCTTGGGTCAATCGAAGCTTTGGGTACTCCTTCAATACAGACCTAACCTGAAGAGCTAGCTCACTCCATTTCTGTAGTTCATACGTAGACATTTAGAAACTTGTGTATGAATTTCTACGTATAATATATGTTGGTATACGATAAAGAGGAAAAAGTGTACCTTTTCATCAACACAACGAAAATGTACAGATAGACAGAACTTGTTGTTCTCGACCTTAGCTCCCGGAGTTGAACCGGTTTTCTCCAGCAGTTGCTTGTACACCTGGAAATTTCCCAGTCAGATGAACCCGAAAATTTCCGAGCTTCAAATACATTGTACCGACCAAGAAAAGACGCAAAATCTTTTAAGAGCACCAACCTCGTCAATCATGGGCAAGAACTCACTAGCTGGTTGGAACAGAACCGAGTTGTGCACCTGTAGACAAAGAAAATGGGAAAAAAGCAGAACCCAGATAAGGAATCAGCAAAAGAGAGTTAAAAAGGTTTGAAAATTTTGGGCTTGTAGTTCATAGTTTTGAGCTTACTCTGCTGTACTTGGAGCCTTTTTCTGGACCTTTAATGTCCATGCCATGGCTGCCAGCGTAGTACAGCTCTGCCAACTTCACAAACTTGTACACCTGCCCATTTTTTACAGAGTCAACAAGAATCAATCAGTGAATTTTTTTTTCTCACAACCAAATAAAGATAAAGGACAAAAAGAGTTGCAGACGGAGGACTCATAATGTACTTTGTCTCTGCATCTCCCACTAACAATTGCAGTTGGGAAGCACTTGGCAAGCCTCCGCACTGTTTTTCTCATCTGAATTCCCAGAAAAAGGGAAGATAATTTAGTAAGAGTAAATAAAGATTCTTCTTTTTGAAGGAAAAAGAAAGTCAATTGAAAAGAGAAATTTGGGAGATTCAACAAAGGAGCAACCTTCTTGGACATGAAAGCTCTGTCTGGGTCTGGAACAATTGGAGAGAGTGTTCCATCGTAATCCAGAAACATAACAATCTGCTTCCCTTTCGATGCTTCGATGATCTGCTCAAACATTCCCAAAGCTGATGGATGGCGCAACTGGAAAATTTGAGGAAGAAAGATCAGTCATTCTTCTGAAGAGGATTTAACAGAAAAAAGAAGAAGAAGACTGCGATGCCTTTTTTGAAATAAAAATAAGAAAACTTACGGTCCAAGAACTTTGGTCTTGGTCAAGAGAAGGCGTGGACTTGAGGTGGGTAGGAGAGGAGGCTTTCATAGAATCTACCCAAGCATTGATTCTGGCTCCTCCATTGATTTCAAGGTTCTTCAACAACTTCTTCCTTGAAATGGAGATGTAAGCGGGCCCAGCCCGCGGCTTCTGTGCCGCCACAGGTGGCGGCGCGAAAATTGTCTGGCTAGATTTGCCATCGGCGACTACCACATTCTGACCAGCCATAATCTGTCTTTTATCAGGAAAGCTCACTGCAAAACCAACAAAAGAAACCACATTTTAAGTTTCTTTCTGTTGTTGATATTGGTGAGAGAGAGCGTGACTGTGTTTTTAATTTAGAGAAATCAAAAGCAGAACATACCCATTGAGGAAGGTAAGGCAGTGGAAGACTGGAAGGTAAGAGGTTGATACGAAGCCGTAAGACAGGGAGACAGGAACAGGGGAGGGTGCTCTGTTTTTGGCTCTGGAGCTGAGAAGAGGGACCAAGAGAGAGAAATAGAGAGAGACAGTGAGCGAGAGAATGAGTGTGAGAGAGACAGAAGGCCGAGGCAACAGATTTATAGTTGCGGACCAGACACAACCGGACGAAATAGCCTGCCACATCTGCGTCCGAAAAGATGGGGCCCACTTCATACTCCACGTGGTCCCGCCACCGTGACATGGAATTGGACTGGACGCCTTGGGTTTTACTTTTATTTCCTTTCATTCGCCTTTTCAGATTTCACAAAAAATGGGAAAAAGAAAGAAAATAAAAAGAGTAAAAATTGGCCGTCGCACGGGCACGGCAGCCTCAGCTCCCCTGTCGCGAAGCGTGATAACTGCCGACTAGCGGTTTGCTACGTGCAGGGCGTTTCTTGGCTAGACTGCATCACGTGGGCCTAGCCCCACGCCCATACGCCCTTTATACGGTTGGGAGGGCTCAGGTGTGGGAACAAATCATTCCGTGTCCAGATGCTCTAAACAAAAAACTTGACTCACTAAAAATTGGCTTAGCTTAAGCTTCAGTTTAATGAAGTTCATCAATCAGAGCTCGAGTCTCGACTTAAAAAAAGATGGGCTCAATCCATTGGTTTAAAAGGCGTGAAGCTTAGTTAGATGATGAAGCTCAATTCGTACTCAACTATGGTTCATTAGATTTCACAAGAGCTCAATTATGACTTTAGAAACTAGGATATTATTTTTTATTAAATTAATTGTGTTATATTATTATTATTATATTAGACTTATTAAACTTGATAAGAGTTTGGACTATTCAAACTTGAGATTGATTCATTAAGGTTTTCAACCTAAGGTGTAACTTAAGTTCAGACTTGAGACTCATTAAGCTCAAATCAATAACTAAAAAATTAAGCTTAATTCAAACTGTTTGATAAAGTCTCAGATTATTTCCACCCTTAAGAGAATTCTACTAATATTCGCTAAAATTTAACAATCTAGTCATAACAGGGAATGTTAAGTTTTATGGCTGTTATTATGAGTTATCTGTTTTAACTTGGCACATCCTTAAGTCCTCTTCCTACCTACTAGCAAAAGATATGGAACTTGGCTAGAGTGATGCTCCATCCTTATGACAGATGAATTGAAGTAAGCTTTACTAAGTCCCAATAATTACCTAATAACATGAAAACTTTATTTTACCTTCAAAAACAGAACAATTAATATTATTAGTAATAGTTTAAATAACTCATTATTTAGTGTATTTTTTCACTTTTATTGATTCTTTTATCTAAAACCAATATTGTTTTCAAACTAATAAATCTATTTACCTAATAATCACTTGAATATTTTTTTATAAAAAAAAATTAATTTTTTATAAATTTTTTCCATGTTAGCTCAATAAAAGAAAAATTAGTAAAAAATAATTATTTATTTTAAAAATAATTTTTATACTTCTTAAACTGAGGAGTTTCTATTGGTATAGGTCGAGTGGATAGTCACTGAAAACAAAAATAATGCATTAAATAACTTAAATTATGTTTACAGTAAATAAATAGTAATTTTTTGATAGAAAATTTGATTATTTATTTATTTATTTATTATTTAATTATTATTATTATTATATTTTATTTTTATTTATTTATTTTTCTATCTATCTAACATTTCTAGATACTAGACAGTACAAACTGAAAATATTTATGGTAATGTTTTCACTTTAGGAGAGAATATCTCACTCGTACTATTGACTACTGGTTTCATTATAATAGTGATAAAAACTGTGGGTTTTATGACTCTAGCAGCGAGCAGTGTGTTTTTGAACAAAATTTAAGGGCTTAAGTGGAGTTTTCCCTAAAAATTTATGGTTCTAGCTACTCGAGAGAAAATGCCAAATATAACTTAAAACAAAATCTGTCCCACTGTTGATAAGGAAATGCTGACTTCGAAAATGATAAACATCTAAATTTAATTTTTTATTAAACATCTGAATTTATTTTTTCACGCCAGATTATGTTGATCGAACACCAAAGCCTAGCAGAAAAATTTAACAGGAGAGCTGCGGAGGATTTAATATCGGAGTTGGGAGTTGAGGGGTTTACGTGATCTTGTAAGGCAAGGTTAGGGAGTTCTACTGCTCATAGGCCTATATGGAATGATATTTTAGTTTTTAATAGTCTTGTAAAATTTTACAATATTTAGCATTTCCTTCATAATTTACACTTATTTTAACCTCACGAATGTACCTAAGCCATCTTACTTTCCTTCGCAAGAAAAAACTATCACTTGATGCAGTAATTCATTTCCTAATCTTTATATACATGTTGACCTGTATTCATGGGCGTAGCCAGAAATTCCAGTGAGGGGGTGATGTGAAACGGGTTATTAGCATGTATAAATTTACAATCACTAATAGAAAATACTAAATAATATTATATATAGACATATAAAATTTGAAAGCGTATAATAACTAAGTTTATTTCAAAAGTTTACAACTCAAAATTTATTAGACAGCTTACATATATAGATACATTGAATTCAAAAATTTATAATAATTAAGTTCAATTTATAGAGTAAAAATAGTTATTTGAATTTTCTATTAATTATAAAAAAATATTATACAAATTAAATTTATTTTATAGCACTTACCAGATAGTCCAAATTATGATCTAAAAAGTTGTTATCAGAAAAATACTTTAAGTTAATAAATTTCATGCAATGAAACCAAAATGAAACATTTTTTTATAAATTTAGGACTAAAATAAAATGTTTTTAATATGTTTGGAACCAAAACAGAATGTTTAATAGGATATGTACTAAAAGGAAATAATAATTAAAGAGTAAGGACTATCACGTAATTTAATCAATAAGAAAATGATTGAGACCTTAAATGGATAAAATATACTAGAGCCCCTTATTAATTATAAACTTACAGATAGGTACCTAAATTTAATCTTTCTACAATTGTATAACATATCCAAGTACACAATAATTTTTTTTAAAAATTTTAGGGGTGCCCTCTCCAGCCCCTGAATAGATACGCCCCTGCCTGTATTTTTTGGTCTAGTGATTAAGGTATAAAAAATAACAGGCGGAGAACAGGGTTTGAATCTCACCCCTCCACTCTCTCCTCAAATTCCGCATACGTTGATTCGGTGGCTTTCCCGATTTCGAAAAACTGATATCTTCTTCTCCTTGGAAATTGTTAGAAATTGTTAGGTCGAACAAGAAGAATAAGCAAAATTTATTTGTTCAACCATGATGATTCTACAAATTTTGTACAACTAGTCTCAAAATAAGATTACAATTACGAATTTTCTCAACTCTTAGGTTGCGTTTGGTTGTAGAAAACAATTTTCATTTTCTGTTTCTAGTTTTCACTTTCTGTGTACAGTTTTCTAAAATGCTTTTCAGAAAATATGTTTGGTTGTTTATACAATAAAACAGTTTTCTGAATATGAAAAATTGAAAAATATGTTTAATTAAGAAAATTTTCTTCACAATAAAATTCTATATTTTTACATTGTTAAAACATTCAAATGCAATACTTATATAAAAAAAAACATGTTCATATGATAAATAGAGCTTTCTTAGTTATAGTATTTTTCAACGTATAATACAATTCCAAATAAAGCATAATATCAAATATAATTAGATACAATAAAGTCAATGACTATGTGAGCATAATATCAAATATAATTAGATATAATATCAAATTTATGAATTTTAATTTTGTAAAGTATCTATGTTTTTTTTTTAATATGCGCACTTGCTGTAAATACATCAATAACTATTAATTACAATAGAGCAATTTTGCACAGTATTAACTACTCTCACAGCCCCGTTTCTTCTGCCCTCCATCCCTCCTCCCTACTGGTCTGATTTGGTTTAGGCCCTCAGGGTACTCGTCTGTGATGGAGGCGGAGGCTGGCGACGGTGGAGGAAGGTGACGGCCACAGGCGAGAGGCGATGGCGGAACCCGACCTAACAGTCTCGCCGGAGCCCGCTCGGTCCTCGTTTTGCTTCCTCGATCATGGCCTCGATTCACCGTCTTGATTCGTGCCATCCTCAATCACGTCTTGATTGGAGCTCCGTCGTCAATTCGCGCATCGGTCGTCGATTGCGCATACATCGGTTTCCCATTCGTTGATCGCGCATCTGTTGGTCGTGCCTCCATTGATCGCACATCCGTCGGTCGTTCTTCCGTGCCAGAGGGAGAAAGAGAGAGAGAGGATCTGTCGGGAGAAGGTCGAAGGCGCTGGGAGGGAGAAGTTGAAGGCGTCGGGAGGGAGAAGCCGAAGGCGCCAGGAGGGAGAAGGTCAAAGGCGTCGGGTTAGGGAGGCAGATCGCGTGACAGAGAGAAAGCGAGCCCGATGCATTTTTCATTTTCGGGAAAATAGAAAACAACTTAAACCAAGTTTTCTATTTCTTATTAACATAGAAAAATGTTTTCTAGGAAAACTGAAAAAGAAAAATATTTAACTAAACACATTTTCTTTTCATTTTCTAATTTTTGAAATTTTTTTTGGAAAAATTAGAAAATTCTCCACAAATAAACAGGACCTTAATCTCTACTTTTTTTCTTATACATAAATCCAAAAATGACGAAATTTTTTATAGGCTACACATCATCAACCTAATTACATTTAAGTAGGAAATAAATTGCATATTACAGAGATGCCGCGTCCAATCCCACAAAAAGCTCCTTGGATCGGCTGCACTTAAATGGAAGACCGTAAAACAATTTCTTGGCAATCAAGGAAAAAACATAACTTAACACCACTCTCTTGCGCATGAAAATCTCGGCATGCCTCAAATGCTTTCCATGTCGAGAGTGGTCAAACTACTCACATGGTCCTCCAACTTCTCGAATCCGTGTTTGTGTGTGTATGTATGTATGCATGCACACATACTTGCAAGTGACACGTGAACTGTTGAAATTTTAATTCATACTACTGTACTGAGAAGTTTCTTGAACAATTGATATGAATAAATTCAAAACCAAGCTCTTGGCTTAAATTATACCCAGTCATTAATGTTTTCAGATTTAGTCTGTTAGACAATTGGAGTCTATTTCAAACCTATCCGCCCATCAAATTGGTTCTTGAAATAGAGAAAATAGACCCGTCAATCACAAAATTTCAGAATCTTCTAAAACTTAAATAAATCGAAAAGTTTTAATAGCTAATTTTTTAGATGCTATCACAAATATTCTTGAGTAATATTTTTGGATTTTGCGGATCAATCTCAATGCTATTGGAAATCTTAAAGCAGATCATATATAATTGTTACAACTTCCACTAGGCAGCTAGGCTAGCCATGTAGGTGGAGGCAATACGGGCTAGAGGGCGCGCGAACCATCTAGCTTTGTTGTGTATACTCCCTGGTTTCTGAATTTAAAAGTGAATTTATTTTTTCTTCACTTAAATTTGACTTTATTTTTTTATAAATGACTTACATCTATTTATGTTCTTTAACAAAAAATATAAAAAACTATATTTAAAAACTGCAGGCTTTTTGTGAATACAAATTTCACTTTTATATATCAAAACATTGAAGATAAAATCTAAAAATTAATTACTGTGAATAATATATGAGTCAAAGAAATTGAAATATATTATTTGCAGTAATTTTTACAAGTAACTAAATGTACATCTACGTAATAAATTAATTAATCAAGGTATAATTTTTACATGTATTTCAAATCCAATTAAAACCAAACCTTAAAGTATTATTATTATTATTATTATTATTATTAAAAATGCCCACTTGATTTTTTTTTCTGAGGTTTGATACTTTTATTAGTTCAATGACAATAATGTCAGATGCAGTTAACGCATCCATATATAAAAATTAACCATTAATGTTTGGCTTGATGTTTAAAATTAAATCGCAAGTCTTAATACTATATCAGATAAAGTTACTAGCATAAAGTTTTGCAACTTGTTAAGAGGAAGCGGCAGAGCCAACTATTACTACCTTCCCAATTATGTGCACTATTTTTTATTCACATTAATTAATCTATAATTTTTTATTTTTAATATTTTTATATATAAATATAAAATTTTTAGATGTAAGTGATAAATGAAGGTGTATAATTTCTAAATACAAATTTTTAGCCAAATAATAACATGAAAAAATTTAAGTCAAACTTAAATTAAAAATTAAAATGGATCAAAGAACATGAGAGGCACATATAACATTGTTACATTTGAATATTCCCCAGCAAACGGGATTGTGTTGGGGCATCTGAAAGAGTGGAGTTTCCATAAATTGGGGTCTAATGACTAATGAGAGGCTTCGGGATCCTCCGAAACCATGTACTGTCCCAAAACTTACTTAAATAGGCATAAAACAACGTTGTATAGCTAACTTGTAACCACGACGCCCCTTGTAATAATGTTGCTGCAAATCTACCAGCCCCAAAAAACCAGCAGCGTCCCCAGAGATCGAAGGCGAGCTGCTCAATTTTGGGGCCTAGTTTGATACACACTGTTAAGGATTATAAAAACCACTTTACAAAAGACACAAAGAAGCACTCGAGTCGAGATCGTCCCCAAGCCGAAGTGACAAATTTGTAAGTGTAGTAAGGTCAGTTAAACTTTATATGAAAGGAAATGGGAAGTACATATACACTTAATTTATTTTAACATAATTTAATTTAATTTAAAACAAATTATTTTTATTTTTATATTTTTTATCTGAAACCAATCTCGTTTGAAAATAAATATTATGTGGGTGTAATAATCTATTTAAAATAAATTTTTACATTGGTGTTAAATTTTTAAGAATTTTTATTTTTTAGGCAATAAAAGAATTCATAAAAAATTAATAATATTATAAAAATTATATTTCAATATATTATTACACCTATATAATATTGAATTTCAAATAAATTTGGTTTCGGATATATAAGATGTAAAAATAAAAATAAGTTATTTTATATTAAATTGACTTAAGTTAAAAGTAATAAGTTATGCTCCTTTCCTTTTCTCAATTAACTATAACTTATAATATATTTCATCGATCCCATGTTTCTTATGCATATGACCTTGGTGCAGAAATTTAAAAAAAGTAAAAAAATAATATATATATTTTTTTAGTTTTACCCCACATAAATCAGGAAAGATAGAAAAAATAAATATTAAAGTGACAATTTGAAGAGTAATATGATAAAATAATTTACATAAAAAAATAAATGTTGCAAAGGTTTGGTTTGACACAAAATAATAATTATTACAAAAAAATACATATCATTATAAATAATAAATAATAAATAGAAAGAAAGGAACAAACTAGTAATACTTTCTCTATCTTGGTCTATGTAATAACATTTTTTTGAATTTTTTTTTTATGAAAGGTTCCAAGTTAAGTGATGATATTAAAGTAGACATTATAATTTGCTCCACACATCAATCGATGATTGTTTGTTGATTCACAATCAAAGACATTTTCTATGGCAAATCAAGGTTAATAGGCTAAAAGCTCTTTATTCGTATATTTTAAGTGGTACTTCTGATAGTAGAAAAATGTTCCTATATATTTCATCCATATTTGTGCTATTTTATTATTAAATTTACTAGATCATAATTGCATTTTGTATTTTATTGAATTGTAGGTTGAATTGTGTTATTTTGGGGGTTTGAGTGATCAAATTGCATGAATTTGGGACCAAATTACACAAGGGAGTGAGTTGGAGGCTGCCCAGAAGAGAAATGGAAGACCTGAAGCTGAAGACAAGGCAATGCTACAGCATGAACTAGTGCATTCAACAACAGTGAGGGCAGAAAAAGGCAAAAAATGGACAAAAACTTCTCATGTTATTGCATGGATTTTTCATGCTACAGTATAAGGGTAGGTTTCATTTCATGCAGCCGTATCACGATGTCTCCAGACGTTTCTCAGCTTCTTAAAAATGGGGTTTTGACATTTTTGGGGGACCATTTGGACACTTGGCATTCCTATACATTTGAAGGCCCTCGAATCTCACTTAACCACCTTATAATTGGGGGATTGTTGGTAGTTGGAAGAGGACAAGACTAAGTGGTTGGGGGTAGGTCTTTCTACATTGTCGTAGTGGCATAACTACGGCAAAATGCTGTAGTGTGGTAAGAGTCATCCAATTAAAAAATGAAATGACAGCTATCAAATTTTTTACTCGAGACCTGTTCAGCAAATATCTTTAGGGGAGAAAAAAAAAAAGGAAACAGGGAAAGCAGAACTGTGTAAACATAGAGCAAGGGTGAACAGTAAAAAAAATCCATCGCAATTGCAATTAAAACTGAGGAAGGGTTTTGTGAGAGTCAAAATTTGTTAGGGAGGCACTTAATCAAAAACAACAAGAGAAGTAGCGCGGTTGGAGGTGGGAGAGTAGCAGGATTGTCGTATTTGGTAGCGAGAACATATTTCCATATGAGAAATCTGAATAAAGGTGAATCTTCAAAAAAGTAAGGTTAAGTGTATGTATTTGTGTTATAGTTACTGTAATGAGTCTAAGGTTTAGTCTTATGGGGTGGATTGATTTGTAAGAGATGTATACTGTTTGTTCGTAATTTAGGGTTTTCGATGTTCTATACAAGCCGTCCATTATTTGGTAGAAACACATTTTTCTAAGTCATCAATGCTATTGGTTTCTCCAAATCAGCTTTATTTATGGTATTGATCAAGGCTCTAGAATAAGGGAAGCACAACGAAACAGAAAAAGTTTGCAAATATTATTCGATTAGGAATGCTTTTTTTGTCCATTGTTGCTTTTTATGTGTCCTTATGGCCTTGACAAGAAAAGTAATAATGAGGGAAGAAAAGCGATAGTTTATGGTGATGAATTAGTCATAGTCAGCATGGTCTAATCACTTTAGAGAGAAAAGTGGGAAGAAGAGGTCAAAAGCGATAAGTGGAAAAAAAGAACGAGTGTTTCTGTTCTAGCGAAGCCACTGTTTTTATTTTGTTAACGCATTTTTTTCTTGTCAAATGCTTTGGGTTATTAGTGAGGATAAAACTATTGCTCTATACACTAAAAAAGTTTCAAGTTAAAAAAAAAAAAAAAAGAGCCCATACCACTTCCGGGTGCATGGAACAATTATCAATAAGTGTTGTAGCATATTCTTTGAGCTTGTGTTTGTAAATTAATTGTTGCAGAAAAGTTAATTTGAATTGACTGCAAGAAGGCAGATGAAGAGAGATGCAAGGCAATTAAGGTGGTACATAATAGTTTGGTAAGTTTTCTATTTTCTAAATATTTATGAACTGATTTTTAATAATAGGAGTTGTGTAAAATAAATGTGTTTGTAGCTTTGTCAGGAGCGTTGGGGTGAGAATGTCTGTTGAAAGAATAGTGAATATACAAAAAAGATGGGTAAGGGGATGGAAAAGTCGAGATTAAAGTGCATGGTATGGGCATTTTGTATGATGATGAATAGATTGTCAGAAGAGAAGGTACAGATGCTAAAAGATACAGCTTTTTGGAGTTTGTTGGCTATAAAATCACGCACAATTTTGATGGAGTTGGTGATAAAAATGGTGAAGAATTTTAATGTAAAGAAAAAAATGTTTCATTTTAATGGAATTGAGTATACGATTAAACTTAAGGACTTCACTAAGATTATGGGTATTAAAGATAGGGTGGAACGAATTAAGTAATCTGAAGGTGATCCACCAACGAGGGATTTGGTGAAGTACTGTTGTAAGAAAAAGAAAAATTTAGGATAGACCGTGAGCAAAGAAGTTGTGGAGCATGATTTGCTTTGAGGGAGTCACAAGGAGAAGGTGCATCTAGCATTTGCTCTATATTGTATGGTGAATAAGATATGTCCACCAATTTGTACCCACATCAGCTTGGGTCATCTATCATGGGTTGCCGACGTAGAGAAAATTAAAGAGAAAGGTTAGGCAACATTGGCAGTTGAACAATTGGCTACAAGAATTGAGAAGTAAAAGATGAATAACCATCAAAAGTTAACGGAATGAGCATTTTTTTTTATGCTTAAAGACGTTTTTTGTGAGATATCCTACTATTGGTGCTTTTAATATTGATAGCTTGAACCCCATTGTAGTTTAGCTAAATAAATGATTAACACAGAGGTTATTAGCAATATTGATATATAATGGTAATTCATGTGTAGGTAATTCCAGTAATTTAACAGGAAATATGCTTATTGTAGGTTTATGAGGATGAAGATGATATTGATGGTTTGAGATTTGGGAAGGATGGGGGGAAAAATGTCGAAAAAGATGAAGAAGATGAAGAGGAATTTGACATCAGTGGTAAAAGGAGGAAGGAGGGCAAAGATTCAAGACATGAAGATTATGATGCAGCTTGTAATAAGAAATAAGGAGTTGTGGGCATAAGAAGCATTAAAAGAGTGTAAAATTATAGCACATCAGAGTGGGGTGATTATGATAATAAAGATAAAGAAAAGTTTGATAAATTAGGTGAAAATGTTGATAAAGTCATATTGGAGTTTGGAAGATTGAGATCAGATGTGACAATGATTGTATTGACGCAGGAGATTTTTAAATGTACAATGGAAAAAATTGCATAGAGCATTAATGTGCTTATTGTTATAGGAGCAACAAAGCCGATGAGGGATGATAGGGTAGATTACCATGCGTCAAATGTCCCAACAGTAAGGAGGTTCTTATGTTTCTCCACATGATGATGTTCCCAATGTACAAAATTTTATGTCTCCAAAAAAGACTGAAGATGGGATGGATGAACCAGGTAATATGGAGAAGGATGCGGCTGAGAAATAGGAACTGGTATGGAGAAAGATGAGAAACCTAAATAGGATTCAAATAAGATGGAGATGAAGGAAGATGAAGGAAGATGAGGCATGCTCAAAAAGTGAATGAGAGAAGTAGAATTAGCAACTTGAAATGTAGTTAAGAGCTCGTGTAAAATGAAGTTTTGAGTTGAAAGTGAAGAAGATGTGTTGAAGTGTGAGGATGAGGATGAGATATATGAGAATGAAGAAAATAAGAAGGTAAATTGTTTTTAATATTACATACTCTATACTTACATAATTTGGATTTGAAAATGGTTTTTGTAAGTGTTGTGGTGACATTAAACGCAAGAAATGAAGGAAATGATCAAATTTTTTATGAAACAGGATGTAATAGGTAGAAAGTTAGAGCGAACTACGAAACCATCACATTTTCAGAAATCTTCATTTTATACAGTAGGGAGGATGACAGGTTCTTTGAAGGAACGGTTTTGTGTTAGCCTTTATGTGTTGGAAGCCCTTATTGAGGATACGTTGCATCGAGTTATCCAGTACACTCTTGTTGAGGACATAGATGGCACGTGGTTAGTATAGTATTTTGATTGAGTTTATGTTTTCCTTTCAGAGAAATGAGAATTTGTAGTTATTTATATGATGTTTAAGGATTAAATTATTTAGTTGTTTCAATGAGGTTCTTGCTGTGTCACCTTTCAGAATATAATTGTTAAGAAAAAATTTCAAAACATTAAAACTATGCAGGCGGGTGGTATCAACTGTCATAAGTTACATTGCTACAATATTGGGTGTGAAAAAGTCAAGGAAAAAGGATGTTATTTGTTCATGGTGGCTTCTAATTGAATTTTCAGTGCATTAGTAGTTTAATTTATTAAAGGTTATTGTTTGTTGTGATTTGCATATATTGAAATTTGGCAACATTTGGTATGCTATAGTATGCAACTCTAGCAGATGAAACATGTGCTCCTGAGCAATGTGTTGATCATGGATGGCTCAATTTTACGAAGGGAAAGGGGCATGATCTTGAGAAGGTTAGCGCAATAATACACTAAATCAATCACCAACACTATATTTTAAGAGTATATTAAGTAGATGTTGATATTTCCAAATTTATGTGCCAGTGTATGATCGGCTATTGAAGCATTTTTTTTTTGTTATGCTAGATATATTGAATTGGGAAATGTAGGTCTTCGCCTCATTGTCACCTAATAAACCAATCCAGCAATACAAGTAATGGCTAGAACATATTGTACGTTTGTGAATGAAGTTACGAACTCACATATAATTATGAATGTCATAATTGTAGTTTTGTTATAATTGTAGGTAACATCTATAGAGTACACCATTCAACTAAGAGGGAATTGCTTTTTTTATTTCAAAGATGTTCAAGTCACCATTATAAAGCAACCTAATGGTTATGCTTGTGGTATTTTGACTTGTTTATTGCTGGAGAAGCCGTATCTAGCCGCATTCTACAATAAGACGATGATATGGGTGATATTTTAATTTGAACAAGCATAGGTGAATATGAAATTATTTTGGTCTTACATTTTCATCTTTGCAGAGGGATAGTCACCAACAACGGTGTGATTTACTGCTTTGAATTTTAAAAGGTGAGGACAATAGTAGTTGGCCACAGCTAGAGAATGTAGCAAATAGTTGACATGATGCAAAAGTAAAATAGAATGAGCTAATTGTTTTGGACATTCGAGATATCTTGTCATCTAGAGACCCACCAACTAGTAAGAGGTTGAAACGAGCTGCATCACCAAAAAATCTTTAATGTGAAATATTGATTTCAGAATCTTTGGATGTCTTAATAAAGGATAAGAATGAGGGGAAAAGAAAAGGGAAAGGAGAAACAAAAACATAGAGGAAGAAGACTTAATTGTAAACACATACGTTGCACTTTTATATTCAATTCAGTAGTGTTTACTTCATTATTGCTAGTTTGCATATAAGGCATGAAAGATAAAAAGAAATGTGACTAGGTTCATAGAAAAGCATTTACTTTCATGAAAAAGCAATAAAAAATAGAAAAGTGAGAAAGTGAAAGAAAAAGTGTTTACGTCTAAAGAAAAGCAATTAAACTACTAGAAAATCGTTGAAGTGGAAGATAAAGTGATTATATGAAAGGAATAATAATAAATAGGAAGAAAAAGGGAACTGGTTTTGGTGGTCACTGTATCACATTCAGGCCTCTGATGGTAAAACAGTAACACCCATGGTTGTCAACTGATAATGACTGGTTCACATTCAAGCCCCTGATGGTGAACCAGTTATCCCCTAATTATGAAACAGTAATGACTGGTTCATAATAAGGATGTGATTGGTTCACATTAAGGCCCCCGATGGTGAACTAGTGAGTCCCCTGATTGTGAATCGATAATGACTTGTTCATATGTAGGGGGCAACTGGTTCACATTCAGGCTCCTAATGGTGAACTAGTGACCCCCCTGATGATGAACATGTAATGACTGGTTCACATTTAGACCCTTGATGGTGAACCAGTGACCCCTTTATTGTGAATCGGTGATGCCTAGTCATATTTAGGCTATTGATGGTGAACTGGTAATGACTTGTTTACATTTATGGGGTGGCTCATCCATATTTAGCCCATTGATAGTGAACTATTGACCCCCTTCATTGTGAACCGGTAATGATGGGTTCATATTCATGGGGTGACTGGTTCATGTTTAGGCCCCTGATGACGAACAAGTGACCCATTGATTATTATTACATTCAATGGGTGATTGGTTCACGTTTGGTGTATGAACCCTAAACTCGTATTCTACCCAAACTTGTCGACAAGTGGAAAAAGAAAAACAACATTTAATCCAAACTCGATCAATTGCTAAAAAAACCAGATTCATAGGATCAGATGCAACTGGATGCCCGTCGGATTAGACATCCATTGACATCCCTATTAATGACCCCTTGATGGTGAACCATTACTAACTGATTCACATTCAAGAGGTGACTGGTTCACATTTAGGGCCTAATCGTGAACAAGTGACCCCCTGATTGTGAACTGGTAATGACTAGTTCACATTCAGGCCCCTGATAGTGAACCAGTGACCCACCTGGCCGTGAACTGATAATGGCTTGTTCACATTCAAAGGGTGACTAGTTCATATTCACGCTCATAATGGTGAACCAATGACCCCCTTGATTGTGAACCACCAACCCTAATGGCTTACATTCAAGGTTACGATGGTAAACCAGTGAACTTAATGGTTAACATTTTGGGCCTTGATAGGAAACCAGTGACCTTAATGGTCCACAATCACGCCCCTAAATGGTCACTGGACCTAGGTGCTACACTTTAGTAATTGTAACTCAAGTGTAGATTGTTGCAAATAATAAAATCTCGGGAGTCCGAATGTCTAACCATAGGAAAGTGAATTAAGAAATACAAATTACAAATTTTTAACAAAAAAAGTATTTATGCAAGGTGTAAACAAATGTTGATTAAAACTCAAATTTAAATAAAATAGCGAAGATTAGGGGATCCACTTTTAATATACCAGTTATGATTAATTTTAGCCTATCTTGCCATTGAATTGGGATCCGCAAATAAAGGAGGTCCCAATTGAAAAATTTGGTAATCAAATTCCAAAAATATTCAGCATAAGTTAGTAATAGTTTTAATTGATCTTATAACACCAATATTTGCTAATGGGTTCAAGTATCTATCATGTCAACCTTTGGCCACAAAAACTCAAGGTTTTAGTGTAGTCACGTTCTACAGAGGGAATCAAGTAGGTTTTGTACCAATGATCGACTATGATGAATTAAGACTTCGACTTAATAAGAAGGGTAGTTAAATCGATTAAGAAAGTAAATACCGTTTATATTGTGATCCATGTAAATAAGTCATAACCTTTATACCATAAGCTCTACCCTTTCACCTTAGCAAAAGAAAAATTAGTTACCAATGATAAGAATAAACAACATATATAAAGATAAAATAAACATAGATTGAAAGATCAAACTAAAAACCAGAAGAAATAACCTTGAATAGAGCTTCGGGGTTGAAATAAGAATAAAACCAAAGGAGAAAAACTAACCTTGATACAAGAACTCTAAAATAGCCTAAGAACAAGCTTAATTTGGTGCTCCCTTACCTATTTATAGAGCCTTGGGGTAGGCAAAATAGTAAATGTTAGGTTAAAATAGTAAAGGTTGGTGAATATAAGTCAATAATGGTGACCCAATCTTCTTTTATTTTTTTTGACCCACATAGATTTAGCTCTTTCTCAAATTACAAGATTTGTAGATCTCTTATTTAGCTTCAAAATGATAGCTTGATCAATAAAAACTAACATTTGTAGCCCAAGTTATGTTTTCTCTACCAAAATTGCTCTTCATCACGCGGCAGAACAAATGGTCTCATTTATAATTAGATTTTAGCAATGAAAACGATCAAACTAATTCTCAGGATGTGAAGTAGGATTGAAGACCAATGTGCTGGCTTTTAGATGAATTTGGAATCAATCAATTCTAACATGCATAGCTTCAGATATGATTTTTCTTGTAAATGGTTGCCAAGTACACGAATCTGTTGGAACTGATTCTGTTTGCGATCCAAATTTGACCTCCTTTATCTCTCAATTAGGTTGAACCACGAACTGAAAATTGTTGACATTTAAAGCCTTGATCATTGGTTCAAGAATTGTGAGATATCATGATTTTATCCACTTACATAAAAAGTAGTTATTTAGCATAATTTTTAAATATGGATGAATGCTAACCCGCGTATGAATAGTGAAATGCAGTGAATAATAACCCCACGTATGAATAGTAAATATGTATATGAACAGTGAATGCATATGAAAAGTAATCTGATGGAATAACTGCTCTAATTAGAGAAATTAATCATACTCAAAGTGTATAATGATGATTTAAACCCTTAATAGCTATACACTTATGAGTATTTATCATTGGGTCAATGATGCGGCCCAAAAATGGCCCAAGTTTCCTACAATTAACCTTAGGCAATTCACCTTCTTAGTGAAATTTACATTTACCACCGTTTCCCCCCCAATACTTGTCGACCTCTCTGACGCACACCTCGTCCATCTCGCCATCACTCGCCGTCGATCTCCCTGTCAACCACCCAATGGCTTAACTCACTGCTCTCCTCCTACCACTCAACTCGTCGCTTTCCCACCTACCACTTTCTCACCTTTTAACACACCATTCTTCCCTGTGCCATTCCCCCTCCGGTCATCGTAGAAGCCAGTAAATATCAATAGCTTTGAGCGATTGAAAAAATTTTATCAAGGAGTTACAATGTGGTCACACACCATCAATAATCAAATGACTTTCACTAGCAAAACCATTCCACCCTGCTATGTTGGTTTACCTCAACCCAATCTCGCATGTGTCACATCCATTTCATTTGGTACGTTATATTACATTATTGCTTCTATACATTTTGCATGTTCTTAGATTTTGATGTATTGATAACTTTTGTGATTTGCATTATTGGTCTTAAACATAGTGCTGTGGAACTAGCTTCTAGAAAAGTGTTTAAAACTTGTAATAGGCGACATACACTTTAAAATGGTGATTTGCACTAAGAAAATGTGATGTGCTAAAAAAATGACATGGACTACAAAAAGTGATATGCATTATAAAAAAAAAAGTGATATGCAGTGGGGACTATGAAAAAGTGATATGCACTATGGAAGAAGTGATGGTAGCTTTATAAAAGCAATGGCTTATTTACTAGTTGATGACACTATTTTGGCAATTTCACTGACTTTTATGAAGTCATTTGATTTTTCAATTTTTTGTTGAATCAACTGAGAACCTTTAAAGGACATGCAAGTGTCAAGAATCTACTAGACTAGTTTGAAGAATTCCCGAAGACCATCAGTGATATGATCAGAGGGATAGGTTTGTTCACAAGCACTAAAGCCTTAAAGTCTACATATTGTTGCAAATATCTTTTTTGTGTTCCCAGTCATTTTTGGTGGGATACCATGCACACATTTCACTTCCTAAATATTGGTGAAATGACTATGACACCATTTGAATTTGCTGTTATTATGGGGCTAAGGTGCAGTGGAGTAAGAATACCAATTAACTTGAAGATATACAAATATTCAGGCATGATGGCAGAACTTATAGGTGACCACTGGGATATGTTCTCTAATAACGAGAAAATAAGCTCTCTGATGTAATTGACACTTATTCAACCTATCAAACAAAGACAACTTAAAGGAAAACGCATTTGGTTTGCATTTTTTTTGGCAAGTATGCATAGGATGACAATATTCTGCGACACTAGTACACATGCGTTTTACACATTTTGGTTATCTGTAGTTGCTGACATCTCCCAATTGCATACGTATAATTGGGGTGGCACAACTCTTACTTCCTTATACTTATACATTGATGGCCTGAGCAGGAGTACATAATGGAGTGGAGGATTTTGGCAAGCATGGCAACTAATCTCACTGTAATAGTTTGTAATAATCTTGATTTAATTACTTTCATAAACTGCCATTACTTAACATGTTTTTCAAACCAGTTGCAGACATGGGCTTATATGGACTTTGTTTAGATCAACCTTTCCCTAAAATTGATGGGGTTAGACTAGCACCCTCATGCAAAACACCATGCGGAAGGCTAATTGAGGGGCATGACATGTAACACTAAATGGTATATTAAGCAGTTCAAATCCATGAAGACTTCATGAGTCATTTGGTGGCCATGGCACTATATGAATTGTAACCTCCCCGATTATGTGCACCAAAGCCTTACCCCATTCAGAACAAGAACGTTACTTGATGGTCCATGTGGTCAAGTATGGTATCTTTCAGAAAAGGTTTATTGGCAAAATGTACTCCAAGTGCCATATAATGAGAGATTGGTACCTGATCATCCTCCTGCTTCAATGTTAAAGAATAAATGGCATTCTGCAAAACTTGAAGTAACACTTGGGGGTACTTGTTGGGATTAGTTTGTCACAAGTCATGAAAAAGGTACCTATATGGTCTAGTGGGTAAGACAGCAGAAAAACCTATTGTAGTAACTGGAAGGAAGTGATCCTCTTGCTTTTACTTCTGGCATTGGTGCACCTTCTGCATCCACAACACCAATTCCAGAAAGGGGTATTTTGTGCTAAAATACGGATACCTTCTGGTTCTATGTTGCTACTAGATATCGACAAAACTAAACGTAAACTATTGCGGATCCTAGACATCGCTGATAAAGATGTCAAGGAGACCCCGCTCGATCTAGCAGTTAAAACTGTAAGTTCATTACAACATCCTTTCTTCATATTTATTTCACTTAAACACAATCATTTCTTATTTTTCATTTGTAAAATACCAATAGATCAAAAGAGAGTATTGAAAAGTTTTAAGATTAGTAGCGGCATTAAAAACTTATGACAAAGAGAATGTGGAAGGAAGCTAGCAAACTAAGATTGAGAGAATGCATAAGTGATTTAACGATCTAGTAATAACTAGATATAGTAAACCGTGCTCATGCTTAACTTCATCTCATTGCAGTTCACTTGTGGGAAAGAAGGACTTACACAACCTATTTGATATGGTAATGAAGCAGTGTAGGACCAAAAGTCTATTGACTCAGATAAAGATGACGAAGGAGATGATGCTAATGAAGGCGAGGGTGAAGACCCTAATTCTCCTGATGGATTAATACCTGTCAGACAACATGGTGATTGTGATGGTGATGAAGAAGATAAAGGTGAAGATGATGGAGAATATGAAGGCTCGGATGATGCGTAAGATGATTTTAGTGATGAAGATGATGAAAATGGGAATGGTTCATCTTATCAACAAAATGCCCTGGAGGCCTGTTCCAAAGAATGGGTAGATATACCTGCTAATAAGGGAGGAGAACATAAAAAAGATTCAATCTTATTAATTCAACTTAAGCTTCAGCTATATGTTTTTATGGAAGGATGGACATAATGCTAAGATGTTACCATGTTCGTGTTAGGATTTTTATTATCTTTGGATCTGTATGAATGCTTATTAATTGCAATTCTCAATCAGAATTCTTTCTTATTAATGTGAACTAGATTGGCTACTCTTTCATCTTCTTTTTTTCACAATCGACACCTTTTCACCCGCATTGTCACTTTTTCTACATTACAAATGTTTTCCCTCACCACTTCACGCTTTTTTTCTCTTTATAACATTTTTCTATATCTTCCTAACGCTTTTCTTAAAAACACTTTTCCGTGTCTTCTAAATTTTGTTCTGCTAACTCTATCAATTTTTCTCTACTAAAAATGATTTTTTCTCTCTTCAAAATGCTTTTATTCACAAATTGACATTTTTTTTCTTCTTAATAACACTTTTCCTCTAACTCTATCATATTTCTGTACATTTAAGTCCAAATTCTTTTCAACCATTTCTCCACCAACATAAATAACTACATGCATATCATTCCAATACTATTCTTTGAATAAAATTCACAACTTTCAAGATTAATCTCCACTTGAATAATGTCTCCACTGACCAAAGAAGGTGTTATCTTGATCAATAGAACAACTCGTTTGGCTTATGTATCCCACTTATCCCTGTCTGAAATGTCCAACTAGCAAATTAAGAATGTAGCAAGCTTTGAAATGACATACCTTGATTATGGAAAGTGATAATAAATGAATCAGTGTTTTCAGATAATGGCATAGATTCATTGTCTCGTTCTTTAGTATCTGGGCAAACTAAAGACAATGACATACTACGTTTACCATTACTGCTACCTATAGGATCCCCCATTACAAAACTTTCACCTACAGTTTGGGTATGTGATGATAAGCTCTCATTTACATGACCCCTCTTATGGCCTTCTCCAATAACATCTAATTGTTTCATACACAATGGTGTTGTGTGATTGATTAGACTACATTTCTTACACTTCACCTACCGTTTATTAGTATTTGTTTTATTCTTCCCATGCATGCTCCCACTAATCACAACTGGATTATGAACAATATTAGGATTTAAATCTATGACATCATTATGCATACTCGACTTCCTTTTACACACCTTATCATATAACTCACCAGTCTGGACAGTCAACCTACTCAATTATTCTCTTATTATATTAAACCCCTCTTTATCATACCTAGTTGCAAGGTAAAATATAACCCCATTATCACCCCATTTTCGTCAGCTGACCCTGCCTTGTACTAATAACCTGCTGCATATCAAAAACCAGTTCCTTTACACAATTATTTTCAATTTGTTTCGTTGTATCCTTTTTTCATTTTTTCAATATCAAACTATTCAGAATCCTCATGAAATTTTCTAACTTTAACACAGAGAATATGTGTCAGCATGGAATCCCTAGAACATAATAAAAAAGATGAATCACTATTAAAACTATTTCTCATTCTTCAATCACCACTAATTTAACTAAACAAACTGTAGCTTCATATGTTTGTTCTCTGCATGAACATTTCCATATTGCCCTATTCTTCAAGTTCTGAACCATTTACGGTCGTGCCTCATTGGCATGTCTACTAACATGATAGATTTTATCCTCACCATTAACATAATGATAATCTGCAACATAATTAGCTTCTTCTATTATGTATTGCGCACTTTTTGGAACATGGCTGACGTGTAGTCATCACTTGCATAGATCTCAAGCAACCTAAGATGGGTACTAAATTGTGGATTTGTTTGTCTGCTTTTAAAGTTATTTAGAATCTTATTCTCATATAATCTTCCTAATGCTATATTAACATGCCGAACAAATTCATACATTTTCAACGTACTTCCAAGAAATCTCTTTTAAAAAGAGTGCATGCCTTTGGATCATTGGTTACTTGTTTGAATAAAAAACACCATAATTTAAAATATGTGATTCTCTACATCTCACACATGTCATAATTTTTATGCACCCATTCATTATCGTCCAACTCAAACTTTCCCACAGTTGCTGCCCACTGCATTTTAAACTCATCCACATCATCCATACCATTCACTAACCTTGCAAATTGATCTCTAAATCTGTTAACCTTGACATTCTCTTTGCAATTGTCTTACAGGGGCCAAGAGCATAATCGGTGTCTTGCATCCATAAGCACTTTTCTTATCACTAGTTTCATTGTTTTGTCTTTGTCTGTTGTAACAGTTGTAGGAGTCTTCTCCCCATACAATCTAAAAATCTTTCTAAAAGCCATAAAAAACCTATCTCTAATTAATCAGAGACAAATGCACATCCAAACACTGTACTGTTATAGAAGTGGTTTACCCATGTGAACATAACATACAATATTGTAGCTTGAATCAAATCCAATAACATCACCAAAACAAGCATAATCCATGTGCATTGCACTGTCAACCTAAAATATATACTTCAACTTGTTTTCCTTGTCAACTGTATATCGACAAAAAAACTCTGGATCTTTACTTGCATGGCAATTTAGGTATGTAATTGTTATCTCTGCATCACTATCTAATATTTGCTACCTCTTGTCATTATTTACAAAGTTGTATAGGTCTTTTGTTATAAACCTGACATTTCTATACCCTCTAGCAACCTGCACCATATAGTCCGTTATCTAACTTGTCTTCACACAAATCTTCTAATCTGTTTGTTTGCTCTTTATTAGTTACATTTATGCGTCAATGAGATCGACAAATCTACACTTCTTGTTTCTCTGCAAGAAAATGGTTATGGGTGCTGTTGAACTCCATCACAACAAACTTCCTTGTAGCATGATTTGAGTTCACCAAAAATGACGCTAGACATCCGCATCTACTCACTATTTTAGGTTCTCTTACCCTGTCTGGTGTTTGGAATTTTGACACATTGTATCCCTCATTCCCATAAACCTATTTCCAATGATATACAATCCTCTTGTTATCAACCTTTCTTTCTTGTCGAAAACCCTATCACATGACCATATTTATTATAGAAGTAGTCTATAGTTTCAATTGAGGCAAACTTAATTCCATGAAAATCTTCAAGCACCCATTTGCACACGAGTATATTTATCTTGACAACTATTGCATTCTATAAATCATCCACCATAGTATCATCCGCCATGTGATCTACTTCTTCACTAATACCTATTTCCATTTCATGTTCACTTTTAAAAGGATTATCTCTACTTTCATTAATTTTTACACCCATTTGGCTAGGTAAGCCTTCAGATAACCATGTACTGTTACCATAAGTACTATCCTCTCCATATGTCCATTGTGCACCAAATTGAAGAACAAAAAGGAAAAGAAATTTATAAACATTCTAATCATTTTAACTTACCTTTTAATGCTTTTTGGCATAACTAAACGCTTTTATTTTCTCTTTATCGCTTTTCCTTCTTAGGTTTTTTTCTTCTATCATTTTTCTTTAACTCTAAATGCCTTTCTATCTAAGTTACCACTTTTTGTTAACTTTTATCACTTTTACTTCAATCGATTCTTTTATCTATTTATTGCTTTAAACAACTCATAATCACTTTTCTTTTTAGACAATTGAAATCTCTTCCTATCACTTTTGTGTATCAAGAAACACTTTTTCGTTAACCTAATTACTTTTAAGAACTGTTCTTCACACACTGTGTTATCATACTAGAAGGAATGACTTAGTAAAGCACAAAGGTGACTTAGTATACACAGAAGTGTTTATACTTTAAGAACATCAAAAAAAGCTGCATCATAGAGCTTTTTAGATAACTCTTCTTCAAACAAATTTTACTCTATTCACTAAAACAACAATAACACAAACCTCCAACTTCAGCTTGATACTTCACCACTAACATAAACTTCTGCACCACTTCCACACAAAGGATTCAACCTTCTATATTCTCCTCTGTGTCATCATAAACTTAGATGACCTTGTAGCAACAATGTAGGAATTCATCTGAAAAATTGTCAGGATTCAACACTAATGGCCTTTGTCTTCCAAACTCGGTTTCCCCCAACCTAATACATTTGCATTCAATTATGGTTACCAACCAATTTACTCCTTAGCAACCATAATAATGCATTAATTTCCATCACCTCATATTCTATTCCACTTTAGCCTGCTCTCCCTGTCAATATAAACAATTTTACTTTTATTTTTCATTCATATAATAACTTTTATCTAAATATTTCTTTTCCTTACCAACATATTTTAATTTTGTTCAGACAATAATTCTTTTAATTTGTTTTTCCTTAAATTATATTAATATCTTCTAGCTCTTTTTAATTTTCTTGTTAAATTCCTACTTCATTCTCATTGTTTTATTTAAGGATGTTCCTTTTACCATTTAAATTCTCACCCCAAACTCTTACAACTAGTATAGCTGGTTATTAGGTAGTGGTGCGTTTATGCCCCATTTTTTTTTTTTCTGCACTATCTGCCCCAACTGCCGCAGCAACTTGACGTAGTGGCAAAGTGGAATTTTTTGGTTAGAGGTTCAAATATATTCTACTATAGGTTTTGTATTCTCAATTGCTCTAATAGCCATCTCTAGAGAGAAAGCTTGGAGCTTGGGAGCTTCTTGAAGGGCTAGGAGACTAGAGCTTTAGGGGAGTTTCTTGGTTATTTCTTTCCTTTTGCTCTGTATTTAGGTATGTATTTTTTGGATTCTAGCATGATGTTTGTTTTAAGTTAGAACATGCAGTAGATTCCTTTATCTCTCTATAATATAACTCCTGATTCTTGTTGTTCTTATGTTAATTTAAGGTATTCCATGAATGTTTCTGATAGCCGAAGGCCTTTCGCCTCTTCCAGTACGCGCTTCCCCGAAGGGCCGTCTGGGGAGCCTGATGTAGCTCGGAAATAAGCATTGCCAACGACCTCGGCAGAAGTGAAGTCGAGCACAACAAAGTAAGCACTTTGACTAAGATGCCAAAATTATTTAAATGTGTTGCCGGCTACCTCGGGAAACCGAACATATCGTCTTCGGGAGCAAAGAGCCAGCTGCTGAAAGCATGAGAGATTCCCCCGAAGGCATAACTCCCCGAGCCACCAACATGATTCCCGAGGAAGGGCGTCCGTGCCAAGGGGGCGACCTCGCCCAAAGGGCCTCGGGAATACGGCATGAGCATTTAATGAGCATTTAAGGAGCCTCTGACAGGAAACCCACACGCTGCCTGAAATGGCGACTTGACGCACTGACGCCGTCCAAGTCCCATCTCAGCCACAAAACCAGGAGCCTACAGACGGCTACCTGTTCCCTACGCCCAGAAAGCACAGAGAGGATCCGACCGAACAGGTGTCAGGATCTGAACGGGCCAGGCATTTCTATAAATACTAGGAAAAAAGACTTGGCAAGGGATCGGATCCATCCCCTCTCCGTGATCAGCCCTCGCCCATAGCTGAAAATATATGCAGGCTAGCTCTCGCACCTTTCTAGCATGCCTACTTTATTCATTACCGGAGCACTGACTTGGGCGTCGGAGGCTCTTCCCCGGAAATCCATCCCGGGGACCTCCTAACCCTTTTTTCTGAGCCTTTCAGTTATTTTCCCACCTGGGGAATATCTCAGCAGGACGTCCTTCCCCCACGGAAGCTCCCTCGGAACTCACCATGTCACTGGACAGAGATGCCGGAAGGCATCAGTTTCCTCTTTTGTGTTGTCCACCATTGTCCTTAATTCCTGTGTATTGATTGATCACCTTCACACATCACATAATCTTTACTTTGAGCTCGAGAGAGATGGAGTACAAGTGAAATTAGGGAGTAAAGCATAGTGGGTTAGGCAAATGATAGTATTCACTCAACCTATTAGGTGCACGATAGGGGTTAGGTCTTAATCCACCTTAGATTAGTGAATGAGCTTAAAAGATGTCATTGTTAGCCCATGGGTAAGCAAAGCTTGGTCTTGAGAGAGATAATTTTAATGTTAGAATTCCCACACCACATTAGGAGTTAATATCTATTTATCTTAATTTAGTTAGGTAATGAGATAAAATTGTGAAATCCTAGGGAGATAGTTTTTTCATTCAAGTTAGAGTAGTTAAATCCTAGGGAGATAGTTTTCTCATTCAAGTTAATTTAATTTTAGTTAAAGTTAATTAGTTCTATGTTGCATTTTACTCATTTGCATATCACTCTTCATTTATGGTACTAGCCTTCTGTCACCAACTTAGCACTTAACTAGTTTGATCATTCACTTAGCACTAGTTAACTTTTAATTTAGCTATAGTTAGTGACGTGTCTAGGACTTGATTTTCAATTGGAATCACATATATCTATTTGGATGATGCATGAATAATTCACTTGCACATAACACACTACACACTTGTGGGTGAATTTTGGGGTTTGTAAAATTAAAACTCATGTTTCATAACAAATTTTTTTGTACCATTGCAAGGGATATTTGTTGATTCTACTTTGGATATCAAGTTTTCGATTACTCATGTTTACTTGTTCTTTTCCATTTTTTTTATTTGTGCTTTTGTTTTCCACTGAAGTTACTTTTAGTGCATGACCCATAGTTCTTGCTCACACCTAGTTTTACTTGACCCAAAAATTGAAAACAGCTTTGAGGAACTAAGATTAAGAAGCAAGGTCGTTGAAAAAAAGGATACTTGTGCATCACAATCCATCAACATATAGGATAATTTGGGAGACAATGCAAGGAATGTTGGTAGAGAGATGAATGCTCTACATATTGATCTCAGTAGTGATAATGAGGTTATGGATAATAGCCATAGTGAAGTGAATAGAAATGAAGCAAGGTGTAAAGGAAGATCGATGCTAGACTACTTTTTCCCTCAAATGGTAGAAGACCATGACAATATGATAAGGTCGGTTCTACTTTGAGAATAGGCTTTTATGATCCCAAGTCATGTGCTACAATTTTTGGAGGCATACACCTTTAATGGTACCATTGATGAGCACCTGAACAATCGCATCAAAAGGTTTGTTCAGTTGTGTGATGCATTTGAGTTGGAGGGGGTGAGTAAAGATGCCAAAAGGATAAGACTGTTCCGTTCCTCCCTTATTGATGAAACATCAGAGTGGTTTGAAAACTTGGAGCCAACATCAATTCATACTTGGTAAGATTTATATGATGCCTTCATCCAATGTTTTTTCTTTTCTTAAAAGGCCTTTAAGCTAAAGAATGAGTTGCTAGCCTTTAAACAAAATGAGTGGAAATCTTTGGCAAAAGCTTGAGTCAAATTCAAAAGGATGGTGAAAAGGGTGCCCATTTAAGACATTGATCAAGCACATCTATTACACCTAATCTACAATGGTTTAAGTTTGAATACTAGGTTATAAGAGGATGTCACCGCCGATGGTTCTTTTCTCTTGAAAGATATAAAGGAATGGTTTAAGTTATTGTATAACATGGCCAAGAACTTCAAGTTAAGTGGCAAAAGTGTTCCAATGAAAGGAATTAGACTCTATGAAGTGGGCAAGGATAATTCTCTTCAAGCATAATTATACGCTCTCACTAATATGATGTCAAAGATAGCCATGACTCAAGAAAAAATGAAAGTGCAATAGGCAATGATAACTGAGGATTTAGATTGGTTAGAAGATGTGAATTTTATGAATTATTAGAGTACTTACCCACCAACGCTAGGAGGTTCAACCTATTTTCCTATGAAGTAGCAACAAGAAGGATTTAATTACTCCACCCTTAAATGAGCCGTATAACCCCAAGGTGAATTTTTATGTGAATCAAAGGCTTTGTTGAAAGACTTTATAAAGGGAGTGATAGGTGAGTTTATGAATAAAGTGATGGGTATAATCACTAGGTAAAATAGGAAGATTAATGCCTTAGAAGAGGAGATGAAAATCATGCAAGCTAATATTCAAGCCTATATCAAGAATTTAGAGATCCAAATTGGCCAATTGGCTACATCTATATGCCAACTTAAAAAAGGCAAGTTTATCCCAAGTGACATAGACATTAACCTTCGAGAAACTTGCTAAGCTATTGCCTTGAAAAGTGGGAGAAAAATAGTGATCCGTTCAAAAGAACCACTTATTCAAGAAGACTATTTCCAACCCAAGCGCATTGATAATAACTATATCTTATCAGAAGATATTGACAATTACCACCGCAATCGCCCAAAAAGTGAAGACAAGCCTAAAAAGAAGGAAGAGGAAGTGATCCCTAAAGACAAAATTCAAAACCCAATGTCTAATCTTCTTTACCCTTAAAGGTTCAAGGCTAAGAAGGAAAAATCTCAATATGCCAAGTTTTTTTGAAGTGTTCAAGAAGCTTCGAATGAATATCCCCATCCTTGAGGTAATTAATCAAATGCCCAATTATGCCATGTACCTCAAGGAGTTACTCATAAAGAAAATGATGTTCTTGGACAATGAAGAGGCTAGTATAGTTATCCAAAAAAAATTGCCCCAAAAAGTGAAAGATCTGGGGAGTTTTACTCTACCTCTTGACATTGGTTCATTTCATTGTGACAAGGCTCTTTGTGATTTAGGTGTAAGCATTAGGTTAATGCCTTTATCTCTTTGTAGGAAGGTTGGGCTTAGAGATGTTAAGTCTTCCTCCATATGCTTACAATTGGTGGACTATTCTCTAACATTCCCAAGGGTGTTCTTGATGATGTTCTTATGAAGGTTTGAAAATTTGTCTACCTGGTAGACTTTGTGGTGTTAGACAAAAGGGAAGATCAAAATATGTCCATCATTCTTGGACTACCATTCTTTGCCACCCAAAAAGTCATCATTGATGTGCAAAAATAGAGGCTCACTTTAAGAACAAATGGAAAAGACTTCATACTTGAATTAGTTGAGCTAGGGAATCTCATGATGGGGAGGCTTCACAATGCTTCATGGTTGATATTGTTGATAATTGTAATGAAGGAGTCAGGGATAAGTTTCTCATAGAAGATTTCCTTGGATGGGCTTTGTATAGGAAGGATCATCTTAAGCCCTACTATGGACGGATGAATAAGGATCATTGTGGAGATGAGCTTCTTTACATTGCTCAAGGCATCTTGATTGACCTTCCTTCATGAAGATGTTGTTAAAGGCGACTAGCTAAAGACAAAAAATCAAGTGCTTGTTAGGAGACAACCCAACACATCTATCTATCTATCCTTTGAATTTTCAATTGTGTTTGAATAAGTTGAGTTTTGGAAAATTGTCTATTAATTGCTCTTTGTGACTATTGTAGATGTATGGTGCAAAGATCTATTTCTCACAAGGAAGGATAAAGTGCCACCATTACCAAGATCTTTGAGTATGAGCAATTAGAGGCTAGAACATCCACCTCCCTAGTATGATTTTTGAAACACTATCTTTTTCTTTGCTTTTTTTTTCAACATTACGAACAATGTTAGTTTTAAGTTTGAGGGAAAAAAGTGTTTTCGGATGATGCTTGTTTGAGTGTTTACCTAATACTGGCCACTTAGTCGTGTGTTTCTTGTTTTAGACTAGTTTTTTTGTGAATTTTTGTTATTTATTTTCTCATAAAATTACATGCATATCATATTTATTTTTCTTATCAGGTGTTGTATATAGTGGATGAAATTAGGAGCATATAGTTTGAATATAGGTTGTTTGCTTGCATTTAGGAACCCAACTTGTGTAAAATACCACCATTAATTATGTACTTAGAAATCTTGAAATGGTTGATAATTTTTTAAAGAAATGAAGGTCTTGGTGTTTTTGAACTTGAATGGTTTTAATGAGTTGGCTATCGAATAGAGGTTGATTTTTGGATATTTTTTGGTTTATTATTTCTTATTGAAAAGGGCAAAGACAACCACAATGCGAAAAAGCCTTCACAAAACAAAGCTAAAATGACAGAAAACAAAAAAGTATTAAATTTTAATAAGTTCAAAACTCAATCATATTTGTCTCTAAACTCATATGTTGATGTGGAATCGTCTCTTAGAGACTGTTTGAGATGTGAGAGACTAGTGTTGATTTGGAAGACTTTAGGTGTTTGGTGTTTTATGTCTCCATGTTTTTTATTGATTGTGTTGCTGCTCCACCATGAAAATGACCTTCATTCAATTCTCGCTTTCACCAGACCTGACCCTACTATAATCATGTATAAAGACTATTGGACTTACATTTAAATGCAAACCCTCCAAGGAAATTAGTAGGATAAGGCTGAATTCCTTTACAAGCTTTGGATTGAGGAACATAAACCAAAGCCATTACATTAATCCCACCTTAAATTAAGTGCAAACACTTAGGGAATACCTTCTACCTTTAGTAACAAATACTTAACTTTTTTCTCTTTTCATCAATTTATTCCAAGTTAAGTTTGAAAAGTGTTATATTTTCATAGTGTGGTGTGACATGAGTTGTTAACTTGTGTGTTTTGTTACTTTCTTAGTTTTATATTTTGCATTTACTAGAGGCTAACAAATATCTAAGTTTGAGGGTGTGATAGTCACATAATGTTCCTATATATTTCACCCACCTTTGCACTATTTTATTGTTAAATTTGCTAGATCTTAGTTGCATTTTTGTATTTTATTGATTTGCAGGTTGCAATGTATTATTTTGGGGCTTGAGTGATCAAGTTACATGGATTTGTGGCCAAAATTGCATGAAGGATTGAAGTTGGAAGTCACTTGGAAAAGGAATGGAAGACTTGAAGCTAAAGACAAAGCGATTATATAGCATAAAAAATTCATGCAATAGCATTGTGGGGTAGAAATGGGGAAAAAATGGATAGAAACTTTTCATGTTATTGCATGGCCTATTTCATGATACAGTATGAGAAGAGCCTTCAAATTTTTCTTCAAGATTCTAGGGCCATGCTGTAGCATAGAAATTCCATGCAGCTGCATTATGACATCTCCCAACATTTCTCTGCTTCTCCAAAAAGGGTTTTGACATTTTGCGGGGGGGGGGGGGGGGATTTGAACGCTTTGGCATTTTTACGCATTTGGGGGCCTTTAAATCTTACTTAACTACCTTTTAAGTGGAAGATTGTTGGTAGTTGGAAGAGGATAGGACTAAGGGTTTAGATGTTCAAATATATTCTAGTTTAGGTTTTATCTCTCAATTCCTCTAGTAGCCATCATTAGAGAGAACCTTTAGAGAAAAAACTTGGAGCTTGGGAGCTTCTTAGATGGCTAGGAGACTAAGGTTTCAAGAGAGTTTCTTGGTTCTTTCTTTCCTATTACTTTGTATTTGGTTATGTATTTATTGGATTCTAACATGATGTTTGTTTCTAGTTTGAACCTAAAGTAGATTTCTTTATCTCCCTAAGATGTAGCTCTTGACTCTTGTTTTTCTTGACTCTAGTTGTGTTGCCTACTTTTGTGCTTAATTTTTATGTGTTGATCGATCACCTTCAAACATCATACATTATTTACTTTGGGCTCAATAGAAAGGTTGTAACACCCCCATGTCCCACATGGGTGAATTGTGGGAAGCCTTATGTGGATATATAGGCTCCAATTCTAGAACATAAGAACCTAGCGCTTATCCTTTTCCAAAGGATAGCTCATGTGGTGTGGGCAGGTGTTCTGTTGACCGGTTCTGGACTTGGGTCATTACAGATGGTATCAGAGCCGACCCGGGACCACGATGGTGTGGCATAGTAGGTATGCACATGCATCGTCTACCGGGACTGATCCTGGATTCGAGAGGCTACTTGGCCAGAGGCTAAGTAGTCCGATTAGAGAGGTTACTTGGTCCGGGGAACCAAGTAATCCGATTGACCCTAACGGGGACGTTGGGTACATAAGGGGGGGAGTTTGTAACACCCCCATGTCCCACATGGGTGAATTGTGGGAAGCATTATGTGAATATATAGGCTCCAATTCCAGAACATAAACACCTAGCGCTTATCCTTTTCATAAAGGATAGCCCATGTGGTGTGGGCAGGTGTTCCGTTGACCGGTTCTGGACTTGGGTCGTTACACAATTCACCTATGTGGGATATGGGGGTGTTACAAACTCCCCCCCTTATGTACCCAACGTCCCCGTTGGGGTCAATCGGATTACTTGGTTCCTCAGACCAAGTAACCTCTCAAATCGGACTACTTAGCCCCTAGCCAAGTAGCCTCTCGAATCCAGGATCAGTCCCGGTAGACGATGCATGTGCATACCCACTATGCCACACCATCGTGGTCCCGGGTCGGCTCTGATACCATCTATAATGACCCAAGTCCAAAACCGGTCAACAGAACACCTGCCCACACCACATGGGCTATCCTTTGGAAAAGGATAAGCGCTAGGTGTTTATGTTCTGGAATTGGAGCCTATATATCCACATAAGGCTTCCCACAATTCACCTATGTGGGATATGGGGGTGTTACAAAGGTAGTAGAGGTGGAATTAGGGAATGAAGCATAATGGGTTGGAGAAAAATGAGAGTATTTACTCGACCCATTAGGTGTACAATAAGGGTTAGGTCATAATCCATGTTAGATTAGTGAATGAGCTCAAGAGATGCCATTACTAGCCCATAGGTAAGCAAAGCTTGGTCTTAAGAGATAGAGTTTTGATGTTAAAATCCCTGCACCACACTAGGAGTTAATATCCATTTATCTAAATATACTTAGGCAACAAGATAGAGTAAAGAAACCCTAGGGAGATAGTTTCTCAATCAAGTTAATTCAATCTTAGTTAAAGTAAATTAGTTATAAGTTACATTTTACTCATTTGCATATCATTCTCTATTTATGGTACTAGTCCTCCATCACTACCTTAGTACTCAACTAGTTTTATGCTTCATTTAGCATTAGTTAGTTCTTAATTTAGTTATAGTTAATAGAGTGTGTAGGACTTGATTTTTAATTGATATCACATCTATCTCTTAAGATGATACTTAAATTCATCACTTGCACACAACACACCATACACATGGGAATAAATTTAGGGTTTTATAAATTTAAAACTATTGTTTCATAACAACTTTCACTGTCAAAATTTAGATAAAATGTTTGGGTTTGACATGTAGATAAGGAAAAAAGAAAAATGTTCATATGTTGTTTTCACTTTCACTATTCACTTTTCACGTGTAAATCAAGAATGATGGAAATGCAGATATTAAAATAATACTTGCTCTATCCCATGTTATTTGTACCATTTCAGTTTTTTACTCAAGTTTGACTTAAATTTATTTGTATTAATAGTTATTAAAAAACTTTTAAAAAAATTATATTTATAAACTACAATAGTTGTATAAACAACAAAGGGTATGGACGAGGTCAATAAATACAGCCATTAATGGGGATCTCAACACAAATAACAAAGTGCACAACAATATTCAAAGAACGAGAGGTATAAGCGAAAGAAAAAAAATAGAAAAATGAAACTAAAGCTCGAATATAATCCATCAAAACTCTAAAAGGGCAAGGTGAGGTGCTGCACAGAGATTATAACTCCTATACAAGGATGGTAGTATCAAACTCGATGATGATATATAGATTTTCCTTTGATCTAACCTCTAACATGCAATGAAAAATGGCCATGGTTTTTACTACCATTGATTCATTGCTCCACATGGAAAAATAAATTAAGAAAACATGTATGGCTAGGCTTGATAAGTCACGAAAGATGACGCCTACAAAACTTTAGTGCATAGAGGAAGAAGTCATACCATCCACATTGATCTTCAAATGAATTGTGGGTATAGGAGACCACTGAGAGGAAGAATGAGGCTCAGACAGCCTAGGTGGGGAAGAAAAAGCTGAGGTATCCCAATTTGCAGTCCATGCCTTGAGGGCCTTGATCAACTTGCCTGGGGTGTAACACAAGTCCTCATGCACAACCTTGTTTCTATTCCACCAATGAGACCAGCCCATGACAACAAAAAAATTCTCTCCCCTTAACGAGAGCCACTAAAAAACTGAAAAATTTGAAGAGCAGGGTGCTTGGACACTCAACCCATCTTGAATTTTAACCTCATATGGGCAGGTCATCAGTAAACGAGAGACAAATTCTACACTTAGCTCACGTGTCGGGAAAAAATGAAAGACATCCATACCTCAAACCCATAAGTTATCCCTCGTAGGAAAGGCATTAGCAATTGTGCTCCACCAAAAGACTTGAGGACATAAGGCATATGGCTACCCCAAAAAAAGCTTCCAGTCTCACTCACCTACCCAAAAATGCTGACCTTTAAGCAAGATGAAGGCAACATGGTACACCGTCTTCATTGAAAAATGCCTTGTTGACATTATCCCTTATATAAATACATCAGTTTTGCATGAGACTGAAAGTGGAATTTGGATGAAACTAGTCAAGTCCTCTGGATGAAACAATGTTTCAAGCATAGACATTCACCATGAAGTACCATCCTTCAAAATCAATTGCAAGACATTCATGTCCTTAGGCGCAAACAACACCACCATTATTGGGTTTGTAGAGTTATCGGAAGGAAACCAACTTTTAGTCTAGACGTTTACAAAAGCCCCTCAACCTACTGCCTAAATTCCACCCCCATAAAGCACCTTGCCACCTACCATTAAACTCCTCTAGGAAGAGGAAATCAAACAATAAAGTTCCTTCTTCACCTAAAATTAAAAAATAAAAAGTATTTTTCTTTCAGTACATAGAAGAGGGGTGAGTTCTAGTTATGTATGAGGCTCTAACCCTACTTTGGAATATATATGCATGTTTAAAATACTCAAAATCCTATAAACCCAGTTCATAACTTTCCTTCGAGGAGCACAATTGATCACACACACATTAAGCTGAAGAACATTTATCAGGGGTGGAGGACAAAAAAAATGAACTACTAATTGATAGATCCGATCACATAGTTTAGTTGGAAGTAGCATACAACCCATTAGGTGATTCGGCATGGCCTATATGGCTGACTAAATCAACACGGGGCACCTAGCTTACGATAAAAGGAGGCACGCCAAACAAATAATTTTGTGGTAACTCATTCAATCATGTAATTATACTGGTTCGAGAAGCCATGAAAACCCTAGATACTTATCAAAAGTGAGTGTTCAAAGGTAACTAGCAACTGACATATGTCACAACATACATTGGTAATGATAGGACTAAAGAATGTGAATGATTTGCTAAGATTGGCCATTTCCTTGAAATTGAGCAATAAATATCTAAGACACTAAGCAAAGATTAAACCCCCTTTTTCTGAAGACTAAAGAAAAAATAGACTATTGTTAACAAACAAGAGGTGTGAAAATAAGGCACTTAGCTGACTAATAGCCACACCATATAGAAAGTTACGACCTTTCGCCTATTGGAGCAAACATGATAGCCCTTCCACACAAAAAAGGAAAAGCAAGGGCAATAAAAGGCATCACCTCCTAATACCCACTAGAAGGAATGAATCTACACAAAGGGTTGCCATTAACTAGCACTAAGAAGGATCTTAAGGTAACACAACTCAAAATGATATCAATCCACCGGGCATGAATCCCCAAAAAAGGCATTAGCTTTTTAGTGAACAATTACAAATATCATGGAGTTAATGTCATGTGGAAAGAATTATTGTGCATGTCAAAGTACCCTATTTTCTGTAGTTAGATAACTATGTTGACCTAAGTCACAGTTAAAGGACTAAAATGCTTAAATTGACATAGTTCAAAGATGCAAATGTGATGTAGGCCTTCTTTGTTTCCTTTATCCCAAACTTTCTCCATGTGTTAGTGTGTGATACCAACATTTATATAACTATCCTTCAAAGCAAGATGGTTAATATTGAAATTTGGATTATAAAATTGAGATTTTATGGTTCAGAATCTCGAAAAGTCTCAATATTGTGTTAAGTTCAATGATAAGATTAAGGTAAGATGATGATCTAGATCATAGGATCAATAGGGTCAATAAATTATAAAGATCCTAGTGATCCTACATGGTATGAGATTTCTATTGGACCAACTCAACAACCAACTTCAATTTTCTTTAGCCCAAGCCCTAAGCCTAAGAGCTCATATCCAAACTTGACAGACAATACATTAAAAAAAATGAAAAACTTGTACCACATTATTTGATTTAAGAGAAAAAATTAAAGGACAAAAGACAAGGTAAGTTGCAGAATTTGATCCATGGGATAATGACTATAATTATGAAGTGCATGGATGAGAAAAAGAACTAATTGCTATTTCTAGTTTCAATATACCCATCAACCTTCACCACATGAGGGTCGTCGGATGATGTGGGATCCACATTGCGTTTATTAATTTTATGACACTCTCACGTTCATCACTATGCCGGACCATGAGGGCCAAATTATCCTACAATTAATCATTTGGTATGTTAGTTTGAAACAACAAAAGAGTATGAATTTATCTCTCGTAATGGTTCTCATCAGGTGGTGGTTCTATAAATGATGAAAAAAGTATGGAACTCGACATATATAATTGTGTTGGGACACTTGAAATTTTCTTAGATTTTCAATCTATTTTGCACTTTGCAAGATCTTATTACAATTACGATCAAATAATATTGAAAGACAAAAATTGATCTATGGTGAAATCATGATCTTGAAAACATTACATCAAACCTTCCCCATCACCTAAGACATCCTCCAAAAAATGAAACTAGGCCTCAACATCATAATTAACAGACACTAATTAATACTCCTTCTATCCCAAAAATATTGAACCATCTCTCTAGCTAGGCATTTTAAGGCCATATGCAATTTATTTGTTCCTTCTAATTTTTTCCCTTTATCAATCCTTCCCACCCTCCCAAAGACCAATAGAAGTGTTAGGAGATCATAGCAGTATATCCCCAATAATTACAGCAAAATTAGCCATGATTTCCTGCCACCAAAGGTTGTAAATGAACTAAATGAGTATAAACAGAGTTTATATGTGTTCATTCATTTAACCTTCAAACATAAACACGAAAACGAATAATAGACAAATACATTTTCTCTATTTGTACTCTGTTTAAAAATTAACGTGTTTGTATTCGTTTATGTCTGTTCATTAATAGTAATATCATCATGAACCAAACAAACTAAACGAACATAATTAAATAAACATGTTGTGAACAATATGAATAAAGTCGTTTGTGAACAACATAAACAAATCTAAATGAACTAACGAACAAAAGTAAATATGAGGAATAAATGAACTTAAAAAATAAATAACTTAGTAAATGAACAAACTTAAATGAATATTAATCAAATTATTCGTGGACATAAATTATTGGATGACACTTTGCTTGCCTTTGTTCATTTAACATAAACGAACATATAATTATCTTCATCTTCATTTGTTCAACTAAAAAAATGAACATAAATGAACTGCCACTAAATTATTCACGAATGGTTGAGTAAACGTTTTATTTGTTTATAACCTTATTTCCACATGCCTAATTGACCAACATTTGCAACCTTGTGATTTACCTAGATCTCTATCGAATCTTCTCCTCCTCAGCTACTCGCTCCTCATGGTCACCGAATAGATCTCCGCTTTCAATTGACCAGATTCCATCTTTACAAGGCTGAATTAACCCATCACTGCCTATATCATATGTTGTCACCGCGTATAATTGACGCGGAGTCACGAGTTCATTTCCTTGCTCCCTCACTTTGATTCATGGCTTAGGTGGCTGATGGGAAGTCATAGCGATATAGGTCGACTTGCAGTGGCATAGAGAGTTTGGTTCTCTGGTGATTGTAAATCTAAATGGTTTAGTTTTGCTTTGACTATAGAGGCTTGGACCATTGAGGTTTGCTTCCTCAAGTTCAATGAAATAGTGTATATAACTTAAGGGTAATATAGTCAAATGATAATAAAAAGTTACAACAAAAAAAGAGATGTCAACCTTTTTGAGACAATGTAAAAAAAAATATTATTCATCCTTTTGAGATGAAGAGGGTAGAAAATTAAATTTACCATGTAAATTAATAATCTTCATGTAGTACAATACCCGAGCAAGGCACAGTGAACCAAAATTATGTTGTATAAATAGCACTTCACACTTCGAACAATGATCTAGCTTACGAGGTTCTAACTGGCGCATGTCTGTTGGCGATTGAAAACTAATTCCAAGGCCCTTACTCGTGTCGACTCGACCCAGCCTTTGGGAATCTCTGTCGGTTCTCCTTTTAATTAAACAAAACTTATTTAATTCGTTGATAGAAAACAAATATTTTCAGGAATTCACTGTACGCATGTTCCCTGATGAGCAAGCATCGACAGAGAGCTCTCCACATATGCTTCGCAAATTCTCGCAATAGATCTTAATAAAAATAAAGAAATACATTTTTTTTTAAATAGCAAGAAATTATACTAGTAAAAGAAAAATGCATGCGTTGAATTGGATACGTGTCTATGTTCCTATACTTTTCTGTACCGCCCACTGAACCTTCATGCACTGTCCATCTAGGGCACCTGACCTCTATGTTCAGGGTAGACCATAAAGAAAGGCTCATGCTGTCTACTGATTCAGTTCCTTACTGGTCCATCTGTCAAACATAACATAAAAGGAATCAGAGCCACCAATTCAAACGCAAAGTAGGGGATTCTAGATGCTCAGATTCTCATCACATGATTCCTTGTTGGTACTTCCAAGCTCTCTTCCTTGTATCTGGTCTCAAACACAGAAAAAATGGAAAAAAGGGAACAAAAGAGAGAGGAGAGTTGAGGGAGTCCTAACTGTTGTTTATTCCCAATTCAGGGGGTGCCTCCAATAATTCACATGCCTTGTATATATGCAACAATAATGCAACAAGGAAATTAATTAACCTAGCTACCTAGCTAGCAGCCTAAAAGTTTTTCATCTGGAGAGTGTGAACAGGATTCTGAATAGTTTCAATTGACTGGGAGATGATGACAAAAGAGTAAGGATTTGAATCTCTTTCTTGTATGTTTTCAAGTCAAGAGATTCTTATATTATATGGTCGTCACGTTTGGAATTTTCCACATGCATGGTTTTGTAGAGGGTATCTTTTTTTGTTTGCAATCTTTTCAAAGCAAATTAAACTTGAATTGGAATATTGTAAGAGAGTATTTTAGAGCTTTCCATATGTTAACATTCCAAATGGTTGAAATTAAAAGATAGTAGCAAGTATCATATATATGTTTCAATTTTGATACTATGAAGATATACTAAATTTAGTTGGACCATATATACACAAGAGAGGCTGTCATCATTTTTTTTCTTATGTATGTAGAATTATATTATAAAAAAGAATTATATATATATAACATAGTCTACACACCCCATCCCACCTTGCCCTACCTAAATTGATTATTTGGCTGCAAATAATAGAAGCCTCATGCACTAATTAGGACTTAAACTCTCACCAACCATAAAAAAATAACTGGGTTTATATCAATTAGCCAACAAATTCTTCGACTCTAATAATTCCATTCTTAATGACATGAGATTTATTGTTAACGTTTAGTTCTAAATATTTTAGTCACTTAAGTTAGCAAATAAGATATAGTTCTGATATGATCACAATATAACAGTAAAAGGTTACTAATATACAGAAGGAACCCATGACAAATAAGGTCAAAACAGGAGGCTCCTTGGAGATTAAGCTAATCGTTAAAATAGATAGTGGCCTTTTATTAGCTGATCATTGAACCAGTTTAGGGCAAAAAGCTAAAATTTAATACTAAATCAATTAAGCGTGGGAAGGAATTATTGTTTTCTGGATCAGAAAGCAATCGATCCCGTGTTTTTCGCCTAGATCTATGCAATAAACATTTAGTATCTCTGTAAGGGTAGAAAATTGCATGCATCAACATGTTTTTTAAGAGCCTTAGAATTATATATATATATTTTTGTACTTAGAAGCATATTTAAGGGATAATATCTATGATATTATATCAAGAATAATGGGTTGTTTATATGTTTCTTGAAGCTTAAAAGACTTCCTTTTCCTTTACTATTTGTTTATATATCTATGATATTATTTCTTTACCTTTACTATTTGTTAATGCCAAAAGAATATAGCTAGTACTATTTTGTTGGAATTAGATTTCGTTTCAAAAGATTTGGGGCGGCTCGCGGATGATCCCGATGTGCATGTGCAATGTGAAAGAATCAAATTCCGAGGGTAACAAGGTACAATAATTCCGAAGCTAACAAGGTACAGTCATGCTGAGAATATCCCATTTGAATAATGTTTGGCACTTTTCCATCAATCTATACATGCAATTTTATTTTTCCTTTTCACATTGTCATTCAAAATTTACAGAATTCCGTTGACCAGTACCTAACTGGGTAATAATCCTCGCATTTTATTTTTCCTTTTTCGCATATTTATAAGTATAATATTCCTAAATATCCAAAAAAATCAGTATGAGTGGGAAAGGTGCACGTGTATTGGCTTTGATCCCTATGCATTTATAGTTGGAAAATATTCTAGGAGATTAGTCTTGTCCGGCTGAAAGGAAAAATACTCTCTTGATGCCTCTAAAAATATAAGCAAATATTGCACCTAAAAAAAACCTAAGTAAATAGTGGATCAAAGAACGATCGACGTAACGCAAGACGAACCATAGAGCATAATTTCTAGGCAAGATTCCATTTGTAATTCTCATATGCAAATGGCAATGGGTGAGAAGAGAAGTGAGTCTTGCATGGGAAGAACTCGTAGCCCGACCCAGGCACCAAATCATGTATTTGCAGATATAGTATTGTTTTTTGTTTCCCCCTTTCTTATTATTATTTTATTTTATTTTTGGTTTTGGCTGTGAAGATGGACAAAAATATTGCACACAAGAATATTTTTATCTCTTTAGAAGTTAATTTTTTCCATTCAGACAACTTTTAGATTCTTATATTTGTTTTCTCAAACTTTAATTTTCTTTTTGGTAAATAAGATAACATAACTATACGATAGCTCACTTAAGGTGTTATTATTATTATTATTATTATTATTATTATTATTATTATTATTATTATTATTATATGTTCCGGGCAATTGTGAAAATGCTTTTACAGAATAATGCGTTTTTGGGAAATAGTCAGCACCCTTGGTTTAATAAATTAGTCAAACTCACTAATAATTCTTAAAAAAATGTATGGTAATTATAATTCGTACATGGAGAAGTTAAGAATTCATTTGCATGCCGGGTTGGATGGTTATGGTGAGAAACTGAACTGCACTATAACTATACCAAGTGTTCCAAAACCATAAAGACATGTCTGCACCAGACGAGACCTTGGGGTTGGGGATCCAAAACCGATTGGTAGCGCCCGTGATAAAAAAAAATTATAAGAAACACCCACATAAAAAATATATTATATTGCTTTAAATTTATTTTTTATGTGGGTGTTTTTTACAATTATAATATATAGCAGGTTCACCACCCCGGTGAAACGCAACTCCCTATTTGGTATTAATATCAATAATTAATGTTAAAGTTTTGAAAAACTCATTCAATTGTAAATTTTAGTTCTTATATTCAGATTTTTCATTTTTATCATTAAATAAATTATCTAAAATTCTAACATTAATTATAAAAATTATTACCAAATGGGACCGTAATTATAACTTATCTGATGAAACAGAAAACATGTATGATGTTAATAAAATTTGATGAGAGACCAAACATGTATGATGTGTACTAGGAACGACCGTTCTGCTAGTAAAGTTTTGAGGTCAAGTAATAAAGACTTTCTTTCTTCTTTAGTAAAATTTTATGTTTAATTCTTGTAAATGAAGAAATAGACTCTAAAAGAGCTCATCCCAACCAGAGTCTGAATCTGATCTGACTAGACTTTTAACTAGTGAAACTCTATAGGATGACAAACACTCTTTTCATAGTTATTTAGTTGGTCCACGCCAACTTTAAGATAGATCAATAAGTAGTGAACAATAGTGTTGTTTTTCTTTTGGATTAAAACTGTCCTGCAAGAAATGAAGAACAAGTACGTACGTAGTAACAGAGGAGTAAATTGGAACCAAGAGAAAGGATGAAAGGGAGGGAGAGAGAGAGATTGCTAACGAGAAAAAAACAAGAAGGCAGAACACTTGGGCATCTACAGCTACAAAATACCTAATTGGAGAAGAGGAAAAAGGGGAAAAGAGGCAATTTTGCCACTACTATTAGGTTGATAGAGCAATTTTGTCATCAATGTATTTTTGATGTAAAACTGGCACTAATGTTATTAGTTAGGTGCAATTTTGCCATTGACCGTCAAATTTGCTTGCTTGAGAAACGAAGAGAATGCAAATTTAAGTTCCAAGTTTTCACTACCTAAAATTCTAACTTCTAAATTTCTGAATCTATTATTTTTACCATTATCTTCACCTTTTTATTCTATTGTTCAAATTGTCTTATTCTCACATACGATTTTTCTTAAAAACCAAATACCCAAAAACAAATGAGACAAAAATCCAGCAAAAAATCCAAAAAGGAAATTGCAATGATCTACCCAACTAGCAATAGATGCCGCCTACCCTCAGGTAAGCAATAACAAAGTGTCTTGAGTAAGCAGTAATGGCAAATGAACTATGAATCTACTGGGAGATTGATTTGTTGGCGGCAGAGATTGGCCAAGAGCAGGCCGAAATCCCTTAGAGTCTAGTTTTCATTTTATTCCTCATTGGAGAAGATGATCAAAATAACATATTTGCAAAGTTGAGTACTTGGGGGTAGGGGTGCTTATTTGGTTTTTTTAGTTTTAACAAAAACCAAATAATTGAATTTATTTTGTTTTCAGTCTTATATACTAATAACCGAATAAAGTGAATTATAGAATAAAACTAAAATAGCCGAAATAACTGGAAAAAAAATTTTAGTTATTCGCTTTTCCAAATCTCACACATAAATAGTTAGGGTAAACCGAAAATCAAACATAATTTCTATATCGGTTTTCGATGATAACTGAGAATCGAAATTAATTCTGAAATTGATAACCAAAAATTAAATTTTTTTTATTATTTGGTTATTTTGGATATAACAGAAATTTTGCTCACCCCTACCTGGGGGCTAAGGAGCATATTTTTTTGGGTTAGTTTAAAAATCTTCTCAATTACTAGTTGTTGATATGACACTGACATGTTGCAAATGTGGTATGGAATATTTTCATTTTAGACAGAATATTTCTATTATTAGAGTCTTAGACAATCGTTAGATGTGCAGTGGCTATATCATTTTTTTCCATAACTTCAGTAGTAAAATTGCTTCAAATAAATAATATTTGTGGCATTTTTGTATAAAAAAATATATTAATTTTAAAATTGCTCTATCAACCTAACATTAATGGCAAAATTACCATTGTACAAGAGGGGGCGAAAAAGGCCTAATTACCCCAAGGGTCCTTTAACTTTGCTAACTTGAATGAGTCGATCAGTCAACTCGAACGAGTTTTATGTTAGTCCTTTAATCTGCAACTTAGGCTATATTAGTCCTCTAACTTTGCAACTCATTAAAAGTTAGTCCAATTACCTCATATAGTCACAACGCCGTCACCCTTGGAATGTTTAGGAATATTGGGGACTAAAATACAAAATAAGGAACATAATAGGGATCAATGCAGCATTTATCGAAAAAAATATTCTAATAGGCCAAACTGATGATTTTTTTAATACAAGCTAAAAAAAATTAAAACATACTTTGAATATAAGACTTTATACCTAATTATGCAATTTCCTTCATTATTTTTAATCTAAAGCCAAAGATATATATTTTCTTCATAATTCACTTTAATTCAACCAATTCTTTTTCTATTTGATAAATTAGTCAATAAAAAGAGTTTAAAAAACAACCAGGATGGAGGCAGTATTTTTTGCATTACCACTAAATTATCATTTTTATTCTTAATTTTTATCTTTCTTGATTTTCATGCAAAAGTTCAAGAAAAAAAATGAAAATAACACATAATTTTTTTCATCTATTTTAATTTACATACTATTTGCAAATGGTGCAAACAATCGAGATGTAGGGAGTAATATTTATTTTATATAGTTACATACACCTTTCATATCATTGGTAATAATTATATTTTTAGACGAAAAGGAAATGATTTATTGGTTTCGAGATATGTAACCATATATGTGATGATTACATCTAATAAATTGAATATAATTAAATATAATTTTATTAATTAACTATTGTTTTCACTGAATACATATTCAACCAATTATTAATATGAATTGAAAAAAATTCTAAAAAATGATATTTAGAAACTAGAATCTTTAAAGTTTCATTTTCATGTAAAAAGTTCATATTTTTATGATAAATTTTAAAATAAATAAAATCATAGATTAATTACTGTGAATAGTAAAGAGGACAACTTTTGTGAAACAGAGGGAGTAATAAAAATGAATTGCCTAAATTATATATTCCAAATTTTTTACAAGCAATTAATTAACCAGTACCAATGAACAATTACATATTTAAATTTTGAAGAAAAAAAAAGTACATATTTTAAGCAAAAAAAATCCTCTTCCGTAAAAAATATAAAAAAGCAAAAATTACCTTCATGGAAAAATATAAACAAATGCTCTAGGAATTCATGTTTTTTATCTTGTTGTACATTTCAATCCCTGTTGCTACTTAACATTCAAAAAAGGTAATTGTGTTATGACAAATTAGGTGACTGAATTAACTTACTATAAATTGAAAAGTTAGAGAACGACCAAATAATAAGTTTAAGTTAAGGGACCAGCTCATATGAGTCAGTCGAGTTAAAGGTGCTTTGGGTAATTAAGCAAAAAAAAAAAAGAAAAAAAAAAGGATTTGAAAGGTTTAAGACAAATGCCACGCAGGTTGTTGTAGTAAGAGGCCGACAGCTCACGTGTCTCTCACTTTCACTTTTTACACTTGGCAAAACCAGAACACCGCTTTGGATCCACGTGGGCCTCCTTGGAAACATCACGAGACACGTATTCGCTTTGGTCGGCTTCATTTTTTGGGAAAAACTTTAAAGGCATGCTCCTAGGCTACATTTTCATTTAGCAGTGTATTGTGCTCCAAAAAACAAGTTGATTATCTAACTTTATTAACTTTACATAAGTAATTACAAGATAAAGATGTTGGAGAGAGGATAACCTAACAACAAGATTATCGTTCTCTGAAATATTAGTATAAAAATTTGACATTCATAATTAATTAGATTATTGTGAATGAAAATATAATTAAACATTGATACATAAAACTTCTTATAATGAGTTTTCTCCTTTTTTTTTTTTTGTTTTTTTTTTTTTGCTTTCCTTTTTTGTGACGAGATAGTGAATCATTTGTTTAGGAAGCACATGGGGTTGTAAAATTTGGTGATGTGAATTGGGGTGCCAAATAAAGTGTTGGAGAGACATGACCATCGGGGAACTTGGCGAGTGCATGAACAAGAATAAATGAGTTTGGTCGTGGCTTGTTTTATCTGCAACAAGACCAAACTGCTTTTAATTTGCCTTCTTTCCTTCAACTCTTGACCCTTGCCCACAAAGCTTTCACATTAATATTATTTCAACATCTACTTAATTAATTAATTAATTATTCTATCAATCAAGGTGATTATAATTACATTCATATTCGTGTACCCATGTCAGTTGGCCGGGTTAATTATTGGAGACAAATGTCTATGTAAATTTCTGAAAACCTCTTATGACGATCCATGTTCAGTTCTTTTCAGTTTAATATATTCCCCCAACAAAATGTCTTCCGCCCGATATTGATTGAATTGGTCTTTTTTTTTTTTTTAGTATCATGAGAAAAACCATTTGAAAGTTCTTTTTCTAAGAGAGGGTGTAAATCATATTTGAAATAATCTAAAAAAAAAAACTAGGTCAAATTTCCTCTATTCTATGTTAATTTTTTTCAAACAAAGGAATCCAAGAAAAAAAAATAAAGTGATTGAAAAATCAACACATAGTATTACCGTACCTGAAAAGATTGATTAACATATAAAAGTAGCTCGAATCCGAATCATGTGTCATATAATCTTTTGTTTGCATATATTTGTTACGCTTTTGCTTCAGAAGCGTGATTAGTTAATCAAACTGATTTGATTCCCAAAAAAACGTAAGTTCTTCGTTTATATATATTCTAGCAGATTTCAACAGCTGTCCAATTTTTTTTTTTTTTTGTGCGGAATGTAAATTTGTATTAACATCAAATACTTAATTACGGACATAAAACCCGGCATACCAGGCAGTAGACCCATCTGCAACTGCAAGTTCTAGGCAAGATCTAATTAATTGGCTCATGCATTAAGTTACATAAAGTGGGTGTGAGAGTGAAAAGGAGAGCAGAAATGAGAATGCAAATTCATCAAAAGTATAAAATTTTAGAGTGTGGGAGTGGCTTCAAAGCGTGCTCTATATATGGAAAGGTTGTTTGTGAAATAAAGATAAAATAGAGTATTATTTTTCTAATTATTCAAATTTGAAAACACTGAAAATGAGCTAAGCAGAAATGTACAATACAATATAAAAAGGATTAACATCAATATGAGAATATAGGCACTATAGTTGATTGGTGAATTTTAAGAATTTTCTTGAGATGACAAGTATGACAAATGGTTTTTACCTTATTGCTATGGTAAATATATATGTAAGTCTCCACAGCACATAAGCATATATGGGCTGTGAATAGAAACTTTGAATGAATAAAAAAGTGGAAAAAAGGTAATTAATAAATGAGATGATCCAAGCTTCCATACAAGTTAGCCAACGCATTTAAACCATGTTTGCATCTGTGAACGACAGGTGACTTCTCACTGTAATTCCTATTAAGAATTTAAAATAAATCACTTGGCATCCAAATTTGAGATTTGAAAATTGCAGAGCGCAAGGAGAGCACAAATCCGCTCTTAGTTCGACAATTCACGAACTAAACGTCAGCTCGTGACCCTTTCGCACAAATTTATGTAACCTAGCTCATGCACCGAAAAATGATAAAATCATTAGAATTATAAATCATTACAGTGTGTTCCTACTAAAGGCACGAAAATGAAGATAATTTTATAGGATTATTTATTTCAGCCACAAAGAAAATCATAATAATAATTCATGGAAAACAGATCACAAACAACTCCCCTGTGCGCTATGATATTGTCTTCCAATCGCTTGGCATCCCTCTCTGCCCGAACTATTTCGGCCTTATAGATTTTCAACTTGTCCTTTGGAGTTATAAGGAATTTATTTGTCTCCCAGTTGTTTGACATCTTCTCCGGCACGCCCAATTTCGACTCTACACCTAACTCGTCTTTTCCCTCCAAATTAAGACTCCTTGATTATTGTGTACATATAATTTAATTACATTCGATTTAAAACCTGAATTTCCCGGACAAGTAGCTATATAGTAACAGTTCAAGTGTATATGAATAAGAAAGGCTGGAAAATGACCTATAGTGCAGGCTATACATTCATAGTTTGTGTTTATTTACGATTTCCGTCATTTATGCTTCTATAAACCTCTCCACTTCCATCCGTCTGATAGCATGTTGAGGATCATTGTGGATGGTGATTTTTCTCATCGTTCCGTCAATTGGCCACAGCAATTTCCTCTCACTCCACCTTCTCCTTCTCCTCATAGTCATCTTCATCAACCTTCTTTGGCTTTGTTACCATCTCTCCTTCCTCCTCGTTGGTCAACAACCATTTTTAATAGCTAGTTTGTTTGAGCCTCTCTAGCTTCATCACCGTCTCTTTTCCTTGTCGTTCTTTCATTGTTGTTATCAAATCCAGATTGTTTGTGCTTAACCAGTTTCGTCACCATATACGCCTCCTCCTTGGAATTCTCTTGTTGTTAATAGATTTGGTTTGTTTTTCTTCTCCAATTTGTTCAAGGGCTTCATCACTATGTCTTTCTCCTTAACATTCTCTCACCGTCATTATTATATTGAGTTTATTTTTACTTTTCAGCTTTGTCACTGTTTCCTCCTCCTCTTTGCCATTCTTGTCAATGACAAGAATGACAAGTTGTCATTGTTCCCCTGCCATTTTTATTGGTTCTGATTTATTTCTATTGTTTCGCTCATAAGAATTTTTGCTTCATTCATAAGAATTTGATGTTTTGTTCATAAGGATTTGTAGTTTTTATTCTTGCTTTGATCTAATTTCATTACAAGAAAACAAGGCATTTGAGACGGGAAAAAATGTAGGGAAACCGTAGGAAATGGTCATTTCCTACAATTAAAATCGTCGGACAAAACCGTAGGAAAAAGTAATGTCGGAAATAAAAACCGTCGGATAAACGTAAAATGGTCCTACGCTTTTATGACGCCCGTGGTCCCCATTATATCCGACGGTTTTGAGATGCATTAATTCCTACAGTTTTCTGACAAAACTATTTCCTACGGTTTTGTGACCTCTTTGTCCTACACTTTTATGACGCCCGTGGTCCCCATTATTTAAGACGGTTTTGAGATGCATTAATTCCTACGCTTTTATGACGCCCGTGATCCCCATTATTTAAGACGGTTTTGAGATGCTTTAATTCCTACGGTTTTGTGACTTTAATATCTCCTACGGTTTTCTGTCATTAATATATCTCCTACGATTTTGTGATAATTTAAAGATTTTAGTAAATTAATTTATATACAAAATAAAAACATATTATATTGCATTATTTAATAATAATAATAATAAAACACAAATTATTATTATTATTATTATTATTATTATTATTATTATTATTATTATTATTATTATTATTATTATTATTATTATTATTATATAACAATTGATCAAAGTAATCAATAAAATTACTATACATAAAAGTAATCAAATTTTACAGGAAAAAAGTTAATTACAAAGAACAGAAGGAGATCTAATATAAAATCAATGAGATGCAGTGCCGGGCTGATCATCGTCATCTCGCTGGCTACGATCGTCGGCAGAAGGCTAAGTGGAGGATCCGGTCCGTAGGTTGCCTGAGAGCGCCGATGCAGGTATAATCCCTTGTTGGATCGTCGGCAGAAGGCTGCTGCTGCTGCTAAGTCGGGTATAGGCCGGGTAGATGAGGAGTGGATATACCGAGCTCATCTGGATCAAGGAATGAGTTAGGATCGACATCCCATGTGGGCTGCCCGATCCTTGTCTACTGGTACTGAAATGACCCGGATATTCCGTTCATATCCGGGTAATACGCATCAGTCTGCGTGTCTCGAAACTGCTGAAATGCGGATCCGGAGCTCGATGCGCCAAACGTGTGCGGCACATGAGGTCGTGGCATTGGAGTATATGGCAGCTGCGTCTGTGGCTGGGTCGGATGCACCGATGTCTGAGCCTGTGTCTGTGGGAGCTGGGTCTGAGTCTCAGTCTGTGATATCTGTGTAGGTGTCACAGCAGGCTGTCGTCGACCCCGACTACGTCGGGGATCATGTATGTCCTTGGCCGAGGCTTTGCCTGAGCCGGACTGCCTGGGGCGAACCATCCTAAAATTAAAGTTTAACATGTTTATTACATATATATGTAATACTAAATTAGAATTACGTCACTAACATTTACATATTAAATTTCATTATTTTAGTAAACTCTGTAATTTTTTGAAATTTCAGTCATTTGAATACCATTTGTGTAGTAACACTTTTTAAAATTGCCAATTATTTGATATATACTTATTTATAAAATTAAATTATTAAACTAGCATTAGCTGATTATACTTACATTATTGAAGTACCATTAGTGTTGTAACTTGCGCTTCTTACACTAACATTATTAAAGTGCTAACAATATTACTCTAACATTATTGAATTAACAGTTTTTTATATTAACCACATATATAGTAACATGCTGTAGTACAAATAGAAGTAACCATTATTACATAAAAAATTATTGTTGTCCCTAACCACATACATATTAATTACTAACACCATATATAACATTACCTAAACCATATAATATAAAAACTAACTTCTTAAAATTTAACCTTCAATACATGCATTATATATATATGTAAACAACAACTATATGTAATAACAAACATTAATTATATATGAAAAATTACTTAAAAATAAAAATTACCTAGTTTAAATAGCTCTGGAGGAGATTTGGGAAGTGGGTTTGGAAGAGTTTGTCGCAGAAACGAAGGAATTGAGTGGTGAAAACTAAAGAACTTCCACGAATTTAAAGGGGAAGTCTGTCGATTTAGCTACCAACTTGGCCTACGATTTTCCTGCATTTTTTAAAAATGTAGGAAAACCATAGCAATCTTTCCTACGGTTTTCCTACTAAAAATATAAAATGCATGAAAAGCGTAGGATACCAAATTTTGGAATTTCCCGCCAGTAATTGGTTTCCCGCCTTTGTTTCAACGAACCACCTACGGTTTTGCTACTTAAATCCTACGTTTTTATGACATCTAATTTTCCTACAGTTTTACTACTTAACTGAAATATTGACTCAAAAACGTCGGACAACGCGCTACCCTATGTTATTATGGTCCTTCATATTTGCGACGATTTTTTAAATACTGACTTAAAACCGTCGGACAACGCGCTATCCTAGGTAATTATGTTCCTACATCTTTCCTACCCTTATTAATTACTAACTTAAAACCATTGGATAGAGTGAATATCAAATATATATATATATATATATATATATATATATATATATATATATATATATAATTTATAATGTGCTTATATATGAACTAATTATATGGTTGGAGGAATTAATTATTACACTTTTTTTAGTTGATGAATAAATGAAAATATTTATATTTTGGAAATTAAATATATAGATTTAATGTGTATGGTCAGATTGAATCTCCCAAATTTATTAACGGGTAAAATCCACCAGGGTGACCTAGCTTATGTTTTTGTCCTAAACGAGTACCTTACCTTCAAATTGTCCTACCGAGGTACCTTACCTTCATTGTGACAGTGCCATATGTAATAGTTTGGCGTAAATCCATATCGAAACAAATGCTTTCTAACTTTCAGCTCTATTCGATAAAATCTGTTATTACATTTACGACAAGGGCATTTAATCATTTCTGACTCCTTCCCACTAAATGCAAACTGTAGAAACTCATTAACACCAGCCATAAATGCAGAATTCATATATCCATCTGTATCTGTCCTCTGGTACATCCACTCACGTCCATTAGCAGCCATTTTGTTTCCCTTGTAAAATAGACAGTAAAAACGCTCAACATAAATACATAATATATTTATTACATTTCATATAATATAAATATAATGAAAATGTAAATGAATTACTTATATATGTCATGCATACACCTCGTACCTTCTATAACTGAACTACCTAGCTACTCCATTAAGGTAATGGCCTTACTCCATTAAAAGTTGTATAAGCAGTAAACCATTTTAACTGTTCCATGTTAGTAGCATTTTATGTAAATTTTGGTAGCATTTCCCTTCAGTTCCCGTTCACAGTGTTTCTCAATAATATCAACTTATTGATTAACACACAACGGGAACAATTTGGGAAATACTCTACCAAATTTCACATATTGCTACTACGACAGGAACACGTTAACTGAAATACTGCTTATACAAGTTTCAACTGTCCAACTTGGACAATCCATGATTATGTTAATTACAAATATAACTTAATCCAATACATCTTGTTTGCTAACAATCTGAATCGGACCAATATTATATTTGTCATCAACACAATCATGGATGGAGAATCTAAGGTAAAATAAATAAATACTTATATTATGCAACTACATGTTGTGATAAGTCAGCTACCTAAAACAACATAAGTATATCTCATAAAAAATAAATAATTACCATTTAAATCACTAACCTCTAAAGTCAGCTACCTAAAACAACATAAGCATATCTTATAACAAATAAATAATTAACAGATAAATTACTAATCTATAAATTACTTATAAATACCTCTATTGAGCTGAAGAAGATGTTGAAGCATAAGTGAAATTTGATGTAGAAATTATTGCTGGGACGAGTTGGAGAAGAGAATGGGGGAGGTATTTATAGCCAAAATTTGTAGCAATATCATAGGTATATATGAAAAGTTAAACTGCAAGAATAATGTAGGAAAGTTGTAGTAACTAACGTCAAAAAAATGTAGGAAAAAGAAACTGTAGGAAAATTGCAGGATTAAAATTCCTACATTTTTAAGACACTCACTCTTTTTTTGTCTCAAAACCGTAGGAAAAAAAAATGAAGGAAAAGCGTCAGATGCTTTTTGTCTCAAAACCGTAGGACTATTAAGTGCAGGAAAAGCGTCGGATAACGTGTCCGACGCTTTTTCTACATATGTGGTCCCATTCGCCTCAAAACCGTCGGACTACTTGGCGCCATTATTTCCCGCCATCTTACTCTGACATTTATCCTACGCTTTTTTGTGTCAGAAATTTATTGACTCAAAACCGTCGGACATAAGATTTTGTCCGACGGTTTTCCTGCGATTAATTTTCCTACCCTTTTTTTCGTAGGAAATTTTCGTAGCAAATAATCCTCATCCTTGTAGTGTTTATTGCTTTTATCTATGTTCATATTTGTTTAGAATTCAATTTTGCCATTGTTTTTTTGGCTTTTGGATCTAGTTTCTTTTTATGATTATTGCTTTGATATAATTCATTGTGCCGATTCTTTCTTCTCTTGCTTAGATTTGGTTTACAATTTGTGCTTTGATCTGATTTAATGTTTGTTTCTATGTTGAGGTATGTTATTCAAGTTTGATTTGAAATTCGCAGGAATTACCAAGGGAACAACAAACCCGACTAAATAAACAGTATTCTAGAGCAAAACGAACAATAATTTTAATTACATGTAGAAATTAAAGATAGAATAGCAAGCTCGACTGAATAAATAACAGTTTGGAGCAAAAAGAATAATAATATCAACCAAATAAATAATAATAATGAAGCAGTTAATAATACTGCCTAAAAAACAACAATAACAACTAAAAAACAGTAGTTGTGGATGTAATATCAAACTCAACCAAAAAAAAAAGCTCAAACTCAACTAAAATGAACAATAATATCAACAAGATGAAAAAAATTTACAAAGGGAACAACAAAATAAACAAAAAGAACAAGAATATGAACTAAAATAAAGGAATTATATATTGGAACAACAAAATTGACTAAATGAACAACAGTCCATACTAAATGAATTGTTATTCCCTACATGTGAATTTATGGTTTAAAATAATTGTTCTTCTATACTATGTTGTTTCATTTAATAAGAAATGTAACTTTGTTTATGCAAATTTGTTGTTTTGAAAAATATTTTTCATTTCATAAGAAACATTGTTTTAGATGCAATAAAAGGTTTGAAAATATGGCGAATTTAAGTGTGGTGGCAATTTTATAAATAATGGGATAATGAGGAGTATTGTATGCACGTAGCGCACCATATTGCTACTCAATAAAAAAAAATTCAAGTTCATAGAAATAACTCGTGAGTAGTGGTTTTTATTTATTTTTGTAGGAGATAGATAAGTATTTTGAAACTTAATCAGAAATTGATAGATTATTTGTTAATTTTTTAAATGCAATAGCCACCTTCACCGTAACATTACATCATTTATTTAGAATAGTAAGAACTCAAAATTACTCGTTTCAGAAACTCTACGTAAAAACTTACGAGTTTCAATCTATGTCATTAAAAAATATCATAAAGGAAAAAAAATACTTGAAAATTTATTGTGATGGATATTGAGAAAAAAAAAATTAGCTATGTTATTTCATTGCTAAGAGCACACTTGAAACTTAATTAATAATTCTTTCAGTACTCAAATCATATAACAAAGCTCTAGGCACAGGGAGACGGCTAGTAAATGTTCTTTCGGCTACACTTGAAACTTAATTAATGTACTATGGCATTATGGTAAAGACTGTATATATTCGATGCAGAGTGGCTATCACTTGCTTTGTCTGCCCAAGCAGGTACATAGAAGGATTGATCCCTTAGCGGTCATGATTTGGAAGGCCATCTGCGGGTCATTTTTGGAAAATAAGTTCTTCCAATGGAGGTGGCCCGTAATGCCTTGCCTACTCATGGCAATCTCTTGTTTTGCAGAATGGAGGTGGATGATGTGTCCAATTTGCTTTGGACATAGGGCGACGGCCTGGTCATACTATGAGATTGTGGTTTTGCCAATCCTATTTGAAAGGGGTAGACTTGCTATTTATGACTAATATTGGAGGTGATGGTCCGAAAACTTGGTTTTCCCAGGTGTTATCTAACACTACCCAGACGATTGGGATTGATTTGCTACTGTTGGATTTGTTGGTTCGAATTCAAGATGGTTAAAAATTTTGATTTTATTTAGGATTTGTGTTTAGTTTTTTTATTTGTTTGGGGTTTAGTTTTCATATTTTGATATGGTTTGGGTTTGTGTGACACTCATAAAAAGGCTTATTGTGTTAAGGTTTGGGTATGTGAGAAAAGCCAATGTGATGAAGAGAGAAGATGTGAGGGTTTCAGGAGTAAGGAAAAGTCTAAAAGCTGGATAGGGCTAGGATGAGAAGTCATTTGCAATTCTCATATCATGTAATTGTGTGAGAACAAGATATTAGGGTTGTCAGTAGTATGTAGGGGCTCCATATAACAATGTGAGCACTAAAATTATACCTCTACTGTAATCTCTATATTTTGTTCAACTGGATTTCTCTCATCCATTCATATAGACTAGTTAAGAGCCGAACTATGTTAAATTCGCTTGCGCCTGTTTGATCGTGTTTATTATTCCGCTGAGCATGATGGGTGATTGGGGGATTTTTTCCCAACAAGTATGGTAGAGCATATAGTTCAATGCTTAGCAAGGTGCAGCGTTTGGATTGTTTGATAAAGCCCTAGGGAATCGTTCTAGGAATATTTGACAGTGATTACAGCCTGGTACCAATGGCTCAGTATAAGTTTGAAGATTGAAGATTTTATTCATGTGTATTGATGCTCGTGATGTTGATGTTCGTAATGTTCTAGTCATGGTTGTTTCCATTCATTGTTGTTCGTATTGTTTGTAATCATTTGCGTTCGTTGCTGTGTTCGTGTTTTAGTGGTATTCATGGTGTTCGTGTCTGTGATTGTGATCGTGTGTTCGTGATGTTTATATTTATGGTAAAGAATTTGATCCAAAGTAGAGATTGTTGGGTTTATTGGCTAAAATTCAAAATGGTTAAGGATCTCGATTTTATTTATAATTTGTTTTTAGTCTTCCTATTTGTTTCGGATTTAGTTTTTTTATTTTGATATGGTTTGAGTTTGTATGTAACCTATAAAAAAACTTGTTGTGTTAAGGTTTTGGTATGAGAGAAAAATCTATGTGGTGAATAGGTAAGATGTGAGGGTTTCAGAAGGAAGGAAATGTTCGAAGGCCGGAGATGACTAGGATGAGAAACCTTTTATGATTCTTATATCTTGTAATTATGTGAAAGCAAAATATTAAAGTTATCTATAGTGTATAAGGATCCATAGTTCAACATGAGTATTAAGGACATACCTCTATTATAATCTTTACATTTTGCTTGATTGAATTTCTCTCATCCGTAAATATAGATTAGTTAAAAGCCAAACTAAGTTAAATTCATTTATGCCAATTTAATTGTGTTTGTTATTCCACTGCGTATAAATCTAATTAAAATCAAATTTACTAATACTATGTATCATGTATATCGACAGATAAAAAATTAATATTTTGCAACATTTTCAGTATATTATATGAGTAACAGTTTTCTTTAAAACTAGTCCATTAAACAACATTTGCATCAAGTAATTAATAACAATCCCACAAAGTAATATCGAAGTGTTTTTTTGTAAAATTTTAAATGCATGTTTTACGCAGAACTTTAATCATGATTTTAATATCTTAGTGTACCAAAAAAAGTATCATGTTCACTACAATTATTTTCACCTCAACAACAGGCAGCAGCCGCCTTTGGTGTAGACTCTAGGCGTATCAGGTCCGTCGGTCTATGATTTGACCGCTCGTAATTCCCCACCCCTTCCCCAACACTAATTACAGGCATTTGTTTCTGACTTAATTTCATTGTTAGGAAAAGATTGCCCTTTATTGTTCCAATGTAGTGACATAACTTTTTTTAAGGTAAAAAAGGTAAATAAATCATTAATTTTTTCATCTCAACGTATATTATCTTAAGTATTTTTTTTATAGTTAAATCACCCGCCAATATTTATGATTGAGTAAAATCTAACACTATTATTTTAAATTTATAGGCAAATTTGTCACTCACAAGACAAATAAAGAAAGTATTTCTTTTTGTTAAGAACATTCTATTAAGTATATAAATTAAAAAATCATGTAATTAGCATCAGCCTAGGGAAATTATAACATATATTCCTAAACTATATTTATTGGTGCATATGAGTTCCCAAACTAAAAATAATAACACTTAGGTCCAAATCCTTTCAAATCCTTGTTGCCGACATAGCCACGCTACTCCACCAGCGCTTCTTCTCCGATGAGTTTCCCTGTTAACCGAAACCCTAGACCCAACCTTCAAACCCATGAAAGGTAGCCCCAAAATCCAAACTTGTCTTCTTCAATTCCTTGCAAAATCATCCACAACACCTTGGCTCCTCGAACTGGGATTAATTTGGTTTGAATCAATTTTTGGATTGACTTTTGTGACTTGGAGGCTCATGAGACTAAAAAGGGATCAATTCAATTTGAGAATGATTTACAATTTAGGCGCTGATTTAGGTACCGGCAAGCAAAAACAATGGCTATTGGATAGATAAAAAGATGAGGAAGACAATGGTGGAAGAGAGAAGAAAGAAAGTTTATGTGGGGATTTGTACAGTTGAACAAAAGTTTAAGAGTTAAGTTAGGTGTGTTTTTTTTTTTTTTTTTTGTACACAAGCTTGCCACATATATAACCACATATGTTGTTATATTATCAAAATTTACCACATAATCATATAGCTAAACAAACGTAAAAATAATAGCTAATATCTGCTAATAATGTAACATTAATGAGTGATTTAATTGTAAAAAAGCTATAATAGGTAATATACACTGAGGTAAAAAAAATCAATGACTTATTTATCTCTTTTGCCCTTTTTCAAATTATTCTATAATATTAATAATGCAAAATCGTTGAGCTTTACTCGAGGTCGAGGTGCCAAAATCCCAGCAAAATATTGAAAGCAAATTAGATTAATATTTTCGTAATCGCCTTTTTCTACTATACATTGTATAATTGCAATTACGAAAACAATTAGAAATTTTCAGTTTAGACTGTGCATTAATATAGAATCGCATTATAGACTACATTGCCTGAATATGAAAAATACTGTTGAAGATCAGTTGGTTGCCAGCCAATTGCCAGCGAGAAGAATGTCCGACAGTTTTGCTTTTCATGAAAGAACTTCAATTTGTCTTTTATCAAGCAGGAAGTGAAGTAACGGTCCCATCCTTTTTTTTCTTCTTTTTCCCTACTTTCTTTTCCCTTTTAATTCCCTAGTTGAGAATGAAATTGGAAGTCAGCATTTCAAAATTTTTATTCGTTGTATTTTTTAAAAAAAAAATATTATTGCTATAGCTAAGAATTAAATTATTTCCCCTGAGGTTTGAGTTAGAGATTTTAATTAGTGAGAGAGATCAATTACCTCGCAAATTGGATAACAAACTGAGATAGACACAGTTATGCATGTTCATATGGTATTGTAATTCTTCCAATCATGACTCTATTTGTCTCAAAAACGATAAATTGTATTTAGTTTTTTTATTGTCCTAAAAAGTTGAAATATTTTATTTTTTGGAAGTTTTTTAACACGTAATTTATCTTAGTATTACTCTTATTTAAATTTTCCCTAAACAAAATCCCAAAAAAAATATTTTCTTTTTTAATCTATATTTAAACTCCCATTACGTACAAAAGATTCAAAAATAAATATCTTTTTAGTAATCGTTTAAACGCTCACTACAAACAGCCAAAACATAAAGTTTTTTACTATTAGTTTGAGGGGTAAATTTCCTTGCCCCATCTCCCCGTACATCCATCACAAAATAGAAAATTTCTGGGTTTTGGCAGCTGTTCAAGCATCTGTATGCTAAATCACCTGACGTTATGATCAACTGTTATAAATTGGCCTCAATTCTTTTTAAGAAAAAAACAAACAAACAAAAAACTCATAAAGAAGCATTTTTATTCGATTCAAATCGCTTATGTTATACGAACAAAATTAATATCTAATGGCAAGAATTTTTATAGGGGGATCATTGACCAGTGGCTCATAACGACCAGTCGTCACACACTATTACGGTAGGTAGTCAGATAAGTTAAACAAATTTTAAGGAATCAAACATAAAATAAGTCACACACATCATTCAATGAACTAATAGAATAATATTAATTTATACGAAAAATCATAAACATAGAAATAAGTCATGAACGAATTGGACAAGAACATGCCGGATTCGGTTCGGTCACATCTCTTCATTCACAAACCCGGTTTTGCCTTCACCACAACTTTGCTATTAGGCCCATGAATTCGCCACCTCTAGCCCAACTACTCCAAAGTCAATACTCAATACACATTTCCACATAATAGAAATCGAAAAAGTGGCTCTACATCAACTTTGCTTTTTATCAAGGAATACTTTTACGAAAAACTTAACGTCACTCAATTACTACCAAAGATGTGACGGATAAATTCTGGCCGTTGATGTGCTAGGTGATGTCTTAAGAGTCAAGGCAACAGCATAAATTTAATCCAACATTTCATGGATTTTGTTTTCACATTTTAGCCTGTATGGTAAGGACTTTGTTCTGTCAAGGTGTTACTTTGTATTCGAGTCGCAGCTATTTCTCTACTCCTAAAAAATCTTTAATTTATAGTAGTAGATAATTATGAATAAAAACAAAAAACCTTCTCCTAGATTCTGATATGTCCGGGAAATTTTTAACCTTTAAAACAAATTATCAAAGCGGGTTAGATTAAGTGCATATTTAACCATACTTTATGTCACAGAAATGAATACTTTTTAACTGGCGAGCTAGCTTCGACTGCCGGTAAAAGCTTTATTAAATTACCTTTAAGTAAGAAGTTAGCATCCAGGGACATGGGTACTTGTCCAATCTCGACTTCTGGTTCAGGGTTGCTTTATTTATACCTCAATACACATCGATATCGAAACAAAATGACAAAATAAAAAGTTAAAGATGCTTATCGACACGTAAAAAGTTCAGTACAATTTAATTATTAAATCGAAAAAGTGATGTCATTTTCCTTTTATGTTATGTGTGTTAGGCCTAAATTTTATTTATTTCAAAATCACTTACTTGTTTTTAATTTTCGTTTCCAAAAGTAGGAGATAATTAAGTGTAGACAAAAAGCAAGAGAATTGCGGCACTGTAACATTTTAACCAGTAGTAAAATCTTTCGGGTAAAAATGAAATAAAATAAAGTAAGGAAGGAAGAAGTGGAGGAAATTATAAATTTGGACCTTTGAGTTCGAGGGAAAATACGTGATTCCAAACGAGGAACGTTGAGAAGAATCTGGAGGGTGGGCAGCTAAAAAGGGACAAGGTAAACTGAAATAACTGCCACCAACGGTTGTTCCCAAAACTTTCGGCCGTCTTTTGTCCTCGCAGCGCCACGATTTGGTTGGCCCCACCGTCGCTTTCCGCTGCATTATCATCGCCGACGCCGATCAACGATAGTGAGAGAGAATTAAGAAAGTGCTGCATAAGAACAATGGTGATTCACACAAATAAATAGATTTTCTTTGAATTTGTTAGGATTGATTAATAATGGAAGGAAAGTCAAAACTAAAAATTAAGACTTTTCTTGAAAAAATAAAAAATAAAAAAGGACTAGGACAGGACTAGGACAGTCCTTCAGCTCTATTTTATTCAAATAAAGGAATCATTTTAATTATGATCTCCCATTATCTTTCCTCAATCCAGAGTCCAGACAGAGGTAAATGAACTACGGTTATGTGGTCGTCTTCATACAACTTCACCCTTGGGCTCATTTTTTTTATTATTTTTTTTATGAAAATTATCTTACTTTGATTCATATTGTGAATAAACATATCTTCTTATGAAAACACTTTTAAAACCTCACTCCAAAAGTTCGTTATAGATAATGTTAATTAATTACCCTATTCTATGACGTATTAATGTGATAATTCCGGTCTATTGAATCCGTGTAGGGTACTATAAATATTGTTATGGTTGTCCATTCTTATAGGATTAATTAAGATATATAGCATGATATCTGTGACGAGTATTTAGTGTGGTAAACAATCTTATAAGCCCTTCCCAATATGGGTCATTTGGATCTTTAAGACTAATGGAGTTTTATTCAGAGTTTTGGGTTGGGGAGGTGGGTGTAGTTGTTATGTTCATTGGATGCATGCTAGGGTGACCAGTAATTTTTTTTTTAAATTGGTTGTTACGTATTTTTTATTTTAATAATAATTAATTTCACCATTATAAAAACCATTAAGCATTGTATATATATGTATAAGAAATCCATGTAGGTCTAGGGCAATGACTAAGATGCAGGGCATGTTATGAGGAGGCTTGGAGTTTGACTTTAGCTTCCCACTTACTTACACAAGGTCACATAAAGTTAGTTTTATCGTCCTTCAAGTAGTTTTATTGCCCTTCGTATCTTAAAAACATAATATTTTCTTTTTCTTAATTATAGTAATTGTACCTTATTTCTCGTATATTTGTACTAATACTTCTTAATAAAAAAAATAATAAAAGAAGCCATGAGAAGACTCGACTGAATTCGTCTTGGACCCGCATAGTCCCACCTTTGTTTTGTCTTTTCACTTTGGTTCCCTGATCTGGATAATTTCCTTATCTTCTTTGTTCCTTCCCTTACTTTTCTTCTCTTTAATGGAATATTCTTATCTCCCTCAGTTTCCATTTTACAGTATTTTAATAATTTATTTTGAAATTTCCCAATACTTTAAAGTAGTTGCCTAGTTGCCAACTTCAAACGTACAACTTCTTTATACCAAATTCGCACTTTAGTATAGGGGTGTAAACGAACAGAATGTTCGGTGAACTGTTTGAAAGTTGTTCAGTAGAAGTTTGTTCATATTCGTTTATTAAGCTAAACGAACGAACACGAACACAATTTTCTGTTCGTTTATTTAAATGAACGAACACAAACCAACCCATATTCGTTCATTTATGTTTATAAACAGTTCAATTACTGTTTATTTATGTTCGTTCGTTGTTTGTTTGTTTATTTATTAATATGTGTGTGTGTATATGTGTGTTCGTTCGTTTACGTTTGTTCATTTATGTTCGTTTAAATTGTTCACAAACATATTCTATACATTGTTTGTGAACATGTTTGTGTTTGTATATTGCCATTCACAAATGAATTCGTTCGTTTGGTTTGTTGATTACTATTCACGAACATAAACAAACGAATACGAAAAACCATTTTACACTAAACAAACGAATGAACACAGACAATGCTTGTTCATGTTCATATTCGTGTTCATTAAAAACTTAAATGAACGAACATGAACAGCTCTCGTTTTTGTTCATTCTATTTATTTACAGTCCTACTTTAGTGATGCCATTGCAAGAAGATGTCTTGTATTTTAGATAATACTGTTACAAAAAAGAGTAAAACTTTTATCCTTCAATTTTTACATATAAATAATGATCTAAAACAATGAAGCCAAGACGAACGAACAATGGCAACTTGCAAACAGTGGTGAAGTTGCGAATGGTGAACTGAGGGACGATGACAACTTGCAAACGATGACAAATGGATGAACTAAAGGCTGAAGGTCAACATGACGAATGAAGGAGGCCGGGGGAATGGTGGCAAAAGATGACGTGACCGGCAAGGGCGGCAAAGGACAATGCAATGAGGAGGGCGGCACGATGGCGAGGCGAAAGAAGGTTGACAGACAACACATGGCAGACACATAGAGGCAGGAGGCAAACATGTAACGAGAAGGAGGTTAGAGCTTTGGAATGAGATATGAGAGTGCTAAGGTTAGGGTGAAAAATTGTTAAGTACATGATAGACTTGGGCTTGGGCTGAGAAATAGTTAAGGAATAGAGAATCGGGTCTCTTCGGGTTGATTTGGGTTTGACTCAAACCAACTCAATTTTCATTTCTAAAAATCGGATTGGATTCAAATTAACTCAAATCTCACTTATTCCCTCCTTGACCCGTAAAATGGAGTCGGATTTCAGATTAAGATTAAAAGCTTTCACCCTATGTTCCACAATGGACAAAAGCCCATTTTCCTTTCTTCAATCAAATTGATCTTAATGACATCCTCGATATGATTTTGTTATCGAACATTTTCGGACTACTTTCGATTACTTTAATGTTGGGAAATATATTTAAAAAAAACATAGTAACAGGGTTGTTACAAAAATTCCTCACTCACATATAAGTCGTTTATTTGTCACTGCGTTCGGTTTAACAACTGAATTAACTATCATACGGTGATGAGACACATGAGCGTGTACATATATATATGTATACATGTGCGTTGCGTTCATATATACAAAATAATTTTGGTTGTCTATTATTATTATTATTATTATTATTGATGGAGACATATTAATGTAGCTAGCGGACACCAAAGTCCGACCTTCGGTAGGCATTTTGAAAAGTGGTTCGCTTTAATCTTTATTTTCAGAAATTGATAACGGCCGTTGAAAATGAATATTAATTGGAAACAAAACCTAGACCTGTGGAAATCGTATCAATGTCGTTGAATGCAGCCTCCCACTTCCCACAGGCAGACATTCGATATTCTTACCGGCTGCCGGGCTTCAGTGCACTTAAAATTAGTTCCTTTAAAAAAAAAAAAAAACAATCAGAGCAACCTCAAACGTAAGTAGCACATCAAAAAGCTGGCATGAAGGAAAATACTCAGAAATGTATAGTATATGTTTCTCTTTTCTTTTAATATGATTTATTCACGTATACATTTTGCGGTTCATGTTTTTTTTTTTTTCTTGGAGTTGTATGAATTTGAAATTTGGAATTTTGTGTAAGATGATTGAATCTTAGATATATTGCTAACTAACGCAAACCTTAACATTAAGTCAAATTTAGTTGTTACAAAATGCTAACTTGTTTAAACACCTCATTTGGGAGCATTTTTTTTATTATCATTACAGTTTTGAATAATTTATTAATAATGGAAATCAAATTGTTAAAGTTAAAAGTTAAAAGTTATTTTAAATGACTTTTTCAAACCTCTAAAACTAATCATTAATGCTAACGCTAAACATGAATCATAGAAGTATACTTGAGTTTGAAGTTTATAAATGTGGAAATTAGTCCTTAATTATATTATATCATACCTACCCCTCCTTATTGCACAAATGCATGGTGATAATTGCTAATATATAATTGTTAATCAATATAATTAACACGTAAGATAAACATGATGAGGGCCTTATCCTATTAGGATTGAGATCAAGTGGGCAAATCCATCCAAACTTAGTACTATAGAGATATCCTCATGTCCTTAACAAGCATTGGAAGTTATTTTGGTTTATTTCCATCTTTGTCTTCATTGGCAAGCCTCCAAGCTCCCATGCTTTTCAAGTACTGATTGAAGGTTTTCTTTCGCTTTGTTTTCTTTTTCCTATTAGGAAGCTGAAAGATAAGAGATAGAAACCAGTTTTTTTTTAATGCCATATGAGATGTTGGTCCAGTATTAGTACACAAATCATTTGTTTAATTTTAATATACACTGAGTCGTCCTAGTACAAAGAAAGTAAGAGCGGACGAAATAATAAATTGTCGGTTTTTGAAATCTTTTTATAATAACTTGTCACCTTAACAATAATTTTCTTTTTTAAGTATAGATAAAAGCTAGCGCCAAAGTAAGAGCCAATTTAATTTATTTTAATTCAACTTAATTTGAAATGGTTTATTTTTATTGTTATATCTTTTTTTTTCTAGAACTAATTTTATTTAAAATTTAATATTATATAGATATAATAATCCATATGAAAGTAAATTTTTATGAATATATTAAATTTGTATGAATTTTTCTATTTTTATGTATTAAAAAGAAAATTTTTTAAAAATTTAATAAGATTATAAAAATTTAATAATATTAACTTTCAAATAAAAAAGAATTCAGAAAAAAATATAAATATAAAAATAAATTATCTTAAATTAAGTTAAGTTAAAAGATGATGAATGTTGATAAATGTCTCCTCCGGTATTACAGCTACTACTACTGCTAGACTGCTATAAACAAATGGCGACGTGATGGAGCGGGGCCTTCCTAATAATTTCCACGTCGGCATGGCGGATTTACACGTGGCCAGCTCAAGTTGGCGATTATATATAAGAGGGTTGTCACTTTGGACAACACGTTTTCTTTTGATATCTAACCAGTCTTTTACTTTTACAAAGTTAATTAAATTTTTTAGATTTGACGCCGTGTCATTTTCTACATCATACTATTATATTGAATAGACCATATAATTAAATATAGAACACGTGTCATATTTTATACGCAAAAGTTGCGAGACTTTTTTTATTATGTACTCCGAATCAAATACTGCTAACATTAGTATGTTTAAATTGTGTAAGCATCGTATGGTAATTAATAAGAATTATCTCACACGCATGAAGGGAATCGATTGTTAAATTACCCGGACGATGAAGAGATCCCGTTAGAACAGTAGCTCGTAGTTTCGGGGATTTTTTAGAGGGAGCCTGTAGAAAGTGTTTTTTAATGGAAATCAAAAAGAAAAAGGGTGGAAAAAGAGTGAACAAACAGTTAAGAAAAGGAGTGAACAAACAGTTTAGAGAGAGAACGAGTTCACTTTAAAAGGGTTTCAATTTACCTTTCCTTTTTTTTATATATATATAATTAAGGGTTTCAATTTATAAAAGGCTATTTCTTGGAACGCGACCTTAAACTTAATTTTTTGGAAAATTTTATCCCACAAATGAATGTAGAAAGTTAAAAAAATGTTTAAAGTGATTGCTTTTGAGGAGCTCAACCGCCCTGATCATCATTTTACCCGTCTTTGAAAGATCTTCAACATATCATGTTTTGCCACATCAATTATCTCTTTTCTAGACTTTACCAATTTGCCCGTCCGATTTCTAATTAACTATAAGATCTTTTGTCTGATGGGTTGTATTTCGAAGTTTGCAAGGAGTTATATACTTAAACAAGTTAACAGTCTCGTTCGCGTGGCGGAGTCATGATATTAGGTAAAACTTAAATATAGTTAAAATTTTGAGCTATTTCCTTTGTTTGGTAACAAAAATCAAAAGCTAAATATACCTCATGCAACTAAACTCTTGCTTGCCTTTATTTTACTGAGAATAAATCATCTATGATATACACACACACACTATCTCCTCTGATCACTAGGGGTGTAAATAAACAGAACGTTCGGTGAACCGTTCGTAAACGATTCGGCGGGAGTTCATTTATGTTCATTTATTTAGTTAAACGAACGAACACGAACAGATTTTTATATTCGTTTAGTTAAATGAACGAACACGAACAAAGTCTTGTTCATTCATTTAGGTTCATGAACTATTCGGTTAGTGTTCACTTAGTGTTCGTTTATGTTTGTTTATTTACTTGTTCGTTTATGTTTGTTTGTTTGTTTATCTATGTACTAGTTATAGATTTATTGTTATATATATTTTATATATCATATATTATATATTTATTATAACCTATTATCATATATGTTTATTATTACCTACCCTACGTACACCCTACACACCAGATTAGCACCCAAATTAGTGACTGTGATCATTTACCTTCGTTTAAGTAGTTCATGAATGCTTTAGACTGATTATTTTTATTTATGTTTGTTTATGTTGTTCGCAAACAGTTTCATTCATGTTCATGAATGTGTTCATTTGTGTTCATTTAAGCTCGTATAAACGAACGAACACGAACACATACTAAAACTAAACGAACGAACACAAACAAGAAAAATGTGATTCGTTTATTGTTCGTGTTCGTGTTCGTGTTCGTTAAACACTAAATGAATGAACACGAACAGAGCTTGTTTGTATTCGTTTAGTTCGTTTACAGCCCTACTGACCACTCCTTATTAAAGCTTCACAGCTAAACAGGAAAAAAAAAACCTTTTAAAACTCATCCTCTATAGTAGTTTCTCTACTGTATAGCAGCTGTAAGAGTATAAGAGAGGGGGGGATGATGTATTTTTTGTCTTAAAGTGCCTGAGGAAACGCAAATGATAAATATTTTTAAATATTTTTAGGCTCTTTTGCTACATATAAAAATATAAGTTTTTATATGAAAAAAAATTAAGAGCAATAGTTTTAGAACTTTCTGTCCACACTTATGCTGTTTCACATATATATATTAATTAAAAATCTTGGGGTGGGGCTCTACCAATGGGCTTCTTACCAATAAATTTGATGTCTTACAGCAAATTCATTTTAACTTAAGTTAACTTAATTTAAAATAGTTTATTTTTATTTTTATATTTTTTTTATCTGAAATTAATTTCATTTGAAAGCTAATATTATGTAGATATAGTAATCCATTTAAAAGTAAATTTTTATGATAATATGAAATTTTTATGAATTTTTTATTTTTAATGCCTAAAACTAGAAAATTCATTAAAAAAATAAGATTATAAAAACTATATTTTCAATAGCTTATTACATCTATATAATATTGATTTTTAAATAAAATTAGTACCGGGTAAAAAAATAATAAGAATAAAAATAAATCATTTCAGATTAAGTTGATTTAAGTTAAAATGAATTGATTGCTAGTTTTTTTTCCTCTAATACCATGAGATGTCCTAGTTTAAAGGATCGGACTGCTTCTCACTTGCTAAATTTATATTTGAGTTTACATGCGTCTGTGCAGGCATTTTTTATTAAAATTATGAAAAAAGAATGTGTACCGAATAATGTTAAATTTGACATGAAACATAGTATAGTATTTATAGAAAGAGTATTAAACCTGCAAAAATATATAGGTGTAACGTGAAGAACGTGAGGCGATGTATTTCGATGGAAAAAAACAAAAAGAACGACGCAGAAGTAATTTTAATGGTCAGTGCACCTTTTTATCTCACGCGAATTCCGTCCATGTTATTATGGAGCGGTTCAGTTAATCTGTCCGGTCCTGTCCTATCCACTCCACGTTCATGTTCCATGTTGGGCCAATCAAGGCCTCATTCTTTCTTTCTGGGCTGACCTATAAAACCCCAATAACATGTACCATATAACAATAAAAATGAGTTTTTTTGTTTTCTTAACAAGAATGGCGCGTCAGATAATCTCAGTATCATTATAAGATGTTATAAAAAAAAAAGCAGTTAATATTTAAAAAAAATAAGTTGTTCCACTTAAAAGAAAAAAAAAAAAAAGAGTATTCCATTCAGTTCAATGCTCGCCCAATCAGCATTTAGGTTTTCAAGGCATTACAGGTAATGTTAGAACTCAGTGATAGCTAATGGTCCTGCCCTTATATAGAGTCCTTCAATTGACGTTACTCTAATTCATGAAGTTATGACTTCATTACTTTCATCATTCTCTTAATTTCTTTTATCTGCTTACTTCTGTGTAAAAAAAAAAAAGCTGAAGATTAATTTAAATGAGCTTTATTCAGGCCTCTCTACTATCATTATATAATATTCTAAATTCTAGTTTGAGTGCCTTCGAGTTCCAAGAAAAAAAAGACACTACATCATTCCGAGGAGACCAGGGCAAAGCGCCATTGTTAAGTTCTCTTGCAAAAATATAAAAGGTAGTATTCATTTTGCCACTCTCATTGTTCCATATTTTAGTTTCTATTCAACGAAATTTTTAACTGTTAGAGCATTAAATAAAAGACAAATTTTTTCATAGCAAAGTTGCTATATAAATTAACGATATTGGTTTTTGTCCTCTCTGAAATTGTTAATTTGTCATGATCAAAAACACAGTCACGTGAACTTGTTCCCAACTGTCACTTCTAAAAGTTGAAGACCAAAACATGTATTAGTCATAAGAAAAAGACAAATTTCTCTTGAATTATATATGCTCATTAGCTCATTAATTGAACTTCTTATAAAAAAATTAAAACTCCATTTCCCCCAACAATAGTGATTCTTTAAATCTAATAGATCCCACGATTCTTTTTTACTTTATCATTTTTTTTCCTTGGTCTTAATCCTAGACTTCTTCATAACCACAAACATTGTTCAAAATTGGATCGCATATTAAGCTGACCAAACAAAAGAGAATTTGATGCAAATGTTCCACATTGACAATAACCTATTAACCTTTTTCCAAGATCCACCACACACACGCACACACACCAAATGTTGTTAAACGCAGCATATAAAATGACTCTAAGTGATCACTTGGTCATAGGTCAAACGATTTAATCGACTGATTTTGGGTCAAACTCGGCTCCCGGTAGAGGCTATCTCCAAGTCACAATCTGACTAAATAAACCGGGCAGGCTGAGCCGGGTTTGAGAACGCCACACATTTCCAGTCAAATGAATACCAAAAAAAAAAAGGAGAATATCATAGAAAAAAATTCTCATTTTAATTTTCTTGACTGATATTCTTTTTCGTTTTCGGTGTGACGATCGAAAATATTTTTCCTAATTTTCTATCAGAATTGATACCTAAACATCACAAGATATCCCCCAACGAATCAAGATTTGCTAAGTTGCAAAAAGAAAGAATAAATTATTAACCCTTTTCTAGTATGTGCATGCACAAGACAATTCCTTTTATACTTCTTTGAAGGTTAATTAGGAACCTTTGGATGGGAATTGCCCACGTCCAACACGCGTGCCAAAAGCTTCATCATGAGATTTCTTTCGATGGTTACTAAAATACTATATTACTGGGAGTTCTAGCTAGATTGCCCAACTTCAATTTAAATCAATAAACTACAAACATTAACTTAGTTACATATGGCCGCTAATTAATTGCTATTAGTTTATGTAACCTACAATTTAAGTGGGAGGGTGAAAAGAACTATAAAAATAATTGTTTTTCTAAAGATCAATTATGAGGCACACGGTAAGTGTTTATCAATCTTTGAGCATGATAAGGATACCGGAACCGAATTGCAGACGAAATCTAATTGATAGGAGCTTTAACGGCTCTTAGCCACGGGCAATATATCTCAAGAGCATCTATATCTTTTGAAATTTGCTTCTGTAGCGACAATTTGGTTTTGGACCAAAACAAGCTACTCCTTGGGTCTTGGCATATGCGTTTCGGCATTCCAATCATCGATTACTGGTGCCCTTTTTTGGTGAAGTATTTGACAAAAAAAAAAGGGGGGGAAAGTTATTGAGAAAGATAGTCAGGTGCAAGTGACAAACATAAATATGCATAAGAAAGGCTAAGACATGTACGTATCTGACTTACATGTAAATAGGAACACTGAATAACGCTTATGTTTTTTTTTTTCTTTTTTTGCAAGATAGCATGTGGAAACTTGGAGGTGCAAGTTAGACTCCTATCCTTAGGAGTATACAAGAGCATTCGATAAACCGTTCAGCAGAAGTTTATTTATATTTATTTATTTATTCAAACGAACGAACATGGATAGATTTTTTTGTTTGATTAGTTAAATGAACAAATACGAATAAGATATCGTTCATTCATTTATGTTCACAAAATCGTTCGATTATTGTTCATTTATGTTTATTTATATATTAGCTGTACATTTATTATTATATATATTTTATATATCATGCACTTTTATTAGTGTTCACTTACTCCACTCATATGATTATGCTTCAATCTCTCCCAAATTAATCTATTATATTTATTTCTCTAGACATAATCAGTCATTTCCCTTATAGCGTGAACCTTCTGCAGCACCAAACCAAGCCCCATTACCATAACTCATAATCTTTCTCACAATTATCTATTGCACTATTAGTCATTACTATACTCGTTTTGATTTATATTGATGGTAAGCATCAGATTTAATTGTTCGTGTTTATTTATTAATAAACGAATGAACACGAACAGAGAAGTTGCATTTATTTATTATTCGAATTCGTGTTCATTAAAAGTTAAACCAACAAACATGAACATGACTTGTTTGTATTTGTTCGGTTCGTTTACAGGCATATTTATCTCTGGCACATATGCGTTTCCTTCCTTTTTTCACTTCCTTATTTCCTTTTTTTCCTTTTCTGTCATTTATCATTTTTTTCTTTTCTTTAATTTTTTTTGTTTCTTTTTTTTCCTTTGTCACAATTCGTATAGTTTTTATTTTTCTAAAAAAACAAATAAAAACTAATAACATAATAAATAAAAATTAATAAAAGTACAAATATAAAAAATATATAAAACTAACAAAAGAATAAAGACACAAATATGAGCCAAACTCATGTAACACCTACTCTCAAAAAACTATGTAGAATAATTGTACAATAAATGCCCCAAACCTGCCACCCCATCCTTAGTTCTAAATAGTCCACTCTTTAGCGTTCAAATTTTCTCATATTAATTAGTTGTTATTAAAAATTAAAAGAAAATGTTTATGTACCATTTCCAAAAATATTATTAAATTTAAATTCGAGTTTATAGGAATCGTGAAATAGCACTCGTTACTCACTGTTGCTCCATCCTAGTTTCTTCATTTTATGGCACTGTTTGCCTGCCTGTTGTTGTACCATCCTTGTTGTTTAATTATGTTGTGCATCCTTGTTGTTTAATCATCTTTCACCCCAACTTGGATGTTTAGGTTCTTGTTTAAAAAGAATATTTTATGGCACTCTTTTTATGTTTGTAGAATATTTTATGTTTTGAGTTCAGATTTTGGGGGAGGGGTTGAAGCAAGCATAACCCTAAACCTTAAAAATTCAGATCATGATTGGTTTAGGTTGGAATCACAGTTCAGGTCAGGTCGGATTAACAGTTAGAGATTATAAATGAGTCCAATAATTCTCAGATATGGGCCTAAAGGCCCCAAACCCGGCCTAAAACTGTCGCTCCTAGTTTCCAGTTCTCATTCCTTCTTTTTTTTTCTTTTGGTGAATAAGGCTGCGTTAAAACGAAACAAGGCAACAAACAAAGTGACATGATTACCACACTACTCATCAACGTTTGAGTCTTCCATCCCCTTTCCTCTCTTTCAAAACCGTCAACTTGTAGTAGTAGATATTCAGAGTAAAAATAATAAAACTAACAATAAAATAAAACAAAACAAAGGAACAAACAAAGGCTGTTTAAACAACTGCAGCCTATAAAAAAAATGCAGAAATTAAAACAGAGCATTTCCTGAAACCCATATGAAGCAGGCCTGCGCTGCTTCGGACATATAAAAGGCGAAGCCTAATCCTGATTATTGGGCTTTTGTTGAGAGTCTTAATCCATGGAATGAGCCCAATGAAGCATTTTTCTTGTTTTAATTCACCAATGCTTCTTTTTTATCCAAATGTTGACGATACAGAGACCACAAAAGTCCATTTCAAAGAGTCCAGACAAGTTCGAGAATCCACATACATACAAATTGCGTTGTTGCTAAGCAGTACATATAAGATTAGAGATAGGATTTGATGATTTGATCTACCTCGGTTTTTCATTGGCCTCTTCAAAAAAGAAGGTGCCATTTTAGGCAGTACCCGGAAGGTTATAGAGCAATCGTAAGGCCGGAAAATGAAGAGTCTTCTCTCCCAGCTATTTGGATTCCTCGACCAAGTCTGAGCTAGCTACTGCTAACCATGACCAAACAGCCTAGCAGCAGCCTTGGCGGGGGCTTTTAGAGGAATTTGACCCGTCTTAGAAAGGTTGATACTTGATATAGATCAATCTCAGGTCTTTGATGCTTAAAATTTAGAGGCCCCCTCTTCCCCTGCTAAGCATAGTGGCAAGCCAAGGCTGGCGGGGCTCCCAAACAGTTAAAAAGATTACCAAATGCAATTTCATTTTTTTTTCAGATTTTGTGCACAGATAATTCAATATCCAACTTTTCAAGATGATCCCAATACTTCTACTTTATATATATACTTGTAAGTAACATACTTGTTAAATGTGAATATCAAAAAACAAAAAGTACGGCCCCATGTATCTTAATGGAGAGACCCAAAAACAAAAAAAAAAAAAGGCGTAATGAACAATTTCCATAGTATTTCCTTTTTTTCCTCTCATTTTATAAGGAACATTAACAACTTACTATAGATTTTAACATTTGAAAAAGAGAGACTTGCTTGCAGGCATTTCTAATTACATCAAGTATATATTATGACCTTCGTGAACAAATTACCTGTTCCATACTTTTAACTTGAAACATTACAAGTGGAGGTTAGACATGATATTCTAATACATAATATTCTATACCATACACCTTGATTAGCTAATTAAGCTTTCCTATTTTGACTCTAAAAAATCTCTAATAAAGTGAGAATTTAAATTCTAACCGATCAACAAAAATAGTGAACAAGAAGGGAGGAGTCGCTAAACATGCTTAAGTCCACGTCCTTGCCACCTGTAAAGTAGGCTGAACAACTAGGTCTATGATCTTTATTTTACATGGAATCCAGCTAGAGCTACCTATTTAGCTAAGAGCTAAAGATTTCTAGTTCCTTTCACACTCCTTTTTGCTTCCTCTTGGATTCTTCGTGACAATACCTTTACATAAATGAAGATGAGACAGAAATTCATTCTAAAGCACTTTTACGTGCTTTGCTATTTAGTAAGTTTTGATACACTGGCTGTCCAACTCCAACGGCTTTTACAGTTAATATTATTCTTGTAACGTAAATTATTGACCCCAAACTCATTATGTTTAGAGAGGTTGATGGAATCCCTTGAAAAGCTTTTGCAGCCACCGATGTTTGAGTTAGCTCATATTATATGTATGAATTATAGGATTAATCGCCGGTATAATAACTCAAGTTAAAAAATAGCGATAGATATCTTTCGAAAGGGACGATTGAAATTTGGAAGGATTCGAAGTGGGCCGAGGAAGGCTTTTCAAAGGTGTCTCTTTCGCCTTATCATCATCAGCGCGGGCTTTAAGGCTTTTGGCAATGTGAACTTGATTGGCTTTCTGCCTTTGCATGCTTAGAGGAAAAGAATAGGAATATTATTGATATGGCTGGAGTGGAGTGATCAGATTTCTTTGCTACTAAAAACCTGTGAGGTACTGGGAAGCGGCTTCGTCTTCCTTGAGGAAGGTCTCGAGTTTGAATCTTATGAACAAAGAGACAATTATTTAAAGAATTTCTTCCTTAAATGGAATCAGATGTGGTTCAGTTCAAATTAATTGGGACTCAATATAACTACACGATGCCGAAATATCAAATATATTACATCAAAAAGATAATATTTCTTCACTGGTGGAATGGTGGCCTCCAATTATTCTTCTATATTCCCTTATCTCATTCACCCCTCATGCGAAGAGATGACTTTTCTCTGTTATTTTTTTTTTTTGCCGATTTGGTGACCCAGGAAAACTTGTCCCCACCCCGACCTCTAGATAACAAAGATTTAAAGGCTTTGGAACCTCTAGATGCCTTCCTCTATATCACTTCTAAACCTTTTGTTCTTTTCTCCTTTTCTATTTTTCTGATCATCTTGTAAATGATATATTAGAGTATCATTGATTTTTTGTGTTACAAGTTACAGCACAACATGATCTACTCTTAAAGGAGACAATGGGGGGCAAAGGCAATTGGCTAGTTCCTTGTTTTTCTAGAATAAAATGTCATATAAAAAAGTCAACCTTGTTAATATTCAATTGTTGAGCACTTTTCTTCTCTAACAAACAGAAGATAATTATTGAGCAAATTATTTAGCGTAGAATAATTGGCGACTGAAGTAACATGCATGCGCGCATGCTAGATATGATAATAAAAATTATAAAACCATTTATTAGATAACTTCTACATGTATATATTTATGTACAACATAGAGTTGGAGATAAGATGCCATTGAAACAATTATAAACATGTCTATCAACCTATAAGACTTTTCTTGTGTCCATCCATTATCAAACTTTTAAAATTATACTTATCTTATTTGTTTGGTTTTTGTCCGTTGACTGTCTAATGAAGAAAAAATCAGAAATGGCATAGTAAAAAAGTGTAATTTTTTTAAATTCAAAAACTCATAAAGAGATAAATATAAAATTGATACGGACATATTTTTAGGTTTAATAATTGCTCAAACTGTTGCAAAGAAGAAGAAGAAGAAGAAAGAACGAATTTTGCCCCCTAGCTCTAGGAGTATTCAAATTTTGAAAACTACCACTCCTAATCCATAACTTGTAGAAACTTTCTATCAAGTCGTCAAATAGTTTAAAGGGAACAAATTGTGACAGTTGGATGGTACGACAGGCATGGAGGAAATTTTTTTTAGGCTGATTGGAATTTTTTTAAAAATTTAACGGCCATACTTTCAAAAAAAAATTAAGGGTCATGTTGCGTCTACACCACAGATGGTTGAAGTTTATTATTATTATTATTATTATCATTATTATTATTCTGTAGAAAGTGTTAACATCCAATTTTATTCATGTGCTAACTTTTTTTTAGTTTTAGGTTAGAAAATTTAGTTTAGGGGTCATTTTTGCTTTTAGGGGGAATTTGGTCAATTGCTAGAACATTTGGGTTATTTTTCTCATTTTAGGGTTAGTTTCAATAGTCACATTTAGGTCACATTGTTATTTGTGTTATAAATCTTTAGGAATTTAAAATGATCATGTAGGGTCAAAACATGAATTAATTTAGTTTAGGTACTAATTTGGGGTCCTAAAAGTCTTTGGGGTTAGTTTAGGCAAAAGGGAAGAGTTTGGGTGTGAAATGAGAGATTTTAGAAATTTTTTGGTCAAAAATGCAAATTATGGGGCAAAATAGCCAGCTCCCAAGAGTTTGGGACAAATCTGGTGAATTTGTAAAGATTTTCGAAGAATTTGAAAATTTTACAAAGTTTTGGGCTAATTGAAACATCCCAGACGTTTTTGGTTGAATTGAAATTTTTCATAAAGTCAGGGGTAAGATCAACATCCTAAGAGTTTTCTTGGACTTAAACTAGCATTTTTACCACATTATATCCTAGCTGATATAAACCTCTACAAATGAGATTTGGATGAGGTTTAATCTCTCAAAAGCTTATTAATCAAGTTTATCCTCTTCTAGTATAAATATGGCTCACCATTTGAGAGAACTCACGAAGAAAAACCCAAGAAATTCAAAAAAGGTCAAACTCCAGCTTTCGTCCCTTATCTCACCACTCTCCCTCATTCAAACCCTAACCTTTCTCCCAAGACCGTTGCCACCTCTAGAAGTGTTGCCCTTAGGGGTGAAATTAAAACCTGAATTCCGACCCGAATCCTATCCGAAAAAAGCGGGTTAGGGTCGATTTCTTTAGAGGAAAAGAAGTATTTGAACCCGACCCGATTAGTCGCTGCCGACAGTAGTTTCGGTTCGGGTGAAACCCGACTAACCCGACTAGTTTACTCTAGGCCCAGCCCACCTCCTCCCTCTGCCTAGCCTAACGCAACCCAATCCCCCAAGCCCAACTTAATTTACTACTAGCCCAGCCCGTTTTTGTTTCGCAAGTCGCAACCTAATTGCTTCGGCCTTCTGTCCTTCCTCCTTCGCAATTCGCATCGCAGCCTACCTCGTCTCTCTCGCCAGTCGTCTCGTCTCTGCACTCTCGTCTCTCAGACCTCTCTTGGTTCTTGACGGCGTTGACAACGCTTTTGTTCTTCCTACTGCTCAACGGTGAGTCGGTGACAATGGAGCTCGCAAACATCATCATCTCCAAATCTCCTTTCAGTCGCGCACAGTGCGCCTAGTCCTCGACGCTGGCGCACGCTTAAATTTTTTTTATTGCAAGTAATTTTTTTTTTTCGTTCCAAGTGATCCGCAGCTGTAAAATAAATCGGGTTAACCCGATTATATTCATCATAACCCGACTTGTTCGGGTTCGGGTCGGTTTTTTGGAATAGTCGGGTCGGGTTTAGTTAACATAGTTAGGAAAATAGTATTCATAGTTCGGATCGGTTTTAACCCGAACCCGAAATTTTCGACCGACTTTCACCCCTAGTTGCCCTGTTGCTCGACGCCACCAACGCTGCGACGAGCCGTTGTCGCCAATCCGAGTCCGTAGCTCTCGCCTTGCTTTGCACGGCGCCGCAATCCAGAAGAGTTTTCCATCACCGCTCGTGCTGAAGCAGAGGGAAAATGAGGAAGGCCAATTCACGTTCACACTCGATTCTCCCGCTGGCAACGTTAGTCCCTTTCTTTCTCAGGGTCACCGCCGCCTCCCCATCCGGTCCCAAGCTGCCGATCATCCTGAAAGAGCTGCCCCAAAAAGAATCGAAGAAGAACCCGTTTCGTTACCCTACTTCAACCCGGTACCCAAACCCGGCTTTATCCAGATCTGATCCACTAATATGGGTGAGCATAGGTCAAGTTAGTTCGGTTTTATAGTGAAACCGAACCAACCTGAAATGGTATCGGTTTCAAAAATTTTCTACCTAACCCAAAAACAAAAAACCAAACAAAATCAGAACTATGGTTCTAGGTTTTTTTATTATAGTTTTCGAGCTTTTCGGTTTATACCATATACTTATAACAACAACAAAATTTAATAAAATATTCAAGATAATATTCAATTAAATTAATATTTAAATATATGTAATTAGACACATTCAAGAGAGTTTAAAATGTTGTTTTTACCAAAATAATTCAAAAGAATTACTTATGGAGTATCATTCATCTCAACCAATTTACTTTATTTCCTTCTTTTAATTCCAACATTAATATGACATTCAATATAGAAAGATGAGCCTTTAAGACTATTTTCTTTAGTATCAAAACCTAAAATGTAAAGATGTCATAAATTTTTAGTTTTACATAGCTCATAAATGAAAAAAAAATATGATGATTGTGCCATAAATAGTAGCCTTGAATAGAAGATCAAAAGCAAAATAACCCAGAAGTAATCAGTTTAGTCGGTTTAGGAAGCGAAGTGATTTAAGTGAATATAGAAAAATTTTGTAAATGATCCTACAACTTTCATATTGTTTCAATTTGAGACATCAGTTTAAGAGTATAATATAAAAATACAAAAAAACCATAATAATTCTTTAAAGATATATATATATATGTATCTCGGGTTTAGTTCCACATCGAGTTGGATCCATATGGAACTAGAATTAACACAAAAACCTTCAGTTCTCCTATATGTGGAACCGACCTACAAACCATGATTAATTTTTACCCAACCCAACCCATTGAGAGTAGTTCAAGTTGGGTTTCGGATTTACCCAACCCATGCTCACCCCTATCCACCAGCCATATCCAATTTCAGTATAAGTCTTCTTTAACTCTTGATCTTTTATTTTCGGTCATATGAGTCACTAGCTTTTTTTATTTTACAGATCGATCACCGACAACAAGCCCTTTATTTTTGTTTAATTATTTTCTTGTTTTCATTTATTTGTTTTTTGGGCCATGCAATAAATTTGACTACTAAATTTATATAAGAATATAACTTAGGATATTCGTTTGCTTATCTCTTTAATTTTTAGAAATTGTTTGATTTTGTTCTTATTTTAAACTCATGATGTATGTTCAAATAATAACACAAAAAATTATTGGTTAGGCTAATTCTTGAATGATTTAGATAAATTAAAATTTTTCTCATTTTTTTAGAAATTAGAAAGAATTTAAATGAAGGAAATTGTAAATTTTAAAATTTTTCTCATCTTTTTAGAAATTAGAAAGAATTTAAATGAAGGAAATTGTAAATTTACTCAACAAATTTTCAAGAATCTATTCTTGGTAGATTTAATAAAATCTTGATGTGGATTATTCATTTAAATTTGATTGGTTTGATAATACTTATAGCTTTAAACAAGATGGTCATTTCAAATTTTTGGTAAATTTGGTAAAGTTTTAAGATTTTAAGGACATTTATGATTCCATATCCGGTTGGCATAATAAAATTCAAAGTTTGGAATTAAATTAAAAATTAAATAAAATTCACAAAAAATATTTTTTTCAAAGGTTAGTTAAAGAAACAAAATTTTAGGAAAATTGAAAATGGAATCCCCCATGGTACTGATTTTTTAGCTTTATAATAAGTTTATTTTAGTGTAATTAACTCAATATCCTAAAATGTATCATAGACCATAATAGGTATTTAATCGACCTAGATGAGATTGATTGATAGTGACCCCTAAAAACACGTTTCTACAACTTAGTAACTCCATTGGGGACAAGTCTAGCCATAAAATGGGCTTAGTTTTCCACTTTTTCTTTATTTCTTTGTTTCTCACATTTTGATTTGATGTGTTGAGATTTTTTTTTAGGTACCAACACACACACACACACTTTGACATGCATAATGAGGCTAATACACAAGCTCACTCCTACAAAGTTTTGCAAAATACCCAGGTTAAGCTAATCATATGAGACAATACTCTCTATGCTTTTTTCTAATCCGTAGTAGTAATTAGTGTTGCCCCAATGTGATGATAGTCACATTCCTCAAGGTCGCCACCACCTCCCTATCCGATCCCAAGCTATTGATCGTCCTAAAGGAGCCGCTGCCGAGAAAATCTAAGAATAACCCATTTAACGACCTTGCCTTAACTCGTACTCAACTCGGCTTTATCCAGATCCGATCCACCAGCCATATCCAATTTCAGTATAACTCCTCTTTAACTATTGATCTTTTATTTTTCATTCATATAAGTCACTAACTTTCTTATAAGAGACAAGCATTTTATTTTTCTTATTTTCTTGTTTTCATTTATTATTATTATTATTATTTTGCTTGGGTCATGCATTAAATTTGACTACTAAATTCATATAAGAATATAAACTTTGGATAGTTTTTCACTTATCTCTTTAATTTTTAGAAATTATTTGATTTTGTTCTTATTTAAAACTCATGATGTATATTAAAATAATTACACACAAAATTATTGGTTAGGCTAATTCTTAAATGGTTTAGATAACTTAAAATTTCCCTCATCTGTTTAGAAATTAGAAATAAATTAAATGAAGAAAACTGTAAATTTACTCAATAAATTTTCAAGAATCTGTTCTTGGTAAGTTTAATAAAATCTCAATGCGGATTATTCGTTTGAATCTGATTGATCTGATAAGACTTATGGCTTTGAATAAAATGGTCCTTTCAAATTCTTTGTGGCTTTAGTAAAATCTCAAGATTTCAAGGACATCTAGGAATCTATATCTGGTTGGTCTGGTAAGATTCATAGTTTGAAATTAAATTAAAAATTAAAAATAATTAAATAAAATTCATAAAAATTATTTTCATCAAAGGTTAGGTAATGAAACAAAATTGTAGGAAAAGAGAAAACTGAAACCTCTATAGTACCAACTTTTTTGTAATACAATAAGATTATTTTAGCGTAAATAACTCACAATTCTAGAATCCCCTATAGACCATAACAGGTATCCAATCGACGTAGATGAAACTGATTGATGACGACTCTTAAAAACACGCTACTACAAAAGGATACTTCATTTCAATCACTAGTAAATCAAACGACATCTTACAAATCAATAGCATAAAATACTAAAGGATAACAGGGACATATAAACTGGTTAATAAAAGGCTATGCATCCATACTACACCGAATAAAGAGAAAAGAGTCGGATCGAACCAAAACCTTATAAATAAACTAGAATAATCATGGAGGAATAACTCATAAGTAATTGAAAAAGAGACCAGATAAACGACAAGATATAGAAAAGATATAACATACGATCACCTCGATCTATAATTTATAAACATCTTATCATCCAAGTCTTCGGTGCTTTTTGCACCTCACTCAATATTCTTGTAGCCACCAATTTTAAAAACAAGTCACCCATATTTATCTGTTATAAGATGTCGAATAAACTAAATAATACTCATATCATTGGTGGTAAAATAGTTTTATAGATGAGAAAGAATGATAAAAGTAATTGGGGATAATTGGATAAAATAATAATAATAAATTGACCGTTCATATCTAGATTAAAATCTAAATATGATTGGACACTAAGAGAAAGAAAGAGAGTAAATGATAGGAGGAGAGGAAGTGCGCCGTTGAAAGTTTTTTAAATGGACGGTTGTAATGTACCGAAAATAAAACAACACATGTGTGGCAACTGTACCAGGTATTAGGATATGTATGGCAGAGAACCTTTTGCTTTTGTGAAAAGAACTAATTGCCAAGTTTAAACTGGAAAAGAAAAAATTAAAAACAAAAACAAAAAACAGAAAGTAAACACGTAAATTGCACCAACCGTTACTAAAGTACCAACTGTTGTAAATTTTTGTTGCGCTGTGATTAATAGACTATTCGTGAGAATTCGAACTCATCACGATGGTGAGGACCCATCGTCCCCACTTTTCCATTATTTGCAGGGTACACGCCATATAAGATTGGTTAGACTGGAGGTAAGTATCATGCAACTTGAAGATAAATTATGATATAAACACGCTTCAAGATTAGGTACACCTTAGGTCAAGGTACCCACTAAATTTGTACTGGAATAATTAACTAATAAGCTTACCCACTTAAATTGTCAACATTCAAAGATAAAACTCATGTCACTGTTCTAATTTGAAAATTGATATGAGAAAAAAGACCTAAATATTCAAATGGCCCCCAAACTTATCTAACTTGAGTGAGATGGTCCAAAATTCAGTAATCAATTAAAGTTAGCCCCATAATTTTATAAAAATTAAGCGAGTTAGTCCATTGCATATTCTTGTTGGATAATGTGGAGGTAAAATGTTTGTGTGATATAGACAAATGGCCTCTAAATATGACGTGGTTGTGGCCGTGGGTGGTGAGGTGCTTATGTGACATTTAATTCATGAAGGAAGGTAATATTGGTCCTTGCAAGACTCTAAATTGTGAAAATTACATATTAAAATTACATAATATTTTACATATTAATTAAAATGTATAATTTAAAATATTTACCTATATACATATGATTTGAAATTTTCATTGTTTTCAAGAAAAGGAAAAAAATAACTACTTCAGATACTAAAGTAATTTATTGCAATAAGTATATAGGTAAATTTTATAGGGTCATTAACATTTTATCCATCACAATAGCTAATATATTCAAGATGAAATCTAAAAAAAAATAAAATAGATATATGGTACCTCCAAGAAAATTATCTCTAATATAATCATCAATTTGTCTGTTTTTTTACTTTAATAAAATATACTATTAGAATATACAACTAACATTGAAAAAATTAATCTCTTTCAATATTCATGAATTATGTAAGCTAAATTTCATCCTAGAATTTTAATTATTCTATTTTCATTCTAAATCAATTAAAAACATTTTAATTTGCTCCACATTAAGTTTAATTCGTTAGCACAATCAAAATTTGTTACACAATAAATGTAAATATTATGCACATCAAATATTTCATATATAGGAAAAATTGATCATGTGATTTTTTTAAATTAAAAAAATATTTCCCAGATCAAATTTCTTAGAGGAAAATTACCATGCATTTTAAAATAATTTCAAAAAAAACTAATTTTACATAGACACAATTATTTCATCCAATAAAAGATCAATAAAAAAAAATTTAACTTGTATAAAAAATAGAATTATCTTTTTCCCTCTAATAGCGCGTAAGCAAATAATAGCCACCTCACGTCCACAGCAACATCATCCAACAACAATACGTAATACTTACTCCTTAAGTTTCGTAAAATTTTGAAAATTTTGAGGCTAACTTTAACTATACTAAGTTTTGAATTAATTCACACAGTTTAGTCAGGTTTAGGGGCCATTTGTATATTTAGGTAAAAAAAAAAATACTAGAAAAGAAAACTAGATGGACATTGAAGAGCAACCACTGCAGTTGCTGTTTACAATCATCTGCAACAACATAGGACCAAACAGAAGCGAAACTCCTACCCATTGGCCTGGCACAGGCCAGGTAAAAAGGTGCCAGGCCAGGCCAGCAGGACCAACCACGTAGCTCCACCCTCCACCCTCCACCCTCTTACATATTCACAACGTACTTATAAACTGACCCTATTCAACCTCTGTAGCTTCAACTTCTGCAACGCCAAAAATTCCATTGCAGAAGCAACCTACCGGAGTAGAAATACAATATACCTTAAGTTCTACCCTCAACTTATGAAATAAAAAGTTACTACTAGTGCTCTTTTTTCAGTACTCATCAGAATCAGATAGCTTTCTTATGGCTTCCCAATCGATCTCAACGGACGGGCACTTCTCCAGTCCCAAATTATCATCACCATCCTCCCACTTGGACTCCGAGAAATTCAAGAAGGTTGTATCCGATTCAGGGGAAGAGTAGCCGGCCAGAGACGACTCCGACGAAGATTCCGGTGGATACGTCACCAAGCTGTCGACTTTCTCATCCTCCCTCTTGACAGAGCACTTGTATTCCTTCTTGGGTTGCAGCGGAGCTGCGGCGGAACCGGCCTTCCCTGAACTCCCCTGTTTCTGCAAGCCCTGGCAGATAGCCTGTAGCTTGGCGTCGACGGAGGAGTGGAGGGGCTTGTATTCACCGAACTCGCCGGGGACATGGCCGCCATGGTGCTTGATGTGCGGGAAGTTGAGCCTCGCGAAATCGCCTCGGAGCTTGTAAGCGGCCTGGTCGTAGGCCAAGGCGGCTTCCTCAGCGGTGTCGAACGTGCCGAGCCAGAGGCGTGTCCTGTTCTTGGGGAGTCTGATTTCTGCCACCCACTTGCCCCAGTGCCTCTGCCTCACTCCTCTGTACAGCTTTGTGGGCTTCGGAGGAGCTGAAGTAGAAGAACAAGTGTTCTTCATAGGGACCGGCTTTGGTGAGAGAAATTTGAGCCTTTGGCTATGGAGATTTTCGGCTGATACTTGTTGCTGTTGGAGGTAGATTTCGGCTTGTATTTGGAGGATCTGAGAAGGGGTGAGCTGGTTGAGCCTAATGGAACCAGTTCGCTCAAAACCCATCTGGTGGAACAAGTTGGAGCTTGGTGGGGAGCAAAAGTTAGGCCACAAATTGGTCTGTGAAGGAGAAGAGAACTGGCTGTAGGGGAGGGAGGTAGAAGGAGAGAAAGAAGAGCGATCTGAGTTTGGAGATGAAGGACTTTTCATAAAAGGCTCAAGTGCCTTCATCAGCTCTTCTCTCAAAGGATCTGAGAAAATAGAGCTGCTGCTATTGTACATGTCTATTGTTGCTGCCATGGCTAGATCTCGAGATCTCAGTATGAACAACAAAAGAAAAAAGGTTAACCGAGAAAGAAGGAATAGTACCTGCTTCTTAATCAAAACAAAAGAACAGGTCTTTAGGAGAAAAATCCAACCTTCGAGGGACCAAAAACAAACCCTCTTGGGTTGATTGAAACCAAAAACTTAATCACAGAACAAAGGGAAAAAAAGAAACAGAAAGAAGCTGGATTTCTATTCTGAATCAACTGACTTTCAAAAACACACTTCTAGGTTTGCTTCAACTCGACAAAAAGTAATTAGATCAGAGCTCACTCGAAACACAAACCTCAATATTCTTTAAACATCAGAGCTTCAAGGACAGACGATGACAGAAAGGGATTCAAAGAAGCGGGACGATCATAGAATTTTTGGGGGAAGAAATTTCTGAAATCGCAATTTGAAAAGCTGAAGAAAACACACAATTTTCCGAGTAGCCTCGCTAGTGTTTCTCTCTTGCATTTTCCGGGTCACCTATCTCGTCTTATATAATCTCAAGCCCATGTGTGTCCCTCTCTCTTCCATAGATTATCACTTTTTTTTTTTAATATATATGTATTTTTATTTCCTGTGTTCAAATTTCAATGACGGCTTAATATGTATTTTTCATATATATGCAATTGGCGGGTGATAGAATGATGTCAAAAAATATCCTATTTGACCCTATTTTTTTTAATTTAACTGTAACTTAAATCTGATTTTATCTCACTTTTATCTGTACTCATCTTAAATTAGTATATTTATATTTATATTTAAAATATAATTTTATTTTAAAAATAAATTTATAATTTAACATAAATTATTTTATATTACTTTAATTTATAAATTTTTAAGTATTAACAATTAATTGTATATAAACATATTCTTTTAAAAATATATGCAAATATATAAAAAAAATATCTAAAAAATTCAAACATACACCTTAAAATTGGTAGGTAGATAATACTTTTCTACCCACTAGATAAGAAATACCCAAACCTAATTACTTGAGAGGAGTATTCGGGATTAGTTATACCTGATCCAAAACCTAAACATCCCTAATGATAGCTGGATGATGACTGACAGGTGTCAGTTTGGGTATGCGATTTCTTGAATCTGTATCGACCAAAATTACCCTACAGATCAAAATCAAATGGTTTACTATTGATTTTTCTTAGGGGATTTTTAGCTAAGAAAACGCAGCAAACTCCTGCTCGTGAAGTAAATAATAGCTCATTTAAATATAAATAAAGATACATTCTAGTAAACCAAAAAAAAAATGGGAAAAGGGTATTTTCAGTCATAATTTTTTTTTGTTTTTATTAAGTTAGTTCTAAAACTCATTGATTCGTTAGAGAAGCTCCAAAATATTTAACCTGTCAGCCTTGTTAATTATAAAATTATCGATTTTGCCATCTAGCAGATGGAATGCAGTCATGACTCTATACGGCATTTTCTGTTTAAACATATCAAGAAAAAAGATGGCTAATAGGGTTGGTGGCTTAATGATTTTAAGACTTATTTGGTAAATCAAGTAATTTTATAATTTTTTTGGCAAATTGAGTAATTTTTAGGACTAACTTGGTAAGAATTAAACAGTTTGAATCTCATAGATGAAAAGAAGATTGTTTTTTTAGAGGGAATAAAGATTGATGATTCAATCATATGGGACGATCAAAACTATTTAAAAAAGAATGAAACTTCGAAGATTGTTCTAATATGAGTCTAATTGAATTGCATGATTTATTGTTATATTTTGGCAATTATGTGTAAATTGAATTCTCACACATAATACAAGTGTTTTGAACATTGTCCATGGGGAAGTACCACAGAACTTGAGTATAATTTCACATGAATTTTTTTTTTCCTAAAAGCAATCGATAACATAAACAAAATCATTTCAAATTTCTCATAATGATGTAATTTTTTGGAATAAATGTAGAAAATATACATTGATTTACATCCATTTTCTTACCTATAATCATATCATTATGAGAAATTTAAAACAAGTCTGTTTTAGGCTATCAGCCACCTTTAGAAAAAGAGAATTTAATATGAAAGAATTGTCAAGTTTTCTGGTATTCCCTTAGAGAAACATCAAAACAGTTAGATTACGTATAGAAATTCGATTTACACATAATTGCAAAAAATATGATAGTAAATCATGCAATTCAATTAGACAAATGTTATAACAGCCTTTGAAGTTTTTTTTTTCTTCACATAGTTTTGATTGTCCTGTTTGACTGGATCCCAAACCTGTACTCCCTCTTCTCAAAATTAGAAATCACTAAAGATAATTTTTCCTTGTCATCAATGAAATTCAAATATTTCAAATTTTATCAAATTAGTCCTAAAATTACATGATTTGTTAAAGAATTACTGAAATTACTACATTTACAAAAAAAAAAAAAACTTTAATCACTTATTCAATTATCTAACGCATATTGCGTTTTAGATCAATTGGTATATAGGTCACCGTTTCACGTTAAAGGTTAGAGTTTGAATTCTAATTTGTACAAGAAATTACTTCGCTTTATAGCCAATGAATGAAATTAGGTTAGCTAGGACAGGCTGTAAAATAGATTAGGTTATGGAATATTTTATATTTCCTTTCACTTATAACAATCTAAACTAAGTTACATAAGCTTTGGGTCGCACACCGGCTTTTTTTTTTTATAACATATTTATTTATATAAATCTTAAGAAAGTAACATTTTTCCAAGTTTGCTCCTAATCATCATTTTTACTTTCAGGATGACTTTATGTAACTTATAATCTAGAGTACAAAATGGAAAAAATTATCTAGCGTTGCAGACGCGTAATGACGAACGATTATTTTGGTGTTTTCCGAACATTAGTTGATTTCATACTGCGCTGCCGCTACAATAGGCTTTTGGGATTTTTCTTTTTAATAATAGGCTTTTGGAGTTTATCCTCTTCTGTACATTTCTTTTGGGTAATCTCTTTTTGTACATTTTGTAGCCGAGGCCCGCCTTTACCAGATGCCACATCACAGCAAATGAATAGACTTTTTTTTTTTTAACCAGACAGCAAAAGAGAATAGTCTGTTTTTACTTTTTATTTTGCTAAAAATTCGAGTAATGATAAACATAAATTGTTTATGAAAACAATTGCTATACATATAAAAAAAATTGAAAAGTCCGACCAAAAATAGGTAAACAAGAAAATACTTTATTAGGAACAACCTTAGCAGCAAACCACCCTCCCCTCTCTCTGAAAATGTCACCCTAATGTTGGCCTAATTGTTGAATTCTGCTGATTTTTCAGCCGGAATTGGCCATCCATTTTTTATAATTTTTATATTATTTTTTAAAAAAATTAACTTTATTAATGATTTTTTTTTATTTTTATTATATCCAATTTTCTTCTTTCTAGCAAACAAGGTAGAGGAGTTACAAATTTAAAATATGGTAGCATAAAGTTTTACTCAAAAGAGTCAGTTGTTCTATTCTTTTATAGTAGATTGGGAGTTAGTATTTATTTGTCCAACCATTATACTAGGTTTGAGTCCTTTATTTTTTTTTATTTTTCTTGTCAATTTATAAATTTAAATATTGAGTATATTTATGTATTATCTATAATTTTTTGTGTAATACAATATCACAGGACACTATGAATTACATTACTTGAACCTACTATGTCTGTAGATTTAAACGTCTTGTATCTCATTGATTGATGAAAAAGAATTTTCATAAAAAAATATTTATTAAACAGGTTAATTTTTTTGGTTGATAAAAAAGGTTAATTAAATTGGAAAAAGTTAATAATTAAATTGTCTAGACAAACAGTTCTTATATAATTATTGCATGAGTTGATTCTAATGACAGCAATCATTTCAACTTAATGTTGTCATTTCGTCCATTTAATGTAAAGGAGTGAACTTGGAATATGTGCCCTTTGCCCAACACAGTAATAATAATAATAATAATAAAGGAGCCGATTTCCTGCTTATGATGTTTTGAATATTAAAATTGATTAGGTTGATTATGTTGGTATGACATAAAGAATTTATCGACGATAATAAGAGTGTTTAGACTTGAAACTGATGTAAATTGATACCCTTTCTAAATGAGCAAGCATACTTTTTAACCGGGATAACCATTTACACAAGTTACATCCTCTAAAAATTTTTTCTCGAATCAAAATTATGATAGACTAACCATTGATTTAAAATGTTATTCATCTAGATATATCATATCTGTTAATTTTTAGATAAATTGAAAATTTTTAACATCTTTTATGAAGCAAAGTCATTTTTATTGATATATTTAAAAGATTTAAATTTTACGTGATAAATTATAAAAACTTACACACTAAATAAAGTTAAAAAATTTTTACATATAATTTTCATAATTGGAATATTAACTATGACCAATAAATTGATTATATTGATAACAAACGAGGAATTCTTAAATGACAACAAGGATATAAAGTGCTTACATTGGTTTCAACAAATAGCGTGGGATTATTGCCAGGCTTAACACTACAATTTATAAAATAATTTGTAAATGACAAGGATGGGGCAGTTGCAGATAGGTAGGCATTGGTTGAGAATTTTTCGCTAACCATGGTTTATTAAAAAGGTGAAAATCATACCGCCAGAAGAAAAGATAATAATCATTATTAAGCTTAATTAACGAGATAACTGTATTTATTGCACAATATTATGCAAGTATTATGATATATGTATCTGTGCAGACATGCTGAACTTTTAAAAAATTAACATTTTTCTAGGATTTAGGAAAGAAAAAGCTATTGTAAAATAAATTGTGTAAGCATATATATGGGGGAAAATTATAAAAAAATCCCCTGTAATTTGGTGTAAACTACATTTTACCCCCCTTTATTTTTAAAAACCTACACTTTACCCTCATATTTTTTTGCAGTGTCTAACAATAAGTTCTAAAATCATAATTTAAACTGATTAATATTCATGCTCTAGTAATTTTAAGATTTTTGATATTTTTTTCACAGTTAATTGACATTTAAAAAAAATGATATACATTTACAAGGAAAAAAGTATTTATAGAAAGAAAAAATTAATAATTTGTAACATTTATTAGTTATAAAAAATATTAGAAAGATTGAAATTACAAGAAGATGGCTATCATATAATTTAAATTATAATTTTAAAAATTATTATCAGATAATATAAAAAAATAAGGGATAAACTGTAAATTTTTAAAAATTAAGGAAAGAAACTGTAAGTTAGGGCCAAACCGCAGGTGATTATAAATTTACCTATATATAAACTTCAATACAAAATGACATGAGATGTTAGAAAGAAAAAGAAAAATGGCGATTTCCTTAAAACGTAACCAAAAGATAATATACCTCCATCAAGCTTTTGCAATTTAACTGATTAGACTAATATGTGCTAATTAAAAAAAAAAGATTGAAATCGATAGTATCAAAGTGAAGCATTCAGTGATTTATTTTCGTTTATGATTTGTATTCGAAACCTCGCTTAAAATTCTCATCCACAGGCTGCCGCCGCAATTGACGTTATCTTGTCCGACTCTCAGTCTGTCGTCAGTGGTCAATGATTACGTTCACAGAATACGGCAGAATACCTTTTTCGCCCTTCTAAATTTTAGGAAAAGACTAGATATAAAAACACAAAGAAATGAGGGAGAAGGTTAATTGCCACTAGTGTTTGTTCAATGGTGCAATTTTGCCACTATTGTTTTTTTAAGAGTAAATTTGTCACTAATATGACTTGTTGGGAGGTGTGTCAAAGAGTAGAGGTGTCGCCAATGGGACTGAAGAACGGTACAGGACTACAGGGGATTGCTTAAGCGAAAATCAAATCCCTTCCGTCCCATTTTAGTTGAAGCATTTCTCTGGATATAGAGATTAAAGTGTATATAATTTCTCTGGATATAGAGATTAAAGTATATATAATTTGTGTTATTTTTTTTTTAATTTTACTTATAAAAGTAAAAAAAAAAATTTAGATTTTGTGTAGTGAAAGTTTAAATAATGATTAAAATTTTTTTATTTTTTGAATTTTGTGCAGAGAGAGATTGAGTGAAGATTACAAAAATAAATTTCTTAGGTTTTGTGTAGTGAGAGTTTAAATGAGAGTAAGAAAATAAATTAATTGTTTAAAATTTTTTAAAAGAGGAAATGTTTCAACTTTTTTGAGACATTCAAAAAAGGAATACGTTTCAACTAAAATGGGACAGCGGGAATATTAAAAACAATTATTAAAATGATTGATTCAAAAACTTGCAAGTCAAAATTTCAAGTAAAGAAAACTTGAAATTGAAACCCACATTTCCTCATTTTTTACAGTAAGCAATTTCAGCGGCCAAGACAAAATTACTAACATTACTGGCAAATTTAGTCTCAGCAAGTAACATTATTGACAAATTTACTCTAAAAAATATTAGTTAAAATTACTACATTAAGCAAGTATTAGTGACAATTTTGCACGTGTTTCCAAAAAATTTACTAACTTAATTTGAACTTTCACAAGTCTATTTGTCAACCCATCAGAGTTATTTTTAAATTGTCTTCATTAGGCTTAACTTAATGAAAAATGCAGTATAGTTTTTCCAGAAAAAAAAATCATAAAAGAGTAACACAAAATTAATGATACTAGTAATAATTTTGAGTTTTAGAAAGAAAATCAAGAGGGCCACGAAGCATCGTTTGTGACTGTCGCATTTAATGACGTAGAATCCCTTAAATTTAAGGGCTCAACTATCACTGAATGGTCCGGATGAAACTATCACAAGTCATAATGCCGATATCACGACGATACATGAAGTAAATGGAACTCTTTTAGATACTGCACAGCTGCTATGGAAAAAAAAAAAAACAACCTTTATTTTGGGCTGCTTTTTATAAGTTCTCAAATCTTAAGAGAAAAAAAAACGTTTCCCATCTAAAATTCTGCTTCAACTATAATCTTAACATATTATTGCTTTTGTAGAAGCTTTTACATTCCTAACATCATTCACTGAGAAGTATTTTGTGATGTCATTGGTTACTAAAGTTTATTGGCAGATTGAAGCCCCATTTGATATTAGTGTCAGTGGTTAGTATTAGAATTTTGAAAAAATTATTCAAAAATAACTTTTAATTTTAATATTTTTATTTTAACCATTAAACAAATTATTTAAAACTCTAACACTAATCATAAAAATTGTTCCCAAATCAAACTTAAAGCCTTTAACCAATCCTGAAGTGCGAGCCCAAATGGCGCGGGATTCGAATTGTTTAATCATATAAGACTTCAAACTCTACAAATTTTGAAAAACATGTGAATTACCCTTTCTTCTTCTTCTTCTTCTTCATTTCTTAAAAAAAAAAACCCCCTTAATCAAGTACCTTGGTTTACAAACCCAGGCTACTCCCCGCTACAAATCGCCCAAATAAAAATTCAACGAATTCACGAAAATTCAAATATTCGTTTTTTTTGTATGTCACTAAAAAAAGTTAAGCTATTGCCCTTCTTAAGAAATTTTTTAACAATTCATCTACCTTACTATCATCACTTAAACTCTCATTACATAAACCAAAAAATGAATCTTTTTTTTAATTCTATTTAAACTCTCAATACACAAAATAAAAAATTTTTAAATTTTAATTATAAGAATAAAAATAAAAAGAATAATATAAATTACATATATATTAATCTCAAGCTTACGAAATAAATGGAGTATTGTATTTTTAGTTAACCTTTAACTTGATCTATAGCTCTCAAATTTTAACTAATGTTCACTGATGTTTTGTTAATGACTCAAGATTTTTGTTTGGCCTCATTTAGTATTAGAGTCAGATATTAGCACTAAAGATTCAATAAAAAAAACCTATCTAAGAGTAATTTCTTATATTTAATTTTAATAGTTTCATCTCCACTGTCAATAAATTATTCAAAACTCTGATATTAATCATAAAATTTGTCTCAAACAGGGTCTTAATATATACTTTATGCTACAATGGTTGAAGTGGTGAAGTTGTTTGGCTAAGATGTTACATTGAGTTTTGACATTATGTGAAAGAATACAAAGTCAACCATGCAAACCAAAACAGCACTCTATTTAACCACCGAATTTTTATCTCACAATATTGTCATTTGGAAACTTAATCATACAATCACCAAATTATTTAGTCTGAGAAAAGTTTATGTATAAAATGTTTAGGATATCTAACATTTTCCTTTTAACTTAAACATAAGCAATTCTCTATGTATGTATGTAACTTTTCCCTTGTCGATATTGGATTTTGAGATAACTTCAACAATAAAAAGTATCAATTGAATAAAACTCACTACAACATGAAAAACGAAAAAACCCATCATTGATTAATGTGTGGTTAACAAAAACTATGAATAAATTAAACTCGGTTATTGTAAATTTGTAAAATATAATAATTTGAAAATATTTACTTCCTCCATTCTAATTATGCGACTCTTGACTTCACACAGTTATAAAAAAGGATAACTTTTTAGTATTTTTGTGGGTGAACACTGTAAATTCTGGCATTTTGATGTTATTTATCAGTATTCAAAATTTATTTTTACTTATAGTACTAAAATATATAACTTCCTAAAATTGTGTGAAAAATTCAAAAGATGAGATAATCAGAATGTGACTGGGAAAGTTAGTAATATAAAAGTAACCATAGTTAAGAGCTCCAATGACAAGTTAGATGATCATATTGAATTGGTTGAAATTGTCAAAAATTACACCCAATTTATTTTAATTTAAGTCAAATTAGTTCAACATAATTCATTTATATTTTTCATCTTTTGGCTATAATGAATTTTATTTGAAAGCTAATATTATATAATTATAATAACTCATTGAAAATAATTTTTTTATAGTGTTATTAAATTTTTATGCATTTTTATTTTGTGAAGCATATAAAAACAAAAAAAATTATAAAAAAATAATACTCCATCTATCTTATATTCTTTGCACAATTTGTTTTTTAGCAATTAAACTATGATTTTTTATTTTCAACATTTTAGCATATAAATGAAAAAAATTTATATGAGAATGATAAATCAAGACATATAGTTTCTAAATATATTTTTTTAAAATTTTTTCCAAACAAATACTAATATAAATTAATTCAAATCAAACTATATAAAAAAGTTAAATGGTATAAAAAATATTAGACAAAGGTAGTAATATTATATAAATTTTACTTTCAATGGATTATTAAAAAAGTCAAATGGTATAAAAAATATGAGATAGAAGTAGTAATATTATAGAAATTTTACTTTTAATGGATTATTAAACCACCATACTATTGCTTTCCAATGAAATTAACTTTGGTTGAAAAAGATATAAAAATAAAAATAATTTAATTTAAATTATATTAAATTAATTTAAAATAAATTGGATCTAAGCTTTTCACTTAAAATTATTTTTTATTTTCTACAAATCATAAGTCATGAATTTCTGTTTGATAATTCTGGTATCGGCAAGTGGAGAGCCTGGGCAGGAGGTTGCGTAGGACAGAAGCGAGAATGATACTAGTCCGTGTCGCCCCCCTTTAGATTTTTCCCCTTGGCCAATCGTGTCTCCGTTCAAAACTGGATCTTGAGCGTATGATTTTTGACGTATGATGGGCCCCACTGGCCCTACTTTTGACATGCCTGCACTTCAATTCCGACGTGGACATCACTTCCAAGCCAAGCAACACTCAGGTGCATATAAAACAACTAGAGTGGATAATAAACGAGCAGAATTAAATCAACTAAAAATATCAGAGTATACAAATAATCTTCAAACTGATTCATTGAGTCACTCGGAGGACTGAGTTTCATCCATCTTTCGAAGTGAGGACTTTCGTCTCTCGATTTGAGACATTTGGTTGGGGTTTCAGTAGTTCGTTTCTTTAGGGACTTTTTGGGTGGTTTCACAGTTGATCCTATGGGGTGATAGATGAATTGCAAGACTTGTAGAAGAAAACATAGCTTACCCATGTAGAGTTGTGGCGACACGGAAAAAGATGGGGGTGAGGCCGAAGTTGGCACCCATAAGGTAGTACCGAAAACATAGGTGGTGAAAAGGGACCAAGAAAAGGAGCCATTGAACCTGAGTAATTAAGAGTTCTTCCTAGTTGCCATTGTTGGGGTTGTTCAGGCAATGGTTGGGGGGCTTAGTGTGATACTGGATAAACATGTGGCAGGTACTTCAGTGGACCGCTCGTTTGGAAGGGACAAAGATAAACGGTAGCCAATGAGTGTTCAAGGGAAAAAAAAAATAAGAGCACAAGAAGTAAAAGTTGCTTGAGAAGAGAATATGGCTGACTCTTTTTCTACCCCATAGGAAAGAGTTGCAAAAAAATGTATAGGAGAAGACTGTATGGATGTTACAATAAGCCTAAGAAAAGTAGGATGGAGTTTAACTTTCGTTTAGCAGCGTAGCCTAGTTACCAAGCCCATCGTCATATTTGTGAGCTGTTGGGGATTGTGAGATGATCGGGCAGTTCAGCTATTAAAAAATGTCCTCTCGAGGAAAAAAGCTAGTATGGCTTTCCTCTATGAAATGTGATCGTCAACTTCATGTATGAAACATGTTAAAAAGATGTGTGATTTTTCGTATATGTATGCTGTGAATAGTAATGAAAGATCTGGTGGTCTTGATTTTTGTAGGGGTCAAACATCAGAGTGCACCTTTTTAGTTCTTAAAATTATACATTAATTTGAGAGTGACGAAGCATCGAGTATTCGAACCATGGAGAATTACAAGGTTTTATAGGGAACCGAACCAAAGAAAGCATGATGAGTCATGGTGATTACTCCCAGAACCTCAATGTGGTACCCCTACTTCCTTGGATCTGCGGAAAAGATTTCAATCAAATTATGTACACTAGTGAAAAGAAGATATGTGAGCCTCAAGATGACAGATTGATAACTAATTTACGGGATTGTCTAGATTAGTGTAGCTTGAAGGACTTAGGGTTTTCAGGGTCAACATTTACATGGTCGAGTGTTTATCATGGAGGTGAGGTGGTTTGGTGTCGGTTGGATCATGTAGTGGCTTTATTAGAATGGCTAAAGATGTTACTTATAACTCGGTTTCTCACCTGGCGGTATCTTTTTCTGATCACATGGCTCTTGCACTTAAATTATGGAGGCAGGAATGGAGGAAGGGTGAGGAGAAACCTTTCAGGTTTGAAAAGATGTAGCTCCAATTAGATGCAAACGAATAGGTGATTGATTCTACATGGTAGCACCCAGGAGGAGGATTGCCAGACAGACTCAAGAGGGTACACTAGCATTGCACATGTAGAATAAAACTAATTTTGGTTGGGGAATAACACTAACTTTAGTAATTTCCAAGGAAGAATTAAGGAGGTGAAAAAAGAGTTGGTTGTGGTCCTAAATTCTAAGGAGTCAGTGGATAGTTTCTGACAAGCTCACAAGCTTCGAAGATATTTATACGATTAGCTCTATTGGGAGGAGCTGATGTGAAGGTAGTGGTCGAGAGTGGCATGGCTCTAGGACGGGGACAAAAATACCAAAAAAATTTTCATTCTTATGCTTTGACTCATTGGAGGAACAGCAGAATTGTGAGAATCAAAAGTAATATTGGAGCTTACATTGTGGATGATGAGGGGATTGTTATGGCGGTCTTGGAGTTATTTAAATTGCTGTTTCAAATGAAAGCAGGCTAGAGCGAGCTAGTATTCCTGGATTTGGTATTTCTAGCTTTGTCCCTTACTTATTTTCAGGCACTATCTTTTTTTTTTTTTTTTTATGCCGATGAAGTCAAGAATGCACTTACTGAAATGCATCTTACTAAAGCTAAAAGCTCATAGGCTAGATGGTATACCAACTTTGTTTTATTAAAAGTTTTGGCCAAAGGTACATTTTGATGTTGTTGATTTTTGCTTAAGAGTACTAAACTGTGGCAAGAGTGTGCAAGCTGTTAACAAGACTAATATAGTTCTCATCCTGAAGGTTAAGTCTTTGGAATCCATGCCCCAGTTCTGCCCTATTAATTTTTGCAATGTGGTTTATCAAATCATCTTCAAATCAGTAGTGAATTAACTTAGAAAAGTCTTACAAGAGCTTATATTAAAGGAGCAGAGTGCTATTGTTAAAGGCCGTTTGATCTCGAATAATATCCTGGTGGCGTATAAGTTGTTCCATAGTTTGTAGGGTCATCAACAAAGTAAAAATGCTCATTGTACTTTGAAGTTGGACATGTCGAAAGCCTATGATGGGGTTGAGTAAAGATTTGTGGAATACATGTTACAAAAGTATGGATTTCTGGCCACTATGATCAGTATTATTTTTGAAGTGTATTTCATCTGTCTCGTATTCAGTGACTATGAATAAGCAACAATGCTGCTGTTTTCACCCAAGTAGAGGCCTCAGACAGGGAGATCCTCTGTTGCCCTATTTGTTCATTATCTGTGCTAATGAATTTTCTTATTTGCTATATGCGAAGATGCTATTAGGATTGATTTCAAAGGTGGCAGCTTCTAGAGAAGGGCCTTGTGTCTCTTATCTTTTCTTTGCCGATGGTAGCCTAGTTTTTTGCAAAGCCAATTAAGGAGAAGGATATAGGCTAATGGGGGTTCTAAAGATGCATGAGCAAGCTTCAGGTTATAAAATAAATTTTAAAAAATCTGAAGCTTTCTTTAGCCTAAATGACAGTAAGGGTCAAAGGTAGCTTTTCCTAAATATTTTTAGAGTGGAAGAATGTCAAAGTGTCGAGAGATATTTAAGGTTACAGACCTGTGTTAGCTAAAAGAATAAAGGAGCTTTTAATTTTCTAAATGAGTGAGTTTAGAAATATATCTCAGCTTGGTACAATAAGTCGCTGTTGGAAGGACGTCAAGAAATTCTTATTAAAGAAGTGGCCCAATCTTTACTCACCTACATTATGAGTGTTTTTTGTATTCCATCAATGATGTGCAGAGAGTTGGAGATTACTATGAATAAATTTTTCTGAAATCTTGAAAATTTTAGTTGAGGGTTAAAATGGATGTGTTGGGATTGCATGACACTATGCAAAGAGAATAGTAGGATTGGTTTCCGAGACCTCTCGGGGTTTAATGTGGCAATGCTTGTAAAGCAAGGCTAGAGATTGCTAACAAATCAAAATTCTTTATGCACCCAAATTCTAAAGGCTAAATGTTTCCCTATTACTACTTCTTTCTTGGATGTTCAATATAATCCAACTCATCTTTTACTTGAAAATATCTTGGAGGGAAAGAAAATCCCTTTGAAAGGTGTAAGATAGTGAATAGGCTTGGAGGAGTCTGTGCATATTTGGGAGGATGCCCAGGTCCCAAGATAGAGTCTTTTTAAACTTTTAATTCCCTCATTCTGCCTGGAACCTAATGCAATGGTTGATTAACTAATTTCATGTTGGGTTTCGTGAGCCAAACAAACGCAGTTAAATATAACCGAAATCCTCCAGGATCTAAATAAAATATGGTAAATCGGGTGTTCAAAAATTTTATACCTAATTCGATTAAGATCTTTCACCCAACTGTTGAGTCGAATCACAAAACTTGAATAGTTGATGTGTTCAACCTCTTTATTGTATTTACACGAGCCTCTCGGTATCATCATACCTCCACCATGTCCAGGCAGATGCGTTCCTCTTGTGCCTACAATGTTAGCTTATGTCCTGAATGGCAAAAGAATAGAACGGCTGAAACCTTTAGAACCCTTTTGATTTCGTCCTTAGATAGGCTAGGGCAAAAGCTGTGAAATTTTCACTATATGATGTATTTATAGTGAGACTTAACTCGCAAGCCTACTGGGTTTCAAAATCATAATCCAATTAAGCTTAATTTCAGGCTTAATTAATAGTTCAACCTTTGGGCTAATTATTAATATGAAATTATTATGAAACCAAAACCCAAACAATTTGGTCCATTCACTTAAATAACCTAATTAGCTCTATGTATGCAACCCAATAGACTCTTATCACATTGGCAATGACCATAAATCACATTTATAATAATAAACAATCAACAGTGTCTAGCAACACATCATTGTTATCCAAGTGACAATATAGTCGGTGATTCGACTAAATCTTTATAATCATTATCTTTATACTAAGTACGAGATATGGAATGTATCACTTTCGTATAGCCCAATCTATAGTTTCTTGATTATCGAGTAGACAAACTTAAGCAGATGAAATTGATATCGTATATCAACTCATCCGAGTATAGCATTGCATTTTTTTAGTCCCACTCTATCAAGAGACCCAAAAATATCACTTCTGTTACATATGAGGGATAAATCTCATCTTGATCATACAAAACCCTCCACATGATATGTGACATACCCAATTACCTCATTTATGTTTACTTAGTTCTGAACAACAAAAGGAAGTATCAAAGCATATGACTTACATGTAGGGAACCTTGATGATCATAGGTCAAAAGGACTACATATACTATCACTATAAGACTCACTTATCACATTCATATAACGATACATATAGCGTTTTCTTGGTAGGTCGGTCTAGTACACAAGTTTTCTAATTTGTACCCATATGTAGACTATATGTCTCATATTAGTCTCCACATATACTAGTCTTTATGTATTATTGTAACTCACTCCATAATAATATTAGACCAGGGATGTTTAAGAATACTATTATTCTAGGGTTATAATTATGTTTGATTACGTTACGCAGAAATAAATAACAAACACAATTATTGAAATGATGCCTCAATAAAATATCATGACTCAATGTGTAAAATACAATCATCTCATGATTGGCTTTTGGGTACAACACTAACATTTCAGGCAGTCCAAAAACTTGGAGTCTCTCTCTTCTCCAGTAATTGTTAACTCTGGTGAAGGCGGAATTAATTTAACAAATCCCTCTACATGTATCGGTGTAACGGGATGCTATGGTTTGGCACTTTAACTCTAACCATGTGTACTTAGTGCATAGTGGGTACCATGTTTATATGCATGTGGTGTTAAGTAAGGAACACTTAGCTAGCCATAATGAGCGAATATGGAAGGATATTTGGTGCTTTAAGGCTTTGAGCAAGTACAAAATTTTCCTATGTAGAATGGCACATGACTGTTTATTGACCAAAGATAACTTAGCACTTCGAAAGATCATTCAGGATACCCGTCGTTCCCTTTGCTCACTTCCAATAGAGTCTGTCCCTCATGCCTTTTGATATGGCTCATTTTCTCATCTGCTTTGGAATGTTGGGTGATTACTTTTTATAATGGAATTATAGGGGAAATTCAGCTTGGGAGTCATTGACAAGGGTGGTTGGTGCTTTGTCATTGGATAAATGGAGAAATTTTGTGGTTGTGGCCTCAATTTTATGGCAACATAGGAATTTGTTAGTTCATGGGGAGACCTGCCTTGAAGTTGGTGCTTTTAAATGGAAGTGTCAAAAGTTGGTAAATGATCTCCTCATCTAGCAGAGTCTTTACCCTATGGCTCATCGGTCTGCAACTTGGTTGAAGCCTTCTATTGGCTAGTATAAGATGAATATAGACATTGCAGTGGGATATTCTAGTACTCTTGTTGTTGGGGTGATTATTTGAGATGGCAAATGGGGAGTTGTTGCTGCTCTAGATGTAAAAAAGGCAGGATTGCCAAAAGTTTTTTTTGGAGAAAGCCTGGCATACTTAGAGGGCTTAAGGCCAGTTGATGACTTGCATCTTAGCAGGCTGGTGGTTGAGGTTGATGCTTCTGAAGTGGTTTGGGAGATGTTGGCAAATGAGAATGGACGGTTTGAAGCATTTAGTTACATTGATTGAACATATTTGAACCAAGTTGATGAAATGAGATGATAGACTTTTCCTTCACACTTACTGAGAGGCAAATAAAGCTGCAAATCATTTAGCTCATATAGCTCTTTGTTGTTATAATTTTTCTTTTTGGATGGATGTTTTACTGTCTCTATTCTTGGTCATTGTTGCCAATGACATCAAGTATAATGATAAGTTTATCTAACGCATTCTATTAAAAAAATAAAAAAAGAAATCAGCTAAACACTCCCAATTCTTTTGTTTTTTCTATTGACAGTTTTGATTTTTTTCGATCGTGGATTAGTAATGTCCTATAAATATTAGCTTAACTAATATAAGACCATAAGTTGACATGTGGATATTGAGAGTTTAAATGTTTTTATAGTCTTTTAGTATAAAAATACCTCTAAGCCATCAACATTTGTAAATCAGGGTGGAGATTAGTTTGGCCTATGAACATTTCTTGATATAACGAAAACAAGTACTATGGACATAAAAAATATTTTTTTTTGTTTGTGCATCAAAACTTTGAAATGTATTTTTTTGTTGAGCATTACTTTCTTTATCATCATGGCAGTGTTTCAATCAGTAATACGTAGTTGGTATTTCATTTTAATTGAAAAATGAGGTCAATTGATCATAGCTAAAGAAATGCCATTGGTTGCCCTTTTTTTCTTTTTTAAAACAGAAGAAAGAAACACACAAGCCTTTACAATAAGGTTTTAATTTATAGGACAATCACTGTCCTTTACACTCTAGATGCGTTTCAATCACGATATTGATCAGAAGAGACTGCTTTGCTATTGTAGATGGTAATCACAATTTAATCATGACTAAATCTCAACTGCAAAAAGTGACTGAAATTTTTAGTTAAAATCAGTCGAGAACATTATGGGTTGCGAATGACAAGTTCAGTTGCTATATTAGTGACTGTCATAGTCAGTTGCTATAATATAACTTTTTTTTAAACAAAATATGTTATTATTTAATATAATTATTATTTAATTAATATTATATAATTTAATTAGTTATTTAATTCATTTGTTATTTAATTAATACTTTCATTAAATTGCTGTGAATATTATCTTATTTTAAAAATTAATAATAAATTAATCAAATAATGAAATTAAAATTTAAATAAAACACATTTACATTAATGTAAAATTTAACATACATACCTAAATATAACATTAAAAGAAATTTCAAAAATTAGATCTAGAGACCAATTAAAAAATTTGAATACAACAATAATTGTTCAAAAATTTCAAAATTCACAATTTCAAAACTCATATTTGGAGAAGATAGAGGTGGATGAGGCAGAGGAGGTCGAGACAAAGACAGAAGAGGCAGAGGCAGGAAGAGGCTGAGGTAGACGGTGATGAGGTTGACAAAACGAAGGTGGACGGTGGCGAGGTCGAGGAGCAGATTGAGGCGGATGATGGCGAGGCTGAGGAGGAGATTGAGTTGAATGGAGTTGAAGTAGAGGCTGAGGCTGAGAAGGCCAAGGTGAGGAATGATGAGCAAGTCAATGAGGCAACGACGGTAAGGCCAAGGAGGCGAGGTGGATGGGCGACGATGGATAATGAGGCAATGAGGATGAGTGAGGGAGACGAGAGAGGTGGACGAAGGGCTAGATAGTGAAGAGGAAGGGCAAGGCGGACAAGGAAGATGAAGAAGAAGGGATGGAGTTAAAGGGAAGTAGAAGGGACGTTGAAAGAGATGAAAGATAATCGGGTAAATAAGAAAGGAAGTAGTTGGAGCGACTGAAGTCCAACTAAAGGGCGACTGCAATCAAATTTATAAAAAGTTTCAAACTGAAAAGTGACTAATATGTGGATGACTGAAACTTTTGGTCACCTATTAGTCGCAATAAAAAATGCACTTTTTTACTTCTGACTACTTAGCGACTGAAAAACGGCTAATATGTTGGGGACTGAAACTTTCAATTGCCGATTAGTTGTAATAAAAGTACACCTTTTTATTTCCGACTACTTAGCGATTGAAACACTTAGTGACTAAATTTCAGTTGCGATTTGAAATCCGTGTTGTAGTGATAGTAGCTTTTAACTTTATCATTTTCATTTCTTTCGTTAAATAAATAATTTAAAATTTGAATACTAATCACAAAAATTTTTCCCGAATGGGACATTATGTGTTTTATAATCTAAAATCGCTTAGTTTATTTTTAATTTTTAAAAATCTGTCATTTTTATTTTTACTCGTTTTCTATCTAGAGCTAATAATAACTTAAGGTTAATATGTTATCTAACTAATAATGATTTAAATAGAGGTTTTTTAAAAAAGTATTTTTTGTCCCGTACTTAACTCAAAAAAGAAAAAAAAATCATTAGAATGGGTTCTTGTTTGTATATCTTTATTCTATATTCTTTAATATTCTCATTTTGTAACTTTTTTTTAAACTACCCTCTTATAATTATGGACATTATAATTTTCTTGCTTCAGAAAAAAATTGTAAAAGGGTAATTGCATTTTGCCTAGGTTTAAGTGAAATTATATTTTTCCCCTTCCAATGTCAGAAGTATATATTTTGCCCAATGTGTTTTTACATTGTCTAGCAACAAGTTTTGAAATCCTAATTTAAGTTATACATCTTTCAATAACTTGGATCTACTTATTAATTATTTTTGTAGTTAATGGACATTTTAAGCCATTAATTTTTTCCCTCTCTAAATGTAAAACTTCCATATTTTAAGAGTCAATTGACTAAAAAAATGCTATGCAAATATAATTACTATAAGATAACTATTACTCCCTCCGTCCCAATTTAATTGAAACGTATTTCTTTTTGGGAAGTCCCAAAAAGGTTGAAGCGTTTCCTCTTTTGGAAAGTTCAAACAATTAAATAATCCTTTTACACGAAACCCAATAAAGACTCTTTTTTTTAATCTCCACTCAACCTCTCACTGCACAAAACCCAAAAAAGAATCTTTCTTTTTTTAATCATTATTTAAACTTTTACTACATAAAAAATTAACACAAATTACATACACCTTAATCTCCGTGCCCAGCCAAATGTTTCAATTAAAACGGGACGAAGGGAGTATATAGTTTAAATTAAGATTTTAGAAGTTATTTCCCAACAATATAAAAAAGATAGAGGCAGGGTATGTATTTCTAAAAAATAATAAAATAATAAAATAAAATGTAATTTTACCTAACGTTGTCGGGGAAACTGTAGTTGGCCTTTAATACTCTTGATACCCCGTAAAGCTAACGTATTTCATATTGTTAAGGTACTTCTAAATTTTCGTCATTTCATAAACCCAAATTACACCAGGATGTGATTGAATTATAATTAACATGATAATTGTATTCGTGAGGGATGGAGTAGAGAGTCTAGGGACACAGTTTGATCCGGTTAAGGAACGGTTGAGTTTGGTTTTTTGGCTTTTGTTCCAGGTGGGATGGATTTAGTTCTCCAGGGTCATCCAGGAACTTGCTTTATCTTTCTCCGCACCTGCTGTGTAAAGAGTAATGCTCATCTATCCCAAATTTTTTATACTATTTATTTTTAATAATTAATTTATAATTTTTTATTTTTAATATTTTAATATATAAATAAAAAAAATTTAAATATAAATAATAAAATAAGACATACAGTTTATAAATATAATTTTTTAATATTTTTTTAATAAATAATAATAATAATAAATTTAAATCAAACTATTTAAAAAAAATCAAATGAAGTAAAAATAGTATACGAGGGAGTAATAGTAAAAAAGTATGAGTCAGTTCTCATTTATGTATGTGGCGTCCTTTTTTTTATAACAGCATCATAATGCTCGCTCTTTTTCATGTCAACTGAAGTATGGAAAAAATTAATTCTTTAACTTTGTCAACTCATCCATCTAATTATATCTATTCTTTTTCAAGTGATGTAACTTGTAACTAGTTTTCTTGGAGTTGTATTAGTCCCCGTGTTCGAATTGCGAAGTAGAGTCACTATTAAAAATGTTCATCCATAATTTGCATTTGGGATAACGTAGAGTATGTTCTACTTTTGAAAAAAGATTAGTTGAACACAAACAAATGATCAATTAGTGGACGAAAAGAAAGTCTCATTATCGATGCTCTAATCCAATTAGCTTTCTTTAATTTATATTCTAATCACATACGATAGCAATTTAGGTTTTGAGGAGACAAGCAATGTGCCTTCTCACGTTCTTCCACAACAATTCGATCAAAGAGCACATGCACGAGAGTTTACCGTTACTCATATTGAATGCGCATATGATGCATTTTTTCTTTTTCACCACGTGTGTTGGCCCAAATATAACAAAAAATGGATAATTGGTTACTATCAAAAGGACTGTAATAGTATGATAAATGATAGAAGTAAAAATTGGTTCAGAGGTAAAAAAAGACGTAAAAATACGCTATTTTGAATTAAATTGACTTAAATTAAAATAAATTAATTTTTAGTTTTCCCCTTAAAGATATTGTAAAATCAAAGTTTACAATAAAATCCTCTCAATCAAATATCAATCACAAGCAAAACAAAAATAAGCAAAATACAAAAAGAGATAAGGGAAATAATGCACTATTATTTAAAGATGTTCAACTCCATATACAAGAATCTATGTCATCTCTTCAGGTTTATCCACTTAAGAATTTCTCAACTATCTCTTAATCAAGAATATAATAATCTTTCTTCAAAACTCACACTTAACCAGTTCCTTATTTTTTTCATGACTAACAAGAACACCACAATCTAAGTTTTTTCAATGCTTGCTAGAAACTACCTTCTTAGACAAGAGATTCTCAAATATGAAGTATTTGCAAGGGCAAAAGCTCATACGATAGCAATCTTAATAAATTTACATAAAATGATGAAAACTTTGATGAGTATTTAATCCAATGGATAAGCTCCTTGAACAAGGTGTTTCTCCATATATTTTTACTCCTGTGGGAACCAAAGAGCCATTAAACAACTACTAGAATTGCCAAAAAAGACTATATGAAATCTGCTAGTCGTTACTAGAGGTGAACATGGTTTGAGTTGGTTTAATTACCCAAAATGACATTGGTTCTAAAATTTTTCTACACAATTCGAGAACCGAACAAAAGCAGAACCATGCTTCTGGGTTTTTGTTTTTCTGGTTCTCGTATTTTTTGATTTATGTCATATACCTATAATAACACCAAAATTTAATAAAATTTCATCCATAACCAGTTTATGAAATATTCAACATAATATACAATTAAATCAACATTTAAATACATATACTTAGATATATTCAAAAGCATTTAACATGATATTAGCAAAATGATTTAAAAGAGTTACTTGTGGAATATCTTCTATCTCAACCAGTTTACATTTCTATGATAATTTTAACATTGGCACAATATTCAACAAGTAAAACTGAGTCTTTAAGATCATCTTATTCAGCATCAAAACCTGAAATATGTTAATGTCATGAATTTCCAGTTTCATATGACTTTAAATGAACAAAATATGAGAATTGTATCACGTAGAGTAGTCTGGAGTAAAGAGATCGAAAACAAAATGACTAAAGAGTAGTCAGTTTAGGAAGCGATGTGATTCAAATGAATTTGGAGAAATTTTGTGAATGATCTCATAACTTCCAAATTATTTCAATTTAGAATATCAATTTAAGGGTTTAATATAAAAATATAATATAGTCATCATAATACTTCAAAGAAATACATACATACATACATACATACATATAGAGAGAGAGATATATTAGTAACATTATAATTTTTATTATATAATTATACATATGGCTTTAGTTTGGTTCTACCTTAAGCTAGTTCCGTATAGAAGTAAAACCAACAAAAAAATAGTCAGTATTCCATTATACGGAACCAACCTGTGAATCATGATCAATTTTTACCAAACTCAACCCAACTCAATTGGAGTGGTTCGGGTTAAGTTTCGAGTTTGCTCAACTCATGTTCACCCCTAATCATTACTTATCTTTTTGTGCAAAAGTCTTCAAGCTTAATCAGTTAAACTTCGAGTTTGCTTGAGTAACCTTTGAATTCTTCGTTTAGCAGATTGTATAACTGCAATGACTAAATTTGACTTTTTCAGACCAATTATAATGTCTAGATGTTACCTTTTGATTGGTCTGAGAGGATTTTGCTATTTTGAGTCAAATCACATGAAACTAGAAAGAATTGTGCAACAAATTAAAAGCATTACTTATCAGGTTAAACTTTAATTGTAACCGGTCAATGGATGTCCCACAAAATGGCAGGAGCTCTGTTAAACTGTTTTAATCGATTAAAACAATTTATTGGTAGTATGTACAAGTTACCAAAAGACTAATGAAAACCATTTTTAACAACCTAAGTTTGGATTTTTCAAAAAAGAACACTATATTTGACACCAAGTTTGATTGAAACATAAACACGTTTAAATCACACTTGTTTAAATCATTCCAAAAACTAGATTACTCAACAAAAATCATTTTTTTCTCTTAAAAAAACATTTCTAAAGCTTCAAATTAGAAACACACTCAGTTCAAACTTGTGAAAAAAATGAAATCAAAACATTAAACTAAAAATTAGTTTTATAATCTTCAAAAATTAAATTATATTTATTAGAAACAATATGTATTAACTTATAATAACATACAACAACAACAACAACAACAACAACAACAATAATAATAGTAATAATAATAATAATAATCCATGCTTCCTTAATTATTTGCCAGTGTAAGAAAAATATAATAAATGTAGTCTTTTAATGGTCAAAATGAGTGTTGTGCCAATCTTACTCCTTATTTAATATCTCTATGCTTTTGTAATTCAACTATTTTCAACACATTAAATCATGGATGTAATAGTCAAATATTAAATTCAATAGTCTAACTATGGAAGTGGGCAACAAAATTGGTACATCTTAAAGTATAATCTTGACAAATAATTTAAAATTGATGGAGTAGTTTTCCTGTTGAAATTATTGATGAAATTGCACATTAATCCCTGTTGTTTCATACTCTAAGGTGTCTAGAGTTTAGTCTGTATCTTATAAATGGTTATTACAATTTGTGATTGTTATTAAGAAATATTATGATTCAAAGTATGAGTGGTGACACATAAAAGTGAGTTAAGTCATCAACATTGGAGAATATATATAATGCCTTTGAATTATAAATTCTGTATATATTTTATGAACAATTGCTTACTGGCTATATTTTCTAGTTTGACCTACCCAAAACGTGTTGGTATTTAATACCAAAAACCCGAAGTAGACACGATATAACAAAAAAAAATGTTAAAATGTGACTAATTAATGCAATTGAATGTCAGTAGCATGATATTTCAGTCGCACATCAATAGCATATGTGCGAGCCATAATCTTCTATACGACTGAAATGTTCAGTTGCACAAAAGTCAGTCGCATGTCAGTAGCACAATTTAAAAAATATTAAATTTCAATTGCATGTCAAGTATGCCACAGTCATTTATGCGACTGAAAATGATCGGTAGCACAAAAGTCAGTCGCATGATTTAAAAAATAAAAAAACGTCAGTAGCATGTCTATCACACAGTTTAAAAATATTAAACTATCAGTAGCATAGTAGTAGCACCATTTAAATTAATTTCCCAGTTAGTCGCAAGATAGTGTAACATATTAAATATATTTTGCTTTTTAGTTGCATGATAGTCGTATAAATTAAATATATTTTTCTTCAATCGCACATTAGTGGCAAAAGAAAGTATCAATAGTAAATTCAATCACACAAAATGCCTTTTTCCTCCCATACTCCTTTTTCTTCCTCATTTATCCACCTTCTCCGATTTTCTCCTCTTTTGCTCCATCTTCGCTCTCAATCTCTACTTCTATGTCTCCAGTTCTTCATTCTATCTAGCTGAAACTCTGCTGCCTTCAAATTGTATCATTTCAATCTCTAGTTATCAGCAAAGAGGTAACTCGTATTTCTGGCCAAGATTTTGTTATAAATGATATATTTGTTATTTGTAGTTTAATTTACACATATATGCTCCTTCCTATATCTCATTCCATTCTCCCCAAATTTCTTTCAAGTTCTTCCTCCATCTTACTCCTTTTCTCTCTGCTTGCTCAATTTTTCGGTCATTATCCATCTATTTACCGCGCCATTTGCTGCTTATAGTAAGGAAATTTGTTTTTTTTTTTTTGTTTTCCAATCATTTTCTATGTTCAATGTCATTGCTTTATCTTTAATTTTTTTACTATTCATTTTCTAACTTCATTGTTATTGTTGCCCCTTTAATTTTTTTATTTTCTCTTATTTTCTTTAAATTTTTTCATATATTGGATGTTAGTGCTGGATAAATGTTGCTGAATTTTTTGTGTTGATTTTATGATGAAATTTTATTGCTGAAATTAAATTATAAGATTAAATTTCGTTTTATTATTATTGATAAATTTTAATGTAAATTTATGGGTTATTTTCCTAAGATTAATTTTACTGTTATTTAAGGGTTAATTTTAGTAATAAATTTTAGTAAATTATTGTTTTTAATATTACTAAATAAAAATTTTAATAATTCTAATTTTAATATAGTAATTATATATTTCCATTATTATAATAATTGTAATCCAACTTTAATAAACTTTTTAATTAATTTTTTTAAAAATATGTATAAATTGTGTGACTACCTTTTAGTCGCACAATGAGATGACTGACTTTTAGTTGCACAATGCGACTGACTTTCAATTGCATGACGCAACTAACATATTTGGTCACACAAATTCATTTGGCTCACTTTATCCCACTGACACACTTAGTTGCACAATAATAGCACGTTTCAGTCGAACGATAGTGGCATATTCACACGACAATGGCATAGCTCGTGCAACTAGCATTTTTGCTACTGAATACCATTATTTCTTCAGTCGCATCAGCTCATTTTTCTTGTAGTGATAAACTTGTTAAGTTAATTACCAACTCAGAACCATGTTAATGATAAAGTTCCAATATATCCTATATAGACTCAAGAGCTAGGTTTATGCCCTTTAAGCCAATCACTTGGTTGTAAATACATAGAATATATCTCTAATTTCCTATTATGACACGTATACTATAACACTATTGACTTGAGCGTTAGAAGGACCTTTCCGGGATCTCATCCTAGGGATCCTGCAAACCTTGTGCTTTTGTCTTGTATGCATATAGGTGAGCAAAGCAACCACTTACTGCAACCCCAATGTGCTTTGCATGTCACTATTTAATATTAGTATTGTCTTGTTAAATTCAAAATTTGTGGAATGTTTAATTCTCTTTCTACTCTAAGTGTAAAGGCATAAAGCAGTTTCTGATTATCTTTTTTTTTTTTCAACGTTTATCATATAACTGTAGAAAACTAAAATTTTATTGTTAAATGAAATTCCAAATAAATTTTATAAAATATTTTGAATTTGTTTTTGTAGAATGTTTTAAAATTTTAACAAAAAAAAGAAGGAAAAAAAGCGTCATGCTAGTAAAATTAGTTTTGAAACTCGTCATGCTTGTTCTTTGCGTTTCATTTGTCTTTCTTTCTCTAATTTGTTATATTGGCAACATTGTCCCTCGACTACCGAATATTTACTTCATCATCCCCCCAGATATATGAAATACTGTAGTTTCCTTCTGGCTGTATGACAATATGGCAGCATTGCCTTGGCATGACAACATTTATAAATCTCTTAAAGGAGAAAATGAGGTAGGATTAACATACTTATAAACCCACGCTTATATTTTAGGGGAAATGTATCAAGAAATAATTTGGATATACAAATGTTGGGAGGCAAATTGCAACACTTGAAATTAGTTCCGGATTGATACAGAAAGATTTTGTTGCTTAATTAGAGACTAATTTGCAACAAATGTGTAATAGAATGCATGGTAGAGGTGTTTAAAACCGCAGAAAACACCAAACAGAATTGAACAAAATAATTCATTTATTTGATTTGAATTGGTCCACAGTTAAAATGCAATTTAAATGGCTTAAATTAATTTTAACTTGTAATTTGATTAATTCCAATCAAATTTATAGAAACTGAAAATCAATCATTGTTGGGTTTGTATTGATTCCAAAACGACGCAACCAAATAATCAACCTACTTGGTGGGCCAATAATATTGACCCCCTTAACCCTTTTGCATTATTTCTTCTGACTTTATGATTACCTCGAGACAAAAACACAAAACAACGAAAACGGGTTTTTTTCTTGAAAAACTTACCAAAATATCCCTAATATTTTCCCTAATCTACAGTTTTATCTCCCTTTTCAAATACCTACAGTTACCTCCTTATTCAGTAAACTGCGTTAATGACCGTTGACGAGAAAAAGGGGAAAACAGCTAACTTTGCCATCCTAGTCTTCTTACTTAAAAACTTTGCCCCCTAACCACTTGAAAACTCTGTCCTCACCATCACTGCCGCTCAGACCCTCTCATCGCTGCCCTCATATCCGCCCTCGACGGCCCTCACATCCACCCTTTCTCTCCCTCTCTGAATCAATTCTCCCGTCGTACCCATAGGCCTGATCTCTGCCTTGGTCTCCGCTGCAGCCTCATCCTCCCAGGGCCCGGCGGTCATGATTCGCGAAAGCCACGACTTCCTCCCCATAGGCCTGATTCATATGAATTACGCGATGCCGGAGAGCCGCGAGGGACTGGTGCCGGACTGGCTGAAACACCGCCTTCCTTCCACCACAACTTTCGTGAAAACCTGGTCCGGGCTTCCCAGGCGCAATCGGGATTCATCCAATTTGTCCGCAAGATCGATGATTCGTCCTATTCGTCCGCTAAAACCCGTCGTCTTTTGGGCTTGGGGCGGGATTATGGGTTTGATGGGTCAAAGAGCAGTGGCTATTGGGGACATCAAGGAGGGCTTGGTAGTGCTGGGATTAGGGGTGTTCATCTAACCCGTTAAACCTGCAAATCCAGCTGCTTGGAACTAAACCTAATCGAAAGGGATGAGGGTTTTATTCGGGTTAGGATCGGGTCAGGTAGTAAAAACAGAAACCCGGCAAGTAATGCGGTGCAAGTCAGGTTTTAAACCTGCAACCCGTAAAAACCCACCCTGACCCACTTATTTGGCAAATTCCTAAATGTCTAATTCCCAAATGCCAAATCTCTAGCAATCTCACATCATTCTCACCTGAGCTTTAACTCTTCACAGTCACATAGGATACGTTACTGCTCGCCTGTTGAAGGTCTTCCTTCACATAGCACTATTAGGTGCTGACGCCAACTATGAATTTAGTGTGAATTTGGCGGTTGGCGTGAATCCAACGGCTTTCTTCCTGCCTCACTCTACTGCTGGCATGAATTCGGCGGCTTTCTTCCTTCCCCGCTCTGCTACTGGTGTGAATTCGGTGGCTACTCTGCTACTGGTCTACTCTCGGCCTTCCTTCGCGCACACAGCACCGCCGGGCAGGTCTACTTTCTTCCTCCCTTGCTTTACTGCTGCTTGACTTGAGTGACTTCTCCAATTTTCCTTCTCTCTTGGTGCTCTCTTTGCTTGATTGCCATCGACCTTGTTAACTGGCACTCCTTCTGCTTCTATTCGTTCTCTCTTGGCCTTGTTAACAAAAAAAGGTTAAGATGTGCTACTCTCTCTGCTCTAGTTCATTCTCTCTTGGTTAATAGATATCTCTTAGCAAATATTGAGAAATGTTGCGGCTTTTGTTTGATCTCTATGCCTTAAAATTAGTAACTTATGTTAGTTCATAGAGAAAGGAACAAGAGGATTGTTCTGTAGTTCATTCTGAAGGATGCCTAAAAATTATTTTCAGGAGCAAACATAGGGACTATTATGTAGTTCATTCAACTGAATTATAAACATTCTATTAGTTAACTTTTTTAGTTTATTCACCCAAATTATTGGATTAATGATCAATCAATCTAGTGTAGATTTTATTTAGATCGAGATATTTTTTTTTAGAAATTACATTTTGAAGTTATTATGAGTTTTCATAATTGTTTTGGGTAAAAATTATTGTCTTACAGGTGAATGTCAAAATCCAGTCATACTAAATCAACCCAACCGATTTTCATGCAGGTTGGTTTTTTATATAATTTTGAAGTATATGGATAGGGTCAAGTAGTGAAATGTAAAACCCGGTCAATGATGTGGGTAGGGTCGGGTTGAACACGAACTCAGTCCTATCCACCTTGCAAACAACCTAGCTGGGATCTGAGAGAGAGAGAGAGAGAGTGAGAGAGTGAGAGAGAGAGCAAATGGGATGGATTTACCTGAGGGTAAGGGTTTAGTTGTTAAATGCAGAAGTTTGTAGGGGCAAAGTTTCTATGAAAAAAAGTTAGGATGGTAAAATTAGATTTTTCGCCCTTTTTAGTCTAACGGTGAATCCCAAGATTAATTTTGTAGGTGATAACTATAGGTATTCAAAAAAGGAGGATAGAATTGTATGTTCGGGTAAACCTCGGGGGGGTATTTGGTAATTTTCCCTTTTTCTTTCATTAGCCAACATTGTTATCTTGAAACTGTGGATTTGTCTGATAATAGGAAAGTATGCATTATTGGGTTGGGGATAATGAAGATTAGCATTTAGCAACCAACGCCAACCCAATATAATTTTGTGGGGACAAAAACACAGTTGACCTTTTCCCGTCAGTTTTCCTCTTTAACCTCTGGGCCAGGCACATAACTCGTAAGTTTAGCAGTACTCTCTGTCTTCACGATTAGCAAGGAGAGAACCACAGTAGAACTCTCGGGAATTGCTAATCTATCTTAGTTGATAAGGATTTTTCATAATTATAATGATAAAATTTAACAATCAATTTGTTTTAACTTAATTAAAAAAAGTATATTTTTATTTTTATATTTTTTTTACCCAAAACTAATTTTATTTAAAAATCACCATTATATAGGTATAATAATCCTTTGAAAATATAATTTTTATAATATTTCTAAATTTGTATGAAATTTTCTAGCTTTAGACATTAAAAAAATCATAAAAATTAAATAATATTATAAAAATTTACTTTCAAATGATTTATTGTATCTATATAATATTAATTTTTAAATAAAATTAGCTACAAAAAATGATAATAAAAATAAAAATAAGTCATTTTAAATTAAGTTGACTTAAGTTAGAAAAAATTAACTAAATCTAATTTTAGCTTTATAAAGGAAAACAAGGCAATGAAGAAAGAGGATCAATTACCTCGTGCAGAGAATGAAAAGGAGGAAGATAGAGCTCTTCAATTGTTAGAGGTTCTTCGAATGCGGGACCATCTCCGAGGTGTGCAAGATGACCACTAGAGAGGAAGTCTTGAGTCAAATCGAATGCCTAACTTGTTAAATGCCCAGTTCGAAGCCCTAATTTAACAGAAAAATGCTACTACTTGTTTGGTCAATTTGACAGACGTTTTTTTCTTCGGGGATCGGGTGACTTCGGCCAAACTTTACAACCAATAACAGCCTATCAGGTTTTCTGATTTCAGAAACTTCATGATTGCAGCTCCTCTTTTTCTTACTCAATTATTTGATGACATTTTCAATTTATACTGAAAAAATTCCTAGACAGCAGTTGAAGCTAAAAAAAGAATATTCAACCCAGCTTCAAATTTTCTTTATGAAAATACTCCAATTTCAAGTTTTCAACTATATAACCAAATATATTCCATAGATATGAAAATTCTACGAGGCCACAATCACCAGCCACATCTCAGCTGAGCACTTATTTGTGTTAGTTCTTAGATAAATCATTCACTATGCATGAAGGCGTGTGGCAACGTGCGGATCGTTTTCGGGAGTCGCCACCAATCAGTTTTCTTAGGTCGATTGGTCACCTTAAAATTGGTCTGCGAGAGTTCGGGGATCGGGAGTACGGTTACGTTAAAACAACTTTGTTAAAACGCCCAAAAATTGGCACCTTAGTTGATTTTAATTTTGTTTTGCTTTGCTTTTAAATAATTCTCAGTTAATTTTCAAAATTAGAAATTTTAACTGGATTAGTCGAAATGTGGATTTTTAAATTAATTAATTTGTATGAAATTTTATACTTCCGAACCATGGACTCTGCCGAGTCATTTGGACACGGAAGATTTGATTCCGAACCATGGACTCTGCCGAGTCATTTGGACACGGAATTTGGTGAAATTTTAAATAATTTAATCCATATTGTAAACATGGATTTTTATCTTTGTATTTATTTAATTTATTTATTTTAAAAAGTTTGATATTTTCCAAACCGTAGATCCTGCCGGATCATCCGGATATGGAAATTGATTTATCGTAATTATTTAATTCTTATTATTATGAAATTAATTTTTAAATGGTAATTCTTTTTGTTTATGAATGATTTTTAATACTAACTAAAAAAATTTATCTTTATATTTTTACTTCTTTTTTTACTTTCTTTCTTTTTCTTCTTTTTTACTTATTTTTACTTCTTTTTTTAAATTTCTTTTAATTTCTTTTCTTTTCTTTCTTTTTTTATTCTTTTCTTTCTTTCTTTTCTTTTTCTTTTCTTTTTCTTATCTTTCCTTTCTTTTCTTTATCTTATCTTTCTTTTATTTTTCTTTCTTATCTTTCTTTTCTTTTTCTTATCTTTCCTTTCTTTTCTTTATCTTATCTTTCTTTTATTTTTCTTTCTTATCTTTCTTTTATTTTTCTTGTCTTTTCTTTCTTTCTTTTCTTTTTCTTATCTTTTCTTTTATTTTTTTTATCTTTCTTTTCTTTCTTATCTTTCTTTTATTTTTCTTTCTTATCTTTCTTTTATTTTTCTTATCTTTCTTTTTTTTTTCTTGTTTACTTTTTTTGTTTTCTTGTTTAATGAAAGATATTTATTATTTTAAAGGATTACTCAATTTATAAAAGAATTAAAAAAAAATTAATAATTAATTTTTATTTAATAAGAAGTTAATTTAAAAGAATTAAAGAGTTTAAAAATAAAAATTTTGATCATGGTACGGGGCGTTGTTACTCAGCCAGACCCTCTTCACCAGGTGAAGCAGCTCAAAAGCGGGCACGAGACAGTTTCCAGCCAATATACCATGAACTAAAAATTTTTATTTTTTTTATTATTTTTTATTATTTTTTTATTATTTTTTTTATTAAGAGAATCAAAAATTTTAAACAAAAGAAGAAAAGTTTTGATATTTATTTAATTTATTTTAAAAAAAGATTAAAGAAATCAAAGATTTATATGTATAAAACGTTTTTGATATTTATATGATTTTTTTTATGTTCTTTTTGTTTGCTAAAAGATTTTTATTATTACCTTTATTTGAAATCATTTGAATAAAATTTTATTTAATAAAGGAAACAAAAAAAACAACAAAAAAAAAATGTTATATCTTTTTTTTATTATTTTGAAAGAAATAAGTAAAATATTAGCCCAAGAAAATTTTTACTCCTTTATTCTTTTTATTAATAAAGAAAATTAAAAAGTTATATTTTAATAATTAATATATTAGTCCAAAGTTTTTATTTTTAATAAAGAAAAATTTATTTATATATTTTATTTAAAAATAATTCCAAGCCATGGATCCTGACGGATCATTTGGTCATGGATTTTTAATTTTTTTTTTTTTTAAATTTAATTATTTAATTAATTATTAATTTTAATTATAATTTTATTGAATTTTTCTTGAATTTTTAATTATTATTACTTTAAAGATATATTTAAAAAACAGAATTGATTTGTATTTTTGGAATTATTTAATTATTTCTATTTATTAATTTAAAAAAAGGAATAAAAAGTCAACTTTGTTATTTTTAAAGAAATAATAAAATAAAAAAAATAAAAATAATTGGCTTTTAAAAATGATTTTTTTATTAGCCTTAATAATTAATTACAAAATAACCTTCTTTTAATTTTCATTTATTTATTTATTAGTAAAGGGTAAAGGTGAATTAAATAAAATAAAGTGGGCCTTTTTGGCCATCCATTTTAAAAATAAATAATAATAAAGGTTAGCAAAGTTGATTAAAGTAATTAACAACAATAATAGAAATTAGCCAAGTTTAATTAATTGTTAACAATAATAATAAAAAGTTAGTCAAGTTAATTAATTAACAATAATAATAAAAGGTTAGCCAAGTTAATTAATTAATAACAATAATAAAAAGTTAGCCAAGTTAATTAAATTAATTAATTAATAACAATAATAAAAAGTTAGCCAAGTTAATTAAATTAATTAATTAACAACAATAATAAAAAAAAATTAGTCAAGTTAATTAAATTAATTAATTATCAACAATAATAAAAAGTTAGTCAAGTTAATTAATTAATTAACAACAATAATAAAAAGTTAGTCAAGTTAATTAAATTAATTAATTAACAACAATAATAAAAAGTTAGTAAAGTTAATTAAATTAATTAATTAATTAACAACAATAATAAAAAGTTAGCCAAGTTAATTAAATTAATTAATTAATAACAATAATAAAAAGTTAGCCAAGTTAATTAAATTAATTAATTAATAACAATAATAAAAAGTTAGCCAAGTTAATTAAATTAATTAATTAACAACAATAATAAAAAAAAATTAGTCAAGTTAATTAAATTAATTAATTATCAACAATAATAAAAAGTTAGTCAAGTTAATTAATTAATTAACAACAATAATAAAAAGTTAGTCAAGTTAATTAAATTAATTAATTAACAACAATAATAAAAAGTTAGTCAAGTTAATTAAATTAATTAATTAATTAACAACAATAATAAAAAGTTAGCCAAGTTAATTAAATTAATTAATTAATAACAATAATAAAAAGTTAGCCAAGTTAATTAAATTAATTAATTAATAACAATAATAAAAAGTTAGCCAAGTTAATTAAATTAATTAATTAACAACAATAATAAAAAGTTAGTCAAGTTAATTAATTAATTAACAACAATAATAAAAAGTTAGTCAAGTTAATTAAATTAATTAATTAACAACAATAATAAAAAGTTAGTCAAGTTAATTAAATTAATTAATTAACAACAATAATAAAAGTTAATTAATTGTTAACAACAATTATAAAAGTTAGTAATAATGCAAAAATTAAAAGGTTAGTAACAATAATAATATTAAAAGTTAGTTGTTAGTAAGTTAATAACAACAATAAAAAGAAGATTAGTAATAATAACAATAATTAACAAATAAATAAACAAGTAAAAATTAAAAAGGTTAGTAATTTATTCTGCAGGAACAAAAATAAAAGGTTAGTGACCAAATTGAAAGAAATTGAAAAGATGAAGTATGGAATCAAGGTTTCACCTTTCAAAACAAGTTTTTGAATCTGAAGAACAGAGACGCGAAGGCGCGCGCGAAGGGGGAGGGAGGCAGGGGCAGTTGGCGGCGCGGCGGGGCGGCGAGGCGGCGAGGCGGCGCGGCGGCGAGGGCGGCGAGGCGGAGGGACGGCGGCGGCGGCGGGCAGCGAGGGGCACGGCGGAGAGAGAGAGAGAGAGAGAGAGAGAGAGAGAGGGAAAAGCAGTGAAAAAAAAAAAAAAAATTTTGCTTTCTGGGGAAGAAGGGAAGAGGACTGGGGCTAAGGGCTGTAATTTTCTCTTTTTTTTAAAACGGAGCTCTAAGTTTTTTGCTATTTTTTTCTATGTTCAGCACAAAATTTGGGGGGCTATTTATAGAGGAAGTTTAGCTGAACTGTTGATGGATAAATTAATAAAAAATTTGAAACTTATCTCTTAAATTGGTAAAATGACAGTTTTAGTCCTTTACGTCTCTCAGCCTCTGGATAAGTTCCTGAAGCTTCTGATTTTGACAATTTTGTCGTTTTCTGTCAATTTGAGCCAAAAACGTCGGCAGGCTCAAAATTTTATGTGACAAACTGCCAAATGCTCCTGGAACTTTCAGAATTTGTCAATTTTGCCTGAAACTTCTTAATTTTATCATTTTTACCTCAAACTTTTAAATTTTGTCATTTTTATGGAGTTTTCTTTTTTTCTTTCAAACATACACATATACACACATATATCAAATCTTCACAAAACAAAACAAAAAAATATATATATATTTTAAACTAATTAAAAAATTTAGTAATAATAATAACAATAATAATAATAATACATTTTTTTATTTAATTTTTTTTATTTAATTTTTTTTAAAATTATTTTAATGGCCGGACGAAATTGGGTGTCAACAGCTGCCCCCCTTTGCATGCTTCATGGGACATGATGTATGCAAAGTTAGTTACCAAATTTCGTCCAGCTTAGCTAGGCATTGAAAACCTTCTCGCCGCCTAAACTCTGAGGTTTAAGGAAAGGTCCTTAGAACCTCTAACGATAGGAAAGGTTCTATCGTTGTAAGATGGACTGAATGATTGATTGTTTGTTTGAGGTTTAAGGAAAGGTCCTTAGAACCTCTAACGATAGGAAATGTTCTATCGTTGTAAGATGGACTGAATGATTGATTGTTTGTTTGAGGTTTAAGGAAAGGTCCTTAGAACCCCTAACGATAGGAAAGGTTCTATCGTTGTAAGATGGACTGAATGATTGATTGTTTGTTTGAGGTTTAAGGAAAGGTCCTTAGAACCCCTAACGATAGGAAAGGTTCTATCGTTGTAAGATGGACTGAATGATTGATTGTTTGTTTGAGGTTAAGGAAAGATCCTTAGAACCTCTAACGATAGGAAAGGTTCTATCGTTGTAAGATGGACTGAATGATTGATTGTTTGTTTGAGGTTTAAGGAAAGGTCCTTAGAACCTCTAACGATAGGAAAGGTTCTATCGTTGTAAGATGGACTGAATGATTGATTGTTTGTTTGAGGTTTAAGGAAAGGTCCTTGGAACCTCTAACGATAGGAAAGGTTCTATCGTTGTAAGATGGACTGAATGATTGATTGTTTGTTTGAGGTTTAAGGAAAGGTCCTTGGAACCTCTAACGATAGGAAAGGTCCTATCGTTGTAAGATGGACTGAATGATTGATTGTTTGTTTGAGGTTTAAGGAAAGGTCCTTAGAACCTCTAACGATAGGAAAGGTTCTATCGTTGTAAGATGGACTGAATGATTGATTGTTTGTTTGAGGTTTAAGGAAAGGTCCTTAGAACCTCTAACGATAGGAAAGGTTCTATCGTTGTAAGATGGACTGAATGATTGATTGTTTGTTTGAGGTTTAAGGAAAGGTCCTTGGAACCTCTAACGATAGGAAAGGTTCTATCGTTGTAAGATGGACTGAATGATTGATTGTTTGTTTGAGGTTTAAGGAAAGGTGCTTAGAACCTCTAACGATAGGAAAGGTTCTATCGGTGTAAGATGGACTGAATGATTGATTGTTTGTTTGAGGTTTAAGGAAAGGTCCTTAGAACCTCTAACGATAGGAAAGGTTCTATCGTTGTAAGATGGACTGAATGATTGATTGTTTGTTTGTTTGAGGTTAAGGAAAGGTCCTTAGAACCTCTAACGATAGGAAAGGTTCTATCGTTGTAAGATGGACTGAATGATTGATTGTTTGTTTGAGGTTTAAGGAAAGGTCCTTAGAACCTCTAACGATAGGAAAGATTCTATCGTTGTAAGATGGACTGAATGATTGATTGTTTGTTTGAGGTTTAAGGAAAAGTCCTTAGAACCTCTAACGATAGGAAAGGTTCTATCGTTGTAAGATGGACTGAATGATTGATTGTTTGTTTGAGGTTTAAGGAAAGGTCCTTGGAACCTCTAACGATAGGAAAGGTTCTATCGTTGTAAGATGGACTGAACGATTGATTGTTTGTTTGAGGTTTAAGGAAAGGTCCTTGGAACCTCTAACGATAGGAAAGGTTCTATCGTTGTAAGATGGACTGAATGATTGATTGTTTGTTTGAGGTTTAAGGAAAGGTCCTTGGAACCTCTAACGATAGGAAAGGTTCTATCGTTGTAAGATGGACTGAATGATTGATTGTTTGTTTGAGGTTTAAGGAAAGGTCCTTAGAACCTCTAACGATAGGAAAGGTTCTATCGTTGTAAGATGGACTGAATGATTGATTGTTTGTTTGAGGTTAAGGAAAGGTCCTTAGAACCTCTAACGATAGGAAAGGTTCTATCGTTGTAAGATGGACTGAATGATTGATTGTTTGTTTGAGGTTTAAGGAAAGGTCCTTAGAACCTCTAACGATAGGAAAGGTTCTATCGTTGTAAGATGGACTGAATGATTGATTGTTTGTTTGAGGTTTAAGGAAAGATCCTTAGAACCTCTAACGATAGGAAAGGTTCTATCGTTGTAAGATGGACTGAATGATTGATTGTTTGTTTGAGGTTTAAGGAAAGGTCCTTAGAACCTCTAACGATAGGAAAGGTTCTATCGTTGTAAGATGGACTGAATGATTGATTGTTTGTTTGAGGTTTAAGGAAAGGTCCTTAGAACCTCTAACGATAGGAAAGGTTCTATCGTTGTAAGATGGACTCAATGATTGATTGCTTGTTTGAGGTTTAAGGAAAGATCCTTAGAACCTCTAACGATAGGAAAGGTTCTATCATTGTAAGATGGACTGAATGATTGATTGTTTGTTTGAGGTTTAAGGAAAGATCCTTAGAACCTCTAACGATAGGAAAGGTTCTATCGTTGTAAGATGGACTGAATGATTGATTGTTTGTTTGAGGTTTAAGGAAAGATCCTTAGAACCTCTAACGATAGGAAAGGTTCTATCGTTGTAAGATGGACTGAATGATTGATTGTTTGTTTGAGGTTTAAGGAAAGGTCCTTAGAACCTCTAACGATAGGAAAGGTTCTATCGTTGTAAGATGGACTGAATGATTGATTGTTTGTTTGAGGTTTAAGGAAAGGTCCTTAGAACCTCTAACGATAGGAAATGTTCTATCGTTGTAAGATGGACTGAATGATTGATTGTTTGTTTGAGGTTTAAGGAAAGGTCCTTAGAACCTCTAACGATAGGAAAGGTTCTATCGTTGTAAGATGGACTGAATGATTGATTGTTTGTTTGAGGTTTAAGGAAAGGTCCTTAGAACCTCTAACGATAGGAAAGGTTCTATCGTTGTAAGATGGACTGAATGATTGATTGTTTGTTTGAGGTTAAGGAAAGGTCCTTAGAACCTCTAACGATAGGAAAGGTTCTATCGTTGTAAGATGGACTGAATGATTGATTGATTGTTTGAGGTTTAAGGAAAGGTCCTTAGAACCTCTAACGATAGGAAAGGTTCTATCGTTGTAAGATGGACTGAATGATTGATTGTTTGTTTGAGGTTAAGGAAAGGTCCTTAGAACCTCTAACGATAGGAAAGGTTCTATCGTTGTAAGATGGACTGAATGATTGATTGTTTGTTTGAGGTTTAAGGAAAGGTCCTTAGAACCTCTAACGATAGGAAAGGTTCTATCGTTGTAAGATGGACTGAATGATTGATTGTTTGTTTGAGGTTTAAGGAAAGATCCTTAGAACCTCTAACGATAGGAAAGGTTCTATCGTTGTAAGATGGACTGAATGATTGATTGTTTGTTTGAGGTTTAAGGAAAGGTCCTTAGAACCTCTAACGATAGGAAAGGTTCTATCGTTGTAAGATGGACTGAATGATTGATTGTTTGTTTGAGGTTTAAGGAAAGGTCCTTAGAACCTCTAACGATAGGAAAGGTTCTATCGTTGTAAGATGGACTCAATGATTGATTGCTTGTTTGAGGTTTAAGGAAAGATCCTTAGAACCTCTAACGATAGGAAAGGTTCTATCATTGTAAGATGGACTGAATGATTGATTGTTTGTTTGAGGTTTAAGGAAAGATCCTTAGAACCTCTAACGATAGGAAAGGTTCTATCGTTGTAAGATGGACTGAATGATTGATTGTTTGTTTGAGGTTTAAGGAAAGATCCTTAGAACCTCTAACGATAGGAAAGGTTCTATCGTTGTAAGATGGACTGAATGATTGATTGTTTGTTTGAGGTTTAAGGAAAGGTCCTTAGAACCTCTAACGATAGGAAAGGTTCTATCGTTGTAAGATGGACTGAATGATTGATTGTTTGTTTGAGGTTTAAGGAAAGGTCCTTAGAACCTCTAACGATAGGAAATGTTCTATCGTTGTAAGATGGACTGAATGATTGATTGTTTGTTTGAGGTTTAAGGAAAGGTCCTTAGAACCTCTAACGATAGGAAAGGTTCTATCGTTGTAAGATGGACTGAATGATTGATTGTTTGTTTGAGGTTTAAGGAAAGGTCCTTAGAACCTCTAACGATAGGAAAGGTTCTATCGTTGTAAGATGGACTGAATGATTGATTGTTTGTTTGAGGTTAAGGAAAGGTCCTTAGAACCTCTAACGATAGGAAAGGTTCTATCGTTGTAAGATGGACTGAATGATTGATTGATTGTTTGAGGTTTAAGGAAAGGTCCTTAGAACCTCTAACGATAGGAAAGGTTCTATCGTTGTAAGATGGACTGAATGATTGATTGTTTGTTTGAGGTTTAAGGAAAGGTCCTTAGAACCTCTAACGATAGGAAATGTTCTATCGCTGTAAGATGGACTGAATGATTGATTGTTTGTTTGAGGTTTAAGGAAAGGTCCTTAGAACCTCTAACGATAGGAAAGGTTCTATCGCTGTAAGATGGACTGAATGATTGATTGTTTGTTTGAGGTTAAGGAAAGTTCCTTAGAACCTCTAACGATAGGAAAGGTTCTATCGTTGTAAGATGGACTGAATGATTGATTGTTTGTTTGAGGTTTAAGGAAAGGTCCTTAGAACCTCTAACGATAGGAAAGGTTCTATCGTTGTAAGATGGACTGAATAATTGATTGTTTGTTTGAGGTTAAGGAAAGGTCCTTAGAACCTCTAACGATAGGAAAGGTTCTATCGTTGTAAGATGGACTGAATGATTGATTGTTTGTTTGAGGTTTAAGGAAAGGTCCTTAGAACCTCTAACGATAGGAAAGGTTCTATCGTTGTAAGATGGACTGAATGATTGATTGTTTGTTTGAGGTTTAAGGAAAGGTCCTTAGAACCTCTAACGATAGTAAATGTTCTATCGTTGTAAGATGGACTGAATGATTGATTGTTTGTTTGAGGTTTAAGGAAAGGTCCTTAGAACCTCTAACGATAGGAAAGGTTCTATCGTTGTAAGATGGACTGAATAATTGATTGTTTGTTTGAGGTTTAAGGGAAGGTCCTTAGAACCTCTAACGATAGGAAAGGTTCTATCGTTGTAAGATGGACTGAATGATTGATTGTTTGTTTGAGGTTTAAGGAAAGGTCCTTAGAACCTCTAACGATAGGAAAGGTTCTATCGTTGTAAGATGGACTGAATGATTGATTGTTTGTTTGAGGTTAAGGAAAGTTCCTTAGAACCTCTAACGATAGGAAAGGTTCTATCGTTGTAAGATGGACTGAATGATTGATTGTTTGTTTGAGGTTTAAGGAAAGTTCCTTAGAACCTCTAACGATAGGAAAGGTTCTATCGTTGTAAGATGGACTGAATGATTGATTAATCTCGAGGCAAAGGTTCCATCCTTAAAACCTCGGATTGATAATTGATCTCGAGGCAAAGGTTCCATCCTTAAAACCCCGGCGATGAAAATTGATTGTTCTTCGAGGCAAAGGTTCCATCCTTAAAACCCCGATGATGAAAATTGATTATTTTTGAGGCAAAGGTTCCATCCTTAAAACCTCGATGATGAAAATTGATTATTTTCGAGGCAAAGGTTCCATCCTTAAAACCCCGATGATGAAAATTGATTGTTTTCGAGGCAAAGGTTCCATCCTTAAAACCCCGATGATGAAAATTGATTTTGAGGCTAAGGAGCTTTCCTTAGGACCTCGAGCGAAATTTATATGAAAGCAATTGAAATTGGAATAATTTTCTTCGAAAGTGTGAATTTTCATAATAGGTGAGTGCAAAAATTTAAACTTTGATAAGATGAGTGAATCTTGATGATGACAATAACACTGACAAATTATGTAAAGGGAACGGATGTTTGGAATCAATATCCAAGGTTCATCTAATATTTTCTTCAGTAAATATAGATTCCCTTGTGAGATATGTCATCCAAATAAGGTTAAAGCTTAACTACCCCAAAATGTTATGCCTAGTAGACCTAATAGGATGCGTCTCAAGAGTAATAAAAATTACTCTTTACTCAGCCATTCCAACCTAAAGGCATTGTCCCATGGTTTTAATATCAGCATGGACGAAACTATCTTATAAGAAAAGAAATTCCTTGAAAAGAAAAACTGAAACACGAAAGAAAATGCTGATAATAAAACTAAAGGACAAGAAAAACGGATCAGATCGCTTCTTTCTTCCACAATACTTCAACAGGGTGAGTAGAGGACCATTATGGGAGTGAACTGGTCGGAAAAGACTGTCGTGTCCAGTCTATCTGAATCATTGCTGGATCTGGTTCAGGAACAAAAGCTTGTATTTTATCTAGCAATTCTTCAGCAGTTGTTGCGGATATTATGATTCGCCGTGCCACTCTTGATATGAAATTCTTCTGCATAGCATAATCCATAAAAGTTATCAGACCTGTAAAGAAATTGTTAACATTTAAAAGCCCAATGGGTTTCTTATGCAAATTAAGTTGGGCCATGGAAGCAATTTGAAAGACTTCTCCCAACGTGCCAAAACCACCTGGTAGAGCGATAAAAGCATCAGCATTTAAAAGCATTTGTAACACACGCTCTTGCAAATTTTTAACCACTAATTCTTCTCCAATCGTGCCCCCAGAAACAAATTTCAAAGGTCCAGGGATGATGCCCAAAACTTGACTTCCTCCTAAAGATGCTGCTGATGCTACACCTCCCATTAATCCGACACTACCTCCTCCATAAACTAAATGTATTTTTCGCTCAGCTAATACTCTACCCAAATGGTTGGCTGCCTTTAAATACTCTTCATCTTTTCCAGGAAAAGCCCCAGAAAATACACAAATACTTCGGGATTTACGAGTTGGGGTTTTCTCCATTCCTATCCTTATCCTTGTGAGAAAAGAGGATATATTTATAGAGATGAAGAGATAAGGCAATAATTTTATTTTCAAGAGTGGATACATTATTGCCAGCTATACACAGTAGTCACGAGTATGACTCTGGTCAGGTATGGGTACACTATCGTTAAAAGAGGAGGAAAATTTTCAAAATAGCTGCTAGCATGTACAGTAGTCACTACTGTAGCTTACGTCAGGAGTAGGTATGTGATTGTTGGAAGGGAAGGAAAATTTCAAAAGTGGCAGCTATATACAGTAGTCCGTGTCAGGAGTGGGTACATTATTGCCAAAGGGGAGGAAAATTTCAAAAGCGACAGCTAGCACGTACAGTAATCGTAACTATGGCTCATGTCAGGAGTGGATACATTATCGCTGAAAGGGGAGGAAAATTTCAAAAGCGACAGCTAGTACGTACAGTAATCGTGACTTTGGTTCACGTCAGGAGTGGATACATTATTACCAAAAGGGGAGGAAAATTTCAAAAGCGACAGCTAGTACGTACAGTAATCGTGACTTTGGTTCACGTCAGGAGTGGATACATTATTACCAAAGGGGGAGGAAAATTTCAAAAGCGACAGCTAGCACGTACAGTAATCGTGACTTTGATCCTCGTCTTCCACTGGCTTTGCGTCCAGTAATGGCTTCAATGCTTTCTATGAATCGGTGATTTGCATCTCATCTAGCTTTCTCACAAACTGGCAAACAGGGTCGTTTAGGGTCAGATTCCCAAGACTGTAACGATCTCGTTCTTTTTGGAAAATTATCCATAATCCAACAACCTCAAATTGCACTATTCCACAAGAATGCGCTTCAAGAACCTCTCGAATATCTTCTAGAGATTCCTTACGCAAGCCATTCTTAATGAATCTTATTCTATCATTACGATTTCTGGTGATCACTCCTGGAGCACGACATTTATTGCCGCAGATCCACCATCCACAATTATGACAAACGCCTAGCCTCTTTGCTCTTCTTTTTTTGGCATAAGCGGTTTTACCAAAGCCGGGCATACGGGGAAAGAACGCTTCGGGAACTTCACCAGCTGAACGAACCTTAGCTTCAATTAGCCACCGCACATTATCAGGAATGCCTTTGTGCATAAATACTCTGAATCGTTCACATCTAGCTTGATAAATCTTTTTAAGAACATTTATTGGGAAGGAAGGAAAATACTTTCGTAGGGCGGAAAGAGAAGACTCCATTGATGAAGGAGGCAAAGAAAGAAATTAGTGATTGTAGGAAACGAACATAACTAACACATATTTATAGTGACGAAAGGGATAATGCGTTTATTACACTTACAGAAGCAAGTACATTATTGTCAAAAGAAAAGACAAATGACAGCTTATATGTACAGCAATCATGACTGTGGCTCTCATCTTCCACTGATTTATGTCTAGTAACGGCTTCAATGCCTTCTATAAGTCGGGGATTTGCTTCCCATCCAGTTTTCTCACAAACTGGCAAACAGGGTCATTAAAAGTTAGATTTCCAAGACTGTAACGATCCTGTTCTTTACGGAAAGTCCACCATAAATCCATAATTTCCCATTGCACTATTTCACAAGAATGTGTTTCAAAAGTTAATAGGATATCATCCAAAGATTCCTTACGCAGGCCATTCTTGATGAATTTTCTTTTATCTTCATGATTTCTGGAGATGTATCCTAAAAAGCGACATTTAGTATTACAATTCCATCGTCCACATTTATGACAGACACCAAGCCTCTTTGCTCTTCGCTTTTTGGCATAAGCGCTTTTACCAAAGCCGGGCATACGGGGAAAGAACGCTTCTGGAACTTCACCAGCTGAACGAACCTTAGCTTCAATTAGCCACCGCACATTGTCAGGAATGCCTTTGTGCATAAAGACTCTAATCCTTTCACATCTAGCTTGGTAAATCATTTTAAGAACATTTATTGGGATGGAAGGAAAGTATTTTCGCATGGCGGAAAGAGTAGAATCCATTGATAAAAGAAGAATTTGAGAGAAGAGATGAAGAAATCAGTTATTGTAGGAAACTGAGAGTCAGAGAGTATTGCATCCGCTACTTAACCGGAAAGAAGAACACGCATTTATAGTGATGAAAGGATAACGTGTTAATTACGCTTACAGGAACAAGTATATTAAAAGAAAAGACAAATGACAGCTTATATGTACAGGAATCATGACCGTGGCTCTCATCTTCCCCTGATTTATGTCCAGTAATGGCTTCAATGCCATCTATAAGTCGGGGATTTGCTTCCCATCCAGTTTTCTTACAAACTGACAAACAGGATCGTTTAAAGTCACATTCCCAAGACTGTAACGGTTTCGTTTTTTATGGTAAGTCCTCCATAAACTGATAATTTCACCTTGCACTTTTCCACAAGAATGCGTTTCAAGAGTCTCTCGGATATCTTCCAGAGATTCCTTACGCAGGCCATTCTTAATGAATTTTCTTTTATCTTCACGATTTATGGAGATGTATCCTAAAGAGCGACATTTAGTAATACAATTCCATCGCCCACATTTATAACACACGCCTAGTCTCTTTGCTCTTCGCCTTTTGGCATAACGGCTTTTACCTAAACCGGGCATGCGGGGCATAAATGCATCTGGAACTTCACCCGCCAGACGGACCTTAGCTTCAATTATCCACTGCACATTATCGGGAATGCCTTTGCGTGTAAAAACTCTGATTCTTTCACATCTAGCCAGGTAGATCTTTTTAAGGACTTTTATTGGAAGGGAAGGAAAGTATTTTCGCAGTGCAGAAAGAGTAGAATGCATTGATGAGAGAAGAATTTGAGAGATGATGGAAAGGAATTAGTTATTGAAGGAAACTTAGATAACCGACTGGAAGAACATGCATTTATAGCGATGAAATGGATAACGTGTCGATTACACTTACGGGAGCAAATACATTATTAAAAGAAAAATGAAAAATTTTAAATATGATAAATTGTATGTACAGTGATTGTGACTGTGGCTCACATCTTCCACTGGTTTTACGTCCAGTAACGGGATTAATGGCTTCTATGAGTCGAGGATTTGCTTCCCATCCAGTTTTCTTACAAGCTGGCAAACAGGGTCATTTACAGTCAGATTCCCGGGACTGTAACGGTTTCGTTCTTCATGAAAAATGCTCCACAAACCAAGTAGTTCACGTTGCACAGATCCACAAGAATGCGTCTCAAGAGTCAATTGGATATCATCCAACGAGTCTTTACTCAGGCCATTCTTAATGAATCGTATTTTATCTTCTCGATTATCAGAGATCATCCCTAAAGAACGACATTTAGTATTACAAGTCCACCGTCCATATTTATGGCAGACTTGTAACCTTTTCGCTCTTCGCTTTTTGGCATAAGAGCTTTTGCCTATACCAGGCATGTGAGACACAAATGCCTCTGGGATTTCACCTGCTAGACGAACCTTGGCTTCGATTAACCACCGCACATCTTCAGGGATTCCTTTGTGCATCAGAACTCTTAATCGTTCACAGCGAACTTGGTAGATCTTTTTGAGGATGTTCATTGGGAGAGAAGGGAAATACTTTCGCAAGGCAGAAAAAGTAGGATTCATTTTCTAGGAGGAAGTAAAAGAAAGAAGGGGTGAAGGAATCAGTTATTATGGGCAACTGAGAGAACCGACTTGAGAGTCACGGAGTACCGTATCCGCCGTTTAACCGGAAAAGTAGATCCTACTTCATTTTGATAGATATTTTTTTTTATCCGTTGATCCAGTCCTCGATTATTGAATCCATTGTCCGCTTTCGACAAAGTTTCAACGACAATATTTCTTGATGTCTGCCTTATCTTTGACCACAGCTATCTCTTATCTTGGATGCTGCTAAGCTAGCATCAATCCTGTCCTTCCAGGTGTAGCCTCGATTATTGAATCAATTGCCAGGCTTGTGACAATATTGTCTACTTTATATTTTTTGATATCTGCCTTATCCTTGGCTATAGCTATCTCTTATCTTGGATACTACTAGCTGACGTCAATCGTATCCGTCCAGGTGTAGCCTCGGTTATTGAATCGGTAGCCAAGCTTTTGACAATATTGTCTACTTTATCCTTGAATTCCTGATGCGGGTTGGTCCCGCATATTAGCTGTGTATCCAGTGATAGATTGGTAAGAACTGATGACATTGAGATCTCAGCTTATACTGCTGTAACTGTGCTGTGAATGTGATTCCCGTTTGGTCCTTGTTATGTAAAGGCTATGTATGCATGATATGAAATGCATGAGTGCAGAGCATGTGTAACTAATGGCTTTTTTTTGTATGGATCTAGTTCTTTATGTCTTTGTTTTACTGGATCCTCTTTGTGATGGCCTTCTTGGACTATCATTGAATCTCTTTATGCTTTCCAGCTTTTGTTCGCTGCCTCAAAAGCCCAACTCTTTTCAAAATCCTCTTTCTTTGACTTGTTCTTTGAATTTTGGCCTCAATTTCTTTAAAATTGGCCCGCCTCATAATTTATATCTCTTTCGGGTACTCATCCATTGTCATGGATTTGATACCATCAAAGGCTTTACTTTCAATGTCTGTCCTTTTTCTGGTGTCCGGGCTGACACATACTTATCCCCATGTTATAATCTGAATGATTGCTCTTCCTTGAGCTCAAGTTTTGATCCATAAGACTTGCCCCATTGTCTATTGAACTTCTTTCTTGACAGTACTATTCTTACGCTTCGTAGAGACTACTTTGCCCCCTGAATATGGTATTTATGTGGATAAAAGGTATCATCTCACCTTTGATTTAACAGAAGGTCGAGCATTTCTAGACCTTTGTGATGGCACTTGATCGTAAATTTCTCTTACAAGAACCACATCTTATTAAAGAAAGACTCAAGCTATCTCCTCACTTTTAAGTCTACACACATTAATGAATAATGGTTTGGCCTTAAAGAAAAACTTTCATCGATTTGCAAAGCTTGACAAAGTAATTTACGGTCTTTGTTTTCAATTAAAATATCCTGTCATTCTTCCCTTTCCAACTCGAAGACATAAACTGTGCAAGGCAATAAGGTAGAAACATGATTCACAAGGATAGCCTTTTAGCTGAATGAGGATGATATCGAGAGGTAAATGTTAGGTGTGAGGGAAATTAAGTTTAAATGTTTTTGCTACAATCTTTTAGCTGAATGAGAATAATATTAAGAGGTAAATATTAGGTCTAAGTAAAGTTAAGTTTGAGTGGTGTGAAAGAAGGGTATTTTAATACTACTCGTGAGCAGTATTAAATAAGGTAGAAACATGATTTGCAATGATAGTCTTTTAACTGAATGAGGATATTCGGTTTGAGAAAAGTTAAATTTAAGTGGTGTGGAAGAAGGGTATTTTAATACTACTCATGAGCAGTATTAAACAAGGTAGAAACATGATTCACAATGATAGTCTTTTAGCTGAATGAGGATGATAAGTCTGAGGAAAGTTAAATTTATGTGGTGTGAAAGAATGGTCTTTTAATACTACTCGTGAGCAGTATTAAATAAGGTAGAAACATGTTTCACAATGATAGTCTTTTGACTGAACGAGGATGTTAGGTCTGAGGAAAGTTAAGTTTAAGTGGTGTGAAAGAAGGGTCTTTTAATACTACTCGTGAGCAAATTTGATTGTGGTGAAAAACTCAATAGTGATGACCTCAACTTGCCACTCTTTCCAGAAAGTTAGACCTCATCTGTTGCCCCCCAACTATTGTGATCTTTATGCATGCTTGGTTTGAGGGTTGCTTTTGTGTTCTAAACCGCCTTTGCAGGTTTTCAGTCTAGAATCCATAGCTCACTTTTTTTGTTTTCTTTCTTTTGCTCTAGTTTGGGCCCTTTTTACCTTTTGTTTTTTTTTTTTTGTTTCCCCTTTTTTTTTGTGAGCTATGGTGATGACATATTTGATAACTCTCTTGAAGTGAGATGACTCAAGTGGCCTTGCTTGCTCGGGTTTGTTCTCAGTCCTTTTTGGTTTTGAATTTTCCCTTGTTGTTTTTTTTATGGAAGGGATGAACTTTTTCCTTTTTTTTTTGGAGTTTGTGTTATGGAGAACCGAGATCATAGCCTTCTTGAAGTAAGATGACTCAAGTGGCTTTATTTGCTTCTCAGTCTCTTTTTTTTTTTTTTGGATTTTTTTTTCTTGTTTGGATTTTCTCTTTAATGGCTTTTGATGGAAGGGAGGAACTTCTTTCCTTTGTTGGAATTTGTGTTGTGGAAAACTGAGAATTTTTTTTTGTATTGAGCATTTGTGAGAATTGGGAGGCCACTGAAGTCATTTAATATGAGAGCTAACTTCTTTGGAAGTTAATCCCGGACTCCTTGCAAGGATGTTGATAACCACTGTGAATTCTTTTTGAGGGTTGAGGTGCAACATATGAAATCCTTCTTACTAGATTTGGCAGCACTTTCAAGATCATTACTATCAAATTTTCCTTAACTTTTTATTTTCACCCACGAGTAGTATCATTTAGAAAACAAAGTATGATAGCAATAATGGATAGTATAATGGAAAGGAGTGAGAGATGGATGTAAAAACAGAATTTTTGGTAAGAAGTGATAGAATGTGTAGGTGTAATAATTGAATTTTTGGTAAAAATTGGTACAATATGTAGATGTAATAATGGAATTAAAAAGTGGTATAATGTACACGTAACATCTTTTTGTTAGAGAACAAAAAGAATTACCAGTTGTCAAAAAGTAAAGTGTGATGGCAATAATAGATAGTATAATGGCAAAGAGTGTAAAAATGGAAAGTAGTAGAATGCACGCATTACATCTTTTTGTTGTACCAGAAAGAATACCAGGTGTCCATCTAACAAAGACTACACCCTAGATTCTGGACTAAATCTAGGAGATTTTTACTATTAGATTACTTTTGCAAGCTTTCAAAGATACAAGTTTATTCAAAGGATTCCCTGTCATTCGAAAATGTATGCGGACTGTTAGGTCAGATCTGACTTGGAGCCTTTCCAAAATCAATGTAATTCCAGCTCAAAATCTTCACTTTCAATTATCAATCACATCATGGCCTAGCAACTTAGACTCGACCAACTGTTGGACCTTGAGTTTCAGCACCACAGACTTTTCAGTTACATTTGGGATTTGGGTCACACCAACTTGGAAGAGAAGGTCACTTGGCCTTTGCTACTATTGATATAGATGATAGCAGAATGCCTTCTTCAGCAAAGACTGTGATTAACTTTCCTTCAAAAATGAATTTCATTTTTTGGTGTAATGAGGAGGGAATTGCTCCGGCCATATGAATCCATGGTCTTCCCAACAGACAAGTATAAGAAGGATTAATGTCCATAACTTGGAATGTGATATGAAAGACACAAGGGCCGATCTCTATTGGCAGCTCTATTTTTCCGACGACATTTCTATTCGTCCCGTCAAATGCTTGAATAGTGATATGACTGTAGTTGAGGTATGATGAGTCTATACCAAACTTGTGTAAGGTCTCAATTGGCATTATGTTTAGAGCTGACCCATTATCAACAATAACTCTAGTCATAGTTCGATCTTTGTATTTAACCGAAATATATAGAGCCTTAGAGTGACCCCTTCCTTCTGCTGGTATCTCATCGTCAGTGAATGTGATGAGATTCTGTGCGGTGATGTTGTTGACGAGGTGGTCAAAATTATTCACTGAAATATCTGGCTCAACATAGGCCTTATTCAAGACTTTGAGGAGGGTTTCTCGATGAGCATCAGAGCTTATGAGTAGTGAAAGTATGGAGATCTTTGTTGGCAGGTGGTTTAACTGCTCCACGGCACTGTACTCACTTTGCTTCATGAGTTTGAGGAACTCAGTAGTTTGTTCATCTGTCACCTCTTGAGACATCTTTTGCTCTTTAGATGTATCTGTATCTAGAAGCTCACTTGTTGGGTCTGTGACGTTCTTATCTTGTCGAAGCTTGTACATTTGTTCTGGAGAGTAACATGGACCACTTCTAGTCATACTCCTAACTTCTAACGGAGTTGATGTGATGTTGGAAGTGTAATCATGGCTCCATGGAACAGCCTTGTCTGATTTGTAGAGGAATGACCTCGGGACTCGAGTTCTTAAAGGCTTGACAATAGATTTTGAAATTGGTATAACTAGTGGTTTTGGTGTAGCATTGACTTCCCGTTTTTTAGTGATCACATTTACATCATCATCTTTATCCGACGTAGAAATGATGAGTTGGGATGAGTCCATGAGCCTTTGTAGACTTTCACGGAATTCTGAGCATTCTTGGATAGAATGACTTTTACTGTCATGAAAGTCACACCAGTCCTCATCTTTGACTTCTTCATGTTTAAAAGAAGACTTCCGGATGATAACCCCTTCTTTTAGAAGGCATGAATATACATGCTTAAGAGGGGTTATGATATCGTTGACTGACTTCTTTATCGGCTGGTGTTCTTCTATCATATTGACTGGTTTTGCTTGATGAGGCGGCAATGGATTGTGAGTGACGTTTGGTTCATCGGAAAAGTCCAACCACTTTGACTCGATTAATTGTTGAACTATACGCTTCAATGCCATGCAGTTTTCCAAGCCATGGCCTGGAACGCCATCATGATATGGGCAGGTAATGTTAGGGTCATACCACCTTGGATATGGGGGTTTGAATGGCTTTGTAGGAATTGGACGGATAAATTGTCTTTCGATGAGTTTTGGGTATAACTCAGTATAAGTCATGGAAATTGGTGTGAAAACTTCTCTTGGTCTTGGTGCAGGTACTGGAGGAGTAGGAGCAGGTGGCCATGACTGATTAGGTCTGTTAAAAGGATAATTGTTGGGCCTATTGGAAGGATAAGTATTGGGCCTATTCAGAGGATAATCATTGGGCCTATTTGGAAGGTAATTATCGGGCCCATTGGCAAAATAGGATAGGCGAGGTCCGATAGCCACCGTATCCACGAGGGGAATCCTTCTTCCGCGTCCTATTTGTTGTACTTCGTCATCTTTTCTTCTGGATGGTCCTCCTCTTTTCATAGGATTATTAAAGGATTCAGCAATATTCCCAGTCCTAATCTCATGCTCGATTCTTTCTCCAGACATGACAATGTTAGAAAAATTAGTTGCCGAATTGCCAATGAGTTCGTCATAATATAGGTACTTCAGTGTCTGGACAAACAAAGTGACCATTTCTCTTTCTGTCATGGGTGGCTGAACTTGTGCTTCTTGAATTGCTTTCGCCTTGATTAGCTCGATCAATTGTCTCATTTGTTCGGCCATACTTTCTATCTTGGACTCTATCTTTATGAGACGTCCTTCGATTTGTTCTGCCATTAATCTTATTTGGAACCGAATTGAATATCGGTGTCGAGGTCCAATTTTATCCTTTTAAAAGTAAGGTATATTTTATTAGATCCTATGTGTATGTGATTGATGCAATGGATGCATGTAGGAAAAATGAGATTATGTTTTTATCAGACTTTGTATACACGTGATTGATGTAATGGATGTATGCAACGAGATTATGTTTTTATCAGACTTTATATGCACGTGATTAATGTAATGGATGTATGCAATGAGATTATGTTTTTATCAGATTTTATATGCGTGTGATTGATGTAATGAAATGCATGCAATGAGATTATTTTTATCAGACTTTATATGCACGTGATTAATGTAATGGAATGCATGCAATGAGTGAGTTTGCTTATCCAATATCATGGAACTTCAAGACTTTTAGTTGTTATTAAAAAGACCAAAAAGTTAGCATAGTTTGATGTGTGGTTTTGATGCATGAAGAATATTTGCACAAAACAGAAGTATAACAAAAGAAAGATAAGTTTATTAATAACTTAAATAGCAATTAACAACTCATGAACTATTATTGACTCCTCGTTCAGTCAAAAGACTATCATTGTGAATCATGTTTCTACCTTGTTTAATACTGCTCATGAGTAGTATTAAAATACCCTTCTTCCACACCACTTAAATTTAACTTTTCTCAAACCGAATATCCTCATTCAGTTAAAAGACTATCATTGCAAATCATGTTTCTACCTTATTTAATACTGCTCACGAGTAGTATTAAAATACCCTTCTTTCACACCACTCAAACTTAACTTTACTTAGACCTAATATTTACCTCTTAATATTATTCTCATTCAGCTAAAAGATTGTAGCAAAAACATTTAAACTTAATTTCCCTCACACCTAACATTTACCTCTCGATATCATCCTCATTCAGCTAAAAGGCTATCCTTGTGAATCATGTTTCTACCTTATTGCCTTGCACAGTTTATGTCTTCGAGTTGGAAAGGGAAGAATGACAGGATATTTTAATTGAAAACAAAGACCGTAAATTACTTTGTCAAGCTTTGCAAATCGATGAAAGTTTTTCTTTAAGGCCAAACCATTATTCATTAATGTGTGTAGACTTAAAAGTGAGGAGATAGCTTGAGTCTTTCTTTAATAAGATGTGGTTCTTGTAAGAGAAATTTACGATCAAGTGCCATCACAAAGGTCTAGAAATGCTCGACCTTCTGTTAAATCAAAGGTGAGATGATACCTTTTATCCACATAAATACCATATTCAGGGGGCAAAGTAGTCTCTACGAAGCGTAAGAATAGTACTGTCAAGAAAGAAGTTCAATAGACAATGGGGCAAGTCTTATGGATCAAAACTTGAGCTCAAGGAAGAGCAATCATTCAGATTATAACATGGGGATAAGTATGTGTCAGCCCGGACACCAGAAAAAGGACAGACATTGAAAGTAAAGCCTTTGATGGTATCAAATCCATGACAATGGATGAGTACCCGAAAGAGATATAAATTATGAGGCGGGCCAATTTTAAAGAAATTGAGGCCAAAATTCAAAGAACAAGTCAAAGAAAGAGGATTTTGAAAAGAGTTGGGCTTTTGAGGCAGCGAACAAAAGCTGGAAAGCATAAAGAGATTCAATGATAGTCCAAGAAGGCCATCACAAAGAGGATCCAGTAAAACAAAGACATAAAGAACTAGATCCATACAAAAAAAAGCCATTAGTTACACATGCTCTGCACTCATGCATTTCATATCATGCATACATAGCCTTTACATAACAAGGACCAAACGGGAATCACATTCACAGCACAGTTACAGCAGTATAAGCTGAGATCTCAATGTCATCAGTTCTTACCAATCTATCACTGGATACACAGCTAATATGCGGGACCAACCCGCATCAGGAATTCAAGGATAAAGTAGACAATATTGTCAAAAGCTTGGCTACCGATTCAATAACCGAGGCTACACCTGGAAGGATACGATTGACGTCAGCTAGTAGTATCCAAGATAAGAGATAGCTATAGCCAAGGATAAGGCAGATATCAAAAAATATAAAGTAGACAATATTGTCAAAAGCCTGGCAATTGATTCAATAATCGAGGCTACACCTGGAAGGACAGGATTGATGCTAGCTTAGCAGCATCCAAGATAAGAGATAGCTGTGGTCAAAGATAAGGCAGACATCAAGAAATATTGTCGTTGAAACTTTGTCGAAAGCGGACAATGGATTCAATAATCGAGGACTGGATCAACGGATAAAAAAAAATATCTATCAAAATGAAGTAGGATCTACTTTTCCGGTTAAACGGCGGATACGGTACTCCGTGACTCTCAAGTCGGTTCTCTCAGTTGCCCATAATAACTGATTCCTTCACCCCTTCTTTCTTTTACTTCCTCCTAGAAAATGAATCCTACTTTTTCTGCCTTGCGAAAGTATTTCCCTTCTCTCCCAATGAACATCCTCAAAAAGATCTACCAAGTTCGCTGTGAACGATTAAGAGTTCTGATGCACAAAGGAATCCCTGAAGATGTGCGGTGGTTAATCGAAGCCAAGGTTCGTCTAGCAGGTGAAATCCCAGAGGCATTTGTGTCTCACATGCCTGGTATAGGCAAAAGCTCTTATGCCAAAAAGCGAAGAGCGAAAAGGTTACAAGTCTGCCATAAATATGGACGGTGGACTTGTAATACTAAATGTCGTTCTTTAGGGATGATCTCTGATAATCGAGAAGATAAAATACGATTCATTAAGAATGGCCTGAGTAAAGACTCGTTGGATGATATCCAATTGACTCTTGAGACGCATTCTTGTGGATCTGTGCAACGTGAACTACTTGGTTTGTGGAGCATTTTTCATGAAGAACGAAACCGTTACAGTCCCGGGAATCTGACTGTAAATGACCCTGTTTGCCAGCTTGTAAGAAAACTGGATGGGAAGCAAATCCTCGACTCATAGAAGCCATTAATCCCGTTACTGGACGTAAAACCAGTGGAAGATGTGAGCCACAGTCACAATCACTGTACATACAATTTATCATATTTAAAATTTTTCATTTTTCTTTTAATAATGTATTTGCTCCCGTAAGTGTAATCGACACGTTATCCATTTCATCGCTATAAATGCATGTTCTTCCAGTCGGTTATCTAAGTTTCCTTCAATAACTAATTCCTTTCCATCATCTCTCAAATTCTTCTCTCATCAATGCATTCTACTCTTTCTGCACTGCGAAAATACTTTCCTTCCCTTCCAATAAAAGTCCTTAAAAAGATCTACCTGGCTAGATGTGAAAGAATCAGAGTTTTTACACGCAAAGGCATTCCCGATAATGTGCAGTGGATAATTGAAGCTAAGGTCCGTCTGGCGGGTGAAGTTCCAGATGCATTTATGCCCCGCATGCCCGGTTTAGGTAAAAGCCGTTATGCCAAAAGGCGAAGAGCAAAGAGACTAGGCGTGTGTTATAAATGTGGGCGATGGAATTGTATTACTAAATGTCGCTCTTTAGGATACATCTCCATAAATCGTGAAGATAAAAGAAAATTCATTAAGAATGGCCTGCGTAAGGAATCTCTGGAAGATATCCGAGAGACTCTTGAAACGCATTCTTGTGGAAAAGTGCAAGGTGAAATTATCAGTTTATGGAGGACTTACCATAAAAAACGAAACCGTTACAGTCTTGGGAATGTGACTTTAAACGATCCTGTTTGTCAGTTTGTAAGAAAACTGGATGGGAAGCAAATCCCCGACTTATAGATGGCATTGAAGCCATTACTGGACATAAATCAGGGGAAGATGAGAGCCACGGTCATGATTCCTGTACATATAAGCTGTCATTTGTCTTTTCTTTTAATATACTTGTTCCTGTAAGCGTAATTAACACGTTATCCTTTCATCGCTATAAATGCGTGTTCTTCTTTCCGGTTAAGTAGCGGATGCAATACTCTCTGACTCTCAGTTTCCTACAATAACTGATTTCTTCATCTCTTCTCTCAAATTCTTCTTTTATCAATGGATTCTACTCTTTCCGCCATGCGAAAATACTTTCCTTCCATCCCAATAAATGTTCTTAAAATGATTTACCAAGCTAGATGTGAAAGGATTAGAGTCTTTATGCACAAAGGCATTCCTGACAATGTGCGGTGGCTAATTGAAGCTAAGGTTCGTTCAGCTGGTGAAGTTCCAGAAGCGTTCTTTCCCCGTATGCCCGGCTTTGGTAAAAGCGCTTATGCCAAAAAGCGAAGAGCAAAGAGGCTTGGTGTCTGTCATAAATGTGGACGATGGAATTGTAATACTAAATGTCGCTTTTTAGGATACATCTCCAGAAATCATGAAGATAAAAGAAAATTCATCAAGAATGGCCTGCGTAAGGAATCTTTGGATGATATCCTATTAACTTTTGAAACACATTCTTGTGAAATAGTGCAATGGGAAATTATGGATTTATGGTGGACTTTCCGTAAAGAACAGGATCGTTACAGTCTTGGAAATCTAACTTTTAATGACCCTGTTTGCCAGTTTGTGAGAAAACTGGATGGGAAGCAAATCCCCGACTTATAGAAGGCATTGAAGCCGTTACTAGACATAAATCAGTGGAAGATGAGAGCCACAGTCATGATTGCTGTACATATAAGCTGTCATTTGTCTTTTCTTTTGACAATAATGTACTTGCTTCTGTAAGTGTAATAAACGCATTATCCCTTTCGTCACTATAAATATGTGTTAGTTATGTTCGTTTCCTACAATCACTAATTTCTTTCTTTGCCTCCTTCATCAATGGAGTCTTCTCTTTCCGCCCTACGAAAGTATTTTCCTTCCTTCCCAATAAATGTTCTTAAAAAGATTTATCAAGCTAGATGTGAACGATTCAGAGTATTTATGCACAAAGGCATTCCTGATAATGTGCGGTGGCTAATTGAAGCTAAGGTTCGTTCAGCTGGTGAAGTTCCCGAAGCGTTCTTTCCCCGTATGCCCGGCTTTGGTAAAACCGCTTATGCCAAAAAAAGAAGAGCAAAGAGGCTAGGCGTTTGTCATAATTGTGGATGGTGGATCTGCGGCAATAAATGTCGTGCTCCAGGAGTGATCACCAGAAATCGTAATGATAGAATAAGATTCATTAAGAATGGCTTGCGTAAGGAATCTCTAGAAGATATTCGAGAGGTTCTTGAAGCGCATTCTTGTGGAATAGTGCAATTTGAGGTTGTTGGATTATGGATAATTTTCCAAAAAGAACGAGATCGTTACAGTCTTGGGAATCTGACCCTAAACGACCCTGTTTGCCAGTTTGTGAGAAAGCTAGATGAGATGCAAATCACCGATTCATAGAAAGCATTGAAGCCATTACTGGACGCAAAGCCAGTGGAAGACGAGGATCAAAGTCACGATTACTGTACGTGCTAGCTGTCGCTTTTGAAATTTTCCTCCCCCTTTGGTAATAATGTATCCACTCCTGACGTGAACCAAAGTCACGATTACTGTACGTACTAGCTGTCGCTTTTGAAATTTTCCTCCCCTTTTGGTAATAATGTATCCACTCCTGACGTGAACCAAAGTCACGATTACTGTACGTACTAGCTGTCGCTTTTGAAATTTTCCTCCCCTTTCAGCGATAATGTATCCACTCCTGACATGAGCCATAGTTACGATTACTGTACGTGCTAGCTGTCGCTTTTGAAATTTTCCTCCCCTTTGGCAATAATGTACCCACTCCTGACACGGACTACTGTATATAGCTGCCACTTTTGAAATTTTCCTTCCCTTCCAACAATCACATACCTACTCCTGACGTAAGCTACAGTAGTGACTACTGTACATGCTAGCAGCTATTTTGAAAATTTTCCTCCTCTTTTAACGATAGTGTACCCATACCTGACCAGAGTCATACTCGTGACTACTGTGTATAGCTGGCAATAATGTATCCACTCTTGAAAATAAAATTATTGCCTTATCTCTTCATCTCTATAAATATATCCTCTTTTCTCACAAGGATAAGGATAGGAATGGAGAAAACCCCAACTCGTAAATCCCGAAGTATTTGTGTATTTTCTGGGGCTTTTCCTGGAAAAGATGAAGAGTATTTAAAGGCAGCCAACCATTTGGGTAGAGTATTAGCTGAGCGAAAAATACATTTAGTTTATGGAGGAGGTAGTGTCGGATTAATGGGAGGTGTAGCATCAGCAGCATCTTTAGGAGGAAGTCAAGTTTTGGGCATCATCCCTGGACCTTTGAAATTTGTTTCTGGGGGCACGATTGGAGAAGAATTAGTGGTTAAAAATTTGCAAGAGCGTGTGTTACAAATGCTTTTAAATGCTGATGCTTTTATCGCTCTACCAGGTGGTTTTGGCACGTTGGGAGAAGTCTTTCAAATTGCTTCCATGGCCCAACTTAATTTGCATAAGAAACCCATTGGGCTTTTAAATGTTAACAATTTCTTTACAGGTCTGATAACTTTTATGGATTATGCTATGCAGAAGAATTTCATATCAAGAGTGGCACGGCGAATCATAATATCCGCAACAACTGCTGAAGAATTGCTAGATAAAATACAAGCTTTTGTTCCTGAACCAGATCCAGCAATGATTCAGATAGACTGGACACGACAGTCTTTTCCGACCAGTTCACTCCCATAATGGTCCTCTACTCACCCTGTTGAAGTATTGTGGAAGAAAGAAGCGATCTGATCCGTTTTTCTTGTCCTTTAGTTTTATTATCAGCATTTTCTTTCGTGTTTCAGTTTTTCTTTTCAAGGAATTTCTTTTCTTATAAGATAGTTTCGTCCATGCTGATATTAAAACCATGGGACAATGCCTTTAGGTTGGAATGGCTGAGTAAAGAGTAATTTTTATTACTCTTGAGACGCATCCTATTAGGTCTACTAGGCATAACATTTTGGGGTAGTTAAGCTTTAACCTTATTTGGATGACATATCTCACAAGGGAATCTATATTTACTGAAGAAAATATTAGATGAACCTTGGATATTGATTCCAAACATCCGTTCCCTTTACATAATTTGTCAGTGTTATTGTCATCATCAAGATTCACTCATCTTATCAAAGTTTAAATTTTTGCACTCACCTATTATGAAAATTCACACTTTCGAAGAAAATTATTCCAATTTCAATTGCTTTCATATAAATTTCGCTCGAGGTCCTAAGGAAAGCTCCTTAGCCTCAAAATCAATTTTCATCATCGGGGTTTTAAGGATGGAACCTTTGCCTCGAAAACAATCAATTTTCATCATCGGGGTTTTAAGGATGGAACCTTTGCCTCGAAAATAATCAATTTTCATCATCGAGGTTTTAAGGATGGAACCTTTGCCTCAAAAATAATCAATTTTCATCATCGGGGTTTTAAGGATGGAACCTTTGCCTCGAAGAACAATCAATTTTCATCGCCGGGGTTTTAAGGATGGAACCTTTGCCTCGAGATCAATTATCAATCCGAGGTTTTAAGGATGGAACCTTTGCCTCGAGATTAATCAATCATTCAGTCCATCTTACAACGATAGAACCTTTCCTATCGTTAGAGGTTCTAAGGAACTTTCCTTAAACCTCAAACAAACAATCAATCATTCAGTCCATCTTACAACGATAGAACCTTTCCTATCGTTAGAGGTTCTAAGGAACTTTCCTTAACCTCAAACAAACAATCAATCATTCAGTCCATCTTACAGCGATAGAACCTTTCCTATCGTTAGAGGTTCTAAGGACCTTTCCTTAAACCTCAAACAAACAATCAATCATTCAGTCCATCTTACAGCGATAGAACATTTCCTATCGTTAGAGGTTCTAAGGACCTTTCCTTAAACCTCAAACAAACAATCAATCATTCAGTCCATCTTACAACGATAGAACCTTTCCTATCGTTAGAGGTTCTAAGGACCTTTCCTTAAACCTCAAACAATCAATCAATCATTCAGTCCATCTTACAACGATAGAACCTTTCCTATCGTTAGAGGTTCTAAGGACCTTTCCTTAACCTCAAACAAACAATCAATCATTCAGTCCATCTTACAACGATAGAACCTTTCCTATCGTTAGAGGTTCTAAGGACCTTTCCTTAAACCTCAAACAAACAATCAATCATTCAGTCCATCTTACAACGATAGAACCTTTCCTATCGTTAGAGGTTCTAAGGACCTTTCCTTAAACCTCAAACAAACAATCAATCATTCAGTCCATCTTACAACGATAGAACATTTCCTATCGTTAGAGGTTCTAAGGACCTTTCCTTAAACCTCAAACAAACAATCAATCATTCAGTCCATCTTACAACGATAGAACCTTTCCTATCGTTAGAGGTTCTAAGGACCTTTCCTTAAACCTCAAACAAACAATCAATCATTCAGTCCATCTTACAACGATAGAACCTTTCCTATCGTTAGAGGTTCTAAGGATCTTTCCTTAAACCTCAAACAAACAATCAATCATTCAGTCCATCTTACAACGATAGAACCTTTCCTATCGTTAGAGGTTCTAAGGATCTTTCCTTAAACCTCAAACAAACAATCAATCATTCAGTCCATCTTACAATGATAGAACCTTTCCTATCGTTAGAGGTTCTAAGGATCTTTCCTTAAACCTCAAACAAGCAATCAATCATTGAGTCCATCTTACAACGATAGAACCTTTCCTATCGTTAGAGGTTCTAAGGACCTTTCCTTAAACCTCAAACAAACAATCAATCATTCAGTCCATCTTACAACGATAGAACCTTTCCTATCGTTAGAGGTTCTAAGGACCTTTCCTTAAACCTCAAACAAACAATCAATCATTCAGTCCATCTTACAACGATAGAACCTTTCCTATCGTTAGAGGTTCTAAGGATCTTTCCTTAAACCTCAAACAAACAATCAATCATTCAGTCCATCTTACAACGATAGAACCTTTCCTATCGTTAGAGGTTCTAAGGACCTTTCCTTAAACCTCAAACAAACAATCAATCATTCAGTCCATCTTACAACGATAGAACCTTTCCTATCGTTAGAGGTTCTAAGGACCTTTCCTTAACCTCAAACAAACAATCAATCATTCAGTCCATCTTACAACGATAGAACCTTTCCTATCGTTAGAGGTTCTAAGGACCTTTCCTTAAACCTCAAACAAACAATCAATCATTCAGTCCATCTTACAACGATAGAACCTTTCCTATCGTTAGAGGTTCCAAGGACCTTTCCTTAAACCTCAAACAAACAATCAATCATTCAGTCCATCTTACAACGATAGAACCTTTCCTATCGTTAGAGGTTCCAAGGACCTTTCCTTAAACCTCAAACAAACAATCAATCATTCAGTCCATCTTACAACGATAGAACCTTTCCTATCGTTAGAGGTTCCAAGGACCTTTCCTTAAACCTCAAACAAACAATCAATCATTCAGTCCATCTTACAACGATAGAACCTTTCCTATCGTTAGAGGTTCTAAGGACTTTTCCTTAAACCTCAAACAAACAATCAATCATTCAGTCCATCTTACAACGATAGAATCTTTCCTATCGTTAGAGGTTCTAAGGACCTTTCCTTAAACCTCAAACAAACAATCAATCATTCAGTCCATCTTACAACGATAGAACCTTTCCTATCGTTAGAGGTTCTAAGGACCTTTCCTTAACCTCAAACAAACAAACAATCAATCATTCAGTCCATCTTACAACGATAGAACCTTTCCTATCGTTAGAGGTTCTAAGGACCTTTCCTTAAACCTCAAACAAACAATCAATCATTCAGTCCATCTTACAACGATAGAACCTTTCCTATCGTTAGAGGTTCTAAGGACCTTTCCTTAAACCTCAAACAAACAATCAATCATTCAGTCCATCTTACAACGATAGAACCTTTCCTATCGTTAGAGGTTCCAAGGACCTTTCCTTAAACCTCAAACAAACAATCAATCATTCAGTCCATCTTACAACGATAGAACCTTTCCTATCGTTAGAGGTTCTAAGGACCTTTCCTTAAACCTCAAACAAACAATCAATCATTCAGTCCATCTTACAACGATAGAACCTTTCCTATCGTTAGAGGTTCTAAGGACCTTTCCTTAAACCTCAAACAAACAATCAATCATTCAGTCCATCTTACAACGATAGGACCTTTCCTATCGTTAGAGGTTCCAAGGACCTTTCCTTAAACCTCAAACAAACAATCAATCATTCAGTCCATCTTACAACGATAGAACCTTTCCTATCGTTAGAGGTTCCAAGGACCTTTCCTTAAACCTCAAACAAACAATCAATCATTCAGTCCATCTTACAACGATAGAACCTTTCCTATCGTTAGAGGTTCTAAGGACCTTTCCTTAAACCTCAAACAAACAATCAATCATTCAGTCCATCTTACAACGATAGAACCTTTCCTATCGTTAGAGGTTCTAAGGATCTTTCCTTAACCTCAAACAAACAATCAATCATTCAGTCCATCTTACAACGATAGAACCTTTCCTATCGTTAGGGGTTCTAAGGACCTTTCCTTAAACCTCAAACAAACAATCAATCATTCAGTCCATCTTACAACGATAGAACCTTTCCTATCGTTAGGGGTTCTAAGGACCTTTCCTTAAACCTCAAACAAACAATCAATCATTCAGTCCATCTTACAACGATAGAACATTTCCTATCGTTAGAGGTTCTAAGGACCTTTCCTTAAACCTCAAACAAACAATCAATCATTCAGTCCATCTTACAACGATAGAACCTTTCCTATCGTTAGAGGTTCTAAGGACCTTTCCTTAAACCTCAGAGTTTAGGCGGCGAGAAGGTTTTCAATGCCTAGCTAAGCTGGACGAAATTTGGTAACTAACTTTGCATACATCATGTCCCATGAAGCATGCAAAGGAGGGCAGCTGTTGACACCCAATTTCGTCCGGCCATTAAAATAATTTTAAAAAAAATTAAATAAAAAAAATTAAATAAAAAAATGTATTATTATTATTATTGTTATTATTATTACTAAATTTTTTAATTAGTTTAAAATATATATATATTTTTTTGTTTTGTTTTGTGAAGATTTGATATATGTGTGTATATGTGTATGTTTGAAAGAAAAAAAGAAAACTCCATAAAAATGACAAAATTTAAAAGTTTGAGGTAAAAATGATAAAATTAAGAAGTTTCAGGCAAAATTGACAAATTCTGAAAGTTCCAGGAGCATTTGGCAGTTTGTCACATAAAATTTTGAGCCTGCCGACGTTTTTGGCTCAAATTGACAGAAAACGACAAAATTGTCAAAATCAGAAGCTTCAGGAACTTATCCAGAGGCTGAGAGACGTAAAGGACTAAAACTGTCATTTTACCAATTTAAGAGATAAGTTTCAAATTTTTTATTAATTTATCCATCAACAGTTCAGCTAAACTTCCTCTATAAATAGCCCCCCAAATTTTGTGCTGAACACAGAAAAAAATAGCAAAAAACTTAGAGCTCCGTTTTAAAAAAAAGAGAAAATTACAGCCCTTAGCCCCAGTCCTCTTCCCTTCTTCCCCAGAAAGCAAAATTTTTTTTTTTTTTCACTGCTTTTCCCTCTCTCTCTCTCTCTCTCTCTCTCTCTCTCTCCGCCGTGCCCCTCGCTGCCCGCCGCCGCCGCCGTCCCTCCGCCTCGCCGCCCTCGCCGCCGCGCCGCCTCGCCGCCTCGCCGCCCCGCCGCGCCGCCAACTGCCCCTGCCTCCCTCCCCCTTCGCGCGCGCCTTCGCGTCTCTGTTCTTCAGATTCAAAAACTTGTTTTGAAAGGTGAAACCTTGATTCCATACTTCATCTTTTCAATTTCTTTCAATTTGGTCACTAACCTTTTATTTTTGTTCCTGCAGAATAAATTACTAACCTTTTTAATTTTTACTTGTTTATTTATTTGTTAATTATTGTTATTATTACTAATCTTCTTTTTATTGTTGTTATTAACTTACTAACAACTAACTTTTAATATTATTATTGTTACTAACCTTTTAATTTTTGCATTATTACTAACTTTTATAATTGTTGTTAACAATTAATTAACTTTTATTATTGTTGTTAATTAATTAATTTAATTAACTTGACTAACTTTTTATTATTGTTGTTAATTAATTAATTTAATTAACTTGACTAACTTTTTATTATTGTTGTTAATTAATTAATTAACTTGACTAACTTTTTATTATTGTTGTTAATTAATTAATTTAATTAACTTGGCTAACTTTTTATTATTGTTATTAATTAATTAATTTAATTAACTTGGCTAACTTTTTATTATTGTTATTAATTAATTAATTTAATTAACTTGGCTAACTTTTTATTATTGTTGTTAATTAATTAATTAATTTAATTAACTTGACTAACTTTTTATTATTGTTGTTAATTAATTAATTTAATTAACTTGACTAACTTTTTATTATTGTTGTTAATTAATTAATTAACTTGACTAACTTTTTATTATTGTTGATAATTAATTAATTTAATTAACTTGACTAATTTTTTTTTATTATTGTTGTTAATTAATTAATTTAATTAACTTGGCTAACTTTTTATTATTGTTATTAATTAATTAATTTAATTAACTTGGCTAACTTTTTATTATTGTTATTAATTAATTAATTTAATTAACTTGGCTAACTTTTTATTATTGTTGTTAATTAATTAATTAATTTAATTAACTTTACTAACTTTTTATTATTGTTGTTAATTAATTAATTTAATTAACTTGACTAACTTTTTATTATTGTTGTTAATTAATTAATTAACTTGACTAACTTTTTATTATTGTTGATAATTAATTAATTTAATTAACTTGACTAATTTTTTTTTATTATTGTTGTTAATTAATTAATTTAATTAACTTGGCTAACTTTTTATTATTGTTATTAATTAATTAATTTAATTAACTTGGCTAACTTTTTATTATTGTTATTAATTAATTAACTTGGCTAACCTTTTATTATTATTGTTAATTAATTAACTTGACTAACTTTTTATTATTATTGTTAACAATTAATTAAACTTGGCTAATTTCTATTATTGTTGTTAATTACTTTAATCAACTTTGCTAACCTTTATTATTATTTATTTTTAAAATGGATGGCCAAAAAGGCCCACTTTATTTTATTTAATTCACCTTTACCCTTTACTAATAAATAAATAAATGAAAATTAAAAGAAGGTTATTTTGTAATTAATTATTAAGGCTAATAAAAAAATCATTTTTAAAAGCCAATTATTTTTATTTTTTTTATTTTATTATTTCTTTAAAAATAACAAAGTTGACTTTTTATTCCTTTTTTTAAATTAATAAATAGAAATAATTAAATAATTCCAAAAATACAAATCAATTCTGTTTTTTAAATATATCTTTAAAGTAATAATAATTAAAAATTCAAGAAAAATTCAATAAAATTATAATTAAAATTAATAATTAATTAAATAATTAAATTTAAAAAAAAAAAAAATTAAAAATCCATGACCAAATGATCCGTCAGGATCCATGGCTTGGAATTATTTTTAAATAAAATATATAAATAAATTTTTCTTTATTAAAAATAAAAACTTTGGACTAATATATTAATTATTAAAATATAACTTTTTAATTTTCTTTATTAATAAAAAGAATAAAGGAGTAAAAATTTTCTTGGGCTAATATTTTACTTATTTCTTTCAAAATAATAAAAAAAAGATATAACATTTTTTTTTTTGTTGTTTTTTTTGTTTCCTTTATTAAATAAAATTTTATTCAAATGATTTCAAATAAAGGTAATAATAAAAATCTTTTAGCAAACAAAAAGAACATAAAAAAAATCATATAAATATCAAAAACGTTTTATACATATAAATCTTTGATTTCTTTAATCTTTTTTTAAAATAAATTAAATAAATATCAAAACTTTTCTTCTTTTGTTTAAAATTTTTGATTCTCTTAATAAAAAAAATAATAAAAAAATAATAAAAAATAATAAAAAAAATAAAAATTTTTAGTTCATGGTATATTGGCTGGAAACTGTCTCGTGCCCGCTTTTGAGCTGCTTCACCTGGTGAAGAGGGTCTGGCTGAGTAACAACGCCCCGTACCATGATCAAAATTTTTATTTTTAAACTCTTTAATTCTTTTAAATTAACTTCTTATTAAATAAAAATTAATTATTAATTTTTTTTTAATTCTTTTATAAATTGAGTAATCCTTTAAAATAATAAATATCTTTCATTAAACAAGAAAACAAAAAAAGTAAACAAGAAAAAAAAAGAAAGATAAGAAAAATAAAAGAAAGATAAGAAAGAAAAATAAAAGAAAGATAAGAAAGAAAAGAAAGATAAAAAAAATAAAAGAAAAGATAAGAAAAAGAAAAGAAAGAAAGAAAAGACAAGAAAAATAAAAGAAAGATAAGAAAGAAAAATAAAAGAAAGATAAGATAAAGAAAAGAAAGGAAAGATAAGAAAAAGAAAAGAAAGATAAGAAAGAAAAATAAAAGAAAGATAAGATAAAGAAAAGAAAGGAAAGATAAGAAAAAGAAAAGAAAAAGAAAAGAAAGAAAGAAAAGAATAAAAAAAGAAAGAAAAGAAAAGAAATTAAAAGAAATTTAAAAAAAGAAGTAAAAATAAGTAAAAAAGAAGAAAAAGAAAGAAAGTAAAAAAAGAAGTAAAAATATAAAGATAAATTTTTTTAGTTAGTATTAAAAATCATTCATAAACAAAAAGAATTACCATTTAAAAATTAATTTCATAATAATAAGAATTAAATAATTACGATAAATCAATTTCCATATCCGGATGATCCGGCAGGATCTACGGTTTGGAAAATATCAAACTTTTTAAAATAAATAAATTAAATAAATACAAAGATAAAAATCCATGTTTACAATATGGATTAAATTATTTAAAATTTCACCAAATTCCGTGTCCAAATGACTCGGCAGAGTCCATGGTTCGGAATCAAATCTTCCGTGTCCAAATGACTCGGCAGAGTCCATGGTTCGGAAGTATAAAATTTCATACAAATTAATTAATTTAAAAATCCACATTTCGACTAATCCAGTTAAAATTTCTAATTTTGAAAATTAACTGAGAATTATTTAAAAGCAAAGCAAAACAAAATTAAAATCAACTAAGGTGCCAATTTTTGGGCGTTTTAACAAAGTTGTTTTAACGTAACCGTACTCCCGATCCCCGAACTCTCGCAGACCAATTTTAAGGTGACCAATCGACCTAAGAAAACTGATTGGTGGCGACTCCCGAAAACGATCCGCACGTTGCCACAGCTTGGCGACTCCACTGGGGAGTCGATGATAGTGAGTCGAGCCTAAAAGATGATTTGTTTTGATTTACTTTGCTTATTATTATGTGGATTTATATGTTATATTTACTTAGATAAACATGCATAATGTATTCACAATATGAAGCTCTATACCCGAGCTTCCTCAAATCAAACACGATTCTTTCTAAGCGGAATTGGTGTTGCTGTCCTTGTGAGGCCATGGTCTCCAAGCCTTCACCGGTTTCAAAGTAGCAAAGTAGTGTATTGCCTTCTGAGACGGTTAGTCTCTGCATGGGCCCACGAAAAGCTACGACTCGAATTAATCCATTCCTTACATAAACCCTAGAGGGTAAGGAATCGGGCCGTCACTATAATTTAGTGACGGGATTCGGGAACTATCCCTTGCCTTTTTGATAAGCCACCTTATGCATATAGAACTCCCCACTTAACCATAGAACTGACCATAGTATTCCTCCCATTTACCAACGCCATAAGCATATCCTTGTTATGCTGTGTTGTTGCTCTACACTTTTATTTTCGTATTTATGGTTTTAACTCATTTTTCCATAATAGTTCATGAGTTGTTAATTGCTATTTAAGTTATTAATAAACTTATCTTTCTTTTGTTATACTTCTGTTTTGTGCAAATATTCTTCATGCATCAAAACCACGCATCAAACTATGCTAACTTTTTGGTCTTTTTAATAACAACTAAAAGTCTTGAAGTTCCACGATAGTGGATAATCAAATTCACTCATCGCATACATCCATTACATTAATCACGTGCATATAAAGTCTGATAAAAACATAATCTCATTGCATACATCCATTACATTAATCATGTGCATATAAAGTCTGATAAAAACATAATCTCATTGCATACATCCATTACATTAATCACGTGCATACAAAGTCTGATAAAAACATAATCTCATTTTCCCTACATGCATCCATTGCATCAATCACATACACATAGGATCTAATAAAATATACCTTACTTTTAAAAGGATAAAATTGGACCTCGACACCGATATTCAATTCGGCTCCAAATAAGATTAATGGCAGAACAAATCGAAGGACGTCTCATAAAGATAGAGTCCAAGATAGAAAGTATGGCCGAACAAATGAGACAATTGATCGAGCTAATCAAGGCGAAAGCAATTCAAGAAGCACAAGCTCAGCCACCCATGACAGAAAGAGAAATGGTCACTTTGTTTGTCCAGACACTGAAGTACCTATATTATGACGAACTCATTGGCAATTCGGCAACTAATTTTTCTAACATTGTCATGTCTGGAGAAAGAATCGAGCATGAGATTAGGACTGGGAATATTGCTGAATCCTTTAATAATCCTATGAAAAGAGGAGGACCATCCAGAAGAAAAGATGACGAAGTACAACAAATAGGACGTGGAAGAAGGATTCCCCTCGTGGATACGGTGGCTATCGGACCTCGCCTATCCTATTTTGCCAATGGGCCCGATAATTACCTTCCAAATAGGCCCAATGATTATCCTCTGAATAGGCCCAATAATTATCCTCCAAATAGGCCCAATGATTATCCTTCCAATAGGCCCAACAATTATCCTTTTAACAGACCTAATCAGTCATGGCCACCTGCTCCTACTCCTCCAGTACCTGCACCAAGACCAAGAGAAGTTTTCACACCAATTTCCATGACTTATACTGAGTTATACCCAAAACTCATCGAAAGACAATTTATCCGTCCAATTCCTACAAAGCCATTCAAACCCCCATATCCAAGGTGGTATGACCCTAACATTACCTGCCCATATCATGATGGCGTTCCAGGCCATGGCTTGGAAAACTGCATGGCATTGAAGCGTATAGTTCAACAATTAATCGAGTCAAAGTGGTTGGACTTTTCCGATGAGCCAAATGTCACCCACAATCCATTGCCGCCTCATCAAGCAAAACCAAGTCCAAGTTGCTAGGCCCGATGTGATTGATAATTGAAAAGTGAAGATTTCGAGCTAGAATTACATTGACTTTGGAAGGCCTCTAAGTCAGATCTAACCTAACAGTCCGCATACATTTTCGAATGACAGGGAATCCTTTGAATAAACTTGTATCTTTGAAAGCTTGCAAAAGTAATCTAATAGTAAAAATCTCCTAGATTTAGTCCAGAATCTAGGGTGTAGTCTTTGTTAGATGGACACCTGGTATTCTTTCTGGTACAACAAAAAGATGTAATGCGTGCATTCTACTACTTTCCATTTTTACACTCTTTGCCATTATACTATCCATTATTGTCATCACACTTTACTTTTTGACAACCGGTAATTCTTTTTGTTCTCCAACAAAAAGATGTTATGTGTGCATTCTACCACTTTTTAATTCAATTATTACACCTACACATTCTACCACTTTTTACCAAAAATTTCATTTTTACCTCTATCTCTCAATCTTTGCCATTGCACTAACTATTATTGCCATCATACTTTGCTTTCTAAATGATACTACTCGTGGGTGAAAATAAAAAGTTAAGGGAGATTTGATAGTGATGATCTGGAAAGTACTACTAAATCTAGCAAGAATGATTTCATATGTTGCACCCCAACTCTTAAAAAAAATTCACAGTGGTTATCAACATCCTTGCAAGAAGTCCGGGATTAACTTCCAAAGAAGTTAGCTCTCATATTAAATGACTTCAGTGGCCTCCCAATTCTCACAAATGCTCAATACAAAAAAAAATTCTCAGTTTTCCACAACACAAATTCCAACAAAGGAAAGAAGTTCCTCCCTTCCATCAAAAGCCATTAAAGAGAAAATCCAAACAAAAAAAAATCCAAAAAAAAAAAGAGAGACTTGAGTCATCTCACTTCAAGAAGGCTATGATCTCGGTTCTCCATAACACAAACTCCAAAAAAAAAAAGGGAAAAAGTTCATCCCTTCCACCAAAAAGCCAACAAGGGAAAATTCAAAACAAAAAAGAACTGAGAACAAGCACGAGCAAGCAAGGCCACTTGAGTCATCTCACTTCAAGAGAGTTATTAAGTATGTCATCACCATAGCTCACAAAAAAAAAAAAAAAAAAAGGAAAAAGGGCTCAAACTAGAGCAAAAGAAAAAAAAAGAAAGAAAAAAGTGAGCTATGGATTCTAGACTGAAAACCTGCAAAGGCGGTTTAGAACACAAAAGCAACTTTCAAGCCAAGCATACATAAAGACCACGATAGTTGGGGGGCAACAGATGAGGTTTAACTTTCTGGAAAGAGTGGCAAGTTTGAGGTCATCACTATTGAGTTTTTCATCATAATCAAATTTGCTCACGAGTAGTATTAAAAGACCCTTCTTTCAAACCACTTAAACTTAACTTTCCTCAGACTTATCATCCTCATTCAGCTAAAAGACTATCATTGTGAAACTTGTTTCTACCTTATTTAATACTGCTCACGAGTAGTATTAAAAGACCATTCTTTCACACCACTTAAATTTAACTTTCCTTAGACCTAACATCCTCATTCAGTTAAAAGACTATCATTGTGAATCATGTTTCTACCTTATTTAATACTGCTCACGAGTAGTATTAAAATACCCTTCTTTCACACCACTCAAACTTAACTTTACTCAGACCTAATATTTACCTCTTAATATTATTCTCATTCAGCTAAAAGACTGCCACAAAAAAAAAAAACATTCAAACTTAACTTTCCTCACACCTAACATTTACCTCTCGATATCATCCTCATTCAGTTAAAAGGCTATTATTGTGAATCATGTTTCTACCTTATTGCCTTGCACAGTTTATGTCTTCGAGTTGGAAAGGGAAGAATGGCAGGATATTTTAATTAAAAACAAAGACCGTAAATTACTTTGTCAAGCTTTGCAAATTGATGAAAGTTTTTCTTTAAGGCCAAACCATTATTCATTAATGTATGTAGACTTAAAAGTAAGGAGATAGCTTGAGTCTTTCTTTAATAAGATGTGGTTCTTGTAAGAGAAATTTACGATCAAGTGCCATCACAAAGGTCTAGAAATCCTCAACCTTCTGTTAAATCAAAGGCGAGATGATATCTCTTTCCACATAAACACCATAATCAAGGGGGCAAAGTAGTCTCTACTAAGCGCAAGAAAAGTACTGCCAAGAAAGAAGCTCAATAGACAAGGGGGCAAGTCTTATGGATCAGAACCTGAGTCTAAGGAAGAGCAATCATTCGGACTGTAACATGGGGGTAAACAAGTGTCGGCATGGCCACAAGAAAATGGGCAAAGCAGACATTGAAAGTAAAGCCTTTGATGGTATCAAATCCATGACAAAGGATGAGTATTCGAAAGAGATATAAATTATGAGGTGGGCCAACCTTAAAGAAATTGAGGCCAAAATTCAAAGAACAAGTCAAAGAAAGAGGATTTTGAAAAGAGTTGGGCTTTTGAGGCAGTGAACAAAAGCTGGAAAGCATAAAGAGATTCAATGATAGTCCAAGAAGGCAATCATAAAGAAGATCCAGTAAAGCAAAGACATGAAGAACTAGATTCACCAAAAATAAAAAATAAAAAAATAAAATAAAAATAAAAATAAAAAAGAACCATCAATTACACATGCTTTGCATTCATGCATTTCATATCATGCATACATAGCCTTTACATAACAAGGACCAAACGGGAATCACATTCACAGCACAGTTACAGCAGTATAAGCTTAGATCTCAATGTCATCAGCTCTTACCAATCTATCACTGGATACACAGCTAATATGCGGGACCAACCCGCATCAGGAATTCAAGGATAAAGTAGACAATATTGTCAAAAGCTTGGCTACCGATTCAATAATCGAGGCTACGCCTGGAAGGATAGGATTGACGCTAGTTAGTAGTATCCAAGATAAGAGATAGCTATAGCCAAGGATAAGGCAGATATAAAAAAAAATATATAAAGTAGACAATATTGTCAAAAGCTTGGCAATTGATTCAATAATCGAGGCTACACCTGGAAGGACAGGATTGATGCCAGCTTAGCAGCATCCAAGATAAGAGATAGCTGTGGTCAAAGATAAGGCAAACATCAAGAAATATTGTCGTTGAAACTTTGTCAAAAGCGGACAATGGATTCAATAATCGAGGACTGGATCAACGGATAAAAAAAAATATCTATCAAAATGAAGTAGGATCTACTTTTCCGGTTAAACGGCGGATACGGTACTCCGTGACTCTCAAGTCGGTTCTCTCAGTTGCCCATAATAACTGATTCCTTCACCCCTTCTTTCTTTTACTTCCTCCTAGAAAATGGATCCTACTTTTTCCGCCTTGCGAAAGTATTTCCCTTCTCTCCCAATGAACATCCTCAAAAAGATCTACCAAGTTCGCTGTGAACGATTAAGAGTTCTGATGCACAAAGGAATCCCTGAAGATGTGCGGTGGTTAATCGAAGCCAAGGTTCGTCTAGCAGGTGAAATCCCAGAGGCATTTGTGTCTCACATGCCTGGTATAGGCAAAAGCTCTTATGCCAAAAAGCGAAGAGCGAAAAGGTTACAAGTCTGCCATAAATGTGGACGGTGGACTTGTAATACTAAATGTCGTTCTTTAGGGATGATCTCTGATAATCGAGAAGATAAAATACGATTCATTAAGAATGGCCTGAGTAAAGACTCGTTGGATGATATCCAATTGACTCTTGAGACGCATTCTTGTGGATCTGTGCAACGTGAACTACTTGGTTTGTAGAGCGTTTTTCATGAAGAACGAAACCGTTACAGTCCCGGGAATCTGACTGTAAATGACCCTGTTTGCCAGCTTGTAAGAAAACTGGATGGGAAGCAAATCCTCGACTCATAGAAGCCGTTAATGCCGTTACTGAACGAAAAACCAGTGGAAGATGTGAGCCACAGTCACAATTACTGTACATACAGTTTGTTATATTTGGAAAAGTTTGCATTTTCTTTTGACAGATGTACACGCTCCCCTAAGTGTAATCGACACGTTATCCCTTTTCATCACTATAAATGCGTGTTCTTCCTTCTGATTAAGCAGCGGATAAGATACCCCGTGACTTCTAAATTCAGTTATTCCAGTCTCCTACAATAACTGATTCATTTCCCTCTTCTCTCAAATTCTTCTCTCATCAATAGATTCTACTCTTTCTGCACTGCGAAAATACTTTCCTTCCCTTCCAATAAAAGTCCTTAAAAAGATCTACCTGGCTAGATGTGAAAGAATCAGAGTTTTTACACGCAAAGGCATTCCCGATAATGTGCAGTGGATAATTGAAGCTAAGGTCCGTTTGGCGGGTGAAGTTCTAGATGCATTTATGCCCCGCATGCCCGGTTTAGGTAAAAGCCGTTATGCCAAAAGGCGAAGAGCAAAGAGACTAGGCGTGTGTTATAAATGTGGGCGATGGAATTGTATTACTAAATGTCGCTCTTTAGGATACATCTCCATAAATCGTGAAGATAAAAGAAAATTCATTAAGAATGGCCTGCGTAAGGAATCTCTGGAAGATATCCGAGAGACTCTTGAAACGCATTCTTGTGGAAAAGTGCAAGGTGAAATTATCAGTTTATGGAGGACTTACCATAAAGAACGAAACCGTTACAGTCTTGGGAATGTGATTTTAAACGACCCTGTTTGTCAGTTTGTAAGGAAACTGGATGGGAAGCAAATCCCCGACTTATAGAAGGCATTGAAGCCATTACTGGACATAAATCAGTGGAAGATGAGAGCCACAGTCATGATTGCTGTACATATAAGCTGTCATTTGTCTTTTCTTTTGACAATAATGTACTTGCTTCTGTAAGTGTAATTAACGCATTATCCCTTTCATCACTATAAATATGTGTTAGTTATTTTCGTTTCCTACAATCACTAATTTCTTTCTTTGCCTCCTTCATCAATGGAGTCTTCTCTTTCCGCCCTACGAAAGTATTTTCCTTCCTTCCTAATAAATGTTCTTAAAAAGATTTATCAAGCTAGATGTGAACGATTCAGAGTATTTATGCACAAAGGCATTCCTGATAATGTGCGGTGGCTAATTGAAGCTAAGGTTCGTTCAGCTGGTGAAGTTCCCGAAGCGTTCTTTCCCCGTATGCCCGGCTTTGGTAAAAGTGCTTATGCCAAAAAAAGAAGAGCAAAGAGGCTAGGCGTTTGTCATAATTGTGGACGGTGGATTTGCGGCAATAAATGTCGTTCTCCAGGAGTGATCACCAGAAATCGTAATGATAGAATAAAATTCATCAAGAATGGCTTGCGTAAGGAATCTCTGGAAGATATTCGAGAGGTTCTTGAAGCGCATTCTTGCGGAATAGTGCAATTTGAGGTTGTTGGATTATGGATAATTTTCCAAAAAGAACGAGATCGTTATAGTCTTGGGAATCTGACTTTAAACGACCCAGTTTGCCAGTTTGTGAGAAAACTGGATGGGATGCAAATCACCGATTCATAGAAAGCATTGAAGCCATTACTGGACGCAAAGCCAGTGGAAGACGAGGATCAAAGTCACGATTACTGTACGTGCTAGCTGTCGCTTTTGAAATTTTCCTCCCCTTTTGGTAATAATGTATCCACTTCTGACGTGAACCAAAATCACGATTACTGTACGTGCTAGCTGTCGCTTTTGAAATTTTCCTCCCCTTTCGGCGATAATGTATCCACTCCTGACATGAGCCATAGTCACGATACTGTACATGCTAGCTGTCGCTTTCGAAATTTTCCTTCTTCTTTGGCAATAATGTACCCACTCCTGACACGGACTACTGTATATAGCTGCTACTTTTGAAATTTTCCTTCTCTTCCAATAATCACGTACCTACTCCTGACGTAAGCTACAGTAGTGACTACTGTATATGCTAGTTGCTTTTGAAATTTTCCTCATCTTTTAACGATAGTGTACCTATACCTGACCAGAGTCATACTCGTGACTACTGTGAATAGCTGGCAATAATGTATCCATTCTTGAAAATAAAATTATTACTTTATCTTTTTATCTCTATAAATATATCCTCTTTTCTTCTTTTCTCACATGGGTAAGGATAGGAATGGAGAAAACCTCCACTCGTAAACCCCGAAGTATTTGTGTATTTTCTGGAGCTTTTCCTGGAGAAGATGAAAAGTACTTAAAGGCAGCCAACCATTTGGGTAGTGTATTAGCTGAGCGAAAAATACACTTAGTTTATGGAGGAGGTAGTGTCGGATTAATGGGAGCTGTAGCATCAGCAGCATCTTTAGGAGGAAGCCAGGTTCTGGGTATTATCCCTGCATCTCTGAAATCGGTTTCTGGGGGCACAATTGGAGAAGAGCTAGTGGTTAAAAATCTGCAAGAGCGTTTGTTACAAATGCTTTTTAATGCTGATGCTTTTATCGCTCTACCAGGTGGCTTTGGCACATTAGGAGAAGTCTTCCAAATCGCTTCCATGGCCCAACTTAATTTGCATCAAAAACCCATTGGGCTCTTAAATGTTAACTATTTCTTCGCAGGTCTATTATCTTTTATGAATCGTGCTGTGAAGCAGAAGTTTATCCCTGAGGTGGCACGACGAATCATAATATCCGCAACAACTACTGAAGAATTGCTAGATAAAATACAAGCTTTTGTTCCTGAACCAGATCCAACAATGATTCAGATAGACTGGACACGACAGTCTTTCCCGACCAGTTCACTCCCATAATGGTCCTCTACTCACCCTGTTGAAGTATTGTGGAAGAAAGAAGCGATCTGATCCGTTTTTCTTGTCCTTTAGTTTTAATTATCAGCATTTTCTTTCGTATTTCAGTTTTTATTTTCAGGGAATTTCGTTATCTTATAAGATAGTTTCGTCCATGCTGATATTAAAACCATGGGACAATGCCTTTAGGTTGGAATGGCTGAGTAAAGAGTAATTTTTATTACTCTTGAGACGCATCCTATTAGGTCTACTAGGCATAACATTTTGGGGTAGTTAAGCTTTAACCTTATTTGGATGACATATCTCACAAGGGAATCTATATTTACTGAAGAAAATATTAGATGAACCTTGGATATTGATTCCAAACATCCGTTCCCTTTACATAATTTTTCAGTGTTATTGTCATCATCAAGATTCACTCATCTTATCGAAGTTTAAATTTTTGCACTCACCTATTATGAAAATGCACACTTTCGAAGAAAATCATTCCAATTTCAATTGCTTTCATATAAATTTCGCTCGAGGTCCTAAAGAAAGCTCCTTAGCCTCAAAATCAATTTTCATCATCGGGGTTTTAAGGATGGAACCTTTGCCTCGAAAATAATCAATTATCAATCCGAGGTTTTAAGGATGGAACCTTTGCCTCGAACTCAATCAATCGTCGAGGTTTTAAGGATGGAACCTTTGCCTCGACATTAATCAATCAATTCGGGGTTTTAAGGATGGAACCTTTGCCTCGAAAACAATCAATTTTCATCATCGGGGTTTTAAGGATGGAACCTTTGCCTCGAAAATAATCAATTATCAATCCGAGGTTTTAAGGATGGAACCTTTGCCTCGAACTCAATCAATCGTTGAGGTTTTAAGGATGGAACCTTTGCCTCGACATTAATCAATCAATTCGGGGTTTTAAGGATGGAACCTTTGCCTCGAAAACAATCAATTTTCATCATCGGGGTTTTAAGGATGGAACCTTTGCCTCGAAAATAATCAATTTTCATCATCAAGGTTTTAAGGATGGAACCTTTGCCTCGAAAACAATCAATCAATTCGAGGCTTTAAGGATGGAACCTTTACCTCGACATCAATCAATCAATTCGAGGTTTTAAGGATGGAACCTTTGCCTCGACATCAATCAATCAATTTGAGGTTTTAAGGATGGAACCTTTGCCTCGACATCAATCAATCAATTCGAGGTTTTAAGGATGGAACCTTTGCCTCGAACTCAATCAATCGTCGAGGTTTTAAGGATGGAACCTTTGCCTCGACATCAATTTTCATCATCGGGGTTTTAAGGATGGAACCTTTGCCTCGACATCAATCAATCAATTCGAGGTTTTAAGGATGGAACCTTTGCCTCGACATCAATCAATCAATTCGAGGTTTTAAGGATGGAACCTTTGCCTCGAAAACAATCAATCATCATCGGGGTTTTAAGGATGGAACCTTTGCCTCGAACTCAATCAATCGTCAAGGTTTTAAGGATGGAACTTTTGCCTCGACATCAATTTTCATCATCGGGGTTTTAAGGATGAAACCTTTGCCTCGAACTCAATCAATCGTCAAGGTTTTAAGGATGGAACCTTTTGCCTCGACATCAATTTTCATCATCGGGGTTTTAAGGATGAAACCTTTGCCTCGACATCAATCAATCAATTCGAGGTTTTAAGGATGGAACCTTTGCCTCGACATCAATCAATCAATTCGAGGTTTTAAGGATGGAACCTTTGCCTCGAGATCAATCAATCAATCCGAGGTTTTAAGGATAGAACCTTTGCCTCGAGATCAATCAATCAATCCGGGGTTTTAAGGATGGAACCTTTGCCTCGAGATCAATCAATCAATCCGAGGTTTTAAGGATAGAACCTTTGCCTCGAGATCAATCAATCAATCCGGGGTTTTAAGGATGGAACCTTTGCCTCGAGATCAATTATCAATCTGAGGTTTTAAGGATGGAACCTTTGCCTCGACATCAATCAATCAATTCGAGGTTTTAAGGATGGAACCTTTGCCTCGACATCAATCAATCAATCCGGGGTTTTAAGGATGGAACCTTTGCCTCGAGATCAATCAATCAATCCGAGGTTTTAAGGATGGAACCTTTGCCTCGAAAACAAATAATCAATCAATCAGTCCATCTTACAACGATAGGAGCTTTCCTATCGTTAGAGGTTCTAAGGACATTTCCTTAACCTAAAACAAACAATCAATCCATCAGTCCATCTTACAACGATAGGAGCTTTCCTATCGTTAGAGGTTCTAAGGACCTTTCCTTAACCTCAAACAAATAATCAATCAATCAGTCCATCTTACAACAATAGGAGCTTTCCTATCGTTAGAGGTTTTAAGGACCTTTCCTTAAACCTTACTGTTTGGGCGGCGAGAACATTCTCAATGCCTACCTAAGCCGAACGAAATTTGGTAACGACTTTGCATACATCATGTCCCATGAAGCATGCAAAGGGGGGCAGCTGTTGACACCCAATTTCGTCCGGGTGTTTTAAAATTTTGAAAAAAATTTTATTAAAAAAAATTAATTTAAAAAAAATATATTACTATTATTATTAAAAAAAAATTAATTAGTTTAAAATATATTTTTGTTTTGTGAAAATTTGATTTAAAATGATATATGTGTGAATATGTGTATGTTTGAAATAAAATAAAATTTCATGAAAAAAATGACAAAAAATTAAAAGTTTGAGGTAAAAATGACAAAATTGAGAAGTTTCGGAAAAAATTGACAAATTCTAAAAGTTCCAAGAGCATTTGGTAGTTTGTCACATAAAATTTTGAGCCTGCCGACGTTTTTGGCTCAAATTGACAGAAAACGACAAAATTGTCAAAATCAGAAGCTTCAGGAACTTATCCAGAGGCTGAGAGACGTAAAGGACTTGAATGCACACATAACATCTTTTTGTTGGAGAACAAAAAGAATTACCGGTTGTCAAAAAGTAAAGTGTGATGACAATAATGGATAGTATAATGGCAAAGAGTGTAAAAATGGAAAGTAGTAGAATGCACGCATTACATCTTTTTGTTGTACCAGAAAGAATACCAGGTGTCCATCTAACAAAGACTACACCCTAGATTCTGGACTAAATCTAGGAGATTTTTACTATTAGATTACTTTTGCAAGCTTTCAAAGATACAAGTTTATTCAAAGGATTCCCTGTCATTCGAAAATGTATGCGGACTGTTAGGTTAGATCTGACTTAGAGGCCTTCCAAAGTCAATGTAATTCTAGCTCGAAATCTTCACTTTTCAATTATCAATCACATCGGGCCTAGCAACTTGGACTTGGTTTTGCTTGATGAGGCGGCAATGGATTGTGGGTGACATTTGGCTCATCGGAAAAGTCCAACCACTTTGACTCGATTAATTGTTGAACTATACGCTTCAATGCCATGCAGTTTTCCAAGCCATGGCCTGGAACGCCATCATGATATGGGCAGGTAATGTTAGGGTCATACCACCTTGGATATGGGGGTTTGAATGGCTTTGTAGGAATTGGACGGATAAATTGTCTTTCGATGAGTTTTGGGTATAACTCAGTATAAGTCATGGAAATTGGTGTGAAAACTTCTCTTGGTCTTGGTGCAGGTACTGGAGGAGTAGGAGCAGGTGGCCATGACTGATTAGGTCTGTTAAAAGGATAATTGTTGGGCCTATTGGAAGGATAATCATTGGGCCTATTTGGAGGATAATTATTGGGCCTATTCAGAGGATAATCATTGGGCCTATTTGGAAGGTAATTATCGGGCCCATTGGCAAAATAGGATAGGCGAGGTCCGATAGCCACCGTATCCACGAGGGGAATCCTTCTTCCACGTCCTATTTGTTGTACTTCGTCATCTTTTCTTCTGGATGGTCCTCCTCTTTTCATAGGATTATTAAAGGATTCAGCAATATTCCCAGTCCTAATCTCATGCTCGATTCTTTCTCCAGACATGACAATGTTAGAAAAATTAGTTGCCGAATTGCCAATGAGTTCGTCATAATATAGGTACTTCAGTGTCTGGACAAACAAAGTGACCATTTCTCTTTCTGTCATGGGTGGCTGAGCTTGTGCTTCTTGAATTGCTTTCGCCTTGATTAGCTCGATCAATTGTCTCATTTGTTCGGCCATACTTTCTATCTTGGACTCTATCTTTATGAGACGTCCTTCGATTTGTTCTGCCATTAATCTTATTTGGAGCCGAATTGAATATCGGTGTCGAGGTCCAATTTTATCCTTTTAAAAGTAAGGTATATTTTATTAGATCCTATGTGTATGTGATTGATGCAATGGATGCATGTAGGGAAAATGAGATTATGTTTTTATCAGACTTTGTATGCACGTGATTAATGTAATGGATGTATGCAATGAGATTATGTTTTTATCAGACTTTATATGCACATGATTAATGTAATGGATGTATGCAATGAGATTATGTTTTTATCAGACTTTATATGCACGTGATTAATGTAATGGATGTATGCGATGAGTGAATTTGATTATCCACTATCGTGGAACTTCAAGACTTTTAGTTGTTATTAAAAAGACCAAAAAGTTAGCATAGTTTGATGCGTGGTTTTGATGCATGAAGAATATTTGCACAAAACAGAAGTATAACAAAAGAAAGATAAGTTTATTAATAACTTAAATAGCAATTAACAACTCATGAACTATTATGGAAAAATGAGTTAAAACCATTACATTTTATGATTGAAAAATAATTAATTTTATGATTAGAAATTTAAAAAAAAGATTATTTAATTTATTGTTAACAAACCTTTCCTATCGTTAGAGGTTTAAGGAAAGGTCCTTAGAACCTCTAACGATAGGAAAGGTTCTATCGTTGTAAGATGGACTGAATGATTGATTGTTTGTTTGAGGTTTAAGGAAAGATCCTTAGAACCTCTAACGATAGGAAAGGTTCTATCGTTGTAAGATGGACTGAATGATTGATTGTTTGTTTGAGGTTAAGGAAAGGTCCTTAGAACCTCTAACGATAGGAAAGGTTCTATCGTTGTAAGATGGACTGAATGATTGATTGTTTGTTTGAGGTTTAAGGAAAGGTCCTTAGAACCTCTAACGATAGGAAAGGTTCTATCGTTGTAAGATGGACTGAATGATTGATTGTTTGTTTGAGGTTTAAGGAAAGGTCCTTAGAACCTCTAACGATAGTAAATGTTCTATCGTTGTAAGATGGACTGAATGATTGATTGTTTGTTTGAGGTTTAAGGAAAGGTCCTTAGAACCTCTAACGATAGGAAAGGTTCTATCGTTGTAAGATGGACTGAATAATTGATTGTTTGTTTGAGGTTTAAGGGAAGGTCCTTAACAGGAGTCCATCTTACAACGATAGAACCTTTCCTATCGTTAGAGGTTCTAAGGACCTTTCCTTAAACCTCAAACAAACAATCAATCATTCAGTCCATCTTACAACGATAGAACCTTTCCTATCGTTAGAGGTTCCAAGGACCTTTCCTTAAACCTCAAACAAACAATCAATCATTCAGTCCATCTTACAACGATAGAACCTTTCCTATCGTTAGAGGTTCTAAGGACCTTTCCTTAAACCTCAAACAAACAATCAATCATTCAGTCCATCTTACAACGATAGAACCTTTCCTATCGTTAGAGGTTCTAAGGACCTTTCCTTAAACCTCAAACAAACAATCAATCATTCAGTCCATCTTACAACGATAGGACCTTTCCTATCGTTAGAGGTTCCAAGGACCTTTCCTTAAACCTCAAACAAACAATCAATCATTCAGTCCATCTTACAACGATAGAACCTTTCCTATCGTTAGAGGTTCCAAGGACCTTTCCTTAAACCTCAAACAAACAATCAATCATTCAGTCCATCTTACAACGATAGAACCTTTCCTATCGTTAGAGGTTCTAAGGACCTTTCCTTAAACCTCAAACAAACAATCAATCATTCAGTCCATCTTACAACGATAGAACCTTTCCTATCGTTAGAGGTTCTAAGGATCTTTCCTTAACCTCAAACAAACAATCAATCATTCAGTCCATCTTACAACGATAGAACCTTTCCTATCGTTAGGGGTTCTAAGGACCTTTCCTTAAACCTCAAACAAACAATCAATCATTCAGTCCATCTTACAACGATAGAACCTTTCCTATCGTTAGGGGTTCTAAGGACCTTTCCTTAAACCTCAAACAAACAATCAATCATTCAGTCCATCTTACAACGATAGAACATTTCCTATCGTTAGAGGTTCTAAGGACCTTTCCTTAAACCTCAAACAAACAATCAATCATTCAGTCCATCTTACAACGATAGAACCTTTCCTATCGTTAGAGGTTCTAAGGACCTTTCCTTAAACCTCAGAGTTTAGGCGGCGAGAAGGTTTTCAATGCCTAGCTAAGCTGGACGAAATTTGGTAACTAACTTTGCATACATCATGTCCCATGAAGCATGCAAAGGGGGGCAGCTGTTGACACCCAATTTCGTCCGGCCATTAAAATAATTTTAAAAAAAATTAAATAAAAAAAATTAAATAAAAAAATGTATTATTATTATTATTGTTATTATTATTACTAAATTTTTTAATTAGTTTAAAATATATATATATTTTTTTGTTTTGTTTTGTGAAGATTTGATATATGTGTGTATATGTGTATGTTTGAAAGAAAAAAAGAAAACTCCATAAAAATGACAAAATTTAAAAGTTTGAGGTAAAAATGATAAAATTAAGAAGTTTCAGGCAAAATTGACAAATTCTGAAAGTTCCAGGAGCATTTGGCAGTTTGTCACATAAAATTTTGAGCCTGCCGACGTTTTTGGCTCAAATTGACAGAAAACGACAAAATTGTCAAAATCAGAAGCTTCAGGAACTTATCCAGAGGCTGAGAGACGTAAAGGACTAAAACTGTCATTTTACCAATTTAAGAGATAAGTTTCAAATTTTTTATTAATTTATCCATCAACAGTTCAGCTAAACTTCCTCTATAAATAGCCCCCCAAATTTTGTGCTGAACACAGAAAAAAATAGCAAAAAACTTAGAGCTCCGTTTTAAAAAAAAGAGAAAATTACAGCCCTTAGCCCCAGTCCTCTTCCCTTCTTCCCCAGAAAGCAAAATTTTTTTTTTTTTTTCACTGCTGTTCCCTCTCTCTCTCTCTCTCTCTCTCTCTCTCTCTCCGCCGTGCCCCTCGCTGCCCGCCGCCGCCGCCGTCCCTCCGCCTCGCCGCCCTCGCCGCCGCGCCGCCTCGCCGCCTCGCCGCCCCGCCGCGCCGCCAACTGCCCCTGCCTCCCTCCCCCTTCGCGCGCGCCTTCGCGTCTCTGTTCTTCAGATTCAAAAACTTGTTTTGAAAGGTGAAACCTTGATTCCATACTTCATCTTTTCAATTTCTTTCAATTTGGTCACTAACCTTTTATTTTTGTTCCTGCAGAATAAATTACTAACCTTTTTAATTTTTACTTGTTTATTTATTTGTTAATTATTGTTATTATTACTAATCTTCTTTTTATTGTTGTTATTAACTTACTAACAACTAACTTTTAATATTATTATTGTTACTAACCTTTTAATTTTTGCATTATTACTAACTTTTATAATTGTTGTTAACAATTAATTAACTTTTATTATTGTTGTTAATTAATTAATTTAATTAACTTGACTAACTTTTTATTATTGTTGTTAATTAATTAATTTAATTAACTTGACTAACTTTTTATTATTGTTGTTAATTAATTAATTAACTTGACTAACTTTTTATTATTGTTGTTAATTAATTAATTTAATTAACTTGGCTAACTTTTTATTATTGTTATTAATTAATTAATTTAATTAACTTGGCTAACTTTTTATTATTGTTATTAATTAATTAATTTAATTAACTTGGCTAACTTTTTATTATTGTTGTTAATTAATTAATTAATTTAATTAACTTGACTAACTTTTTATTATTGTTGTTAATTAATTAATTTAATTAACTTGACTAACTTTTTATTATTGTTGTTAATTAATTAATTAACTTGACTAACTTTTTATTATTGTTGATAATTAATTAATTTAATTAACTTGACTAATTTTTTTTTATTATTGTTGTTAATTAATTAATTTAATTAACTTGGCTAACTTTTTATTATTGTTATTAATTAATTAATTTAATTAACTTGGCTAACTTTTTATTATTGTTATTAATTAATTAATTTAATTAACTTGGCTAACTTTTTATTATTGTTGTTAATTAATTAATTAATTTAATTAACTTTACTAACTTTTTATTATTGTTGTTAATTAATTAATTTAATTAACTTGACTAACTTTTTATTATTGTTGTTAATTAATTAATTAACTTGACTAACTTTTTATTATTGTTGATAATTAATTAATTTAATTAACTTGACTAATTTTTTTTTATTATTGTTGTTAATTAATTAATTTAATTAACTTGGCTAACTTTTTATTATTGTTATTAATTAATTAATTTAATTAACTTGGCTAACTTTTTATTATTGTTATTAATTAATTAACTTGGCTAACCTTTTATTATTATTGTTAATTAATTAACTTGACTAACTTTTTATTATTATTGTTAACAATTAATTAAACTTGGCTAATTTCTATTATTGTTGTTAATTACTTTAATCAACTTTGCTAACCTTTATTATTATTTATTTTTAAAATGGATGGCCAAAAAGGCCCACTTTATTTTATTTAATTCACCTTTACCCTTTACTAATAAATAAATAAATGAAAATTAAAAGAAGGTTATTTTGTAATTAATTATTAAGGCTAATAAAAAAATCATTTTTAAAAGCCAATTATTTTTATTTTTTTTATTTTATTATTTCTTTAAAAATAACAAAGTTGACTTTTTATTCCTTTTTTTAAATTAATAAATAGAAATAATTAAATAATTCCAAAAATACAAATCAATTCTGTTTTTTAAATATATCTTTAAAGTAATAATAATTAAAAATTCAAGAAAAATTCAATAAAATTATAATTAAAATTAATAATTAATTAAATAATTAAATTTAAAAAAAAAAAAAATTAAAAATCCATGACCAAATGATCCGTCAGGATCCATGGCTTGGAATTATTTTTAAATAAAATATATAAATAAATTTTTCTTTATTAAAAATAAAAACTTTGGACTAATATATTAATTATTAAAATATAACTTTTTAATTTTCTTTATTAATAAAAAGAATAAAGGAGTAAAAATTTTCTTGGGCTAATATTTTACTTATTTCTTTCAAAATAATAAAAAAAAAGATATAACATTTTTTTTTTTGTTGTTTTTTTTGTTTCCTTTATTAAATAAAATTTTATTCAAATGATTTCAAATAAAGGTAATAATAAAAATCTTTTAGCAAACAAAAAGAACATAAAAAAAATCATATAAATATCAAAAACGTTTTATACATATAAATCTTTGATTTCTTTAATCTTTTTTTAAAATAAATTAAATAAATATCAAAACTTTTCTTCTTTTGTTTAAAATTTTTGATTCTCTTAATAAAAAAAATAATAAAAAAATAATAAAAAATAATAAAAAAAATAAAAATTTTTAGTTCATGGTATATTGGCTGGAAACTGTCTCGTGCCCGCTTTTGAGCTGCTTCACCTGGTGAAGAGGGTCTGGCTGAGTAACAACGCCCCGTACCATGATCAAAATTTTTATTTTTAAACTCTTTAATTCTTTTAAATTAACTTCTTATTAAATAAAAATTAATTATTAATTTTTTTTTAATTCTTTTATAAATTGAGTAATCCTTTAAAATAATAAATATCTTTCATTAAACAAGAAAACAAAAAAAGTAAACAAGAAAAAAAAAGAAAGATAAGAAAAATAAAAGAAAGATAAGAAAGAAAAATAAAAGAAAGATAAGAAAGAAAAGAAAGATAAAAAAAATAAAAGAAAAGATAAGAAAAAGAAAAGAAAGAAAGAAAAGACAAGAAAAATAAAAGAAAGATAAGAAAGAAAAATAAAAGAAAGATAAGATAAAGAAAAGAAAGGAAAGATAAGAAAAAGAAAAGAAAGATAAGAAAGAAAAATAAAAGAAAGATAAGATAAAGAAAAGAAAGGAAAGATAAGAAAAAGAAAAGAAAAAGAAAAGAAAGAAATTGATTTATCGTAATTATTTGTTTTAACCACGATGGTGTGGCATAGTGGGTATGCACATGCATCGTCTACCGGGACTGATCCTGGATTCGAGAGGCTACTTGGCCAGGGGCTAAGTAGTCCGATTAGAGAAGTTGTTTTAACGTAACCGTACTCCCGATCCCCGAACTCTCGCAGACCAATTTTAAGGTGACCAATCGACCTAAGAAAACTGATTGGTGGCGACTCCCGAAAACGATCCGCACGTTGCCACAGCTTGGCGACTCCACTGGGGACCTTTTCGGAAAAACCAATCGACCTAAGATGACCCCAGTGGAGTCGCCAAGCTGTGGCAACGTGCGGATCGTTTTCGGGAGTCGACCCGGGACCTCTCTAATCGGACTACTTAGCCCCTGGCCAAGTAGCCTCTCGAATCCAGGATCAGTCCCGATAGATGATGCATGTGCATATCCACTATGCCACACCATCGTGGTCCCGGGTCGGCTCTGATACCATCTGTAACAACCAAAGTCCAGAACTGGTCAACGGAACACCTGCCCACACCACATGGGCTATCCTTTGGAAAAGGATAAGCGCTAGGTATTTATGTTCTGGAATTGGAGCCTATATATTCACATAAGGCTTCCCACAATTCACCCATGTGGGACATGGGGGTGTTACAAACTCCCCCCCTTATGTACCCAACGTCCCCGTTGGGGTCAATCGGATTACTTGGTTCCCCGGACCAAGTAACCTCTCTAATCGGACTACTTAGCCCCTGGCCAAGTAGCCTCTCGAATCCAGGATCAGTCCCGGTAGACGATGCATGTGCATACCCACTATGCCACACCATCGTGGTCCCGGGTCGGCTCTGATACCATCTGTAACAACCAAAGTCCAGAACTGGTCAACGGAACACCTGCCCACACCACATGGGCTATCCTTTGGAAAAGGATAAGCGCTAGGTGCTTATGTTCTGGAATTGGAGCCTATATATCCACATAAGGCTTCCCACAATTCACCCATGTGGGATATGGGGGTGTTACAAATTATCAGTCCCAGTAGACGATGCATGTGCATACCCACTATGCCACACCATCGTGGTCCCGGGTCGGCTCTGATACCATCTGTAACAACCAAAGTCCAGAACTGGTCAACGGAACACCTGCCCACACCACATGGGCTATCCTTTGGAAAAGGATAAGCGCTAGGTATTTATGTTCTGGAATTGGAGCCTATATATTCACATAAGGCTTCCCACAATTCACCCATGTGGGACATGGGGGTGTTACACTTTTCTTTTTCTTTTCTTTTTCTTATCTTTCCTTTCTTTTCTTTATCTTATCTTTCTTTTATTTTTCTTTCTTATCTTTCTTTTCTTTTTCTTATCTTTCCTTTCTTTTCTTTATCTTATCTTTCTTTTATTTTTCTTTCTTATCTTTCTTTTATTTTTCTTGTCTTTTCTTTCTTTCTTTTCTTTTTCTTATCTTTTCTTTTATTTTTTTTATCTTTCTTTTCTTTCTTATCTTTCTTTTATTTTTCTTTCTTATCTTTCTTTTATTTTTCTTATCTTTCTTTTTTTTTCTTGTTTACTTTTTTTGTTTTCTTGTTTAATGAAAGATATTTATTATTTTAAAGGATTACTCAATTTATAAAAGAATTAAAAAAAAATTAATAATTAATTTTTATTTAATAAGAAGTTAATTTAAAAGAATTAAAGAGTTTAAAAATAAAAATTTTGATCATGGTACGGGGCGTTGTTACTCAGCCAGACCCTCTTCACCAGGTGAAGCAGCTCAAAAGCGGGCACGAGACAGTTTCCAGCCAATATACCATGAACTAAAAATTTTTATTTTTTTTATTATTTTTTATTATTTTTTTATTATTTTTTTTATTAAGAGAATCAAAAATTTTAAACAAAAGAAGAAAAGTTTTGATATTTATTTAATTTATTTTAAAAAAAGATTAAAGAAATCAAAGATTTATATGTATAAAACGTTTTTGATATTTATATGATTTTTTTTATGTTCTTTTTGTTTGCTAAAAGATTTTTATTATTACCTTTATTTGAAATCATTTGAATAAAATTTTATTTAATAAAGGAAACAAAAAAAACAACAAAAAAAAAAATGTTATATCTTTTTTTTATTATTTTGAAAGAAATAAGTAAAATATTAGCCCAAGAAAATTTTTACTCCTTTATTCTTTTTATTAATAAAGAAAATTAAAAAGTTATATTTTAATAATTAATATATTAGTCCAAAGTTTTTATTTTTAATAAAGAAAAATTTATTTATATATTTTATTTAAAAATAATTCCAAGCCATGGATCCTGACGGATCATTTGGTCATGGATTTTTAATTTTTTTTTTTTTTAAATTTAATTATTTAATTAATTATTAATTTTAATTATAATTTTATTGAATTTTTCTTGAATTTTTAATTATTATTACTTTAAAGATATATTTAAAAAACAGAATTGATTTGTATTTTTGGAATTATTTAATTATTTCTATTTATTAATTTAAAAAAAGGAATAAAAAGTCAACTTTGTTATTTTTAAAGAAATAATAAAATAAAAAAAATAAAAATAATTGGCTTTTAAAAATGATTTTTTTATTAGCCTTAATAATTAATTACAAAATAACCTTCTTTTAATTTTCATTTATTTATTTATTAGTAAAGGGTAAAGGTGAATTAAATAAAATAAAGTGGGCCTTTTTGGCCATCCATTTTAAAAATAAATAATAATAAAGGTTAGCAAAGTTGATTAAAGTAATTAACAACAATAATAGAAATTAGCCAAGTTTAATTAATTGTTAACAATAATAATAAAAAGTTAGTCAAGTTAATTAATTAACAATAATAATAAAAGGTTAGCCAAGTTAATTAATTAATAACAATAATAAAAAGTTAGCCAAGTTAATTAAATTAATTAATTAATAACAATAATAAAAAGTTAGCCAAGTTAATTAAATTAATTAATTAACAACAATAATAAAAAAAAATTAGTCAAGTTAATTAAATTAATTAATTATCAACAATAATAAAAAGTTAGTCAAGTTAATTAATTAATTAACAACAATAATAAAAAGTTAGTCAAGTTAATTAAATTAATTAATTAACAACAATAATAAAAAGTTAGTAAAGTTAATTAAATTAATTAATTAATTAACAACAATAATAAAAAGTTAGCCAAGTTAATTAAATTAATTAATTAATAACAATAATAAAAAGTTAGCCAAGTTAATTAAATTAATTAATTAATAACAATAATAAAAAGTTAGCCAAGTTAATTAAATTAATTAATTAACAACAATAATAAAAAAAAATTAGTCAAGTTAATTAAATTAATTAATTATCAACAATAATAAAAAGTTAGTCAAGTTAATTAATTAATTAACAACAATAATAAAAAGTTAGTCAAGTTAATTAAATTAATTAATTAACAACAATAATAAAAAGTTAGTCAAGTTAATTAAATTAATTAATTAATTAACAACAATAATAAAAAGTTAGCCAAGTTAATTAAATTAATTAATTAATAACAATAATAAAAAGTTAGCCAAGTTAATTAAATTAATTAATTAATAACAATAATAAAAAGTTAGCCAAGTTAATTAAATTAATTAATTAACAACAATAATAAAAAGTTAGTCAAGTTAATTAATTAATTAACAACAATAATAAAAAGTTAGTCAAGTTAATTAAATTAATTAATTAACAACAATAATAAAAAGTTAGTCAAGTTAATTAAATTAATTAATTAACAACAATAATAAAAGTTAATTAATTGTTAACAACAATTATAAAAGTTAGTAATAATGCAAAAATTAAAAGGTTAGTAACAATAATAATATTAAAAGTTAGTTGTTAGTAAGTTAATAACAACAATAAAAAGAAGATTAGTAATAATAACAATAATTAACAAATAAATAAACAAGTAAAAATTAAAAAGGTTAGTAATTTATTCTGCAGGAACAAAAATAAAAGGTTAGTGACCAAATTGAAAGAAATTGAAAAGATGAAGTATGGAATCAAGGTTTCACCTTTCAAAACAAGTTTTTGAATCTGAAGAACAGAGACGCGAAGGCGCGCGCGAAGGGGGAGGGAGGCAGGGGCAGTTGGCGGCGCGGCGGGGCGGCGAGGCGGCGAGGCGGCGCGGCGGCGAGGGCGGCGAGGCGGAGGGACGGCGGCGGCGGCGGGCAGCGAGGGGCACGGCGGAGAGAGAGAGAGAGAGAGAGAGAGAGAGAGAGGGAACAGCAGTGAAAAAAAAAAAAAAATTTTGCTTTCTGGGGAAGAAGGGAAGAGGACTGGGGCTAAGGGCTGTAATTTTCTCTTTTTTTTAAAACGGAGCTCTAAGTTTTTTGCTATTTTTTTCTGTGTTCAGCACAAAATTTGGGGGGCTATTTATAGAGGAAGTTTAGCTGAACTGTTGATGGATAAATTAATAAAAAATTTGAAACTTATCTCTTAAATTGGTAAAATGACAGTTTTAGTCCTTTACGTCTCTCAGCCTCTGGATAAGTTCCTGAAGCTTCTGATTTTGACAATTTTGTCGTTTTCTGTCAATTTGAGCCAAAAACGTCGGCAGGCTCAAAATTTTATGTGACAAACTGCCAAATGCTCCTGGAACTTTCAGAATTTGTCAATTTTGCCTGAAACTTCTTAATTTTATCATTTTTACCTCAAACTTTTAAATTTTGTCATTTTTATGGAGTTTTCTTTTTTTCTTTCAAACATACACATATACACACATATATCAAATCTTCACAAAACAAAACAAAAAAATATATATATATTTTAAACTAATTAAAAAATTTAGTAATAATAATAACAATAATAATAATAATACATTTTTTTATTTAATTTTTTTTATTTAATTTTTTTTAAAATTATTTTAATGGCCGGACGAAATTGGGTGTCAACAGCTGCCCCCCTTTGCATGCTTCATGGGACATGATGTATGCAAAGTTAGTTACCAAATTTCGTCCAGCTTAGCTAGGCATTGAAAACCTTCTCGCCGCCTAAACTCTGAGGTTTAAGGAAAGGTCCTTAGAACCTCTAACGATAGGAAAGGTTCTATCGTTGTAAGATGGACTGAATGATTGATTGTTTGTTTGAGGTTTAAGGAAAGGTCCTTAGAACCTCTAACGATAGGAAATGTTCTATCGTTGTAAGATGGACTGAATGATTGATTGTTTGTTTGAGGTTTAAGGAAAGGTCCTTAGAACCCCTAACGATAGGAAAGGTTCTATCGTTGTAAGATGGACTGAATGATTGATTGTTTGTTTGAGGTTTAAGGAAAGGTCCTTAGAACCCCTAACGATAGGAAAGGTTCTATCGTTGTAAGATGGACTGAATGATTGATTGTTTGTTTGAGGTTAAGGAAAGATCCTTAGAACCTCTAACGATAGGAAAGGTTCTATCGTTGTAAGATGGACTGAATGATTGATTGTTTGTTTGAGGTTTAAGGAAAGGTCCTTAGAACCTCTAACGATAGGAAAGGTTCTATCGTTGTAAGATGGACTGAATGATTGATTGTTTGTTTGAGGTTTAAGGAAAGGTCCTTGGAACCTCTAACGATAGGAAAGGTTCTATCGTTGTAAGATGGACTGAATGATTGATTGTTTGTTTGAGGTTTAAGGAAAGGTCCTTGGAACCTCTAACGATAGGAAAGGTCCTATCGTTGTAAGATGGACTGAATGATTGATTGTTTGTTTGAGGTTTAAGGAAAGGTCCTTAGAACCTCTAACGATAGGAAAGGTTCTATCGTTGTAAGATGGACTGAATGATTGATTGTTTGTTTGAGGTTTAAGGAAAGGTCCTTAGAACCTCTAACGATAGGAAAGGTTCTATCGTTGTAAGATGGACTGAATGATTGATTGTTTGTTTGAGGTTTAAGGAAAGGTCCTTGGAACCTCTAACGATAGGAAAGGTTCTATCGTTGTAAGATGGACTGAATGATTGATTGTTTGTTTGAGGTTTAAGGAAAGGTCCTTAGAACCTCTAACGATAGGAAAGGTTCTATCGTTGTAAGATGGACTGAATGATTGATTGTTTGTTTGAGGTTTAAGGAAAGGTCCTTAGAACCTCTAACGATAGGAAAGGTTCTATCGTTGTAAGATGGACTGAATGATTGATTGTTTGTTTGTTTGAGGTTAAGGAAAGGTCCTTAGAACCTCTAACGATAGGAAAGGTTCTATCGTTGTAAGATGGACTGAATGATTGATTGTTTGTTTGAGGTTTAAGGAAAGGTCCTTAGAACCTCTAACGATAGGAAAGATTCTATCGTTGTAAGATGGACTGAATGATTGATTGTTTGTTTGAGGTTTAAGGAAAAGTCCTTAGAACCTCTAACGATAGGAAAGGTTCTATCGTTGTAAGATGGACTGAATGATTGATTGTTTGTTTGAGGTTTAAGGAAAGGTCCTTGGAACCTCTAACGATAGGAAAGGTTCTATCGTTGTAAGATGGACTGAATGATTGATTGTTTGTTTGAGGTTTAAGGAAAGGTCCTTGGAACCTCTAACGATAGGAAAGGTTCTATCGTTGTAAGATGGACTGAATGATTGATTGTTTGTTTGAGGTTTAAGGAAAGGTCCTTGGAACCTCTAACGATAGGAAAGGTTCTATCGTTGTAAGATGGACTGAATGATTGATTGTTTGTTTGAGGTTTAAGGAAAGGTCCTTAGAACCTCTAACGATAGGAAAGGTTCTATCGTTGTAAGATGGACTGAATGATTGATTGTTTGTTTGAGGTTAAGGAAAGGTCCTTAGAACCTCTAACGATAGGAAAGGTTCTATCGTTGTAAGATGGACTGAATGATTGATTGTTTGTTTGAGGTTTAAGGACCTTTCCTTAAATGTCAAGTTGTTTTATTGGTAAAATGACAATTTAAAAGATGATTCTTTTTTTTAAGAATGCATTATGCATGTTTAGAATAAGTAAATATAACATATAAATCCACATAATAAGCAAAGTAAATCAAAACAAATCAACTTTAGGCTTGACTCACTAACGTGGAGTCCCCAGTGGAGTCGCCAAGCTGTGGCAACGTCGGGTTTTCGGGAGTCGCCACCAATCTGTTTACCTAGGTCGATTGGTCACCTTAAATATTGGTCTGCGAGAGTTCGGGGGTTCGGGAGTACGGTTACGTTAAAACAACTTTGTTAAAACGCCCAAAAATTGGCACCTTAGTTGATTTTAATTTTGTTTCGCTTTGCTTTTAAATAATTTTCAGTTAATTTAGAGATTTTAACTGAATTAGTCGAAATGTGGATTTTTAAGTTAATTTGTATAAAATTTTATACTTCCGAACCATGGACTCTGCCGAGTCATTTGGACACGGAAGATTTTGATTCCGAACCATGGACTCTGCCGAGTCATTTGGACACGGAATTTGGTGAAATTTTAAACAATTTTATCCATATTGTAAATATGGATTTTTATCTTTATATTTATTTAATTTATTTAGTTAAAAAAAAAAAGTTAATATTTTCCAAACCGTAGATCCTGCCAGATCATCCGGATATGGAAATTACTTTAATTAATTGTTAGTTATATAATTATTATTTTTATGGAATTTATTATTACTAATTTGTAAGTATTTTGTTTATGAAAATTTTAGATTTATTAATAATCTAAAAAATTTTATTTTTTATTCTTTATATTTTCTTTTCTTTTCTTTCTTTTCTTTCTTTCTTTTCTTTCTTATTGATTTTATCTTTCTTTTAGTTTTATTTTTCCTTTCTTTTCTTTCTTTTCTTTTCTTTTCTTTTTCTTTTCTTTCTTTTCTTTTTTTATCTTTTCTTTTTCTTTTCTTTCTTTTCTTTCTTTCTTTTCTTTTTTTTTTTTTATCTTTTTCTTATCTTTCTTATCTTTCTTATCTTTTTCTTATCTTTCTTTTAGTGTTTTTTTTAGTGAAAGTTATTTATTATTTAAATAATTATTCAATTTATAAAAGAAAAATAAAAATAATTGGATTTTTGAAAAATGATTTTTATTAGGCTTAATAATTAATTAAAAAAATAATCTTCTTTTAATTTTCATTTATTTATTTATTAGTAAGGGTAAAGGTGAATTAAATAAAAAAATTATATAAAGGAAAATTAATAATAATAAAGTGGGGCTTTTTGGCCATCCACTTTAAAAATAAATAATAATAAAGGTTAGCAAAGTTAATTAAATTAATTAACAACAATAATAAAAATTAGCCAAGTTTAATTAAATTAATTGATTAACAACAATAATAAAAAGTTAGTCAAGTTAATTAAATTAATTGATTAACAACAATAATAAAAAGTTAGTCAAGTTAATTAAATTAATTAATTAACAACAATAATAAAAAGTTAGTCAAGTTAATTAAATTAATTAATTAACAACAATAATAAAAAGTTGGTCAAGTTAATTAAATTAATTAATTAACAACAATAAAAGTTAGCCAAGTTAATTAAATTAATTAATTAACAACAATAAAAGTTAGCCAAGTTAATTAATTGTTAACAACAATTATAAAAGTTAGTAATAATGCAAAAATTAAAAGGTTAGTAACAATAATAGTATTAAAAGTTAGTTGTTAGTAAGTTAATAACAACAATAAAAAAAGGGGTTAGTAATAAACAAATAATAAACAAACAAGTAAAAATTAAAAGGGTTAGTAATTAATTCTGCAAGAACAAAATAAAAGGTTAGTGACCAAAGTGAAAGAAAATTGAAAAGATGAAGGATTAAATGAGAGTTGTACCCTTAAAAACTGAATTTGAAATTCTGGAAACGTGAAGAACAGAACGCACGCGCGCGGGGGGAGAGAAAAAAAAGAAAAAAAAAGGGTCAGAGAAGGTTTAGGTTTTCTGGAGAGGAAGAGAAGAGGGCCAGGGACCTAGGCTATAATTTTTTCTTTTTTCAAAACGGAGCTCTAAGCTTCATTTCTATTTTTTTTCTATGTTCAGCACAAAATTTGGGGGGCTATTTATAGAGGAAGTTTAGCTGAACTGTTGATGGATAAATTAATAAAAAAATTTCAAACTTATCTCTTAAATTGGTAAAATGACAATTTTAGTCCTTTACGTCTCTCAGCCTCAGGATAAGTTCCTGAAGCTTCTGATTTTGACAATTTTGTCGTTTTCTGTCAATTTGAGCCAAAAACGTCGGCAGGCTCAAAATTTTATGTGACAAACTACCAAATGCTCCTGGAACTTTTAGAATTTGTCAATTTTTTCCGAAACTTCTCAATTTTGTCATTTTTACCTCAAACTTTTAATTTTTTGTCATTTTTTCATGAAATTTTATTTTATTTCAAACATACACATATTCACACATATATCATTTTAAATCAAATTTTCACAAAACAAAAATATATTTTAAACTAATTAAATTTTTTTAATAATAATAGTAATATATTTTTTTTTTTTAAATTAATTTTTTTTAATAAAATTTTTTTCAAAATTTTAAAACACCCGGACGAAATTGGGTGTCAACAGCTGCCCCCCTTTGCATGCTTCATGGGACATGATGTATGCAAAGTCGTTACCAAATTTCGTCCGGCTTAGGTAGGCATTGAGAATGTTCTCGCCGCCCAAACAGTAAGGTTTAAGGAAAGGTCCTTAAAACCTCTAACGATAGGAAAGCTCCTATTGTTGTAAGATGGACTGATTGATTGATTATTTGTTTGAAGTTAAGGAAAGGTCCTTAGAACCTCTAACGATAGGAAAGCTCCTATCGTTGTAAGATGGACTGATGGATTGATTGTTTGTTTTAGGTTAAGGAAATGTCCTTAGAACCTCTAACGATAGGAAAGCTCCTATCGTTGTAAGATGGATTGATTGATTGATTATTTGTTTTCGAGGCAAAGGTTCCATCCTTAAAACCTCGGATTGATTGATTGATCTCGAGGCAAAGGTTCTATCCTTAAAACCTCGGATTGATTGATTGATCTCGAGGCAAAGGTTCTATCCTTAAAACCTCGGATTGATTGATTGATCTCGAGGCAAAGGTTCTATCCTTAAAACCTCGGATTGATTGATTGATCTCGAGGCAAAGGTTCCATCCTTAAAACCTCGAATTGATTGATTGATTGATGTCGAGGCAAAGGTTCCATCCTTAAAACCTCGGATTGATAATTGATCTCGAGGCAAAGGTTCTATCCTTAAAACCTCGGATTGATTGATTGATCTCGAGGCAAAGGTTCCATCCTTAAAACCTCGAATTGATTGATTGATGTCGAGGCAAAGGTTCCATCCTTAAAACCTTGGATTGATTGATTGATGTCGAGGCAAAGGTTCCATCCTTAAAACCTCGGATTGATAATTGATCTCGAGGCAAAGGTTCCATCCTTAAAACCCCGGATTGATTGATTGATCTCGAGGCAAAGGTTCTATCCTTAAAACCTCGGATTGATTGATTGATCTCGAGGCAAAGGTTCCATCCTTAAAACCCCGGATTGATTGATTGATGTCGAGGTAAAGGTTCCATCCTTAAAACCTCGAATTGATTGATTGATGTCGAGGCAAAGGTTCCATCCTTAAAACCTCGGATTGATAATTGATCTCGAGGCAAAGGTTCCATCCTTAAAACCCCGAATTGATTGATTGATCTCGAGGCAAAGGTTCTATCCTTAAAACCTCGGATTGATTGATTGATCTCGAGGCAAAGGTTCCATCCTTAAAACCCCGGATTGATTGATTGATGTCGAGGTAAAGGTTCCATCCTTAAAACCTCGAATTGATTGATTGATGTCGAGGTAAAGGTTCCATCCTTAAAGCCTCGAATTGATTGATTGTTTTCGAGGCAAAGGTTCCATCCTTAAAACCCCGATGATGAAAATTGATTGTTTTCGAGGCAAAGGTTCCATCCTTAAAACCCCGAATTGATGAAAATTGATTGTTTTCGAGGCAAAGGATCCATCCTTAAAACCCTGATGATGAAAATTGATTATTTTCGAGGCAAAGGTTCCATCCTTACAACCCCGATGAAAATTGATTGTTTTCGAGGCAAAGGTTCCATTCTTAAAACCCCGATGATGAAAATTGATTGTTTTCGAGGCAAAGGTTCCATCCTTAAAACCTCGGATTGATTGATTGATGTCGAGGTAAAGGTTCCATCCTTAAAACCTCGATGATGAAAATTGATTATTTTCGAGGCAAAGGTTCCATCCTTAAAACCCCGATGATGAAAATTGATTGTTTTCGAGGCAAAGGTTCCATCCTTAAAACCTCGGATTGATTGATTGATGTCGAGGTAAAGGTTCCATCCTTAAAACCTCGATGATGAAAATTGATTATTTTCGAGGCAAAGGTTCCATCCTTAAAACCCCGATGATGAAAATTGATTGTTTTCGAGGCAAAGGTTCCATCCTTAAAACCCCGGATTGATGAAAATTGGTTGTTTTTGAGGCAAAGGTTCCATCCTTAAAACCCCGGCGATGAAAATTGATTCTTTTTGAGGCAAAGGTTCCATCCTTAAAACCCCGATGATGAAAATTGATTATTTTCGAGGCAAAGGTTCCATCCTTAAAACCCTGATGATGAAAATTGATTATTTTCGAGGCAAAGGTTCCATCCTTAAAACCCTGATGATGAAAATTGATTGTTTTCGAGGCAAAGGTTCCATCCTTAAAACCCCGAATTGATGAAAATTGATTGTTTTCGAGGCAAAGGTTCCATCCTTAAAACCCCGATGATGAAAATTGATTCTTTTCAAGGCAAAGGTTCCATCCTTAAAACCCTGATGATGAAAATTGATTATTTTCGAGGCAAATGTTCCATCCTTACAACCCCGATGAAAATTGATTGTTTTCGAGGCAAAGGTTCCATCCTTAAAACCCCGATGATGAAAATTGATTGTTTTCGAGGCAAAGGTTCCATCCTTAAAACCCTGATGATGAAAATTGATTATTTTCGAGGCAAAGGTTCCATCCTTAAAACCCCGATGATGAAAATTGATTATTTTCGAGGCAAAGGTTCCATCCTTAAAACCCCGATGATGAAAATTGATTGTTTTCTAGGCAAAGGTTCCATCCTTAAAACCCCGATGATGAAAATTGATTGTTTTCGAGGCAAAGGTTCCATCCTTAAAACCCCGATGATGAAAATTGATTCTTTTCGAGGCAAAGGTTCCATCCTTAAAACCCTGATGATGAAAATTGATTGTTTTCGAGGCAAAGGTTCCATCCTTAAAACCCCGATGATGAAAATTGATTATTTTCGAGGCAAAGGTTCCATCCTAAAAACCCCGATGATGAAAATTGATTCTTTTCGAGGCAAAGGTTCCATCCTTAAAACCCCGATGATGAAAATTGATTGTGAGGCTAAGGAGCTTTCCTTAGGACCTCGAGCGAATTTATATGAAAGCAATTGAAATTGGAATAATTTTCTTCGAAAGTGTGAATTTTCATAATAGGCGAGCGCAAAGAATTAGGCTTCGATAAAACGAGTGAATCTTGATGATGACAATAACACTGACAAATTATGTAAAGGGAACGGATGTTTGGAATCAATATTCAAGGTTCATCTAATATTTTCTTCAGTAAATATAGATTCCCTTGTGAGATATGTCATCCGAATAAGGTTAAAGCTTAACCACCCCAAAATGTTATGCCTAGTAGACCTAATAGGATGCGTCTCAAGAGTAATAAAAATTACTCTTTACTCAGCCATTCCAACCTAAAGGCATTGTCCTATGGTTTTAATATCAGCATGGACGAAACTATATTATAAAAAAAAGAAATTCCCTGAAAAGAAAAACTGAAACGCGAAAGAAAATGCTGATAATAAAACTAAAGGACAAGAAAAACGGATCAGATCGCTTCTGTCTTCCACAATACTTCAACAGGATGAGTAGAGGACCATTATGGGAGTGAACTGGTCGGGAAAGACTGTCGTGTCCAGTCTATCTGAATCATTGCTGGATCTGGTTCAGGAACAAAAGCTTATATTTTATCTAGCAATTCTTCAGCAGTTGTTGCGGATATTATAATTCGCCGTGCCACTCTTGATATGAAATTCTTCTGCATAGCATAATCCATAAAAGCTATCAGATCTGTAAAGAAATTGTTAACATTTAAAAGCCCAATGGGTTTCTTATGCAAATTAAGTTGGGCCATGGAAGCAATTTGAAAGACTTCTCCCAATGTGCCAAAACCACCTGGTAGAGCGATAAAAGCATCAGCATTTAAAAGCATTTGTAACACACGCTCTTGCAAATTTTTAACCACTAATTCTTCTCCAATCGTGCCCCCAGAAACAAATTTCAAAGGTCCAGGGATGATGCCCAAAACTTGACTTCCTCCTAAAGATGCTGCTTATACTACACCTCCCATTAATCCGACACTACCTCCTCCATAAACTAAATGTATTTTTCGCTCAGCTAATACTCTACCCAAATGGTTGGCTGCCTTTAAATACTCTTCATCTTTTCCAGGAAAAGCCCCAGAAAATACACAAATACTTCGGGATTTACGAGTTGGGGTTTTCTCCATTCCTATCCTTATCCTTGTGAGAAAAGAGGATATATTTATAGAGATGAAGAGATAAGGCAATAATTTTATTTTCAAGAGTGGATACATTATTGCCAGCTATACACAGTAGTCACGAGTATGACTCTGGTCAGGTATGGGTACACTATCGTTAAAAGAGGAGGAAAATTTTCAAAATAGCTGCTAGCATGTACAGTAGTCACTACTGTAGCTTATGTCAGGAGTAGGTACGTGATTGTTGGAAGGGAAGGAAAATTTCAAAAGTGGCAGCTATATACAGTAGTCCGTGTCAGGAGTGGGTACATTATTGCCAAAGGGGAGGAAAATTTCAAAAGCGACAGCTAGCACGTACAGTAATCGTAACTATGGCTCATGTCAGGAGTGGATACATTATTACCAAAAGGGGAGGAAAATTTCAAAAGCGACAGCTAGCACGTACAGTAATCGTGACTTTGATTCTCGTCTTCCACTGGCTTTGCGTCCAGTAATGGCTTCAATGCTTTCTATGAATCGGTGATTTGCATCTTATCTAGCTTTCTCACAAACTGGCAAACAGGGTCGTTTAGGGTCAGATTCCCAAGACTGTAACGATCTCGTTCTTTTTGGAAAATTATCCATAATCCAACAACCTCAAATTGCACTATTCCGCAAGAATGCGCTTCAAGAACCTCTCGAATATCTTCTAGAGATTCCTTACGCAAGCCATTCTTAATGAATCTTATTCTATCATTACGATTTCTGGTGATCACTCCTGGAGAACGACATTTATTGCCGCAAATCCACCATCCACAATTATGACAAACGCCTAGCCTCTTTGCTCTTCTTTTTTTGGCATAAGCGCTTTTACCAAAGCCGGGCATACGGGGAAAGAACGCTTCGGGAACTTCACCAGCTGAACGAACCTTAGCTTCAATTAGCCACCGCACATTATCAGGAATGCCTTTGTGCATAAATACTCTGAATCGTTCACATCTAGCTTGATAAATCTTTTTAAGAACATTTATTGGGAAGGAAGGAAAATACTTTCGTAGGGCGGAAAGAGAAGACTCCATTGATGAAGGAGGCAAAGAAAGAAATTAGTGATTGTAGGAAACGAACATAACTAACACATATTTATAGTGACGAAAGGGATAATGCGTTTATTACACTTACAGAAGCAAGTACATTATTGTCAAAAGAAAAGACAAATGACAGCTTATATGTACAGCAATCATGACTGTGGCTCTCATCTTCCACTGATTTATGTCTAGTAACGGCTTCAATGCCTTCTATAAGTCGGGGATTTGCTTCCCATCCAGTTTTCTCACAAACTGGCAAACAGGGTCATTAAAAGTTAGATTTCCAAGACTGTAACGATCCTGTTCTTTACGGAAAGTCCACCATAAATCCATAATTTCCCATTGCACTATTTCACAAGAATGTGTTTCAAAAGTTAATAGGATATCATCCAAAGATTCCTTACGCAGGCCATTCTTGATGAATTTTCTTTTATCTTCATGATTTCTGGAGATGTATCCTAAAAAGCGACATTTAGTATTACAATTCTATCGTCCACATTTATGACAGACACCAAGCCTCTTTGCTCTTCGCTTTTTGGCATAAGCGCTTTTACCAAAGCCGGGCATACGGGGAAAGAACGCTTCTGGAACTTCACCAGCTGAACGAACCTTAGCTTCAATTAGCCACCGCACATTGTCAGGAATGCCTTTGTGCATAAAGACTCTAATCCTTTCACATCTAGCTTGGTAAATCATTTTAAGAACATTTATTGGGATGGAAGGAAAGTATTTTCGCATGGCGGAAAGAGTAGAATCCATTGATAAAAGAAGAATTTGAGAGAAGAGATGAAGAAATCAGTTATTGTAGGAAACTGAGAGTCAGAGAGTATTGTATCCGCTACTTAACCGGAAAGAAGAACACGCATTTATAGCGATGAAAGGATAACGTGTTAATTACGCTTACAGGAACAAGTATATTAAAAGAAAAGACAAATGACAGCTTATATGTACAGGAATCATGACCGTGGCTCTCATCTTCCCCTGATTTATGTCCAGTAATGGCTTCAATGCCATCTATAAGTCGGGGATTTGCTTCCCATCCAGTTTTCTTACAAACTGACAAACAGGATCGTTTAAAGTCACATTCCCAAGACTGTAACGGTTTCGTTCTTTATGGTAAGTCCTCCATAAACTGATAATTTCACCTTGCACTTTTCCACAAGAATGCGTTTCAAGAGTCTCTCGGATATCTTCCAGAGATTCCTTACGCAGGCCATTCTTAATGAATTTTCTTTTATCTTCACGATTTGTGGAGATGTATCCTAAAGAGCGACATTTAGTATTACAATTCCATCGCCCACATTTATAACACACGCCTAGTCTCTTTGCTCTTCGCCTTTTGGCATAACGGCTTTTACCTAAACCGGGCATGCGGGGCATAAATGCATCTGGAACTTCACCCGCCAGACGGACCTTAGCTTCAATTATCCACTGCACATTATCGGGAATGCCTTTGCGTGTAAAAACTCTGATTCTTTCACATCTAGCAAGGTAGATCTTTTTAAGGACTTTTATTGGAAGGGAAGGAAAGTATTTTCGCAGTGCAGAAAGAGTAGAATCCATTGATGAGAGAAGAATTTGAGAGATGATGGAAAGGAATTAGTTATTGAAGGAAACTTAGATAACCGACTGGAAGAACATGCATTTATAGCGATGAAATGGATAACGTGTCGATTACACTTACGGGAGCAAATACATTATTAAAAGAAAAATGGAAAATTTTAAATATGATAAATTGTATGTACAGTGATTGTGACTGTGGCTCACATCTTCCACTGGTTTTACGTCCAGTAACGGGATTAATGGCTTCTATGAGTCGAGGATTTGCTTCCCATCCAGTTTTCTTACAAGCTGACAAACAGGGTCGTTTAACGTCAGATTCCCGGGACTGTAACGGTTTCGTTCTTCATGAAAAATGCTCCACAAACCAAGAAGTTCACGTTGCACAGATCCACAAGAATGTGTCTCAAGAGTCAATCGGATATCATCCAATGAGTCCTTACTCAGGTCATTCTTGATGAATCGTATTTTATCTTCTCGATTATCGGAGATCATTCCTAAAGAACGACATTTAGTATTACAAGTCCACCGTCCATATTTATGGCAGACTTGTAACCTTTTCGCTCTTCGCTTTTTGGCATAAGAGCTTTTGCCTATACCAGGCATGTGAGACACAAATGCCTCTGGGATTTCACCTGCTAGACGAACCTTGGCTTCGATTAACCACCGCACATCTTCAGGGATTCCTTTGTGCATCAGAACTCTTAATCGTTCACAGCGAACTTGGTAGATCTTTTTGAGGATGTTCATTGGGAGAGAAGGGAAATACTTTCGCAAGGCAGAAAAAGTAGGATTCATTTTCTAGGAGGAAGTAAAAGAAAGAAGGGGTGAAGGAATCAGTTATTATGGGCAACTGAGAGAACCGACTTGAGAGTCACGGAGTACCGTATCCGCCGTTTAACCGGAAAAGTAGATCCTACTTCATTTTGATAGATATTTTTTTTTATCCGTTGATCCAGTCCTCGATTATTGAATCCATTGTCCGCTTTCGACAAAGTTTCAACGACAATATTTCTTGATGTCTGCCTTATCTTTGACCACAGCTATCTCTTATCTTGGATGCTGCTAAGCTAGCATCAATCCTGTCCTTCCAGGTGTAGCCTCGATTATTGAATCAATTGCCAGGCTTTTGACAATATTGTCTACTTTATATTTTTTGATATCTGCCTTATCCTTGGCTATAGCTATCTCTTATCTTGGATACTACTAGCTGACGTCAATCGTATCCTTCCAGGTGTAGCCTCGGTTATTGAATCGGTAGCCAAGCTTTTGACAATATTGTCTACTTTATCCTTGAATTCCTGATGCGGGTTGGTCCCGCATATTAGCTGTGTATCCAGTGATAGATTGGTAAGAACTGATGACATTGAGATCTCAGCTTATACTGCTGTAACTGTGCTGTGAATGTGATTCCCGTTTGGTCCTTGTTATGTAAAGGCTATGTATGCATGATATGAAATGCATGAGTGCAGAGCATGTGTAACTAATGGCTTTTTTTTGTATGGATCTAGTTCTTTATGTCTTTGTTTTACTGGATCCTCTTTGTGATGGCCTTCTTGGACTATCATTGAATCTCTTTATGCTTTCCAGCTTTTGTTCGCTGCCTCAAAAGCCCAACTCTTTTCAAAATCCTCTTTCTTTGACTTGTTCTTTGAATTTTGGCCTCAATTTCTTTAAAATTGGCCCGCCTCATAATTTATATCTCTTTCGGGTACTCATCCATTGTCATGGATTTGATACCATCAAAGGCTTTACTTTCAATGTCTGTCCTTTTTCTGGTGTCCGGGCTGACACATACTTATCCCCATGTTATAATCTGAATGATTGCTCTTCCTTGAGCTCAAGTTTTGATCCATAAGACTTGCCCCATTGTCTATTGAACTTCTTTCTTGACAGTACTATTCTTACGCTTCGTAGAGACTACTTTGCCCCCTGAATATGGTATTTATGTGGATAAAAGGTATCATCTCACCTTTGATTTAACAGAAGGTCGAGCATTTCTAGACCTTTGTGATGGCACTTGATCGTAAATTTCTCTTACAAGAACCACATCTTATTAAAGAAAGACTCAAGCTATCTCCTCACTTTTAAGTCTACACACATTAATGAATAATGGTTTGGCCTTAAAGAAAAACTTTCATCGATTTGCAAAGCTTGACAAAGTAATTTACGGTCTTTGTTTTCAATTAAAATATCCTGTCATTCTTCCCTTTCCAACTCGAAGACATAAACTGTGCAAGGCAATAAGGTAGAAACATGATTCACAAGGATAGCCTTTTAGCTGAATGAGGATGATATCGAGAGGTAAATGTTAGGTGTGAGGGAAATTAAGTTTAAATGTTTTTGCTACAATCTTTTAGCTGAATGAGAATAATATTAAGAGGTAAATATTAGGTCTAAGTAAAGTTAAGTTTGAGTGGTGTGAAAGAAGGGTATTTTAATACTACTCGTGAGCAGTATTAAATAAGGTAGAAACATGATTTGCAATGATAGTCTTTTAACTGAATGAGGATATTCGGTTTGAGAAAAGTTAAATTTAAGTGGTGTGGAAGAAGGGTATTTTAATACTACTCATGAGCAGTATTAAACAAGGTAGAAACATGATTCACAATGATAGTCTTTTAGCTGAATGAGGATGATAAGTCTGAGGAAAGTTAAATTTATGTGGTGTGAAAGAATGGTCTTTTAATACTACTCGTGAGCAGTATTAAATAAGGTAGAAACATGTTTCACAATGATAGTCTTTTGACTGAACGAGGATGTTAGGTCTGAGGAAAGTTAAGTTTAAGTGGTGTGAAAGAAGGGTCTTTTAATACTACTCGTGAGCAAATTTGATTGTGGTGAAAAACTCAATAGTGATGACCTCAACTTGCCACTCTTTCCAGAAAGTTAGACCTCATCTGTTGCCCCCCAACTATTGTGATCTTTATGCATGCTTGGTTTGAGGGTTGCTTTTGTGTTCTAAACCGCCTTTGCAGGTTTTCAGTCTAGAATCCATAGCTCACTTTTTTTGTTTTCTTTCTTTTGCTCTAGTTTGGGCCCTTTTTACCTTTTGTTTTTTTTTTTTTGTTTCCCCTTTTTTTTTGTGAGCTATGGTGATGACATATTTGATAACTCTCTTGAAGTGAGATGACTCAAGTGGCCTTGCTTGCTCGGGTTTGTTCTCAGTCCTTTTTGGTTTTGAATTTTCCCTTGTTGTTTTTTTTATGGAAGGGATGAACTTTTTCCTTTTTTTTTTGGAGTTTGTGTTATGGAGAACCGAGATCATAGCCTTCTTGAAGTAAGATGACTCAAGTGGCTTTATTTGCTTCTCAGTCTCTTTTTTTTTTTTTTGGATTTTTTTTTCTTGTTTGGATTTTCTCTTTAATGGCTTTTGATGGAAGGGAGGAACTTCTTTCCTTTGTTGGAATTTGTGTTGTGGAAAACTGAGAATTTTTTTTTGTATTGAGCATTTGTGAGAATTGGGAGGCCACTGAAGTCATTTAATATGAGAGCTAACTTCTTTGGAAGTTAATCCCGGACTCCTTGCAAGGATGTTGATAACCACTGTGAATTCTTTTTGAGGGTTGAGGTGCAACATATGAAATCCTTCTTACTAGATTTGGCAGCACTTTCAAGATCATTACTATCAAATTTTCCTTAACTTTTTATTTTCACCCACGAGTAGTATCATTTAGAAAACAAAGTATGATAGCAATAATGGATAGTATAATGGAAAGGAGTGAGAGATGGATGTAAAAACAGAATTTTTGGTAAGAAGTGATAGAATGTGTAGGTGTAATAATTGAATTTTTGGTAAAAATTGGTACAATATGTAGATGTAATAATGGAATTAAAAAGTGGTATAATGTACACGTAACATCTTTTTGTTAGAGAACAAAAAGAATTACCAGTTGTCAAAAAGTAAAGTGTGATGGCAATAATAGATAGTATAATGGCAAAGAGTGTAAAAATGGAAAGTAGTAGAATGCACGCATTACATCTTTTTGTTGTACCAGAAAGAATACCAGGTGTCCATCTAACAAAGACTACACCCTAGATTCTGGACTAAATCTAGGAGATTTTTACTATTAGATTACTTTTGCAAGCTTTCAAAGATACAAGTTTATTCAAAGGATTCCCTGTCATTCGAAAATGTATGCGGACTGTTAGGTCAGATCTGACTTGGAGCCTTTCCAAAATCAATGTAATTCCAGCTCAAAATCTTCACTTTCAATTATCAATCACATCATGGCCTAGCAACTTAGACTCGACCAACTGTTGGACCTTGAGTTTCAGCACCACAGACTTTTCAGTTACATTTGGGATTTGGGTCACACCAACTTGGAAGAGAAGGTCACTTGGCCTTTGCTACTATTGATATAGATGATAGCAGAATGCCTTCTTCAGCAAAGACTGTGATTAACTTTCCTTCAAAAATGAATTTCATTTTTTGGTGTAATGAGGAGGGAATTGCTCCGGCCATATGAATCCATGGTCTTCCCAACAGACAAGTATAAGAAGGATTAATGTCCATAACTTGGAATGTGATATGAAAGACACAAGGGCCGATCTCTATTGGCAGCTCTATTTTTCCGACGACATTTCTATTCGTCCCGTCAAATGCTTGAATAGTGATATGACTGTAGTTGAGGTATGATGAGTCTATACCAAACTTGTGTAAGGTCTCAATTGGCATTATGTTTAGAGCTGACCCATTATCAACAATAACTCTAGTCATAGTTCGATCTTTGTATTTAACCGAAATATATAGAGCCTTAGAGTGACCCCTTCCTTCTGCTGGTATCTCATCGTCAGTGAATGTGATGAGATTCTGTGCGGTGATGTTGTTGACGAGGTGGTCAAAATTATTCACTGAAATATCTGGCTCAACATAGGCCTTATTCAAGACTTTGAGGAGGGTTTCTCGATGAGCATCAGAGCTTATGAGTAGTGAAAGTATGGAGATCTTTGTTGGCAGGTGGTTTAACTGCTCCACGGCACTGTACTCACTTTGCTTCATGAGTTTGAGGAACTCAGTAGTTTGTTCATCTGTCACCTCTTGAGACATCTTTTGCTCTTTAGATGTATCTGTATCTAGAAGCTCACTTGTTGGGTCTGTGACGTTCTTATCTTGTCGAAGCTTGTACATTTGTTCTGGAGAGTAACATGGACCACTTCTAGTCATACTCCTAACTTCTAACGGAGTTGATGTGATGTTGGAAGTGTAATCATGGCTCCATGGAACAGCCTTGTCTGATTTGTAGAGGAATGACCTCGGGACTCGAGTTCTTAAAGGCTTGACAATAGATTTTGAAATTGGTATAACTAGTGGTTTTGGTGTAGCATTGACTTCCCGTTTTTTAGTGATCACATTTACATCATCATCTTTATCCGACGTAGAAATGATGAGTTGGGATGAGTCCATGAGCCTTTGTAGACTTTCACGGAATTCTGAGCATTCTTGGATAGAATGACTTTTACTGTCATGAAAGTCACACCAGTCCTCATCTTTGACTTCTTCATGTTTAAAAGAAGACTTCCGGATGATAACCCCTTCTTTTAGAAGGCATGAATATACATGCTTAAGAGGGGTTATGATATCGTTGACTGACTTCTTTATCGGCTGGTGTTCTTCTATCATATTGACTGGTTTTGCTTGATGAGGCGGCAATGGATTGTGAGTGACGTTTGGTTCATCGGAAAAGTCCAACCACTTTGACTCGATTAATTGTTGAACTATACGCTTCAATGCCATGCAGTTTTCCAAGCCATGGCCTGGAACGCCATCATGATATGGGCAGGTAATGTTAGGGTCATACCACCTTGGATATGGGGGTTTGAATGGCTTTGTAGGAATTGGACGGATAAATTGTCTTTCGATGAGTTTTGGGTATAACTCAGTATAAGTCATGGAAATTGGTGTGAAAACTTCTCTTGGTCTTGGTGCAGGTACTGGAGGAGTAGGAGCAGGTGGCCATGACTGATTAGGTCTGTTAAAAGGATAATTGTTGGGCCTATTGGAAGGATAATTATTGGGCCTATTCAGAGGATAATCATTGGGCCTATTTGGAAGGTAATTATCGGGCCCATTGGCAAAATAGGATAGGCGAGGTCCGATAGCCACCGTATCCACGAGGGGAATCCTTCTTCCGCGTCCTATTTGTTGTACTTCGTCATCTTTTCTTCTGGATGGTCCTCCTCTTTTCATAGGATTATTAAAGGATTCAGCAATATTCCCAGTCCTAATCTCATGCTCGATTCTTTCTCCAGACATGACAATGTTAGAAAAATTAGTTGCCGAATTGCCAATGAGTTCGTCATAATATAGGTACTTCAGTGTCTGGACAAACAAAGTGACCATTTCTCTTTCTGTCATGGGTGGCTGAACTTGTGCTTCTTGAATTGCTTTCGCCTTGATTAGCTCGATCAATTGTCTCATTTGTTCGGCCATACTTTCTATCTTGGACTCTATCTTTATGAGACGTCCTTCGATTTGTTCTGCCATTAATCTTATTTGGAACCGAATTGAATATCGGTGTCGAGGTCCAATTTTATCCTTTTAAAAGTAAGGTATATTTTATTAGATCCTATGTGTATGTGATTGATGCAATGGATGCATGTAGGAAAAATGAGATTATGTTTTTATCAGACTTTGTATACACGTGATTGATGTAATGGATGTATGCAACGAGATTATGTTTTTATCAGACTTTATATGCACGTGATTAATGTAATGGATGTATGCAATGAGATTATGTTTTTATCAGATTTTATATGCGTGTGATTGATGTAATGAAATGCATGCAATGAGATTATTTTTATCAGACTTTATATGCACGTGATTAATGTAATGGAATGCATGCAATGAGTGAGTTTGCTTATCCAATATCATGGAACTTCAAGACTTTTAGTTGTTATTAAAAAGACCAAAAAGTTAGCATAGTTTGATGTGTGGTTTTGATGCATGAAGAATATTTGCACAAAACAGAAGTATAACAAAAGAAAGATAAGTTTATTAATAACTTAAATAGCAATTAACAACTCATGAACTATTATGGAAAAATGAGTTAAAACCATAAATACGAAAATAAAAGTGTAGAGCAACAACACAGCATAACAAGGATATGCTTATGGCGTTGGTAAATGGGAGGAATACTATGGTTAGTTCTATGGTTAAGTGGGGAGTTCTATATGCATAAGGTGGTTTATCAAAAAGGCAAGGGATAGTTCCCGAATCCCGTCACTAAATTATAGTGACGGCCCGATTCCTTACCCTCTAGGGTTAATGTAAGGAATGGATTAATTCGAGTCGTAGCTTTTCGTGGGCCCATGCAGAGACTAACCGTCTCAGAAGGCAATACACTACTTTGCTACTTTGAAACCGGTGAAGGCTTGGAGACCATGGCCTCACAAGGACAACAACACCAATTCCGCTTAGAAAGAATCATGTTCGATTTAAGTAAGCTCGGGTATAGAGCTTCATATTGTGAATCCATAATGCATGTTTTCGCTAAGTAAATATAGCATATAAAAATCCACATAATAAGCAAAGTAAATTAAAACAAATCAACTTTAGGCTCGACTCACTAACGTCGAGTCCCCAGCGGAGTCGCCAAGCTGTGGCAACGTGCGGATCGTTTTCGGGAGTCGCCACCAATCAGTTTTCTTAGGTCGATTGGTCACCTTAAAATTGGTCTGCGAGAGTTCGGGGATCGGGAGTACGGTTACGTTAAAACAACTTTGTTAAAACGCCCAAAAATTGGCACCTTAGTTGATTTTAATTTTGTTTTGCTTTGCTTTTAAATAATTCTCAGTTAATTTTCAAAATTAGAAATTTTAACTGGATTAGTCGAAATGTGGATTTTTAAATTAATTAATTTGTATGAAATTTTATACTTCCGAACCATGGACTCTGCCGAGTCATTTGGACACGGAAGATTTGATTCCGAACCATGGACTCTGCCGAGTCATTTGGACACGGAATTTGGTGAAATTTTAAATAATTTAATCCATATTGTAAACATGGATTTTTATCTTTGTATTTATTTAATTTATTTATTTTAAAAAGTTTGATATTTTCCAAACCGTAGATCCTGCCGGATCATCCGGATATGGAAATTGATTTATCGTAATTATTTAATTCTTATTATTATGAAATTAATTTTTAAATGGTAATTCTTTTTGTTTATGAATGATTTTTAATACTAACTAAAAAAATTTATCTTTATATTTTTACTTCTTTTTTTACTTTCTTTCTTTTTCTTCTTTTTTACTTATTTTTACTTCTTTTTTTAAATTTCTTTTAATTTCTTTTCTTTTCTTTCTTTTTTTATTCTTTTCTTTCTTTCTTTTCTTTTTCTTTTCTTTTTCTTATCTTTCCTTTCTTTTCTTTATCTTATCTTTCTTTTATTTTTCTTTCTTATCTTTCTTTTCTTTTTCTTATCTTTCCTTTCTTTTCTTTATCTTATCTTTCTTTTATTTTTCTTTCTTATCTTTCTTTTATTTTTCTTGTCTTTTCTTTCTTTCTTTTCTTTTTCTTATCTTTTCTTTTATTTTTTTTATCTTTCTTTTCTTTCTTATCTTTCTTTTATTTTTCTTTCTTATCTTTCTTTTATTTTTCTTATCTTTCTTTTTTTTTTCTTGTTTACTTTTTTTGTTTTCTTGTTTAATGAAAGATATTTATTATTTTAAAGGATTACTCAATTTATAAAAGAATTAAAAAAAAATTAATAATTAATTTTTATTTAATAAGAAGTTAATTTAAAAGAATTAAAGAGTTTAAAAATAAAAATTTTGATCATGGTACGGGGCGTTGTTACTCAGCCAGACCCTCTTCACCAGGTGAAGCAGCTCAAAAGCGGGCACGAGACAGTTTCCAGCCAATATACCATGAACTAAAAATTTTTATTTTTTTTATTATTTTTTATTATTTTTTTTATTAAGAGAATCAAAAATTTTAAACAAAAGAAGAAAAGTTTTGATATTTATTTAATTTATTTTAAAAAAAGATTAAAGAAATCAAAGATTTATATGTATAAAACGTTTTTGATATTTATATGATTTTTTTTATGTTCTTTTTGTTTGCTAAAAGATTTTTATTATTACCTTTATTTGAAATCATTTGAATAAAATTTTATTTAATAAAGGAAACAAAAAAAACAACAAAAAAAAAAATGTTATATCTTTTTTTTATTATTTTGAAAGAAATAAGTAAAATATTAGCCCAAGAAAATTTTTACTCCTTTATTCTTTTTATTAATAAAGAAAATTAAAAAGTTATATTTTAATAATTAATATATTAGTCCAAAGTTTTTATTTTTAATAAAGAAAAATTTATTTATATATTTTATTTAAAAATAATTCCAAGCCATGGATCCTGACGGATCATTTGGTCATGGATTTTTAATTTTTTTTTTTTTTAAATTTAATTATTTAATTAATTATTAATTTTAATTATAATTTTATTGAATTTTTCTTGAATTTTTAATTATTATTACTTTAAAGATATATTTAAAAAACAGAATTGATTTGTATTTTTGGAATTATTTAATTATTTCTATTTATTAATTTAAAAAAAGGAATAAAAAGTCAACTTTGTTATTTTTAAAGAAATAATAAAATAAAAAAAATAAAAATAATTGGCTTTTAAAAATGATTTTTTTATTAGCCTTAATAATTAATTACAAAATAACCTTCTTTTAATTTTCATTTATTTATTTATTAGTAAAGGGTAAAGGTGAATTAAATAAAATAAAGTGGGCCTTTTTGGCCATCCATTTTAAAAATAAATAATAATAAAGGTTAGCAAAGTTGATTAAAGTAATTAACAACAATAATAGAAATTAGCCAAGTTTAATTAATTGTTAACAATAATAATAAAAAGTTAGTCAAGTTAATTAATTAACAATAATAATAAAAGGTTAGCCAAGTTAATTAATTAATAACAATAATAAAAAGTTAGCCAAGTTAATTAAATTAATTAATTAATAACAATAATAAAAAGTTAGCCAAGTTAATTAAATTAATTAATTAACAACAATAATAAAAAAAAATTAGTCAAGTTAATTAAATTAATTAATTATCAACAATAATAAAAAGTTAGTCAAGTTAATTAATTAATTAACAACAATAATAAAAAGTTAGTCAAGTTAATTAAATTAATTAATTAACAACAATAATAAAAAGTTAGTCAAGTTAATTAAATTAATTAATTAATTAACAACAATAATAAAAAGTTAGCCAAGTTAATTAAATTAATTAATTAATAACAATAATAAAAAGTTAGCCAAGTTAATTAAATTAATTAATTAATAACAATAATAAAAAGTTAGCCAAGTTAATTAAATTAATTAATTAACAACAATAATAAAAAAAAATTAGTCAAGTTAATTAAATTAATTAATTATCAACAATAATAAAAAGTTAGTCAAGTTAATTAATTAATTAACAACAATAATAAAAAGTTAGTCAAGTTAATTAAATTAATTAATTAACAACAATAATAAAAAGTTAGTCAAGTTAATTAACAAATAAATAAACAAGTAAAAATTAAAAAGGTTAGTAATTTATTCTGCAGGAACAAAAATAAAAGGTTAGTGACCAAATTGAAAGAAATTGAAAAGATGAAGTATGGAATCAAGGTTTCACCTTTCAAAACAAGTTTTTGAATCTGAAGAACAGAGACGCGAAGGCGCGCGCGAAGGGGGAGGGAGGCAGGGGCAGTTGGCGGCGCGGCGGGGCGGCGAGGCGGCGAGGCGGCGCGGCGGCGAGGCGGAGGGACGGCGGCGGCGGCGGGCAGCGAGGGGCACGGCGGAGAGAGAGAGAGAGAGAGAGAGAGAGAGAGAGAGGGAAAAGCAGTGAAAAAAAAAAAAAATTTTGCTTTCTGGGGAAGAAGGGAAGAGGACTGGGGCTAAGGGCTGTAATTTTCTCTTTTTTTTAAAACGGAGCTCTAAGTTTTTTGCTATTTTTTTTCTGTGTTCAGCACAAAATTTGGGGGGCTATTTATAGAGGAAGTTTAGCTGAACTGTTGATGGATAAATTAATAAAAAATTTGAAACTTATCTCTTAAATTGGTAAAATGACAGTTTTAGTCCTTTACGTCTCTCAGCCTCTGGATAAGTTCCTGAAGCTTCTGATTTTGACAATTTTGTCGTTTTCTGTCAATTTGAGCCAAAAACGTCGGCAGGCTCAAAATTTTATGTGACAAACTGCCAAATGCTCCTGGAACTTTCAGAATTTGTCAATTTTGCCTGAAACTTCTTAATTTTATCATTTTTACCTCAAACTTTTAAATTTTGTCATTTTTATGGAGTTTTCTTTTTTTCTTTCAAACATACACATATACACACATATATCAAATCTTCACAAAACAAAACAAAAAAATATATATATATTTTAAACTAATTAAAAAATTTAGTAATAATAATAACAATAATAATAATAATACATTTTTTTATTTAATTTTTTTTATTTAATTTTTTTTAAAATTATTTTAATGGCCGGACGAAATTGGGTGTCAACAAGGCGCCAGAGACTGGAGAATTTTTTCTTCATGCCCATCTAAAGTACTTCAGCTCAAATGTAACCACATGAACAAACCAATCGATGATTCTAATAAACAAACGAAGCACAAAGACTTTGTCCATGCCTCCTCGGCATGCAACCAACATCCGTATTCCAATCCTTGGAGCCACAAAACTATGAGATGATCACCACACGAGCTAGAGCTTTGGGATCACTTTTTATTTATTATTATTATTATTATTATTATTATTATTATTTGTCTTTTCATGCTCTTCACTTATTAACACACCATGAATAGCTTATGGCCTAAGCGCACAAGAAAAAAAAAAAGCCCTCCATGTACCACCACAACCACCATGACAATCAAAGGACTTTTCTCCAAGTCCATGACACCAATATATTTGCTGGGTCACTTTCTGGCATTGGTTAATAGTGCACCGAACTGAGTCAAGTGAGCTGTAACAAAGGAATGGCCAGAACGAAGCATGCTCTTTTCGTCCATGAAATTCACGGTAACAGCAAAACTTCAAAACCCATCACTCCATTCTTTAACGTCAGTTACCAATTAAGACGAGACTCCATAGTTTCCCATACACCCTTTTCTTATATACAGGCATCTAAATGCAGAAATACTCAAAGAAACATATGCAGTACATACATGTTTTTCTTTTTCTTTTCTTTTCTTTTTTTTCAAAAAAAAGAAAGATAGAAAAAGAAATCAGCCTCTGGCAGCAGAGAAAAGAGGCCAGCTGAGGAAGTAAATATGTTAGGAAATGTAAAGTAATTCCTATGCTACATTTCCCAGCTACTGACAAAGAGCCAATCATCTAAGATGGAAACATTCTCCAGGCATTACTCATCAGCAGAACACGCCCATACAAACAAAACTCAGAAATTTTACATCTTATGACAGTGGTAAAAATTGGATAAGAGTCCAGGATAGTATGTAGAAGATGCAAGTTCAAAAATACAAACATAGTTCATAGAGTTTAAACCAGTATGAGAATTTTAGAACTGGAAGGAAGGGTAAAAGCCTACTGTTTATCTGATGACATCCCAACAGCCTTCTCTAGATCCATCTTGCAACTTTCTCTTAAATCTTTAAGTGTGACACAACCAGCTTGCTGCAAAAAAGTGCCACTTTTTCTTATTAGATGAGTGTAGCATATTAGAATTATCAGTAAAGCAACTGCAGTTCTTTTCTTCTTCGAACTTAAATGATATAAATCTCTGATAAAGGGAGGTATTCTATCTATTTGAAAATACTTGTGTTTAATTCTCATCACTGAGGCAAGTAATCAATCCTATCATGAATGTAGCTTGAGTAAAGGAATCCAGAACTGTCACTATTGAATTCTTTAGTGAAGGATGAAAAGCACTCCAATTTCTAGATTCCAAAAGTCAAAAGCTAGATTAAGGAAATTCGACTGAGTGACATATATAGTGTTAGTGATTGTAGAGAAGTATACTCACAAGCTGGCTGCTTTCATGGACAAATATGCCCTCCATGTTAAGAAACAGGGACTTCCACTGATTGGTAAGGTCAGCTTCTAGTTTTGAAGATCTATTTGTGTTCCCTTGACCCTGAATGTCATGGTTCTTTTCTTTCCCGCATTTCTGAGCCAGGCTATTTGCTTCCCTTTGGCTCTTCTTCAACACTAGTGAAAACACAGACGGAATGGGAAAAAGAAAAAGGGAATTATCATCCCCAAAAGCTGATATGAACGATGCTTAGGTGAAAATGCATCAAAGCCAGGGTCAAGCTGACTTATGTTCATGCTAGAAACTTACCAGATAGTCGACCCTTGATATCCTGATAATGCAGGTCGGACCATATGTAAGCAGCTGTAGAAAGAAACGTAGAACAAGAACAGTGATTTACATAATATATTTAGTTGGAGGACATACAGCAGCAAAGTGATAAGATGAACTAGGAATTGCTAATGCTTACCTTTCAAGCAAAAGGAACATGAGCAGGCCTTCAGCAAGTCAACATCTCCATCCAGGTTCACACATTCATCACTCTTGAGCCCCACACATCTATGGACTTCAAATGATCTAGAGCTCTGAGACTTGGGCAACCTTAGCCACTCACTTGACCTACTGATGCCAGAACCCAGTCTGCCAACGGCAATATCCTTATTGTCATTCCCACCAATACAACTTCCTAGTCCTTCATTTGTGGTACTGCAACTTCGCTTAGCATTAGTGATGCATATTCCTTCATCTTCAGACTCTTTTCCACAGGGCTGAGATGATGTGCTCATGGAAAGACTAGAAACACCAATATGCCTCAAGCCACCCTCTATTTCCTTATTGCTGGGGCCAACTGCATCTTCAAAATCCAACAAATTAGACTTCTCTTTGGGCTCTTCAGGTTTGCCTTCATCATCCTTTGTGTCAACAAGCTTGCCTGCATCAACACAAGCAACTTTCTGTTGTGAAGCCTCCATTTCACTAGGTAAAGGAGCAGACAGCTTCTGGCTAGAGGCAGCTCCAGATTGAGTCTTGCAGTTTTCTTTCATCCACTTCACAACACCCACGTACACTGTCTCTACAAACTTCGGATCTACGTCTAAAGCACCCTCATTTTCCCCATGCCCATCTCCAGATTTTAGGGCAGTATCATCTGAAATCGCAGAAAACAGCCTTTTTGCAGGAATATTTGTTAAATCACCTAATGCAGCTCGCTCTCTTGCTAAGTCGTCGCTCGAATTGCCCTCAATCATCGCGAAAGTTTATTCTAGTGAATCCAGCAATCCCTAGCCTAGGTGACGAATCTGTGAAATTTATCGCCAAAATTCAGCGATTGAAAATAAAAAAATAAAAAAAAAACGAAGATACCAAATTAAGCAAAGAATTGCAGGACACATGAAAATGGGATAGGAAATACAAATCGGTAGAGATCGCACCCATGTGAAATGAACAGGAGAGAAGATAAACCCTAGAATAAAGAATACAGGGAAATAAAAAGGATCAAGTATCCGTACCCTAAACACTAACCTTGGCGAGCTCGAGCCGAGTCGATGGCGATTTTACTTCACGGCGGAGAAAGGAACGTATGCGAAATTTGTCTGGAGAAGACGGTGGCGAAAGCATAGAGTTTATGGCGTGAACAATATTTGCAAGGCGGTAAAGATTTGGGATTTTCGGAGCCTAACCATGACCCGCCGAGATGAATTGGATTTTGATTTTTTGGTCCAGAGAGAAACGCGCGAGAATTCAAACCTCCGAACGCCGCAGCAACACACGCGTGAAATTTATTCCGCAATAGCAAACGACGTCCCTTAACTTGACCAGGTCGAACGAGTTGGTCCCTCAACCAGAAATCAGTCTACGTTAGTCCTCAAAATTGGCAAAATATGCTGACTTAGTCCCTGAGACGAGTTGGAACGGTGTCCCATTTTTCGATCATTCAAAATGGAAGAGAAGTTGCTCGGGTTGCCCTTCCCCGAATTAGGCGTATCATCTTCAACTAAATTTAGGAACTTAGCATTTAACAGAAATCTCCTCGTCCCCAAATCGGCCTGAATTCCTTTGCCACCCATGATGTCGAATTCCTTAGGTAATTTGAGATCATCGATGAACACAAAATCAGGGCATGCGTGTTACTTTGGTCCTATACATTTTGTCCTGTTCCGATCGCTCTGGTTCATGTTGCTCTGGTTTGATATATTCTGCATGTTGCGTGTTGCTCTTCTTCGATTGTATTCTAGTTGGTTGCGTTTTTGTCTCTTGGATTGTATTCAGCCAATTTAGTCATGCTTTGATGAATTGGTTTTGATTGCAACTTCAGAAATGGCTTTGCTAAAGAAAAAGGTTGAGGCAACATCAACCTCGAAGAGAATCAATTGCAATACAGCAAAAAAAAAGAGCAATTTCCAGAGAGAATCATTTGCAGTGCAGCCAAAAGAATCAATTGCAGTGTGGCCGAAAGAATCAATTGTCGAAGAGAATCAATTACAGAGAATTGGCAGACATAATCGATTGCCAGAAGGTAGTGGTCCGCTCGTAATTCATTGAGCTTTCTTCTCATTGGAACCAAGGTAATGGGGGAAAAAAAGGAATCCCAATTCGACCTGGGGAAAGTGAATCGGAGAGAAGAACATGGGAGGTGTTGAATTGAAGTCTGGAAAGAGATAGAGGAGAGATAGAGCGGTAGAACTACTTTTCCAAATCTTTGGTGTTGTAAGGAAGTATAAGATAGTGATTCGATTTAGTCGATTCTAATGTTGGCCTTTGCTAGCTGAGTTTCACGATGGTGGTGGCAAACATGGTGGCATTGGTGGAGCTGAACAAGTTTCTTAGGCCATGCCGCTTGGAAGTGGAACTATGGCGGCTGGAAGAGAAATCGTGGAGGAGCCCATGGTGATGGCAATTGAAGAGAAGATTTATGTTTGCACTAGGGAGCAAGGTGGACAAGAAACAAGTCCATTCTCGTGTGGGCGTTCCAAAACTACAGATGCAAGAGAATAAAACAAGGCAGGTGACAATGATAACCTCACGGGCTAGCTCAGTGACAACTTCCCAAGTTCGATGACTAACTTAAACCAACTATTGGTTGAGAGACTAACTCGTCTGAGTTGGTTAAGTGAAGAGGCCCCTGTAGTATTTTGGCCTAGTAAATGAATAACAATTTTGCATTGGAATTAATGTCTTGTGCAACTTGACCCCTTTGACTTTTCAAATCGTCACAAATTAGTCTAGCCAACTCATGTACCACAACCCTGTTATCCTTATTTGAATGTTTATAGATATTGGATGCTAAAATACATAATAAGGAAAACAATACGGACTAGTAATTGTAAAGCATTCACCTTTAACACAAAAAAAAATTCTCTTAATTGCTTGATTAAATTTGTCAATTTATGTATGTATGTGATACATCCATGTAAAATGAAAAAAAAAAAAATCTGTAACATAGTAAATTAGAGAAAAAAAATAGACATGTAAAAAAGTAATAATAAGTGAAATACCTTGAAATGCCTCGATATACAGCAAAATTTCATGTGAAAATGTAATAAATCATGAAAACCTGTGCACCTCTTATTGCTCACATACAATATGCGAAATTTCACAATTTTTTATGGAATCTAAGACACTGGCTCCCACGGCTAACCACTGCCTGCTTTTGACCAAACTAGCCCTATGGCTGGTATATCGTGGCCCTACAAGGGCTACTCATCTTTGATGGCAAAGCCACATCAAATGGCAGTGCAATGAGAGGTTGTCTATTGGTGGGGGGTAGCTGAATATTACAATCAAATTTTCCTTCTATAATCTCAAATGCAAATCCCCAAATTACATCTAATTGAATTAGAGTTAAAAAAAAATCATAAACCCTAGATATTCACCTAAATCACTTTTGGTCCTTCAATTTTAGTTAACATGGGTATTGTCATCCCTCAATTTTGGTGCTGTGCAACTCAATCCTCCACCTATCTATAATAGGACATTGTATCCTGTCAAAATATTAACTTGGTCAAGCTGTCAATATGTCACATTAACTTTGCGAGATTTATGATAGTTTAGTGAAATGATTGTAAGAATTTAACGTTTTAGTCATTAAATCATAAAAATACATAACCTGAAGCACTTAAAGAGAATTAGACATAAAAGATAAAAAAGTAAATAATGCTACATTCTCCCCAAATAGCATAAATGTTTTAATAACTAATTTTGGTTTGCTCAAAATAAATGTTATTTAAAAACTAATACTACATTTAACTAATAATCATTTCAATCATATTTTGTATACAATGTAACTAATTTCTACTAAGTTTTTTCCTTGCACTACTTAGAAAAATATTTTTTTAGGCAATGTTTTAAAAATAATTTTTGACTATTCAAATTATAAAAATTTTAATTAATATCCAAGTAAGCAAATTAAACTATACTTCTGAAAATGAACACAAATTACTGTAGATGAATAGTGTAAAAGTGGAGTGAAAGTGCACTTTTCATCAACAGTGCGGTGACATTTTTTTTTTTTTTTGCTTTGTTTTTTTTGGACTAGATTGATTCTTTTTTAAGATTAATTAACTTTTCAGCAAGCATATCACGTCGTGAGTGCCAGTGTTGCAATTTTTCTAGTTTAAGCCTTTTTCACTTTTGGTTGTGGTTAAATGTGTTTCCCATCCCATGATTACTAACATTTACCATACAAGTCACTAAGTTCGACCAGTGTTACATTTTGGTCCCCAAACTTAATAATTAATTAATTTTCTTTCTATTTGCTCTCTTACTTTTTAAACTTTTTTGTTGTTTTTTTATGTACAATTTTCTAAAGTAAAATAAATTAAACACAATTTTTCTATTTCCATCATATCTTTTCATTATTGATAATTGAGTTTTGTAGCATGAGTTATTTAATTCAAAAGCTTTATGGTTTAATAAAGTAATTTAGTCCATAATTGCTAAAATTGAAAGTGAACTTTTCTAAATAAATTTCCCACCAATATTAAAAATTAGAATTTGAGTTGATAAATTTTTTTTTTAGTTAATTATTCTTTAATGGGAAAAAAATATCCATCATTTTTAAACAAGTGCAATGCTACTTTTCGATCACGACTAATCATTTTAATGATAAGAATATAATATAAAGAAAACTCAACTCCAAATTAAAATAAAGTAAAATTTTAATTGATATTTATTTTAATGGTAAATTTATCAAAAAAAAAAAAATTTACCCGCTACAAAATGGGGGTAAAAAAACCTAGTAATCACTATATAGAAATACAATTTATAATTAATTTTAGTGATTACCTAGAAACACCCTAAAAGTTGGCTCAACACCCATAAAATCAACTCTAAGTGAAAAACAAAAAAGTCAAAGCGAAACAAATTGTAACCGAGATTCTTATAGCTTGAAACCTAGAATCACCTCAACGATTAAATCAAGCTTTACTACCTTCTTTGGTTTTTGGTCTAGCTTGCTATATCCCTAACTCCTAAATCCCATTTTCCTCATATTTTCTGCTCCCATAGGTTTACCACTACCTCATTCTCCTCTGTAACCACAACCACGTCATCAATAAGTTGAAAATAAGGTGAGTCAAACTACACATCAATGCAGGAATGACACCACCCTCTCAACCTAGCCTTCAAAATCATAGTGGTCATGACCCATGATAAGATGACCAAAACACAGTTTCCAAATCATGATCACCACAAAAACAGTTATCATTGATTTAATCAACTTGTGATATGAATGCACCATGTTCACTTGCTAGATCATCGCCTACAGCACATGGTTGTAGTTGTTTTACCAGCATGGACATCATTAGCGAAAATGGGGAATGCTTAAGTTGTTGTAGCGCCATGAGTGGTGGATGGCGGAAAGATAGGTGATATAGAGGTGTAATAGGGGAAGATAAGTAAGGGACAATGGCATAGGTGCTAGACAGTAAAATTTAGAGTACAAAATAGACAAAATATGAAGCTGGGTTGCTAGACATGTAATGTTCTACTCTATTTATTGTTAGTCAACTAACGGAGTTAAGGTTAAATGGGTGAAGTACCTCAAGTTTCATAGTTAGGGGACCAAGTTACAATATGCCAAAATTTAATGACTCTTTTAAGTGAGTTGATAAAGTTTAATGGACCAAAAGTAATTTTTCCCCGATCCAAGTTAAATTGGCTCATCAAACCATGAGTCTATTGCTCTATGATTTGTCCTTACAAACGCCTGTAATCGGTTGATAACATTCACAACTGATGGAGGCTGCAGAGGAATTGAAGTTGTAGGCTTGGAAGGTTTTGTCTTAAGGGTGTGATTTTGTGTAAATCCATGTTGTTTTTCTTTTTGTGTATATATTATGTCAAATGAGGTAGCTGGAGTGACCCATTATGAGTTGCAAAGTTAGAGGACCAGCATAGATTGAGTTTGACTTAAGTGACCAATGCATATAAGTTAGCCAAGTTATGGGACTTTTTGGGTCGTTAGGCATTTTTAAATCTTTGAAGTGAAAATGTAATTGTTACCAAACCTTAGGGTAAAAATGTCAAAAAGAATGGGATAATTACAATTTACTCCTTGAGGTTTAAGTGAAATTATACTTTGCCCCCTTCTGTTTAAAAAATATACACTTTACTCTCTGCCTTTTTAATACAATCTTATAGTAACTTATGAAATCTTAATTTAAATATTACAGTATTAATTTTTCAATAATTTCAATCTATATGATTTTTTTTAAGTTAATTGACATTTTAAATTATCAATTTTTTCTTTTCGTATTTCTTCTAGTTTTTAAAATAGTATTTTTTAAATGTCAAATAATTGTTTAAAAAAAAAACTATACAAATTGAAATCGTTTGAAGATAACAACTGTATAGTCTAAATTAAAATTTCAAAAGTTGATGTTGGACTGTATTGAAATGGCAGAGGATAAAGTATATATTTTTAAAATTAGAAGGGATAAAATATAATTTCACCTAAATCTTATGAGATAAATTGTAATTAAGAGTTAGTTTGGCTCCATGACCCATTAATGAGTCAAATTTTTTTAGCTATACAAGAAAGATATCCTAGTCAGCTTGTGAAATGGGCAAAAGTTGGAAATCATTTTTTCTGGTCTTCTCTTTCAAGTTAACACCAGTGCAGAAATGGTCAGCTCCCCTCTCTGCCAATGACGATTTGAAAGGGATCCGGTTCCCCAAAGCCGGATCCATCACTCATTACCCCCATCCCGTGATTTGCATCTTCGATTTCACTTCTCTCCAACTTCTTTCACTCTTTTCTGTCGTTCATTGATATACCTTCGCGATCCATTTCTTTTTTTTTAGTTTTTGCTATGGGCTTCTTTGCTGCGTTTCAACTAATTTTTCTTACTGAGTCACCTTGCTCTTTATGGCTATCATGTATTTGAGTTTTGAGTAATGAGAGAATGGCATTCCCGGTAATTATCTCAAACTTTTGCCTATTTCGAGAGCTGAGTCTGACACTTTTTTTGACCGGTTAAAAAAATTTGAGTCATTAATGAGTCATTAAACGGAGCCAAACTACAACCGAATATCGATACAGCAACAGCGATGTGCTTTGAAGAGCGCGCCAATTTAACTACCAAAGTTCTATCCAATCAGCCTTGCGAACGCGTCAAGAGATGCACGTGCCACGTCATAGCCTCGTCGAATAAGCAAAGGCTTCCATATTTAATCGACCCATCTAATCTAAGTGATCTAGCTCTCAAGTCCCCGTCTTCACCCACGATACGGACCCGCTCGTTCGTCGCAACATGCTATTTCAATCCGTACGCAACCCGAATCAAACGCCGGAGGAGGAGGCCTCCGCTGCCAACCGCCGTATGCGGCGGCTATCGTTGCACCTCAACCCATCCCCTCCGCTGCCCGACGGTTCTCAACTCCAGGTGGTAGCTTGCGCGAAGGCTATGCTGGAGGTGGACGCTGGGTCGCTGTTGGGTTACATGAGAGGGAGGCATAGAGACATCCAAGAAAGGGTTTTGGAGTTCTTCAAGTCGAGGCCGGATTTGCAGACCCCAATCGAAATTTCCATGGCGAAGCATAGGGAGCTCTGTATGCGGCAGCTTCTGGCGCTTGTGAGGGAGGCCGGAATCAGGCCTTTGAAGTACGTTATCGAAGATCCGGCAAAGTATTTCGCCGTTGCTGAAGTAGTTGGCAGCGTGGACATGTCGCTTGGGATCAAGATGGGTGTACAATACAGGTATCAGATTTCCACTGCGGGTTTGTTTTTGTTTTTTGTCTTTTTTGGCTGAAGTACACATTGCTCTATAAGTGCTCACTAGATTGCTTGGATGGTTTTAGCTTCAATTCTGCGATCTCTACTTGTGGGTTAAAAGTTTAGTATTTGAAATGTGATCTTGGTAAAGGTTTGAAAATATTTTGAAGTGATTGTCTGCTTCAATTTTGTTCTAATTTGGTTATATGTTTTTCTTATGGTACAGTCTTTGGGGAGGTTCTGTGATCAACTTAGGAACGAAGAAACACCGGGATAAGTATTTTGAGGGCATTGACAATTTGGAGTACCCTGGTTGTTTTGCTATGACAGAATTACATCACGGTAAGTGCTTTTTCAGTGATGAATTGAATGAGAATGCATTCCACGAGCACATTAACAGAAAATTATGTGGTGTTTTTTTTTAAATGAAAATATGGAGGTTTGATACTTTTAACGGTATTATTTTATTGATAAGTACCTGTTTATGGTTTTGAGTCCTTACTTGCATAATGCATCTACTATCATGATGTCTGTTTCTCCCACATAATGTTATCCATTTTCCAGCCGTACTGAAATAAGTTGCCAATTTTTTGCCCAAAGGCTCAAATGTTCAGGGTCTTCAAACTGTTGCAACATTTGATCCTATCACTGACGAATTTGTGATCAACACTCCGAATGATGGAGCTATTAAATGGTGGATTGGGAATGCGGCAGTTCATGGCAAGTTTGCCACTGTTTTCGCCAGGCTGATGTTGCCAACACATGACCGAAAAGGAGTCTCTGACATGGGAGTTCATGCCTTTATTGTTCCAATAAGGGATTTAAAGACCCATGAACCTCTTCCGGGTATCGAAATTAATGATTGTGGTCACAAGGTTGGCTTGAATGGGGTGGATAATGGAGCACTAAGATTCCGCTTAGTGAGAATACCCCGAGATAATCTTCTCAACCGTTTTGGGGATGTTTCTCGGGATGGAAAATACACAAGTAGTCTTCCAACTATAAATAAACGATTTGCCGCTACCCTAGGGGAACTTGTTGGTGGAAGGGTTGGCCTTGCATATTCTTCAGTAAGTGTTCTCAAAGTTGCTGTGACTATTGCTGTAAGGTACTCTTTACTACGCCAGCAGTTTGGTCCTCCCAGGCAGCCTGAAGTAAGCATTCTTGACTACCAGTCCCACCAGCACAAGCTCATGCCAATGCTGGCTTCAACCTATGCATTTCATTTTGCTACATTGAATTTGGTGGATAAGTATTCAGAGATGAAGAAGACTCATGATGAGCAATTGGTTGGAGATGTTCATGCACTTTCAGCAGGTCTCAAGTCCTATGTGACATCATATACAGCAAAGTCATTGAGTATCTGCAGAGAAGCCTGTGGAGGCCATGGCTATGCTGCTGTGAATCGCTTTGGAAGCTTGAGGAATGATCATGACATTTTCCAGACATTTGAAGGAGACAACACAGTGCTTCTACAACAGGTTCTGAAGACAAAATTGTCTTATACTTCATTTACTTTCATTGGGAATTTATTGACGTGGTAGGCACGGGAAAAAAATACCAATACTGTAGTCAAATGAAATGAGCAGGAGGAATCCTCAGACAGGCTAGGGTCTTGGTTGGTTGCTCTTTAGGGATGTTCATCACTTCTCTTATGTCTGGACAAAGTGTAATCAAGCTAAAGCTTTGAAATCCTGATATTCTCTATAAATTTGGATGCTTATGCTTTCTGTCAAATATAGGTAGCTGGTGATCTTTTGAAGCAATACAAAGAGAAGTTCCAAGGTGGGACACTTGCAGTCACCTGGAATTACTTGAGGGATTCTATGAATTCATACTTATCTCAGCCAAATCCTGTAACTGCTCGTTGGGAAGGTGCAGACCACTTGCGAGATCCTAAATTCCAATTAGATGCCTTTAGGGTGAGAATGCTCGTGGTTTATAACATTAAGCTTATTGTACCTCGTCTTTTTCTATCTTTCAGTGACATATTTATTTTTGTGAGTCAGTATCGCACATCAAGGTTGCTTCAGAGTGTTGCTGTACGGCTGCAAAAGCACTCTAAAGCTCTTGGTAGCTTTGGTGCTTGGAATCGATGCTTGAATCATCTTCTCACACTCGCAGAGTCTCATATTGAGTCTGTCATCCTTGCCAAGTTCATTGATGCTGTGAAGAAGTAAGTCCTAAGTTCAGCTAAAGAAATTATTCCCTTATCTGAGATATGGTTATTTAATTCTAATGGGGATTTGATTCTCTTGTCAGCTGTCCTGATGCAAGTACTCGATCAGCTCTGAAACTAGTATGTGATCTTTATGCCTTGGATCGAATATGGAAGGATATAGGGACCTACCGAAATGTTGATTATGTAGCACCTAACAAAGCAAAGGTATTTATTTACTATTTTATTTTCAGAAGTTATCTATGAGTCATCATCAGAAAACAAAAGGAAAAGCTTGGGTATCTACGGAAAATAGGTCCTTTAACATTTTGTGCCCTTGCCATTATGAAAAGAAACAATATCATGATTCATGACTTGCTTCCCCGAAATGGACTCTGGCAGTAGGGAATATTATGTTTGGGCGTTTATTTGTTACTAAAAGCATTTTATTTTTGTTAGAGCATCCAACAAAAACCAGAGGGCTGGCACTAGATAGAAAGGGCTGACTATAACATAAAGCTTCAACACATCCCTAAACATTTAACCATGTGGGGTTCTACCACTACCACACTTTGGCTGTGGGTTATTAAAGCCTGCGCAAGAACAATAAATGAAGCAACAGCAAAGCGGGTACCCTGTAAAAAAGACACATAAAACAAAATTGGCTATTGTAAATGGTTTCTTGCCAAACTATAAAAGCTCCAGCAGAACACACTCACTTAACCACTTGACCATGCAGAATTAGACCCCTTAACAGCTGATCACTATAGTTTTGTATGAGACTGTAACTCAGGCTAACGCATCCAATGTTGTGTGTCGTAATCATGCAGGCAATCCACAAACTCACAGAATACCTTAGTTTCCAAGTGAGAAATGTAGCAAGGGAACTCGTGGATGCGTTTGATATTCCAGATCAGATTACAAGGGCTCCAATTGCCATGCAGTCAGAAGCATATGCTCAATACACGCAGTACGCGGGGTTCTAACCCAAGAGACCCTACATGACAGAAAGTAGTGATGGCTGCTTTTTATATGATGATGAAAGCCATTGCTAATAGATTCATTCACATACTTTTTCAAGTTTTTTCTTCCCAGCTAAATATTCAGAATCAGCAGCTTGATTTGGACCTCTTTTTCTTGTCATCAAGGAGAAGAATGGGAAGATTGATAATCAGAAAAAGTGCTGCAACATGTATTTGGATATAGGTAAACGTAATGTTTCTTATACTAATCAAAGTGCTATTCGCTTGGGGTGGTTGAAGAGGAAAAATTGATTCAGGACGTGAAGAATGTTCAGAAACTTGTCGGGTAAGGTTACATCCACTCAGTTGATATAGTCAGATGATGAGAATTACAATAGAGTGTCTTCAAGTTTAGGCAATGAGTCCTGTCAGAAGATGAAAATGAGGGGTATTCAGCTATTCTCCACTCTTTAGTGGGTTAGTTCTAGAACACGTATAAAGAGTTAGAAACGAGCAATTTATTCACTTCTGTTGGAGAATTTGTCCCATGACAATCAAAACCGATGAAGTTTGTTGGTCTGTCTATGATACATACAGGTCGAGGAGAATGAGATGGTACAAATGAAATAGTTTCTTTCACGAGTCAGGTTTGAATACCATTTAAGAATCTTACTTCAGGTTTTTCCTTTTTTTTTTTCTCCCTTGTAGCATGTCTTTACATGATATTTCTAAGTGGTGAATAAGAATAACAATCAACAAACTTTGTTTTTTTTTTTTTTTAAGTTTCAGTTACACTCATGAAAAGGCAGAGAATGGCGAGTACTGATGCATGTAAAAGAAGAAATGGAAAAAAGGGGAAGACGAACAGAAGCGTTACAAAAAGAGTAAAACAAATGGCGGGAAAAGTTGGAGGAAAAATAGGCGTGACAGGGAGGAAGAGGAGGGGATTTCGACTGAAAAATAATAAAGAAAGATATTTTAGGTACTGGACAATATAAAATTTTGATATTAAGAATTACAAGGAAAAATAAGGAAAGAAATATACCCTTAACAAGCTCCATAGAGACCCGTTAACATAACCATAGCATATATAACATGTCGTCCAACTTTAATATGTTACAGATCAAAGAAATACAACAAAAACAAGGCACTACATGGTACTTCTAGGAGTATATATTGGAATTTTCTGATGTACTCCTTATGATTGTGTGTGTGTGTCCTGCTCTATACCTTTTACCTTTATTAAAACTTGGCAACCTCAAACGTGTCCTGCTGCCTCCTGTACAACCTTAGATCTCGCCCTGTTAATTTGCTCTATCCCGCATCCTCCATCTGACCCATCCAATGTTGTCGTTCTTGGTGTAGCCAGCCATCAGGAACGTCAAATAACTGAAACATGACAAAGATGCGCTGGCCAGAGTCGTGGCTGGTGTCAGTCGTGGCGTTGATGATGTTGGTCGGGATTTTGGGGTTGGTTTTCTGATGGGAGTGAGACAGCGTGGTGTCAGATTGCGGGGTAGGGGCAAGGGCCAAATGGTGGTGATATTTGTTTGCCGCAGTTGGTGTTAGGTTCTGACAGGAAATAAGGTTTGGACTCGAACCTTTCTGCTATTCCTCATTTCTTTTTACTTTTTTCTCATTAAGTCCCCACTGTTTTTTTAGTGTGTGTGTGTATGTAAGTGGTAACCAATGCCTACAAAATCATAAAGTTATATGTATAAAAAAAATTTAAGAATAATTTTGATATGAAATTATAACATGTACAAATACATAAACATAATTGCAGAAACATATAATCACATATATATATAAAAGAATAAATTCATTTATACAAATAATCATGAACATAAAATTCATGTTTAATATATAATAATAAAATTAGTAAATGTTACATAAATATTCAAATGATTGAACTTGTACATATAATTGAATATATCTGTAACAATTTTCAGAATTTTATTTATATATATGTCTTATTTGTACATATCTCTAACTTTCTTTTTAGATTTGATTCATATATATCTGTCATTTGATTTGTACATATCTTAGATTTTGGTGGGAAGAGTATTTAGGAATGTTTGCATTTGTTGCTTTTTTCTTTTACATTCAGTGACGATTTTGTGATCTTATATATATATAGCACATATCTCTAAACTTATCTATACATCATGTTTATACATATCTATCATTAAATTTGTACATATTATTATTGTGTTTCAAGTGGTGAGTTGCATGAGACTCAATTTTACAACAACATTTTACTTTAATGATACATTTGCTATTTGTTCATTAGTTCAAGTGTAGATTTACATTAACAGTTATAGTTCAGATTAGATGGTGCAAATTAGCCTTTTGACTATTGTCTTAGTTGCTTACTTTAAGCCGTGTACACTACCATGTCAGATTTCTATTACTGACAAATGGAAATTTTTAGGAGGTTCAAATTTGCAACAACATGTTAGTTTAATGTTGCTTTTTCTACCTACATTAGTTTATATGTAGATTAGCACCAAATGGTATAGTTGGATGGTGCAATTTAGGGTGTGTTTAGTTCTAGAAAATTTTCTAAAAATTGGAAAATGAAAAGAAAATGTGTTTAGTTTATTGATTTTTGTTTTAAATTTTATAAGAAAACAATTTTTCATTTTATTAATAATTAGAAAACTTCCTTTTACTTGTTTTCCATTTTTCAAAAATTAGAAAACATGCTTTTCAATTCATTAAAAGTTTCGATCAAGTCTCGATACCCTTCTCTCTCGGTCGAACAAAGCTCCAGCCATGGTGTCTTTGATCCAATTCCTTGCCATCCAATTCCCGCCTTACCTCTCCTGCCGTCGCTGCCGAACAATGTCTCTCTCGTCGTCACCACCTACCAACCTCCCCGTCTTCGCCGCCAAACCAATATCGTGGAACTTCTCTACCGCCGGACTCCTCTGTCTCCTCAACTTCTTTGGTTTAATAAATCCCTAAATCCCTTCCTCTCTCATTTAATTAAGGCAACTAATCTAGCCTCAAGGCATGCATTGATCCATTGGGACCAATAGTAGCGGAATCGGAGCTGTTTGATAGCAAAATCAGTGGTGAGTGTCAAGCGATTCGGAATGACTGAGATGGTGGTGTAGATGTAAGGAATAGAAAAGATGGGGGCTTAAGTGAAAAAGAGCTAAAAGCTAGGGGCAAGATTTACACCCAATTCGTTTTAACTTAGTCAACTTAATCTAAAATTGTTTTAAATCTTTTTCAACTAGAACCAATTTCATTTGAAAGTCAATATTATATAGGTGTAATAATTCATTTACAACAAAATTTTTATGATGTTATTAAATTTCTATAAAATTTTCTTTTTTAGTGTTTAAAAAAGAAAAATTCATAAAAAATTAATAGTATTATAAAAATTTTACAATCAATGGATTATTTTACCTAAATAATATTGATTTTCAAATAAAATTAGTTTCAAGTAAAAAATATGTAAACATAAAAATAAGTTATTTTGAATTAAGTTGACTTAAGTTAAAACGAATTGGCCCTTAGATTTTGTCGTTTTAACTTTTGAAGCTGATAGACTTGGGAAAATCTGTAATTATAGTTTATAAACTTTCTTTTAACGTTCAACTGAGGCACTGAACTTTTTTCAATGTTGTGTGTATATATGTAATCATCTTTAATTGTTTTAAAACAACTAAACATATTTTCTAAAAAATAATTTGGAAAATTGTACATAGAAAATAAAAATTAGAACCATAAAATGAAAATGAAAACTGTTTTCCATAACCGAACGCTACCTTAATCTTTCTGAATTTTTTTCCTGTTACAAAGTAGTTAATTGAGAACCTAAAAAGGAATTTCCCTCAATGTTTTCCACTTTTCTTTTTTCTTAGGCTGTCTCAAACGGAATAATAAATCTTTACTCGTGTTCCTTAATTCTTGACAGATACGTAATACAATAACTTTAGAGTCTCTTTGAAAAATTTAAAAATATCAGCATTATATGGTCCAGTGATTAACACTTCATCAGTACTTGATAAAGTTAGGAAAAATAAAGATTTGCTGCTAATTTGTCAGTGGGAGGGCATATGCTTCCCAAGTCACTGAGGATCTGTAGAAAAGGCTGTGGAGGCCATGGATATGGCACTGTCAATCGCCATGCAGTTGAAAGCATATGCTCAATATATACAATCTGTGGGGTTCTAACACAAGCCCAGGGGCATGTTTTTTGCAGTTGCTCAGCACCATCTTATATCACGAAAGGGTTGATGGTTTTTTATCAAACAATGGTGAAAGCCAACAAGTTCTTCGGATTCAGAATAATTGGAAGATTGATTGATGGCAGAAAAGTGTTTGTAATGTGCATCTGTTACCAAATGTATTGTGATATAGATTTGGGGATGTGCATCTGTTTGAAGTTTTGAGCAGAAATTGCTTTGTGATTACTGCAAAACCATCAATCCATCCATCCTTCCTCACGGCGCATTGAGCTAAAAATGGAGAGGCACTTTTAAAAGGGAAAGTTACAATTATCTTATGAGATTTACCCTAACATACAATTTACTCCATTTATTCTTAAAAATCTATACTTTACCCATTGATTTTTTTATACTGTTCAATAACAAATTCTTAAACTGTAATTTAAATTGTATAATAGTCATCTTCTAGTAATGTCGGTCTCTCCAATAATTTTGTTTATAGTTAATAGATATTTTAAATTATTATTTTTTCTCTATAAATATATTTTTTTACTGTAGATGCTTATTAATATTTTTTAAAATTAAATTTAAGATTTCAGAAGTTGTTTGTTAGACACTGTAAATGAAGTAAGGGGTGGCAAAGTGTAGGTTAGATCAAAATAAAGGGGCTATTGTAATTTACCCCTTTTGAAACCACCACAGAAAGTGAAGCCGTGAAGGGGAAAATAGAAAATAAGACTGGCCCATGCAGGTCTCGAACCTGCGACCTTCGCGTTATTAGCACGACGCTCTAACCAACTGAGCTAATAGGCCAGATGACAGCACTTAGACTTTGTATATATTTATTTTAATTTAGTTATTTCTAGGAAAATTCTCCACTATCAGAGTTAAACCGGCCATTCGCAGCAGCAAACTAAAATACAAACTTGCACTGGTCTTAAAATGATAGGTACACCCTTTGCATTTCAACCAAAAAAAAAAATGCTTATATTTGCATAAAAGACAGTGACTCATTTCGTAGATGAATTTTCTTTCTCTTTTTTTTTTTCCCTTAATTTGCTATGTTAGGTCATAATTAAATTTCATCAGTATTACAAACAATCCTTTCTGTAATGATTCTAAGTTTCTATGATTCTCTGAGCTCTAATTTGAGATGCATGAAGAGAAATGAAGACACTTGAGATGTTCATCATGACATGAAAAGTGGATAAAATAATTGAAATTGTTTTTTAAACTCTTTTTTTTAACAGCTAAATGAAACAAATTTCATGGTTTCAGCATGAGTAAGACTTGTGAAAAAGAACTTTATTTCAAAGAAAAAGCAAAACAACGGTCCAAAGATTTAAAAGAAAAATAAATTAGAGGAGAGGCTTTTTTTTCTTTCGAACAACAAAAACAATTCACGTATTAATACACAACAGCAATCTTTTTCAAATACATCATCCTATTATTACTCCTTAAGTCATGCCTCAAAAAGTCCCACTTTTGAATATAGATACCAAGAAGAGGCGACAGAGACAGAGACTAGAAGGGCAACATCTTCAACAGAGTTTTCGTGTTGAACAAGTATTTATGAGTAAGAGTCAGCGGTGAAACGATGCTTTATCCCTATGTCCTCTAATAACCATTGATTCTACAACTCAGTCCCCACCAGATTTTTCTTTCCTGTTTCTTCTCAAATTTTTTTTTCTTTCTATTCCTCTCCTAATCTGCTGCTATACTTTGTTTTGCCTCTGAATACAGAGGGAAAAAGGTCAATTCTTCTGACCTAATTGCAATATACAGTTTCTTGAGGCTCAAGCACTTGGTGAGCTACTCGCAGAAGCTGTGCCTTTGCGGTATGCAATCTTCATGCTCTACTCTTGTTCCAGCACACGAATAGCCCTTCCTGAATTTGCTCTCCATCTTGCTTCTTACTTCCACAGCAACAGAAAAGATGGCACATACCGGTCTGTGGTCCGAGAATCTTGATTCTCCCCGGACATAGGAGAACTGATCAATGCCTTTGCCGTGCCAAAGTATCCTATCACACCTGAACTCAAGCTCACGTTGACAAGATCTTATTAGAATGAGGAGTCAAAATCAAACTAGCTCAATGATGATAACCATGAGTTCAAAAGCGATCATGGAACTGAAGGACAGACAAGATACCAGGCAGGAGTTCGGCGTTTCTTCTTTGATTTAGTTGTTTCTCCTGCATACGAGTCTGAATTCTGGGAATATTTGTAAGTAGGAGCAAAGAATATCCTTCCTTCTTGGAAGCCACTGAAGACCCTTGCCGCTTCTCTTTCTATGTTTAGCTATTCCCAGAACTGAGTCAGGAAAGTTCAAATATTTTGGACTAAAGCTATGTTTTGGTAGCTCGTAGAAAAAGTTATCACCTGATCTTTCTTTAGCAAACTGTTCCAATCATTTTGTTCCAAAATCGCCCTAGCTTCCTCGTAGCTCAAAGCAATCCTGTAATTCAAATCCCCGAACCAAAATACTCGACTGGAACACAATTCAAAACTCACATAAGCTGCTTGAAGCATGAGAAGAAATCAATTTGAGGAGGTAAAAAAGGGCGTTGAAACATTCTGTAACATACTCGTGATCTATTATCTTCTCTGGAGCTCGCTGATTAATGCTTCTGCAAACTTTGGGGAACTGTGTGCTCTTGAGGATCTCAGCAACATCGGCATTTCTCCTGACCTCATCACCTTCTTTCTCACCCGAAGCCAAGTGGCTGCACACGAAGCAAAAGCTCGTTTGATGCAAGGTCATGCTTATTGATATACACCCCTGCAATATTATCTCACTATAAATAAAAAAGAAATAGCGTCATTTAGTTTTGGTTGTTCACTTCTATCTGTTGTCAAATGATATTATCAACACTAATGCCTCTACCACCAATGATTTTCTTAGCTTTAACTCAATCAAGTGAATGACAGAAGGATGCATACACTACCTTGTTTCCCAGTCTTCCCATTATTCCTGTCCCGACGGAGGAGACTCTAAGGTGGGCGATGTATGGCACCAACTCCTTTCGAGCCCAAACAGTTAGGAAAATTCCAACCATCTGCTTGCTAGATATTAGATAGTAACTCATCTGGCTAGTGGACAATTGCTCAGAATTAATACTGGGAAGTACAGAAAGCAAATCCTCATCTAGTCTAGGACCGGAGAGATCAGTAAGCTTCCTTAGCCTAGATGGTGATTCAACAGGACAGTTGCAAGTCTTGAGAAGGCTGCTATCAACTCTGAAGTTCTTGCTCATGACTTTGAGAGAGGGCTTTTGGAAGAAGGGTAGACTGGCTGGTGGTTTAAAATCCTTCTGGTTGCTGTTGGGAAGTCTGCAGGCTAGAGAATCATGTTGTGGTCTATTAAGTGCTTGGCCCATAAGGGATAGCCATTTAGCTGCAGGCTCGTTGTCTTCGAGCACAAGTATGTTTCCTGCATTCAGGGGCACAATTTCCTGGAATCTGAGAAGGTAAGGAATAAGTCAAGGATGATCACTATGCCGGGTTTCATCATTCCAGAACAAATGTTGTTCGATAACTCTGTATGACAATACTGAGATAGATAGGTATAATAAAATGAGTGAAAACAAGGTATCCATCCTAGCATAAGCATACCCACAGACATAGATATCTGCAGTGCCTTCCATCAGCAAGAAATCTTCCAAGTCCAAGTCCTTACTAGGTGCCTTCCCTCCCACGTTCCACGTCAAAACAAAAATCCTACAACACCAAACACGAGTACTTAAGCTGTAAGAGACGATAACCCTGATTAAGAAGAAGCATGTTCAATCAACTAATATTGGAAAGGCTAGCTAGTTTAGTACCGGAAATCTTTGATTTCAGTCGGTGGAGCCATAGATGAGACGTCTAGACCTTCAATTTCAGCACTTGTTTGTCTTTCTGAAATTAGATGAGGAATTAGCTTCAGGGTATTTCTTTTCTTTTCTTCCGGCTTCTAGACTCTGCAACTAACAATTACTATTTTCCAAGTGACAAGGACTAGGAGTCAACATCTAAGTTTCCGGAATTGCACTTTCATGCCTTATGGAATAAAAAATAATGTTAAAATCGAAACTATCTTTTTGTTAGGTAAGCTACCATACCAACAGATCATTTGGGGAATTATAGTGTTCCGGGTTTTGCCAACGAAGCTCTTAAAGCAATCAAAGTTCCCAGTTCTCAAAATCTTAATGCAAATAATAGATTAAATTAATTTCTTCTCATATTTGGGCAAGAAAAAGATTATGGCTCTGAAAAAATTTACCTGAGCAACTTTTCCTGATGATTGGAGGTCCCTCCAGAAATCTTTTCCCTCTTGATTCAGTCTTCTTTTCTGAACCAATCAACAATGTTAGGAAAAGCAAGCAAACGAACACGCAAGGTATGTTGAAACCATAAAACAAATAAAGCCCTGAAAAACGACAGAATTAAAACAATCAAACCACAAATCAGTTCACCTGGGAAAACTGAATTGAAATCTGATCTGGGTTCATCTTCTTCTGACAAAGTTCCTGATCTTCTCTTGAAAATATTCGGGAAGTTGTACTTTTAATTTATTGGAACAAGATAAAAGGAAAAAGGAATCAAAATCACCATCTCAACAATTGTTTCCTTAAACTTCAAGCTACCGGGTCATTGTATAGCTTTAAGAAATTCGCAAAAAAAATAATAAAATAAAATAAAAAGTGAAAATAAAAGAAAACCGAAATTCAAGATTCTGACTAATCAATTACCTTATTTTTCTTGTCGGTCTTCGCAGAATCACGGAGAGAGGAACTACTGGTGGGGTTGGTGGTGGCGCCGGTTGTACCACTTGCGTCGGTCATCTCCAACTTGTTATTCGATTTCGATTCCCTTCATTAATTCCAGAAAAAAATAGAGGGAATATTTTAATTTTGGAGTTTTCCAATAATTTGTTCAGCCGGAATCGGGAAAGGATTGATGAAAAGGTGCGGATGAAGAGAAAAGAGGGGGAAAATGCTGTGGATGTTTCTCTCTATGGAGGCCGATGTGAATTTCTTTTTTATTTTCTTTTTCCTTGTCCCAGGGAAAAAAATTATAAGGTTTTTTGTTTTGAAGATAGTGGCAAAAAGGAAAATGGTAATCTGTTTCAAAAGGATCAGAATTTGGCGCCAAGGCTTTCGGGAGAGACGAGTGGGAAAAGAAGAAGAGAAAGAGAAGGAGAGACGGTTATGGCCGCGTGTTATCCACGCAAGCCGCGTCAACGGGAGTTGACAATTGGAGGTAAATAGCAAATCTAGGTGGCAGGGTCCATTATATGTATAAAAAATGATTTTTTAAGTAATAAATTCCGCATATAGGACAGGCCACACAAAGTATAAAAAAAAAACTACAAAAGGGGTAAATCCTAGCAAGGCTATTATATTACGTGTGTTCAAATAGACATATTGCCATTTTCAGCCAAAAAAAAAAAATTTGCATTTTATACTCCCAGGTGAGAGAGAGCTGACCAAGTGCCAGTGGGGCACCAACCTGGAAAGTTGTTTGATGCAAATATGTAATTGCATATATGCATGTACATGTTAGACAAACTAATAAAATCTATGTATGTTCTCTTAACTTTTATGCTTATTCTGAGGTATTTTCTTAACTTAGTTGGTGCCATCATAAAATCTCTTAATTTATATATCATGTTCAATTCATTTTGGTGGTAGTCAACAGACAATTCATGATGCAAAGGCATCATTTGCAGTAAATTATGGATCACACTAAGGTTTTTGAGCGGAATTGCTATTTTGTCTTCGAATGATTGTTGGATGGTTTTGTTAGGAATGAAATATGACACTCCTTTTGTCCCATAATCTTTACCCCATATTCTTTTTGGGGTTGTCCCAAATTCTTTGTACAATTTCTTTTTTTTAGTAACGTTTACTAAACAACTTTACAATTATACTCCTCCCCATCTACTCTTCTTTTGTTTGTTTTGAACATGCTCTGTTTCTTCGATCCCCTTGTTGGCCACCGCCCACATGGTTAAGGTGGCCAATTAGGGCAATGGGCGGTGGGGATAAGAGATCAGGGCAGCAAGTGACAGGGTACATCAGAAGCAAGAGGCGATAAGGCGATGGGGTGACAAAGTGACAACGCAAGGACATTGAGGAGCCCAAATCGACGAGATTAGAAGAAGATTGAAGGGGTTTAGGCTGAGAATTTGTGATCGGCAATGATTGATTTGATGAGGGCAAAGGCAAAAGCTAGGAGGTGGAAGCCAAGATTGTTACTTGGGGAGAGATTAGTACTCCGGAACGAGGTGATGAGGACATAAGCAAGGAGGTTGAAGACCCGTCGGAGGCGGTGAAATGTGGTTGCGTTGCTGGGTGGGGATTCGACGATGGTTGTGCTGCTGGAATCACGGTGAATTGAGGATGAGGCAGAGTCACAAGGTTGAGCAAATATGAGATTTTTGTTTGAATCATCTACATTTGAGATGTCCGAGAGAAAAGGAATGGGAGGGTAGAATTGTCCAATATGTGAAAATTGTTACTCACCTAAAAAAATTGTGCAAAGTCAAACATTACGGTCAATGTGGAATGAAGAGAGTATGTGTTATCTTTTAGGAGTGAAGAATAACATGAGAATTTATTTATCCATTGCTATGTGTGCTTCTATTGACCGTACAATGCAAACAAATTGTTAGAAAGACGAGGGCAACTAGCTTGATTTTTTTTTTCCAATGTATTTTTTTTGTATGTGTAACTATCTGAGAAGCGGATATGATGGAGGTAAAAGATGGATAAGATTCATTTTGGAGGTGCTCCTGCTAAAAGCAATCCACTAAGATAATATAGGTTTTGCTAGTACTTTATACTATCACATTAGTGATTTCCATTGAAAATAACAAAGAAACTAATAAAAGAGAGCTGTATAGGATATGATTTATGACTAAGAGACTTCATAATGACACCAAATCAAGTAAGAGATGACTTTAGGACAATTATAAAAGTTAGGGGACCAAATATAGATTTTATCCCCACACAAGAGCATGTATGTGTGTAAATCTTTGGTTCTAGTAGTATGTGAGTGAGTTTAAATAATACACATGTTTAGTTCAAAGATTGTTAATATCATTACAAAGTAAGATTATGAGAAAATATATGATTCCATAAAAATTTAATTTTAACCCTCATGCTTGGTTCATACATCACAAAAAATAATGAATGTAACCTTCTCAGATTTGGTTGAGTTATTTGTTATTTTCTTTAACTTTGGTGCAATAACTAAAATAACATTTCCAAATTTTTGGAAGCACATTTATAGATTATATAAAATTTTAGTGACTGATTTGTAAATTTCTTAAAACTTCACTCTTCTAGTTGTAAGGACCAGACTTAACCCTTTATCTCATTAACTCGTTTCATATGAAGTCACTTGACACTAACTCCGTTAAGTTTTTAACAATGCAATCATCTGCTTGTAAGATTTTAAAGACCTAAATTAAAACTTAAATAATTTTAAGCACTTAATAGTAAGGGAAAATTAAAATTTTCCCCTTGAGGTTTAGGTGAAATTATACTTTACCCCCTCATATTTGGGAAATACACACTTTGCCTCCCTGTTTGTTTAATATAGTCCAACAACAACTTCTGAAATTTTAATTTAGTCATTATGATAGTCATCTTTAAGTAATTTCAATATGTATTGTATTTTTTTTATAGTAAATGGACATTTTTTTAAATTATTAGTTTTTTCTTTCTGTATTTTTTTCAGTTTTTAAAATAGTATTTTTTAAATGTCAATTAATTATAAAAAAATACCATACAGATTAAAATTATTTGAAGATGATCACTATAAAGTCTAAATTAAGATTTCAGAATTCATTGTCAGACTGTATTAAAAAGGCAGGGGGCAAAGTGTATATTTCTGAAATATGAGGGGACAAAGTATAATTTAACCTAAACCTTAGGGGGCAAATTGTAATTTACCCTAATAGTAATTATGTGCAAACTCAGACTAAGGGTACATGTAACAAACATAGAATGATAAGGACTGAGAGTGTAATTAAGTAAAAAACATAGAATCTCAGCATGTTCTTTTTGGATTCCCCATCAACAGCCTTTGACCTGCAAGAGAGGAAGAGGCAAAATCAGTCGTAAAAAACCTCAGATCTTAACAACCTCTTATAAGCCTCATTGTTTCCCCCTTTCATCGGTAACCCTTTATTGACCAGCCCAAAAGTGCACAACATGGAAGAAGATTGCACTGTATACATCTGTCGCTGCAAGCCTATATGGATTGTGAAGAGAAATTGAAGATGGATCGAGGAAAAGAAACAACACTCGAAATGGCCTAAAATGAGCTTGGAACCATCTCCAATTTCATCTAGGTCTCATTTATTCCAGCTGGGAGATTAAGGCCACTATTCATTCTCTTCGACGAATCCATGGTAGTCACTTTTGGGTTTTGTTTCTTTGATTCTTTATCATTCTTTCAATTCCCTCTCTAAATCGACACATTAACAATAACTCAAGATTCATAGGAGGAGATGCAATTTCAGGCAAACATGAGACGACAAGCCTCTCAAAAGTGGACGGTGGAGCATAAAAGTTGGTGAGGAAAACGAGTTAAGGACGGGGCTTAGATTGGTAAATACTAAAGTATAGGATATAAGATTAAGAAACAAAGACAATGCGTGACTATGCACGTAATTTTATATTTTTGATGGGTTAGCCAAGTAACGAGTAGGGATGATAGATGGGTGAGTAAAATCCATCATCTGCAGATATCCGCTCATGACGGGTGAGTAAACGGGTAAAAATACCTACGGCAGGGTGGATATGGGTAACAAATCACACCCGTCTAGCGGGTACAGGCGGGTGGTGGGTAGGGGTATCTATTACGAGTAAATTCGCTCCATTTATCCGTGAAACCCATAAGTGTAAATTTTCTACTTATTAATTATAATGAGATGTAACACCTACAATTAACTAATATTTTATACTAATTCTCATAAAATATTTTCTTGTATGTATGTTATGATTTTATGTACTTTATGATTTTGTTACATTATATGTGGAGAATAACTTTGAATGTATTTTTTGCATTTTATTTTTTTGAAATTTAAAAAACACAGTTTAAAACCGTAGGTTACTCGTGGGTACGGATTACCCATGGGTCATGGGCACGGGTGAGATTTTTCACCCGTTTGCGGATACTAATGAAGTCACGAATACTAAAAATACCGTGGGCACAAAAGGCAGGTAGGGAGTATCCGTGCTCAATTCGCGCTATTGTCATCCCTAGTAATTAGAATATGTTCAAATGGGCAAAGTACTCTGCAGTTCATATGTCATGCCCTAAACCACCCATAGCCTATGCCTTTCCATGCATTTCAAGTGTTTTGAAGTAAAACTTAGTCAATCAGCTTTATCGAGTGGCTTAGGACATAAGTTCTAGGACACTTAACCAAAACTAGCACTTAACTTCTCAATTTTATGTTCAAAACAGCAAAAATTGTTAAGGTTGGTTGTGATAGTCTGTTTTTTTTCCCCCAAAAATAGGAATTAAGATAGTTTTAGATGTTATTTCAAGACAAAAATAACCGGGGCTCCATATACATAACATATATTAAGTTGTAAGAATAATCTGAGGCAAATAGATGCAGGGAGGTTCACGTAGCACCCTGGTAAGCCAACCAAAGGCCACTCTCAATTACATGTCTAAGTGCACATAGACATTGCCATAGCCACACTTTCACAAACAAATATTACAACTTTGCCCAAACAACTGGCTATCCTATGCCTTAAAAAAGACCCAGACTTTAGTTAGTTCCCACAAATCCAGCAACTAGTGCCTATGAGCAAAGTGTCATTAAGCTTGACCACAATATATATTAAGCACCATTTAGTTAACCAACACTTAGTACCAGAATTTGCCTAAAATACACAAAACACAGATCAAGCCACACAACACTACACTTAGCCAGCTAAACATTTCTCTGAAAATATAAACATTCAGGGTATGATTTATATGACTTAGTAAGGTTTAAACAGCATATATGCCTAACTTAATAACATATTTTAGATTGATCTTCATAATTTAGACCTGCATCCAAACAAACAATAAGAAACAACCATAGAAAGCAATAACAACTAAACACAAGATGTTATCATGGTTAGCACATGTATCCAATAGAGAAGTACACACCATAACCCAGCTTAACAAGCACTAGGGCTTAGCAAGCATTTCATAACACTATAGTCAGTTAGTTATCTTAATTATGCAATCTTAGTTAAAGAACTTAGAGTTCCAGACTCCATAATGGGTTGGCCATACCCTGAACAAAATCCTAATGCTTGCTTTGTAAATATCTAGCTAGAACACACATAGTCACCTAAAGGAAACCCTAGCCCCTAACTAGCACATAGGTTCCTTTGGCATAAAACCATCCCCTAAGGCCTATCATTTCTACATGAATCACAAGTCAAACTTCTAAATTCAAGGGAAATCAAACTTATTCAACCCTTACCATAAATTGAAGCCTCCATAAACCAAATGAAGCTTCCTGCCACCAAAAATTGCCGTCTTATGGCTGAAGCAACTTTCTCATCTTGCAATTACACTTGATTTTTCCTTTTCCTTCTTAAAGCCTTCAAACCATTGCCTTAGCTTGTTGTTTCCCTTTCTTCTCCATCGAGCCTTGGCTAAAAACTTAGCCAAATCTAGCAAAAAAACTAGTAGAGACATGCAATGCCCTGCCATGGACATGTGTCAATAAAGTTGGCCAAAACCTCCACCTAATGTTCCTTCTTTCTTACATGATACAATTGGTTATTTCCTCTTTTGTTTGCTTTAATTGCATCACCTGATACACATTTTTTTTTATCAATTGAACCTTACAATTCCTTCTTAACATAAAAACAGCCTTAGCATAAGTATGTCCACCAACTTACACTTTTCTTAGACCCGATTAACATGAAACATTTGTCATTCCAATTTTTAGCATACAACTTCAACATTTCTTTGCTTGTGGATCACTTAGCTCTATTTCTCTTCCAGTTCTAGGCCTATGCAAGTTAGAGGTATGACATCATAGTTGGGGATTGGGTTGTACCACTCCAAAATGTAGGAACTCTTTTGAGTGAAGTAACATAGTTCAAGGAACTAAAAGTAATTTAGGTCTTTACAAAATGTAAAAGCCTTGGATATTTTTTTTAAGCCTTGGATAAGTTTACCCTAACTAATTCATGAATTCTACAAAATTGTGAATGATGAAATCTTTTTAAAAATTAAAAAATATGGGAGTTAATTTTTAGATGCAACAAAATACAATATCATGCCAAACTCTTTTTTTTTTTAGGTGCATCCGTTAAATCTTGTTCTATGTGAACTCAGTAATTCTGTAGTTCATATCTTAGCTAAGAATGACTTTTGTTATTATGATCTAATTCTTTGGGATGCTACGTACACCTCTTAGTTATAGGACTTGTTTGAGAATAGTTTTATGATTATTATCAGAGCTTTGACTAATTTATTAACCTTAGAGATAAATCACTAAATTTAAATACTAAAAATCTACCTTTAGATGTATATTTTTTTATACTCTGATGCTAATTGCTAATACTAATACTGAATGTGGCTTATGACTATGAGATTTGGCCCTATTTGGTGTCAACAATAGTAATTAGTTTTAGAATTTTGAAAAATTCATCTAATAACAGTTTTAGCTTCTTTAACAATTAATCTCTTCCATAATAAATTATCCAATACTCTAATATAAAAAAGCTAAACCCAAATAATAAATATTTTAATTTACAGACAATTAGAATTATTGGACCGAAGGCAAGCATTCAGATCACATATCAATCTTAAATCATAGAAACAATCCGAACCGTCAGATTTGCCATCCGCGTCACATTTGCTATCCACTCGTGACATGAATGAAGGGAAAAAAAAAAGAAAAAATATGTTGTATTTTATTTTATTTTTTAAATGTTGTATTTTATTATCTGTGCGAGGGCATATGCCAAATCGTAGGCTTCGCAAATCAAGCAGAAATGGCAACTCAAACTGGCGAAGACCAAAGAAGAGAGCTTCAAGATTTCTTCCAGAGCGGCGTCGGCGTCAAAGGCCTTGTAGATTCCGGACTCGCCAAAATCCCAGAATTCCTCATCGACCCACCTGAAACGACTTTCCCATCAAAAGCCGGCCAAGATGACTTCCGGGTGCCCGTCGTTGACTTTTCCGCCGTTGACGGAGACCGAAGGGCTGCGATCGTGGGGCAGGTGAGAGATGCCGCGGGGACATGGGGTCTCTTTCAGATCGTCAACCACGCAGTTCCGGCGGTTGTGATGGAGGGGATGCTGGAGGGAGTTCGGCGGTTCCATGAGCAGCCGGTGGAGTCGAAGAAGGAGTGGTACGCGCGCGGCGGAAGCGGGCAGGCGAAGTTCGCCCACTACGCCCACAAGTTCATGTCGTCGCTGTGGAGGGACTCGTTCGCTTGTTACTTGAATGACGGGCTACCCAACCAAGAGCCTATGCCTCAAGTTTGCAGGTAATTAGATTGTTAAACTAGTACCACACATAAACATGGTTAGAATGTTTCTGCCGAGCTAGTGCAAGCCTGTAACTGAAAAAAATGATTAAACTGTTTCCATACTTAACATAAAGTAGGATAAAAGTGAAAAGGTAGTTTCCTATATGGCTAGTTTAGCTGAGACAGACATAATTAGGTAGATTGTGGACTCCACTTATCAATTTGTAAGTTTTTGTTTTACAGAGAGGCTATAACTGAGTATATGAAATGCATGATCCAATTGAAGGAAACAATTTCGAAGTTATTGTCTGAAGCTCTAGAGCTAAAAAGTGACCATCTTTCAGAAATCAAATGCATGGTTTCGGCTTATTTGTTGTGCCACTATTACCCGCCAAGTCCAGAGCCTGATTTGGTGAATGGCACCGGCAGCCACTCAGACCCTGTTTTTCTCACTTTGCTCTTGCAAGATAACGCCGGCGGCCTTCAGGTTCTTCACCAAAACCACTGGGTGGATGTGCCCTGTCTTCCTGGCTCCATAATCATCAACTTTGGTGATCTCATGCAGGTTCTCATCTACGTACCCCTAGCTAGCTTTTCAGAACTCCCTCATTATTTAAGACAAAATGGATATATAATTAATGGTAAAGTATATAATTTGGGTAATACTTTGGTGTTGTTGGTAGCTGGTGACTAATGACAAGGTGAAGAGCGCGAGGCACAGGGTGCTGATCAACCGAGTGTGCCCGAGAGTATCAGTCGCTTGCTTCTTCTCCCCAGCCCTCGAGTGTAATCAGAAGTTGTATGGTCCATTGGAAGAGCTTGTGTCCGACAAGAGTCCACCAATTTACAAGCCCACCACTCCTAGTCACTATTCCGATTATTACTGGTCTAATGACCGAACAGGAAATCATCTTCCTCATTTTAAGCTTGCTACCTAAGTCACAAATTAAAGCTTCCTGAAAGTGGGAGCAGAAAGTGAGAGCAAGAAGCGAGAAAGTGTTATTTTTTAAAATTTAAATAAATAAAAGAATTATGTGACTTAGCCCGCTACCATCATTTAACCATTGAATAGGGATTCTCATTGCTTCCCTAAGTTTGGTTTAGTTCTTTCTGGGGTTCAAGCTGGAGAAAATAGATTTTATTACAGCTGTTTGGGATTTATGGTGCAAAGATTTTAGTGATTTGGTTTTGAAATTATCCCACTGAATATATTGGCGCATCTCTCCCCGCTTACATATCTTTATTTACCTAATTAACTTAATGGAATATTTTTAGTATTCTTTCCTCAATTACTTAATGTTTTTTTGAACCATATGCCCAAACTTGCTTGATTAGGGGCAGTCATACTCGTTTTGTCTTTCAGCGCAAAACCCGTCACATTTTGCCCTGCAAAATATGAAATTCCAGGCAATAAATAATGCAAAAATTTCTGTCTTTTGGTAAATTCTTTTTCTTTGATAATCGGAATGAAAATTACAAATAATGTTTACAGAGGAGAGAAAGCATGGTTGTGGACGGGTAACACAACCACATTGCCACAATTTGAGAACAGTTCGTTAGTCTATTTTACGCTTCTTAAAAAATTTGGATCATATTACTGAAGTAACTTTGGTTATTTTAGTAATTTAATATGTTTAGAATATCTAATGCAAGTAAAAAGGATAAAAAATTGGCCATTTAAACAAATTGGACCAAGAAGAGTATTTTAGTCATTTCATATAGCCACTCATTTTTATTTCACGGTTAGGTAGAGGATGGAAAAATATTAAATTTAAGATATCACGATTTTTTTTTATTCTCGCTCTACCCTTATGAAATTGTGAATTGATTAGAATTGTTCATGAATGGTTTATATGTAACCCTCAAAACTATTAGGCTTAAATTGCACGTATTTCAAAGCTGAGGACTGGGCATGTAATTAAGGTGAAGAAGGATTCTAGGGGTGAGCATGGGTTGGGTAAACCCGAAACCGAAACCGAACCACTCCCATTGGGTTGGGTTGGGTAAAAATTGATCATGGCTCTCGGGTTGGTTCCACATATAGGAGAACCGACGGTTTTTGGGTTGGTTCTGGTTCCATATGGAACCAACCCGAGGTGGAACCGAACCCGAGATATATATATAATTATATAATAAAAATTATAGTATTACTAATATATCCACACACACACACACACATATTTCTTTGAAGTATTATGATGGTTATTTTATGTTTTTATATTAAACTCTTAAACTGATGTTCCAAATTGAAACAATATAGAAGTTGTTGGATCATTTATGAAATTTCTCTATATTTACTTAAATCACTTTGCTTCATAGACCCATCACTCCTAAGTCATTTTATTTTTTATCTTTCATTCCAGACTACTCTTTACAACACAATTATGATATTTTTTTCATTTGAGTCATGCAAAATTAAAAATTTATGATATTAACATATTTTAGGTTTTGATACTGAAGAAGATGGTCTTAAAGGCTCAATTTTCCATATTGAATGTCATACCAATATTGGAATTACTGGAACGAAGTAAATTAGTTGAGATAAAAGATACCCCACAAGCAACTTTTTTGAACCATTTTTGTAATAACAACATTTTAAACTATTTTGAATGTATCTAAGTACATATATTTAAATATTAATTTAATTGTATATTATGTTAAATATGTCATAAAACTGATTATGGATGTAGATTTATTGAATTTTGGTGTTGCTATAAGTATATGGTATAAACCGAAAGACCCGAGAACCAGAACCGAGAAACCCCAAACCATGGTTCTGGTTCTGTTCGGTTCTCGGTTTTGGGTTAGGTAGAAAAATTTTGGAACCGAGGCCATTTCGGGTTGGTTCGGTTCCACCATAAAACCGAACCAACCCGATCCATGCTCACCCCTAAAGGATTCAAACGCAATATAATACTGGTTTTGGTCCTAAGTTTCATGTTCTGTCCTGGATAAGTCCCCAACGTACTTTTATGTACAAATAAGAGACTAGGTGTGTGACGCGTGCACCTTAAGCCTACATAAGTTGACTTTCCATTATTTTCTCGGCCATCTTCTTCTTCCAGCTCTAGACCACCCGAAAGCACTCTCTCCCCTTCTTAACTCCATGGCTAAACCAAATCCAAGCTCTAATCCATCAAAATCAAGCACAATTAAGCAAGTTTTTGAGGAAAGTCCAAGTATGGAATCATCATAAGCTTGATTTTCAAGTTACTTGTTCAAGTAAGGGTTGTTTTGTTCTTCCCCTATTTTTGAGCTTCTTACGGCTCTGTAGCTGCTGGAAAATCTGTTTTTAAGCTAGTTCTTGTTTGTTTATTAAGGGAAAAACAATAAGAAAAGCTTAGGAACCAAGCTTAAGTAAGAAGAAACTTAAACATGGTTTGATTCAAGGGTAAGAGCTAATTTGGTTCTTCCTTATTCTTGATTAATTACAGGTTTTATGGGTTTATTAATATGGTATTAAGTGTATTTAAATTAGTTTTTATTAAGCTAAAAAAATAAGAAATTAAAGAGGACAAAACATCATTTTATATGTGTGTTGAGCAAAGGGTCAATTAATTGGAATCCAATGAGAGGGTTACTCCTAATCACTTAAAGCATAAGGAATGTTGTAATATTGTCCTAATTATGGTTTATTTATATAGCTAAATGATCAATTAAAAGAGAAATACTTAAGCTACTATAAAGGTACAAAGAAGGATACAAAATTGAGACCATAAGGACACTGAAGTTAGTGTTTGCTTGCATTAATTATTTAAGATAAGAGATTTTAAGTTCAAGTTTCTATTGATGCATTAATTAAGGGAGTAAGAGATGGACAAGAAGTGACTTAAGGACTATGTAATTAAATAGCTCTTAAGTAAGTATACAAGGTACTAAGTATTCAAGATACTAAGTATTCAAGATGGGGCTTTGACGCTCAAGAGTACCCTAGCTAAGCTACCAAGCTTAGTAAGAATGAGTCACTAAGAACTTCTATACAGTGTGAGCAAGGGTAAGTAATGGCAAGCAAAGCTTGTTAAGGCAAAAGTTAAGCTCTTGTAAGAAGGACTAGGTTAAGGATGGGTTCCTCGCCATAGAACCTGTACTAGTGGCCATTAGCCAAGACCTCATAACGTTTTGAGCTCACGTTAAGATGTGTATATATGTTGTATACGCTAGGTCCTAAAGTTTATTTTACATGTATTTAATTCCTTACTAAGAATTTATAATTCTCATTCCATTAAGTGTCACATTGTGCAGATACTAATAGTGTAAAGCCTAACACCCATTGAAAGGTTGTTAAGCAAGGTTTTGTCACAGATATTTAAAGTACATGAATCTTTAATGATTCTAAGTTATTAGTTAGTAATATTAATGTACTAACTAAATATTTAAAGTAGTATTGACAGATACAGGCAAAGTGCACAAGGAGAAATTGGACCTCTCATTTTTGGTGCTTTTGTGCTTAGATGAAAGTTATTTTAATAGTCTCAGAATTTGTACATATTGGGTACTTAGGTGACAAGGAAATACCTCTAATTTGAAAAGTGTGCATGGACTTATTTAGTGTATATGTCTATATATCTAAGTGTTATGTGTACATAAGCTAATGCTTGGAAGTTTAAATAAATATATTTATATGATTTCGGTATGTGTTTTAAGTGTTTAATGAATGCCATGGAAAGTATAAATTTTTAAACAACGCAAGTATTAGCTTAACCATTTGTAACTAAGAGCAGGATTTACTAAATCCTGATTATCCTAAGATCCTGAAAATACCCTATATTAGGATAAGTAAGAGGTTCCTTCACAGTCTACCCCTTAAATTGCAAGAATCTCAGCTTCAAGAGCAGATGTATAGTCAAGCAGACTCATCCATTTGTAAGTCTTGGAAGTGTATGAGTCCCCATCCAAAGCCATGCTACAACTCCTAAACCTAAAGATTGATGACATGCACCATCTACAACAAAAAACTAAGGACATCCTATTTGATAATGACATTTGCTAACACCCCAAGAGTCCGCAATGGATTAGGTGTGTTAGCTGAGAAGATTGACATTTGCACCTTAAATTCCTAAGAGGAATACATTAATTGAATGAGAACATCTCTTTTAAAACTAAGAGATTGGGCATTAAGCTATATTCTAGAAAACAAGCTCATTTTGCCTTAACTAGATAATCCAGATAGTAAATACTAGAAAGAAAAGCCAATCTAAATGCCATTTTTTATAGGAGTCTAGCAAGTTCAGGAGTTAGGCATGGAATATGGGCATTGACAGTTAAAGGGTTAACACATAAATGACCCCAGATATCATTGGATCCCTGACAACCCCAAAATAGATAAAACAAAGATTCTTCCTGAGAATTACCATTACAATTTAAAAGCTGGAAAATGACTAAAAAAATAATCACTTGAAATGGTTAGTCACAAATGTCAAGAAGTGACTAATGGACAACTTAAAGTAATAGTTGAAAATAATAGTCACTCCACTCATTGGGTCCCGTTAAATAAGTAATTATAGTGTTTGATCGCTCTGCCTAAAAGTTTTTTTTAATATTAATTGATAGGTACAAAATTAAAATAATATTAACTATCATAATTATTTAAAATGGTTTAATAATTTAATGGGAACAAAAATTTAAAATAAAAATAATATATTATTAAAATAAAAGTCAATTTAATACAATATAATTACCCTAAACCTTAAACAATAAAAAAACCCATACCCAAGATCGAAAGTTAACATAGGCATCAATGTCCTGATGGCCTGAGCCTCACTTTGATTGGTTGGACGAGCTTGATTCTGTTGCTTTTCCTCAGCCAGATGGTCACCTGGGATCTCCTCTGTCTCGGGTATACGAGCTGAGTTTGGTCATTAGTTAATCATGACATATCAGGAAAATAATCTATTTGTTGTTGTGTCCTACGCAATTCTGATGGTAGCCCGCTCGATCCCAGGTAAGGCTGATCAAATGTCATCATCACCTGTTATTGGAAATCTATAATCGTGTCCAACCTAGTAGATAGCAGAGGATGTTGATAAAATTGTGGTACTGTTTGAGACTACTACTAGGACCTTGTCATTCAGAGATACGGTCCAGGAGAAATCGGTGTATAAGATCCCGTCATGCATGGATACATTGCAAACATATAAGATTAACATTACCTCCACAAGCTGCCAGGTTTGCTGCCGTTAGAATAGCATTAAACAAATTCAACAAACTTACTTTCCAGTTTATGTAATATATATTATTTGAATATAAGTCTTAATTATATTATTTAAATGTTTCATTTCTATACGTTTAGTTAGCACAGACGGTGATTTATGCATAATGGTTCATTTTATATAGTGTTAATGCATGTCTTTGATGATTCATTTATTTAAAAATTTCAGAAGTCCTTCTCAAAAGTAAAACAATTAAATGATGAATAAGAATTGTAGTAGAATGGTCAAAATTTTTGCCTCCAAAATTTCCTCCGTATAATGTCTGTCGATGTTGCAAGTCCTGCGATCGATGATTATTTTCATATGAATAAAATAATGGAAAAATCATCAAAATCGTGTGGTGATTTAAATTGTCAGAGATGGAATCATTAGAGAATCGCCAAAGGCCAGGCCATTGACTCTTCAGCTTTGTGATTTACGTTGCCCTTGCGATAATTTCTTTTTGAGTAAATTACATAAATGGTCCCTAATATTTAGTCATGGTCAAGTCTGATGTACACTTAAGTGTACATCCACATACTTGACTTGCCGTTACATAGGGAGGAGAGAGGGAAAGTCCACTAGCTTAGTTAAAAAAGGAAAATCCGGTTTGTTGAGATTTTAGATTTGATTGAATAATAATTTAAGGGATTTACAGCTTTCATTATTTTATTTATGGCATCCAATTGCAGACGTTTCTTATTTTTTGAGTTGACTCCATTTTCTATCTTCTCTTTCTTTGTATTCAAAATTCGTTTTGCATTTTTCATTGTTCTATGTTTTTCACTCTATTGTTATTGTATCGGGTTCAAGGGGGGAGCCAATACTATTTGGAGGATATGCTACTGGATTTGAACGAGTTTCCAACTGGGATTGATTTTCCGTATCTAAGGTTAGTGTTTTAAGTTTTCTGGGTTGTTTGTTTGTCAGTATCTCATTTTATTGATTTGAAGTTCTGCAGGGAATTTGGATAAAGGTGACGATGCTAGGCGGGGGAATGAGTTTAATATATTTCATATCTAGTTTGTTGCTGATGGCGATGATGGTGTTGATTATGGTACTGGTGGTGATGATGAGTTTTGTGGTTTTATTTTTTTGTGGTAATGTCATTTTCTCATGTGATGGTTTTGCCACACAGATTAATATATTTGACTTTTAGTTTAATACATTTCAGTTACAATCAAATATATAGCCCACATAGTTTAATACAATTCACTTCCAGTTTAATACATATTCTACACATTTTAATATATTTCATTTCCAGTTTAACACATCTCACGTAGATTAATATAATTCATTTAGAGTTTAATACATATCACACAGTTTAATACATTTCATTTCAAGTTACATACATTTCACATCCAGTTGATGGCTATGACAATATTGATTATGATACTAGTGGTGACGATAAGTTTAGTTGTTTTATTTTTTTTCATGGCAATGTCATTTTCTTGTGTGAATAATTTGTCGCATAGATTAATATATTTGACTTCTAGTTTAATTCATTTCACATATAGTCTAATACATAGCCTAAAGAATTTAATACAATTCACTTGTTTTTAAATAGTGAATAAACTTGTTTTTAAATAATTACCATATTTATCATATTATATTTATTTGTTTCATTAGTATTTTCTTTTCAAATGAATTCAAATTTAAAACTTTCCCATAATTAAAAATTTGAATAAGTTTAATATATTCCATAATTATCATAATTAAATATGACTTATCCTAAGAAGTAAAAGTTACCATTTATACTTAAAACTAACGGAAACTTAACGGTGTTAAGTAGGTGCTTGTACACCTAGGTGCATAGTCTCAAGGCTCTTTAGTCATTATTTTCTTTTAATCCCTAACCTATTGAATATTCTATTTTGGTCATAAACTTATCAAAATTGTTTCATTTTGGCCCTTTACCAGATAAAATTTATTAATTCAAAATAATTGTCTGACAAAAAATTTTGAAATTTTAATTTAAGTATTCGATAACTGTTTTCTAGTAAATTCAAATAGTTTAATATTTTTAACAGTAATTAAAAAATTAAAATTAATAATTTTTACTTTCTGAATGAAATAAGTTTAATTTATAAAGAGAAAAAAAATGTGATTTAAATTTTTTATTAACTATAAAAAATTATTATAGAGATTAACTTTACCGTAAGATAGTTACTGGATTGTTTAAATTATGATCTAAAAATTTGTTATTAGACAAATACTTTGACTTAACAAATTTCATCAAATTGGGACCAAAATAAAACATTTTCAATAGATTTAGGACTAAAACGAAACTTTTTAATAGGTTTAGGACTAAAACAGAACATTCAATAGGTTGGGGACTAAAAAAAAATAATGACTAAAGGTCAGGGACCATTCATGAATTTTACTCATTTCTTTTTACATCAATTCGTCACAACACATTATGGCAATTACCCCATTCTCTTATAGCAGTGTTTAAAAAGAAAATAGTGTTAATTACATTAAGAAGTTTGTGCTGAAGTTTTGTAAAATTTTGTTTGATACAATTTGATTAACTATTGGAAAAATGTGCATCACTTGTTAATTTTTTTTTTAAGTACAAGTCTTTTATAAGTGTTTTTATGTTTAGGAATTTTTTTCTGAAAAAAAAAAGAGAAGAACGGACCTTAATATATAGAGGTGATCAGTATTCGGTTTAAACCGAAAAACTGAAATAACTTTGAAATTTGGTTCTGTTAATTAGGTAATTTCGTTCAGTTTCGGTTGAAACTAAATAACAAAAAATTCTGTTTCGATTTTGAAATTCGAATACCAATTTTTTTAAATTTTTTTAAGGACAATAAAGCTACAAAGTAACCCAAATTAGCTTGATTTTTTATTTTCTTTCTTTCCATGGACAATGAATTTTCTGTATTGAATGAAATTTGAAAAGAAAAACAATATCTCTCCCTCATTTCATCTCTTATAGAATTTCACTCTTATTTTTTTCCGGTTAATTTAATTTGAACTGAAATATTTTGGTTTGATTTAAATTCGGTTTTATAGGCTTATTCAATTTATTCGGTTTTTTACCATCCAAAATAAAAAAAATAAATAAACTAACTAATTCAGTTCGATTTAAATCAAAAACACCGAATAATCACCCCTATTAATATATACATTTATACTCTTTTTGTCATTTAGCGGGAACGTGGCGTTATTAGCTTGCAGAAACAATGCATAAATTTATGGCAATAAAGTATGTGAGAAAATAGCTTCCTTCCCTTATACGACAAGAAACATAGTTCGACCCCTACGTTTAGTCTGCATTTTTTTAATTAAACCTTATGCATCAATTTGGTAACATGTAATTTGTTTTCCACCGAAAAAAAAAAACATGTAATTTGTTAATTATAAATAAATAAACCGGCGTAAGACGTGCCGGTTTCAGGTTAATTAAGTTTCCTCCAGCGAAATAAGAGACTACACTAGTAAGTGTGTTTATATATATCATGTCAGATAATTTTCAACCGTATGAAACAAGTTATTGCACATATCCTTAATAATTGTTCCTCAGTGAATCATTTCACTACATATTGTTACAGCACACTCTCCATTGAGTAGAAGCCCATCACACCAAAAGTACATTCAACTTGACACTACACACTTATGAGCACACATGACGCACCAAGGGCATACACTCCATCACAT